>CM074278.1:6065083-7265083 GCA_037194245.1 Opsariichthys bidens
TTGACTTCTGATTCAGGAATTATCATATGGCTATTATTTAAATGCCTACATGTGCCTCAACAAGAGAAACATAAAAGTGGACATATTAAAGTGCCCCATTATGCTTTTTTCAGATATTACCTTTCATGTAGCTTGTAATATGGCTGTTGTAAAGGTCTGCAAAGTTTCTAAGATCAAAGTGCATGATGGGGTTACTGTCTCGCCAAAGAAAGAATTGAAACTGCCTGAAACGAGTCGTCAGCAGTGTTTCCAGCCATTTTCAATGGAAAGTAGCTAAAAGCCTGATAGATGGCATCATGCTCCAATTGTTGGCACTTTACATTGGTTTTCTCTACTAATCCATGCTCACATACTGTATAATTGCTATTGTATAACACACATCATTGCTACTAGAAAAAAAAAAAAAAGTCGCTAAAGGGGTTTGGAAAGTCGCTAAATCTTGTGAAGTACTTAGTTTGCAACGCTGGCGGTCAGTAATTCCAGTCTTTCTTCCTACACAGACCTATGTATGGTCTTCATTGGCTGTACATTTCATGTACACTAGTTATAGTTGAGGGCGATTCATATTGTCGAAGAAGCGCTGCGAAAGCACATCTATTTTGCATGCACTTCCAAAGGATGAGGACTCGTGCTGGAACTGATTTGGTAAAACTGACACCATCATTCATGTTCGTGTCACGTGTATACAAGCACTGAGAAAGATCCGGAGCTGAAATTCAGATATGGTAATTGAAGTTGCATTTCTGACATGCGGAATAAGCTGTAGAACAATCACAACAGACTGGCCCACCTGACCAATCAGAGTAGAGTATATTAGGAGAAGTGTTTTTTGACCTTGGATGCATGCAAATCTATTGATACCTCCAAAACAAAACTAGGAACCATGAAAATAGCATAATGGGGCACTTTAAAAGGGATCTCCATTGTTCTTGTGTGCGTTTATGTGCATGAATATGCTTGTATTACAGAGGCTCAGAGGACGCTTTGGATGGAACTGACATCTGGGGCAGAGTCAGGCTGGGATTTCTCTTCTCGCTGGTATATAGATAGCACGGGCAGAAACAACGGCACCCTGAGCGACACGCAGACAAGCTCCATCCTGCCTGCTGACCTCAATGCCATTATGTGCCGCAATGAGCGACTGCTGGCCTCCTTCCACAGGACTCTGGGTAAAAGAGTTAAACGCTTACCTGTATTAACACATGCTCCTGATTTTAATAGATATATTTGTAAATATTCTCCAGTAAAATGTAAGGGTTCAGCCGAACCAGTGGACAAGAAATTAGCACACATTTTCAGTGGATTTCATATAGATGATGCTAGTTGTATGAAACTAATTTCTTGACCTATCTTTACTGTGTCATAATTCACAAATGATAAAGGATGTGTTCAAACCTTTTGCCAAAATTTGAAGTCAGGAACTAGCAAACTAATAAACGACAAAAAAACATTAATTTGTAATACTTATCAATAATCTTTGTCAGAAAATCATATCCCAAATTACTACTTTTTTTCCCGCTTTATGGTGCACTATATTAGTCGTCGATCATGTTGCAGTATTGTCTGAATTCTGAATAAACATTTGAATTACCTGAGGGTGCACTCTTATAACCCCATAATGAACTCTGCAATATTTTTATCTTCCTTTTATTCCTGCCATCCGTCATGCTTTTTTTTTTTTTTTTTTTTTTTTAATAAATCATAAAATATAATTATAATCATATATAACAAATATTTATAGAGTGGTAATGAAATGTTGATTTATTTAATAATTATTAATGTAATTAATTTTTGTGAAAAAGTGTTTTCCCGAGGTCACATTATTAAATCAGAAGATGCACATAGAGGAAACTAAGCTATGCTTTAATGGATTTGTTAACTACAGGTAATAGCCGAATATTTGAACCATCAATTAATGTCATTTGATTTAAAAACTTCATTAGGTTAGAGCTTTAAGGATGGGCGATGGTCATCTGTATTCTCTAAGTGCTGAAATGAGATATTTATGTATTTAATAATGCATAGATATTGAAGTACACATTCAAATGTTCATCATTGTTGGTATTTTTTATATAACTATTAACATGTATTAATATTTATTAAATAGGGCAAACACTCACACATTAAGTGGACGCATTAAATATTTTTGAGGACTACTGTACGTGTAAATAATAATAATGTATATATGCGTTTGTGTTAACGGGTGTGGTAAAACTGCTGTTCAAATGTTTGAGGTTAAGAAGATTTTTGAAAAGTCTTGCATGCTCCGCTCTTATTTGATCAAAAATACAGTAAAAACAGTAATATTGTGAAGGGTTATTAAAATTTACAATAACTGTTTTCTATTTTAATAGATTTTAATTTATTCCTGTGATGTCAAAGCTGAATTATCGGCATCATTACTCCAGTGTCACATGATGATCCTTCAGAAATCGTTATAATAAGCTGATTTGATGCTCAAGAAACCTTTCTTATCACTGCTGAAACAGTTGTGCTGCTTAATATATTTCTTGAAAACTTTTTACATTTCAGAAGAACAACATAAGATATGCTTGTTTAGTTTCCTTGGGTAACATGGTAAAGCAGTAGTGTGTGAAATCTGCGATTTGTGCGTTTTATTAAAAGTACTCTGGGATTTTTTTCTGACTTCTTTCCTGTAGGTAATGAAGAGAAGGCAGTGGAATATGACAAGGCTCTTTCTGCTAGAATTAAAGCGGTTGAAAGTCTACTGTGGGATGCAGAGAGAGGAGCCTGGTTTGATTTCAGCCTGTTGACCGAGACCCGGCACCCGTCCTTCTACGCATCTAACCTGGCACCTCTCTGGGCACACTGTTACTCTAAGCCGGAGATGGCCGATCGGGCCGTGCAGTACCTGAGAGTGAGCTGGTCACATTACAAACCCTTCTGTCAGTTACTGACCCTTTATAATGGGTGATTTTGTGGACTGTATGCAACACATGCAATGCTTCTTTCGTGCAGACAAGCTCCAGATGCCTGGCCATCTGACCTAAAGCTGCTTTAATTAGCACCTTCCATGCACACTCACAGTAATTCATATTGTAATGTCTTTATATATAATATAGTCCCTTTTGAGAAACACCACTGTTCACTTCTGTTCGTTCCCTATTGATTTATAAAGGGTCTTAAATTAGAGAAGTATTTTTTTATTTTTTTTAAGCTTCATAGGAGGAAGTGAGACTTCAAACTGGGTGGTTGCAATTCCTATCTTGTCACTGAAGCAAACTCCATGCTCAACAGCAGATGGCAGTCTTTGCACATTATTTCACAATCCTTCTCAAACCTTTCTCTTTTTCTGTTTAGGCTAGTGGAGGTCTGGACTATCCTAATGGGGTTCCCACCTCTCTTAGTGAAAGTGGGCAGCAGTGGGACATGCCCAACGCCTGGCCTCCGCTTCAACACATGATTATAGAAGGTATATGGTCGCCTAGTTTGATTTCATGTTTTCGGTCACAAAAAACAAGATTAAGTCAAGTCAAATGTATTTGTATGGCATTTTTCAAAATACACATTTTCAAAGTTAACATTACAATGTTTATATCTTCATATCTTTATGCCTCACAGTCGCAATTAGCACATTAGAGAGGGGTGATAATATAGTTTAGATTCTGCAACAGTTAAAACAATCATGCAGTTAATGTATGATATATTGTAAATATCGCCCTACACGAGTATACTGAATGTATGCGAATAAAGATGAACATACTTATACATCCAACCTTATATAAAGAGCTGGGCGATAATATTTGCTAGTGTTGTTATACTTTTTATTCCAGCTTCATTAATATTGTGAATGAGCTTTTATTTGTACATTTTTAGTTTTCATGTTGAAATTAATTAATTTTATGCTTTTGTAATATTGCCATTTGTTTATTTTTATTTCAGTGTTAGTTATTTATTTCCGGTTATAACTTCAGTTTTTTTTTTTATAGTCATTATACAGCATTTTCAAATAATATTTATTTTTTATGTTGTTTCAGCTTTATTTCAATTAACAGAAATGTTATAGTTTTAGCTAACGATATCAACCCTAATTTGCTATATAGTATACATTGCTTTATGTGAGTTTACTGTATGTAACTTCAATTGATCATTTTTACTTTCTAAATACATGTTGTTGGTTTTACTCTGCATCACTATATTTGTCTGTATTTAAACTGATTCAAACTAGACCTAAAGTGACTGGAACACTATTTCAGAAGCCATTTGTCCTGATAAACAGCCCTATCTTTAGTCTGGTTGCTAACTGGCACTGTGATTCACACTTGTTCTCTCATGCAAACCCAACAGCAGTGTGATATTTAGCCTTATGTAATGAGAGTGTGTGGGCTGTGTAGTTCTTTGACCTATTAATCGAAATATTTACAGAAAGGATTAAATAATAATCTACATCTGGATGGGCCAAACATTTTTGCAACATTTTCAATTATTCCAACATATGATCTTCTGGACACCCTTCCGAGAAAGCACAGGATTATTGCTTAAAGTTAACTCTCTAATTCATTGGTTATTATCTTTTTCTTTGGAAATAAAGTGACGAATCGACACCGTATCCCATTACAATTGCATTTTTATTTCTTGTTCTTCTTGATGGCTCACTTCAGATACTCTGCAACTACATATCAATTAACTCTCATTAGTAGGCTGTAGTTGACCGTCAGGTTAGTACAAGTTGACATATAATTATAAAGTTACTTATAGTCAGTAGAATATCAGTTGGGGACTGTTTTCTTAAAAGCAGACTGTCTACTAATACTCTAATGACTGGTAGTTGACATGATCTCCATGGATCAGACTTGTTTGTTCAGCACATCCCACAGATGCTTGATTAGATTGAGAGCTGGGGAATTTGGAGGCCAAGTCAACACCTCAAACCATTCCTGGACCATTTTTGCTTTGTGGCAGGGCGCGTTATCCTGCTGAAAGAGGTCGGAGCCACCAGGGAATACCGTTTCCATGAAGGGGTGTTCACTGTCTGCAACAACGCTAATACGTGTCAAAGTAACATCCACATGGATGGCAAGACCCAAGGTTTCCCAGCAGAACATTGTCCAAAACATCACACTGCCTCCGCCGGCTTGCTTTCTTCCCATAGTGCATCCTAGTCCCAAGTGTTACCCAGGTAAGCGACGCACACGGCCTTCCACGTGATGTAAAATAAACATGATTCATCAGACCAGGCTAGCTTCTTCCATTGCTCCGTGGTCCAGTTTTGATGCTCACATGCCCACTGTTGACGTTTTCGGGTGGTGGACAGGGGTCAGCATGAGCACCCTGACCGGTCTGCGGCTATGCAGCTCCATGCGCATCAAACTGCACTGTGTATTCTGACACCCTTCTATGAGAACCAGCATTAACTTCTTGAGCAATTTGAGCTACAGTAGCTCGTCTGTTGGATCGGACCACACCAGCCTTCGCTCTGCAAGTGCATCAATGAGCCTATTGAACCTGTTGCTGGTTCAACACTGTTCATACCTTGGAGCACTTTTGATAGACACTGACCACTGCAGACTGGGAACACCCCCACAAGACCTGTAGTTTTGAAGATGATCTGACCCAGTTATCTAGCCTTCACAATTTGGCCCTTGTCAAACTATATATATCTATTCTCACTGAAAATCCTGGGAACCAAATGAATGTTAGAGAACATCCCTGAAAGTGTGATGCTGGAGACCATAACAGTTTGGATCTCTTCCAACTCCTGACAGTAGTTTACTTTGTATCCAAAGGCGCAGGCAAGCTGTAATACATCAGCATCCAACACACATTTTGCACTTCAGCCACTTCAGCTATAACTTGAAGCAGTGTGTTTGAAGAATCTTCAGTCTTTTCAATGTGGGAACTAAATCAAATTTTTCCCTTCAAAATTCAATTTGCCTGCTGTCATATCTTGTCTGTGAGTTTGGGAAGTGACTATTAAGATGTGATTAATGTTTCTCAGTAGTTGGTGAATTTTCCATTTAAATGACCCACCCACTACTCACCCCATCCATCATGTCTTTGCAGGTCTCTCCGGGCTCGATTCAGCCCCCGCTAAAGAGCTCGCCTTCAGTTTGGCCCAGCGGTGGATGCAGACCAACTGGCGGGCGTACATCAAATATGAGGCCATGTTTGAGAAGGTGAAGTCCACTAGAATTCACTCTGGGCTGTGTCTGAAATCACCCCTTATATAGTGTAATATTTGAGGGAACAACCATTTGTAGTGGTGTTCAAAACCATAGTGGATATTATCAAGAGCACTCATTCAATCCCATAATTCAACAAAAACGAGTGTACAACCGATATACACTCCACTAGCTGATCGAGAATACCCATGTGTTCCACATTTACTCTATTGTTTTCATTCACTCACACTCAGTGGGCAGTAGTGGAGTAATGTAGGGAATGGTGACAATGTTTTGGAAGAGGGGATGATTTTGGATATAGTCCCTTACTACAGTTTGACTTTTATTAGTTTCTGCATTTGTAGTCAACATGAAATTAAAATTGCAACACTTTATTAACATAAGAATTGTCAGTGTTTATTATAAATTATTTATCCGCGCACATCAAGTCTAGTCAATTTAAACATACAAGCAATTTTTAGCCATTCGGGGACAAGACAACGTGCAAGAGAACTCAATTCAGTACTCACAGCGCTCAAACACCAAATCAAGTTCTCTTTGGCGTCGTCTTGCGTTTGAATGGAAAAAATACCCAACTTGGTGAGTATGCATGTAAACACTGTTGGTTGAATGTCTTAAATGAACGTAAATGGATGAGAAAGAATTTGCACGTGTAACAGTATATTGGATCCTTGCATCCAGCCTTAATTGACAGACAGCAGTGGGAATATTAGGCTTGTCACTTTATGGAATTGGTGGCTTGCCTCTTAGAATACAATGTTACATGAGACAAAACAACCACACAACTTTTTATTTTATTTATTTGGTCACTTTAGCCTCAAACTCCAAATTATTGTTTATTAGTAGTAGTTAAATTTAAGTATTGGGTAGGATTAAGGATTGTTGAATATGTTAATGCAGAATCACATGTCAATCACAGAATCCATGTTCAAGCAATTAGTTAACAGTGAGAATTGGACCATAAACTAAAGGCTTACCATTTATTTATTTCAAATTTTTCTTTTTTGATATGGCCAGTGAATTCAACCACTCCAGACATGTCGACGCATCCGCCATCTTGGAGTGATTAATGTGACACTTGTTCACTCTCACTAGCAAATCAATGAATTTTTTATAGAAAATGTCACAGCATTTTGCAGCTTATGGCTGTAAAAACTGTCAAGCTATTCATTGCAGAGAAAATTGGGATAAACTTTCAGAGGTGAGAATGTGCTAATTTATGTTCATGTATAACTTAATTATGCATACTGTATGGAAATGACATGTTATCACATTAATGATAAACTAAATGCTGTGAAAATAATCTGCTAATGTCTATTGCAGATATGATGAGAGCTGTATTCATGTGAATAACTAGGTTCGAGATGCAGTCAACTTGCTTTCAAATTAAAATGTATATAGAATATAAAATACTAAATATATAAGATAATATTTTATATATATATATATATATATATATATATATATATATGTATAAAAATATATAATATGGATTTAAAGGTCCAGTATCATGGAAAAGTTATCAGTTACCAATGCCAGTGCGGAAATTCACCATCAGCCATGATTAATTTTTTTTCACAAGTGAAAGTTTCCAATAACAAGAGGGTCACCAAGACAAATTGAGCAATATTCAGCTGGTCATGTGATCTCAGCATGGCAGCTTCCATGAGGTGATCCACTCAATGTAAAATTCCATTCTGAAAAGCCATTATTTCCTGCTAATGGTGCACACAAATGACACACAACATATTTAAATGGGTCTAAAAATGTAAAATGTGCTACTTTTCTTTAAAAATATGTAGACTGTAAATTAATATGTTATGACTTAATGTTCACTTAACTTCCTCACTCTCTCTCTCTCTCTTTCTCTGCAATTCTCTTCACCCATGTCCTTGTTACAGTACGATGTCAACGGTGATGGAAAGCCCGGAGGAGGTGGCGAGTATGAAGTTCAGGTATTAATGGTCTGCTCATATTTACATATTCAAATTCATAAATCTGCTTCCGAGCTGGGCACAGCGCTTCGGAGACATTTTAATCTCTGGAGGAATTAGGGGTAAATTAGAGTTCTTCAGCCCAGCAGAACCATTCTTGAAATGTAGAATCTCATTTTCTCCCAGACCCCGAGGACCAACAGAGTGTCTAGAGAAGAAATGGCAAATTAATAGAAGCTCAGATCATCAAATTCCAAGTTGATAGAATACATTTCAAAAGATGTATCATTAAAGTTTTTTTTTTTTAATATCAGACTTTGGCATTAGTGTTGCAAGCATCAGTATTGCTGAACCCTAACTGTATTAAACTTAAATCACGTGACTGATGACTCAAACCCTCACTCTTATTCCATAGTTGGGATTCGGATGGACCAATGGGATTGCTTTGCAGTTGCTGGACCAGTATGGTGATAGGCTGAGCTCTGGAGGGTGTGTCCCGAATGCCAGTGTTCTGATTGGACTCCTCTATGCCATCTTAATATCTCTGTTCTGATTCTGATCCATGATGTCTAGAGGCAGAAGCAGAGGAAACATGAGCATATCCCACATCTCTATTCAACAGACGCTGAAATGATTCAATCGATGTCATTTGGCCTGACTTGCTTGCTTCTTTTTTGGTTTTATTAACTTCAATTTGCAGAAACAATTCATCATATTGTACCTGTTGCTGTTAGTAAGAGAGAACTATAGGGTCTTTTTTGGGCTGAAATAAGACATTATAAATGCTATAGAGCTGTTAATGTTAATTTCAAACATTTACTGATAAATTATTAAAATCAAAACTTGTATTTAATACAATTTAATGGACATGAGCAAACAATGACCAGTAGTATTTTATTACCTACATTTTCAAAGATTAATAAATTCTTTATCAAATTAAAGTGTTACCAATAGATTTGTAATTTATGTACACTCATATGAAGTCTGTTTTCATGAGATTTATCCAGAGGTAACTATAGTAAACCAGTCCGGAAGGCTGCGACATGAACGTAGCTGATATTCTAATGGAAAATAGTAGATACCATGTTATATTTCAGGTTCATTGTCTTAGGTAGTAATTAATGTTGCTGCAGTGGCAGGATCAGAAGATTATCGTCATGACTAAAACTGAGCTGACATTATAAATGGTAATTTGCTCTAATCCAATTAGAAGGCTTATTTGTGGAACTTTGCACATGCTGTGTATGAGAAGTATGATCATTAAAAGCGTTCCTGTTTGATTCACAAGGTGTGTGTGTACAAGTGTATTTTTAAAGGGGTTGTGTTTACTTGTTTGACCTACATTATGAGGACATATTGATGTCCTTGTAATTCAAAACGCTTAAATTAAAAGTAAAAAAGTTTTCTGTGACGGGTAAGTTTAGATGTAGTTCTTAGTTCAGTATAAAATCCATTTTGCCTATGGAATGTCCTCCATAATGATTGGTCTACCAATATGTGTCTGTGTATGTTGACGTTTGCTTTCACTTTTAGTCTCTGGGCTTCATAGTTACCTTATTCTAGGTATTGTGTGTATGTGAAGGTCACACAGGTCAAATCTGAAGAATGGCCGACCTGTTAGATTTTTCTTTCTTTCTTTTTTTTTTTTTTTTTTTATCAAGAAAAACATTTCCCAGAAGAAAGAACGAGCTGAGATGAAGTGATTGTGATTCTGCAGATATAGCCCGTCGTCATACCAGTGGGAACACAATGATGGCTAAGTGTTTTCATTTATCTTATTACCCATTTATTCTTGCTGAATTGAAATTGTACAAATAGTTCGATAAGCTATGAAACATTTTCACCAGAGCTGCCTGCATCATTGCTGTATTGTCCTTTTAATATTTTATTCAGTACATTAAAACATGATTTAATGGGAATTATAATATATACATATATATTTTTTTTTTTTTATCACAAGTGTATGTGTGTGTGAATATACAGCAGTACCTAAAATTGATGTCTATTGGGCACATTTGTTTTTACCGACCCTACACGTTTGATTAAACCATCAAAATATGAGGAAAATATTTTATAGGTTTAGAAATGAGGCAATAACAAAACACTAAACTTGGTTAAGATATTTATCTGACAAAATTATTTGGCAAAAAGTGGTAAATGACAGCTACAGATTTATTTTACTTCGCGAAAAACAGAAAATACGAACTACGTTATGTTTGTTCTATGGACATAAATGCTCACTATCAAAATCATGAGGATAGGTGTGCTATTAGCCTGGCTGTTAGTAGCAGACTTAAGATGTCAAATTTTGCAGGCATAAAAAGTCTACTGTCTCTGTTTGGATTTTACTATACAGAATTGTAATTTTGGGGTGAACTAACCCTTTGTGTAATTTATTACTCGCCCTCATGTCATTCCACACCCATACGACCCTTGTTCATCTTTGGAACTCGTATTAAGATTTTTGATGAAATCCGATGGCTCAGTGAGGCCAGCAAGAAATTAACACTTTCAGATGCCTATATAAGGTACTAAAACATATTTAAAACAGTTCACGTGCGTACAGTGGTTCAACCTTGATATTATAAAGTGACGAGAATACTTTTTGTGCACCACCAAAAAAAAACAAAATAGCGAATTTTCAACGGTACCTAGTGATGGACGATTTCAAAACACTGCTTCGAAGCTTTACGAATTTTTGTTTCGAATCAGCAGCTCGGATTGCATATCAAACTGACAAAGTTTTTGAAACTCTTATGACGTAACGAAGTCTCGTTCACTGAACTCACCAAACTTTGGTGTTCCAAACTACTGAAGCAGTGTTTTGAAATCGGCCATCACTAGATATTGTTGAAAAGTCATTATTTTGTTTTTTTGGCACACAAAAGGTATTCTTGCCGCTTTATAATATTAAGGTTGAACCATTGTACTCACATGTACTGTTTTAAACCCTTTAAGAGTCTATGATTGGATCATTATTTCTGTGATTGTTATGTGTAAAAAGCAGGGTGGGCCGAGAGTCGTGGGAACGGAGGAGAACTGGCCCCCCGATTAAGCCTGGTTTCTCCCAAGGTTTTTTTCTCCATTTGTTGGAGTTTTGGTTCCTTGCCGCTGTTTCCTTTGGCTTGCTTGAGTTGGGGACACTTGCTTGATATTCAGCAGTGTTTTTGATATGCCTGCATTGGTGCCGTTGTATGCGAACTGAGCTGAGCCGGACGATTACGTCACTGTTTTCTGCAGTGCTGATATACATAAATTAACTAGACTAATAACTACTGATATTTGCAACGGAATGAATCAATAATATATAGAATAAGCTGCACAATGACACCATTTTCTTATTAATGTAAAGCTGCTTTGCCACAATTTGCATTGTAAAAAGCGCTATATAAATAAAGATGTCTTGACTTGACTTGACTTGAACAGAGCGAAGCCGGTGGAGTGATTCCTAGTGAGCCTCGAGTTTCTCATGGAGGAGCGACGTTACTACATTATGTTTCTAGCACGTTATCTGTTTGGGAATAGTTCTTCAAACTCTAAATGATGGAGTGTGTAGCTTTTCATTTCTTGAACAAACATGTGCCAATTCATGTGTGAAAATGAGTTTTCATGCTCCCTCCCAACCATTCTTTCACAATTTGAGCCTGATGAATCTTGGCTTTGTCATGCTGGAATATGGCCATGATGTGTCTTCCTACATGGTTGTTTAAGAAATGAAAAGCTACACTCTCCATTAATTAAGGTTAGAAGAACTGTTCCCAGCATATAACTTGCGAGAAACATAAAAATCACAGCAATAACGACTCAGTCATAGACTCTTAAGTATTTGCCTTTTTAAATCCTTTATATGTCCTTTAAAACCTTTATATGAAAACCAGTTTATTATAATATGAATTGAAATAACTTTTGCAGCCAATTTGATTATACTTATAAGTTTAAGCCAGCATCTGAACTTAAGTTTTCAAGCTAATATAAGTGGAAAATTACAGCGTGTGACCGCAACTTTACGCACTTCACGTAAAGGGCAATTAAATGGGAGAAAAATAATCCCATAGACTTACATTATAGACAATAGGGCTGCTTTGATTTGGACCAGACAGCAACACACCTAAAATCACATAGCAATGCCCTAGCATCATGGCGGCCAATTTATCCTGACAAGCACCACCTAGAATTCCTTCTAAAACCATTATTCACCATTCTGTTTGGTGCAACTGAAATGACTCATTTTAACAACACACCTACACTAATACTAACCAGTTTAAAATGAATTTTATGTTATTACAGAGGTCAGTAGGCCAATGAGTGCAGCGGTCCACTTGAGATTAAAAGAGTGTATTCATTTCCAGGTTATTAAATAATTGATAGCGAGGACTTGAAGCATGGCGGTCAGAGTTACATTTCCATTCACCAGTTGTCTGCAGCGGTTTGTGTTTAGAGCAAGCCCTTTGTCATAAGTCACACATTATGAGCGTCTTCAGCACAAGGAAAACCTAATCAGAGTGCCGAGAGGAGGCGGATCCATCTGTGAGGGAGGAAAGGGAATTGAGGAGGGGGGGCAGTTTTTCTTTGTGGGAACATTATTAGAGTAACCAATCCCTGAAACATGGGATGAATGAGAATAGAGCTGCCTGTGAGGCACCGTAACACTTTAATGTGGAGAGTTCAAACCATGTCTGATCATATCTGTGTGTATTTGATTGCCAAATGGAACCTTTTATCAAAGATGGCCACATGCTGTTCTCACAACCTCACACATTAAAGCCCTTGAAGTCAGATGGTTTTCATGTAGAAAATGATGGATTACCGACACAATGGCCAAACTAGACTAAGATTTCTCCACCAGGATTTGTAGCGTGTTTACCCGCCACGCAAAGCAATTGAAATGTAAGCAAGAGGCTACTTTTTACTTAAGTACATGTCAGAGGCCATACTTCAGTAGCACTTTATTTTACAGTCCTTTTTCGCATGTATTGTAGTATTCGTAGTAAATACAATAACTGGATAATAACTCAGTACTAGTCCTGAAACATAATCTTAACCAATGTAGTTAAGTACTTTCTTTCCACGTACTGTAAAATACAGTGCAACTTCAACCTGAGTACAAAAGTGTAGTCTGTTCTTCAGTCTTTTTAAACATGAGTATCTGTACTTCTACTTCAGAGAAGGACAGGTATACTTTTGCCATAAGTTTCTTAATATTGACAATACATTGTGTAAAGCATTTTGCGTGTAAATCTTTTCAGCGGCCGCGTTAAATTCACATTAGTTTTTATGATTTTAGATTAAGTTTTACTTTAGCTTCTCGCTCGATCTGACTCCAATTGTAAACGATCTCTAATGGGTAATGTTCCTGATATAACATTAATAGCTAATCGCGCAATTAAATGTGAATTAATTTAGATCTTTGATTTCTTTGATTTCTCTTAATTTTCAATTGTCCTTTCATTCGGGTGTTCTCGTCGCACATGGACCGTCCAGCTGTAACGCCTCCAACGACGTAAGAGGGCCAGTTTAGAATCAAAACAGAGGAATTATAGTGTTTACTAAAAAACACAATTATGGAATCGCCAACCTGCTTATTCTCATAAAAATGCCATTCGATTTAGTCACAATACTATAACATGTTAAGTCATAATAGTCAGAAATCTGAAAACCTTAATATTGTGCTCAAGATGTAACAATTTATTTATCAGGTAAAAATGTTTCAATGCCAATTACATAATTACACAATTCAAATATAATAAATACATAACATCAATTACTCAAAAGATTTCTCTAAGAGTATTTAAAGTTATGCATACACATAGAGATGGCGGATGGAAGTCTTAAAAGACATTCATCATCTCTATGCGGGGGTTAATACCCAGACCAGAAACAAAAGAGTTGTAAATATTTATTGCCCCCACACCTGGCTTTGGGGGAGAGGAGGTGGTCTGCTTGAAGAGAACAGAATTCTCCTAAGTTTTCAAACTTTCTCATAATACTAGTGACTGCTGTGAAACTGAGACCATTTTACCAATCGCACTGAGACATTTAAAATGATACCAAACATGAAATTGGAAAATAATAGATTCACAAGATACATAATGCATAGTACATATGCATCCTTGGAGAACTTCAGTGATTTGGATCAGGGGGAGAAAGGAGAGGGGAGAGGGGGGGCTGGTCACATAGCTGAGGGAGGACAGTTGGGGGGCAAGGCGTTGTCCTATTCCTTTGAAGTCTTCTCTCCAGATGAGTTTTATTGCTTTATTGCAGGATGCCTGATTTCAGCTTTATCTTAGCAGGAAAATCAAACCTTACAGACGCCCGTTGGCCCCTTGGGGCAAATTCAGATGAGTCCGGAGGGGCCACCTTTAGATAATTTTCCTGCTTCCATACTTTGGGTGTTATTTTCAGTGTTCATAAGGCTGGCACCTGTATTCAGCAGCGCTGGTTGATGGGTGCAGGAGTCAAGTCGTCACCTGAAATAACAACACTAAGGCAGGTTGAGCATTAAGAAGAAAGCACCGTACAACGCACCTCGGTGACACACAGTCTCTTTATGTGTAGAGTGAAGCTGCAGCAACTGGACAGAGCAGTCTTTGATCCTCTTGGTTGGGCTTGCTTTCACCTGCAGTTAGTTGTGGTGGAATTCAGTCTGTAGAAATGACTGGTTATGCAAAGTCTGCAGTGTTGGTAGGTATGATCAGAACGTGTCAGTTGAAAGTCTCATTACACTTTGCGGAAACTTCTCTATCCTCCCCAGGACTTTTAATTGACCCTCTGTGAAGTCAAATCTCCATAGGCGAAGGATTCATTTCACCAAATGACGCTCCATTGCGTGTGAGACATCTGAACAACTTTTGAGTGATCATACAACACTTGAACACGAATGACTTTGGTGTTATAGCAAGATGAAAAGCACAAGAACACAAATTAACAACACATGTTGAACTCATATCAAAAGTGCGAAAGGTAAATAAGGTCTCCCTTCCCAGAGTCTTATAATTAATTAGCAGGTCTCATTTAGTCACCAGATTCTTCACTATCACTGTGACATGGTAGTGGAATTTAGACTTGGTCTGGATAGATTAAAGGAAAAGTAGCAGAGAGTTAATATAACTAGTATATTTACCAGTGGTATACATAATTAAAATATATCACATAATCAAATATAAGGATACACAATTTCATAGTTATAAAATTGTCTATATAATAATCAAACTTCAAATGCAAATCTAAGGTTTCAATCAGATAAAAATGAGAATGAGATTTTACAAAAACAAAGAGTTTAAAAAAAAAACTTCTAGTTTCAATAATCATCATTTGTGAATTTGATGTACAAGCTAAGTCACACTCAATAATGCAGCTCTGACCTGGAATTATGTAACTGATCTACAGAAATATCTGCATTTCAGTTAGATTTAATTTTATTGTCATTAGTCATATGTTGGAAACTAGGGGGCCCTCCCAGTTTGCAACAATGCCAAGGACTGGACACAATAAATTTTCTCCTAGAGATTAGTTGCAATGTTGAACAAATCTCATGTAGATCTTGATTGTGGAATTTGAATGAGAATTGAGGTGTGACTATAGCCATGCACATGTCCTACCCAAATTATAGTCTTTCCATACAGGAAATTGACAAGACTATAACATCTCAAAATTGTTTGACACAATCAAAAAGAAATTATGAAAATAATTTCCATCGTCCTATATGTATGAAGGTGAATGATGTATGCTAGATTTGCATGATGTGTATAATTTTCGCCTGGATAGTCATGATCTATGCCAGTTTGAGGTGTTTCAGTAGTGAGTGTATATGTACTGTATGTTCGTGTATAGGAGATGGGGGGTGTCTATCCTACCATAATCTGTGTTGTATAATTTAGTTCCAGTTCTACACTGGGAGGCCATGAGTCTGTGAGTGTTGTGAGGTGTGAATGGCCTCTTGAAGTTTCTACACACCCATCTCCTACATGTAAAGCTGTGTGTGTTGTGGAATCTGTCCATCTGAAAAGGAAAACAGATACAGGGAGAAAGACAATCTAATCTGGAACTTTTCACAAATTGCACTAAGATAGATAGTGCTATCTCAAAATTTTCTGGAGTGGTCTTAGCCAGACAGTTGTTGTAGATGGCTTTAATCTGTTAAGATTTTATGCCAATCGAAGAAAATTTGTTTTAGTTTGCAGAGACATGGGTCATTATTATGATCATATTTCTGCAAAGAAAAGCCCAGGTAAACTGAATGTTAATGGTCAGATCTGACTGCTGGTTTTTCCGCATTGTCAGAGAATTTTACACCTTGAATTGCTATTGCAGCTGTGCTGTGAGCATTGTGACACTCAGGTCTGCTGGGGAAGTCTCCTCAAATGCTGCTGTTTACACTAGCCAGATCTGTGATCAAAGCATCAGGTCACCATTTGTGGTGCTGTGCTGTTTGCTTAACAATTGGTGTTTATGGTGCCATTCAAACCCTTGACCATTTGCATCTCTGTGATCTGTAAAAACACTAGAATTTCTTCCTGATATTAACATCACACACTTTCATTACATGTCCAGTAAAATAATCCACCTAATCAAATTCTATATGATCTATCGCTCCCAGAGAGAAGTTTGCTAACACTTGCACCACTCTGTTTTTGGTTTTGTTGCAAATGAAAATCAAAACTTGTACCTTCCATTGTCATTGGGTTACAGATCAATACAATCAAATTTAAATCATGTTTTAATCTTGAATGGATTTATCCTATTCAAGATATAACAATCAGTTTGATACTATTAGTTGGTAATACTGGGCATTATAATGTTTCTCATTAAAGATTCTTGCATAGATAAAAGACAAAGAAATTCTTTCCCATTAGTTAGAATCGTCCTTCCATTTTCTTTCATAACAATTTATGTTTAATGCAAATTGTGAACCACATTGTAGCCTTCTGGCAGTTCTATGCTCCTATATATGGTTTAACTACAGCTATATGGAAAATAGCAGAGCATTCCACATAGGAGATAAACAATTTCAACATAGACACACACATGCAACTTGAGCACAAACACCTAAACTGTGTGTTCTATGAGAACAATGTGTGTATCACAATTACAAACTTGAAACCTTCTTTTTATCCTTCACAATTCTTCCAACACCTCCCAACTTATGTCTACATACTCGTTCCATCTTTCTACATGCTAATTCCTTCTGTTCTCCTCCAACATTCTTTTTTCTTCCAAACTAATGCTTAAATCATCATGAGATTAAAGGTCATCCCCGACCATTATAATATAATATATCATGATGTAATCATAATATAAATTACATTATATTAAAACAATATCAATTAAAATCATTTTATTTGCTGGTCTCAAGAGAATCTCTACTGAGTAATTTGTCCAGAGTGACCTGTTATCTTCTCACTGATCTTTTAGCAGGCATTTGGGCCTGCAGCTCCAGCTGTGCCAGTATGTGTATTGTGTACGCAGCAACAGGCCAAACTGAGAGCCAGTTCCAGCCTTTGATGCAGTGAACATTCAACAAACTGCAAATACTGAGAGTATGGGTCAAATCATTTCTCAATTTCAAGATTTTGTGACTACAATATAGAATTGGACACAATTTTCTTATTTTTGGGCTAAGATCTTATCAATTGCATTCTTTTGCGAGTCCATTTGGATATGAGAAGAAAGGCGGGACAAACACAAGTCTGCTGGAGGGCACAATTTCACATTGTTTTGTCCAACTTCACATCTCACACACAAAGGATTTTAGTGAGAGATCTTTTCCTTGTCATTTTTGGTTCATCCAATCATACACAAGTTAACACGATCATTTGCTTATTTTCAGTGTTGCAACTTTGTTACAGCAAAGTAAATAAACATGTAGCTGGACATTCTTTACCTCAGAATTTAGGTTTTACATCTCTCTTGCGAGCACCACAAATAAAATTGTTATCTCTTGTTGCGTAGGCAAACAAAGAGATTTTAATATCTATAGCAAAGGATTTCATTTCTCTTCTACACTGCCTTTATCATTTACCTCAGAAGTAATGTTGTTTTCTAAACATTTTCCCACATCACCGGGTTTCAGTCTCCGGTTTCTTAACACTTCTAAAAAGGTAAATAAGAATTAACTTACCACAACTGCTGAAGAAAGAGAAGTCCAAACCTTGCTTGTTGCAATTCCAATATTCCCGCTGAAAAGATACTCGCCATCTCAGTATACGAGATCACGGAGGAAACGTCACCACTTTGTAAAGCTCCGCCTGTCGGCCCAATGTAGGAATCCGTCAGCCCGGGTGAAGGGAATTTTGCGTGTAAATCTTTTCAGCGGCCGCGTTAAATTCACATTAGTTTTTATGATTTTAGATTAAGTTTTACTTTAGCTTCTCGCTCGATCTGACTCCAATTGTAAACGATCTCTAATGGGTAATGTTCCTGATATAACATTAATAGCTAATCGCGCAATTAAATGTGAATTAATTTAGATCTTTGATTTCTTTGATTTCTCTTAATTTTCAATTGTCCTTTCATTCGGGTGTTCTCGTCGCACATGGACCGTCCAGCTGTAACGCCTCCAACGACGTAAGAGGGCCAGTTTAGAATCAAAACAGAGGAATTATAGTGTTTACTAAAAAACACAATTATGGAATCGCCAACCTGCTTATTCTCATAAAAATGCCATTCGATTTAGTCACAATACTATAACATGTTAAGTCATAATAGTCAGAAATCTGAAAACCTTAATATTGTGCTCCCTGCTCCATATATTACGATTTCAATATGACTATCCTGGCAACTACTCATTACGGAAACGAGAAGACTTCATAAATCTACCGGTAACAAAGGATTTCAGACGAATTCAAAATAAATCAAGATGTAACAATTTATTTATCAGGTAAAAATGTTTCAATGCCAATTACATAATTACACAATTCAAATATAATAAATACATAACATCAATTACTCAAAAGATTTCTCTAAGAGTATTTAAAGTTATGCATACACATAGAGATGGCGGATGGAAGTCTTAAAAGACATTCATCATCTCTATGCGGGGGTTCTGGTTACAGAATGTCCCCTCTTGCTGCTGTGTCTTTTCCCTTAAATACCCAGACCAGAAACAAAAGAGTTGTAAATATTTATTGCCCCCACACCTGGCTTTGGGGGAGAGGAGGTGGTCTGCTTGAAGAGAACAGAATTCTCCTAAGTTTTCAAACTTTCTCATAATACTAGTGACTGCTGTGAAACTGAGACCATTTTACCAATCGCACTGAGACATTTAAAATGATACCAAACATGAAATTGGAAAATAATAGATTCACTTACAATTGCTTAGTGTATGTAGTGTGCTTCAAATCTTAAAAGTATATTTTTAGAAAACTGTACTTGCAGAGTATATAATGCTTATGAACTAAAAGCCCACTTTACTTTAGGTACACTTTGACTGTATTTCTTTGCACATTTAAAGGTGCAGGTAGCAGATGCTGAGAAACTGTTGAAAGTGGATCAGACCGAGTGGCTCAACACACTTGTAGCCAATCAGAAATAGTGGGCGTGTCCATTTGTGATGGGGGAGGAGAGAGCGTGAGCAAGAGGGACAATTGAAAACAGACCGTTGAAACGGTCATAGTAACAGGACAGTTTGGAATGTCGTTGTCTGAAGCATTTTTTTTTTTTTTATTTCACTTTTTACATGGGTAGTCGTGGCCTAGTGGTGAGGGAGTCGGGCTTGTAATCTGAAGGTTGCCGGTTCGATTCCCACGCTGGCAGGAATTGAAAGTGGGGATTGTGAATGAACAGCACTCTCTCCACCTTCGATACCAAGACTAAAGTGCTCTTGAGCAAGACCCCTAATTGCTCCCCTTGTAAGTCGCTTTGGATAAAAGCGTCTGCTAAATGATAAAAAAATACACTACACACCGAATTTGCTTTAAGTCTTAAAAATGAGGTAAGGTTATTAATGTTCATATTTTTAGTTAAAACATTGATAATAACTTGACAGTGAAATTGGGAGCTCACAAACTAAAAGATGGCAGGTTTCCAAGAAGTTCAATGCCACCCTGCAAACTCAGAGTCAAGAGTTCTGAAGGTTCACGGTTCTTGATTGAGAAGGTCTCCTGCTTCTAAACCTCTGTCTGTTTTCATGCTCTCATTTTTGTTCCCAGAAGTCCACATGGACCTTATTACGTACAGCGGTAGCTTAAAGTCCTGCTCCAGGAAGTAATCCTCCTTCACCCTGCCACCTCTCTTGCTCAGCAGACCACACAAAAAGAGAGAGGAGGCAAGCTTATCAGGACAAACCAATCACTATGTGCCTCCACAGGCTAATCTGATCAATAGCTCCCTCTTTAAGCATGAATACACAAGAGCTGCCGTACAGATTCAGCTTACTAGAGTCATGTGTAAACACACCTGTGCGCAGCCGTTCATTTGATCACTGCCATTGCCTTGAGTGCTTTAACCTCAGATGCATTTGAATAGCCTCACAGGCGCAGAGCTCCATCGATTGGCTGTGGCCTGTAGACCATTTGGTATTCATCACAATAGAAGAGATAATGGCTGAAAAACTAGATTCTAAAAACCAATTTTAATCTAAATACACACACTAAGTAAAGCCACATCGATCTGGAAAATAATTTGATTCTTTCAGATCGGTTTTCATCTGCATCTGTCCACCTGAGGAGTAGTGTTCCAAGTTTGCTGTCGCATTCATCATGTGTTAGGTCAGTTTTAAAATATCAATATGTTTGTTTTGTGGGCATTGACATGCATGATGTCTGTTTTCGACCTGCTTTTGTCTTTTTGAGGCTTTTAAGTTGTCTGAATTAGAAGCATTTATATTCCAAAGGCCACTTTGCCTCGGCTATTGCTTCATGTTAGATCAGCAAAACACCATGGGTTGAACTGAGAATTTGATTCTTGAACTTTAACTGAATGGTAATTGATGGCAGAAAACGGAATGCAGCATTATATTTTTTTTGTTTTTCAAAATTAATTATTCATAAACATAGGGCTGCACGATTTATAGCACGATACGAAACATAACATTGAACTTGAACGCTTATCGATTCTTAGTGCGATCATGAAATCTCAAATGCTGTGATCATTTTTTTATGCGCAGCTTGTCAATGAAGTACGGCTCCAAATGCTAATCCATCTGAAAGCACTGCGAGTTTGAGTCGCTTATAATGTGCATTTGAAAAAGCAACACGTGTCAAACATCTTTCCAGACATGAGATGCATTTATTATCTTGTCCAACAAAAGAAAACATTAATAAGATGTTTTTATTCCAACCTCACTTCATAGCAACATTTGAGCATCCTTCTGTGAGATGATATGATTTCTTACACAGAATAAGGCAGTCGTGTGTTTATTAGTCATGTTAAATCAATCAAAGCGTTTCATTCTTCTGTTTACAGCGTGTTGTCTTCTTCTGCAGCAGGGCATATTTTTGGAGAAAATATGGCTTTCAGATGGAGAAGCATTTACTATTGATCACACAGCTGTACAGCTCTGACAAGCTGCGCATTAAATAATCTCAGCCAAAACGTGTGCGATTTAATCGTGATAAATGTTGTCAAACATCTCCTGTTATCTTCGTTATCTGGGTCACTGTTCTGCCTGAGTTCTAGTTCATTGTTTATGTCTCGCACCTGTTCCTTGGTCTGTTGATTGTATTCTCTGTGTATTTAAGCCCGCAGGGTACCTTTACATCACAACCATATACTAAAAACACAATGATTTTCCTTTGATTTTTTCACATACAGACAGCAACGTTGTCATAAAGAGTCCCATTCACGCGGATTCGAGAAAACAAAAAAAAATAAATAAAAACAACTGTATTATGCATGCCAGGCCAGTAGTTGGCGATGTCACTTTGTAAAGAAACACTACACATGCACATGACATAACGCGAATTTGTGAAAATGGTGTTTATTGTTTGCATGGGGACAATAACGGGATCAGTTTAAAAAACTTGTACTTTGAAACCCGTTTCCTCAATTTAGTGTTCGTCATTAATGGCACATGTGTAGTGTGTTACTAGTTCTCAGTGTTCATTAAAGTGTCTGTATTTCCTGTTTCGTCTGTATCACTGTAGAAATTATATGAAGTTAAATATAAGAATAATTAATTATAAATATATGGATCAGTTAATAGAATTAACTGGTTGCAGCACAATTAATATTACAATTAATTACCTTTTTCGTCCATCGAACAATCGCAAAAAGGCTATTTTTGTGGCCACAGAAAAACAACTTTCTTACTGGGTACAGTACTACTCAAGAGCATGTAGCTGCAATCGCATCGGTAAAGGGACTTTGTTTTGCAAGCAGTGACGCCAGAATCAACACTCACATAAATGTGAGATGAGACACAGCTGAAAGCAATCATTGATGAGTCCAGGCAATGGATTATGGGGAATGTAGTTTGTGAGAGTGATAAAAGTCTGGGGTGGAGTGCCCCCTGATGGCTCTCAAGGGCACTCCAGCTAATGAACGTCACAAGTGTGTTGATTTCCTTCGAATGGCCAATTTAATTTAAATTCACTCTCATGGATCGAAATGAAGTAAATTATACATTGTGCACAATCCTTACAAACAACTTTGGGTTTAAAATGGTTGGACCAGCCCCTTCTTTTGAAACTCCACAGTCTTTCTGAAATCGTCCCGTGCTTCCAATTTGACACGCATTTCCATTGCCTATACGCAATGCGTTTCTCACATAAGTGATTAGTCGTTGCACTTCATTCTGCAATCTGCTGGAATGATGACTTTCTCCATCATCAGAATAAACATCGCTTTCAAGACAAAATGGTCACCTGTTCACTTTTACTGTTCGCCATTTTGTGCAGATAGAAAAGCATTGTGAATGTTAACACATGCTGAAATGCCACATTTAACAACAGCCTTTGAAAAGTTAAATGATAAATTCAAGCCACAAAGTGGACTTTTCTGCTTTCTTGGAAAAGCACTCACTGCTTTCAGACTTAATGCCTTTAATGACCCATGTTATGGCCACTCAGATTTATGAACAGCTCTGACGGTCAGCTTTTGCCCGTTGGCATGGTCAAAACTTTTTCAACAATTCAAGCTCTCGAAATCCTAAAAACCCGCTATACCTCATTTGTACTTGACTTTGGGCTCAGCATTGACAGTCTGTGATTAGTACATCTTTATTTGTTGTTATAGCGCTCTTGTATTATTGTGCCATAAAAGGATTTATGTTGTTTCTTGTTGTTTTTATGAGGTGCACTGCTCAAGCTGATAAAACGAGATTATTGATGAGCTGGATTGAGTCGTGTAATCTTGTGCGATTCCCATTCGGTGGAAAGCGAGTGTGATTTATGGCTGTCTTTGCCCGTTTATGTAGGTTTGTGAAAGAGGCTGAAGAAGCATCACTGTAGTGTGCATCACTTAACACAGTCTGCTTGAATAAATATTAACAATATATTGTATAAACCTAATGTAATATTAGTAATATATACTAAAATTAGATAACAATGATATTATAATACAAATTTATTGTTGACTATTGGTGGAGCCAAATATTTTGTGTATAAAAATGGAAGTTTGTTTAGTTTAAAAATTATGAAAATATAATTGCAGCATGTGTTATAGTGTAAATGGGGACACCAATGATTTGGCATTTATAATCAGCAATACATTTCATGTAACATTTAAGCACATCATAGAAAACAATTTAGAAGTTCAGGCATTCTGGATTTTCCTCTCTTGGTTTTGGGTATTTTCTTAATCCCTCTTGTGAAAAACCCCTCGTAAAATCTTAAAAGTTTATTAAAAGAAATTGTATTTGCAGATAATATAACATTAATTAAATAAAAAACACTTAAGTGTACTTAAAAAGAATACATGACCATGACTTTTAAAAAGTGCACTTTGTAATATTTTACAGTAGTTTACCATAAAAGCTTCAGTGTAATAATATCGATAGTAAATTATTAGTAATTCCTTCTGAATGACTTGAGTCGTTACAGTCACACTTTATTTTAAGGTGATGCACTTACATTGTAGTTACTGGGTACTGACTAATATTACTTAACGACATGTACTTATAGAGTTACGGTTAAGGTTAGTTATAACTATGCATAATTTACTGTTATTACTACAGTTCGTACATGTAGTAATGTGTAACAACGTCACTTTCAAATAAAGTGTTACCGTTATGCATCATACACATTAATTAAAGAAGTTCTTAGTAGAAAAATAGTAATAGTGTACTAACTACCGCATTCAACTGAGCACTATTACTCACTAATTCGTTAATCAGTTTCTTTTCAGTAATACTAGAATGTTAATATTGAGTTAACCTTTTGTTCCTTTGTAGTTACTCATTAATAATGGAACAGTATTCTAAAGTGTTAATAAAGCATAATATAAATAAAGTATATTATTTTTGAAAATATGCTAAATGTGCACCTTTTTCACAAACATTATGCTTTCACATATTCAACAATTACAAAAAAAAATCTAATTGAAAACTGTTCTCTTAAGGTTTATTCATCTAGTAAACCTTCTGTATTGTTCTCTAATAGGGGTAGAAAAGACACACTGTTAACTTAATACAAAGTAAATATTTTCCTCTTTTTTATTAGCAAAAAAGTTATTTAATTTAAGTTATTTGATGATATATAATACCATGCTATTTTTCTCAATTTTCTCATATTATACATCCACTGAAGAACTTTGCGATTTAGATTCTGTTAATTGTGTTCACCATTGTACTTGAAATCACTCAAACTGCTGAAACTGCGGAGGCCACTTTGACACCACAAAATGTCTTATTTTATATGCCATCACTGTTGCATAGTGCATTGTCATTGTGTGGAAAATATCATGTTAGAATAGATTTTTTTATTGCAGCAAACTGGACTGCGGATGCATTGCGGTCTCTAACAGCAGTGTGTACATTGCTGACAACAGTACACCCATCCCACTGCAGGAGACAAGTGCTGTCGAATCATACAGTAGTGGAAGATGTGTCAGTCAAGCAGGAATACAAGGGGGAAATGGTCTGGGGGGGAAAGACAGAAAGTACTGCACTTATCACAGCTGCACAGATGGTGTGGCAGATGAGATGGGAGTGGAAGACAGACAGATAAGGAGGGATAGCAAGATGCAAAGAGGGATGAGACATGGCAAGTGTGTGTGTGTGTGAGAGAGACAGACAGTACTTAACGAAGTGTGTTTAAAGCTCTACCTTGGGAACTGTTTTAATCAACATTGGCTCTTTGGAAAAAAAAAAATTGTCTCTATCTACATTTTTACAAAAATCCAACTGAAATGAACACTAGTGCCAGTAAAACATAGACAATTTTTATTCCTTTTTACATAAATTATGATTACAGTGGCAGATTCTCAGTTAATAAAGACTTATCTTTTTGTTGTTCCTTGCACAATATTACCATAGTCCAAGATTTATAAACGCATGCATTTTGACATTTGCATCACATAATAACCACCATATGTAAACTTGCTCAGGAGCTCGCCTCGTACAGAATTGCACTTGTGATATGAAATGGTTGGGTACGAGTTCTGTGAACAGTCATGAAAAAAGAGCTCAAAGACTAAAATGTCATGGTTGACTCAAGTCTTTATCTACTGCTGGATAGGTTTAGGGTAAAGGGTTTCGTGAAGGTGGTACAGTACATTGTTTTAAAATGTAATATATTTTTATTCTTTTAGCACCACTCGCTGAGCATTTCAATATGAATGTGTGAAGAAACTTGCAAAGAAGCAACAAAGATGGCACTTTAGATACAGCTCGGAAGGTACTGCGTAAGTAAAACGAATTTAACAGAGTACCTTGCAGTAATTCTAGTGTACCTATAAAGGTAGGTATAAGGGAACAATATGTAAAGTTTGGGGAATAAAAGGGGTAACAGCCAGGGAAATTTGCTGATTATTTATACTGTAAGTATTTATAGTACTAAGTATATAAGTACCTAAGTATTTTAGAACTAAGGGGTACTAATTCTACTTTTATGACAGACAACAATCTTAAATTTGGGAGCAATTTAGCAAGAACATGCACTGTATGGACTGTGGTTTTTGTTATGATATATATAGTGTTATAAGGCTTTTTTAAATTACAGGGTACATATCAGTGCAATTATACAGTATTTTTTTTATGCAAAAGTTCAGCTGTTTAAGTTTGGGGTTCTGTATTTCAAGCCATTTAAACTAAAATTGCAAGTTTATTTATTTATTTTAAATACTGGGGAAATATACTCTTGTTCCATGTAGTTACAGGGTAAGCGTGACATTTTGGGGCTGTAAATTAAAGTGGAACTTGTTAGTCTCTTGTAGATACAGGGTAATTGTTAACAGGTAGTTGTTACCCTGTAACTACAAAGAAAGAAGGGTAAGAGTGACATTTTGGGCTTTAAATTAAAGAGGTGCTTGTTATCTCGCTTCATAAAGATATGGGGTAAGAGTGACATCGGCGGACATTAAAGTTTTGCTTGATACTTTCTTGTTCCATGTAGTTACAGGGTAAGTGTGACATTGGCGGACATTAAAAATGTGCTTGTTACCCTCTTGTTCCATGCAGTTAAAGGGTAAGTGTAACATTGTGGGCTGTAAATTAAAGTGGTGCTTGTTACCCTCTTTTCAATGTAGTTACAGGGTAAGAGTCACATTTCAGGTTTTAAATTAAAGTTGTGCTTGTTACCCTCTTGTTCCATGTAGTTACAGGGTAAGAGTCACATTTCAGGTTTTAAATTAAAGTTGTGCTTGTTACCCTCTTGTTCCATGTAGTTACAGGGTAAGAGTCACATTTCAGGTTTTAAATTAAAGTGGTGCTTGTTACCCTCTTGTTCCATGTAGTTACAGGGTAAGAGTCACATTTCAGGTTTTAAATTAAAGTTGTGCTTGTTACCCTCTTGTTCCATGTAGTTACAGGGTAAGAGTCACATTTCAGGTTTTAAATTAAAGTGGTGCTTGTTACCCTCTTGTTCCATGTAGTTTCAGGGTAAGTGTAACATTGTGGGCTGTAAATTAAAGTGGTGCTTGTTACCCTCTTGTTCCATGTAGTTTCAGGGTAAGAGTCACATTTCAGGTTTTAAATTAAAGTTGTGCTTGTTACCCTCTTGTTCCATGTAGTTACAGGGTAAGAGTCACATTTCAGGTTTTAAATTAAAGTTGTGCTTGTTACCCTCTCGTTCCATGTAGTTACAGGGTAAGAGTCACATTTCAGGTTTTAAATTAAAGTTGTGCTTGTTACCCTCTTGTTCCATGTAGTTACAGGGTAAGAGTCACATTTCAGGTTTTAAATTAAAGTGGTGCTTGTTACCCTCTTGTTCCATGTAGTTACAGGGTAAGAGTCACATTTCAGGTTTTAAATTAAAGTTGTGCTTGTTACCCTCTCGTTCCATGTAGTTACAGGGTAAGAGTCACATTTCAGGTTTTAAATTAAAGTTGTGCTTGTTACCCTCTTGTTCCATGTAGTTACAGGGTAAGAGTCACATTTCAGGTTTTAAATTAAAGTTGTGCTTGTTACCCTCTTGTTCCATGTAGTTACAGGGTAAGAGTCACATTTCAGGTTTTAAATTAAAGTGGTGCTTGTTACCCTCTTGTTCCATGTAGTTACAGGGTAAGTGTAACATTGTGGGCTGTACATTAAAGTGGTGCTTGTTACCCTCTTGTTCCATGTAGTTACAGGGTAAGAGTCACATTTCAGGTTTTAAATTAAAGTTGTGCTTGTTACCCTCTCGTTCCATGTAGTTACAGGGTAAGAGTCACATTTCAGGTTTTAAATTAAAGTTGTGCTTGTTACCCTCTTGTTCCATGTAGTTACAGGGTAAGAGTCACATTTCAGGTTTTAAATTAAAGTGGTGCTTGTTACCCTCTTGTTCCATGTAGTTACAGGGTAAGAGTCACATTTCAGGTTTTAAATTAAAGTTGTGCTTGTTACCCTCTCGTTCCATGTAGTTACAGGGTAAGAGTCACATTTCAGGTTTTAAATTAAAGTTGTGCTTGTTACCCTCTTGTTCCATGTAGTTACAGGGTAAGAGTCACATTTCAGGTTTTAAATTAAAGTGGTGCTTGTTACCCTCTTGTTCCATGTAGTTTCAGGGTAAGTGTAACATTGTGGGCTGTAAATTAAAGTGGTGCTTGTTACCCTCTTGTTCCATGTAGTTACAGGGTAAGAGTCACATTTCAGGTTTTAAATTAAAGTTGTGCTTGTTACCCTCTTGTTCCATGTAGTTACAGGGTAAGTGTAACATTGTGGGCTGTACATTAAAGTGGTGCTTGTTACCCTCTTGTTCCATGTAGTTACAGGGTAAGAGTCACATTTCAGGTTTTAAATTAAAGTTGTGCTTGTTACCCTCTTGTTCCATGTAGTTACAGGGTAAGAGTCACATTTCAGGTTTTAAATTAAAGTGGTGCTTGTTACCCTCTTGTTCCATGTAGTTACAGGGTAAGAGTCACATTTCAGGTTTTAAATTAAAGTTGTGCTTGTTACCCTCTCGTTCCATGTAGTTACAGGGTAAGAGTCACATTTCAGGTTTTAAATTAAAGTTGTGCTTGTTACCCTCTTGTTCCATGTAGTTACAGGGTAAGAGTCACATTTCAGGTTTTAAATTAAAGTTGTGCTTGTTACCCTCTTGTTCCATGTAGTTACAGGGTAAGAGTCACATTTCAGGTTTTAAATTAAAGTGGTGCTTGTTACCCTCTTGTTCCATGTAGTTACAGGGTAAGTGTAACATTGTGGGCTGTACATTAAAGTGGTGCTTGTTACCCTCTTGTTCCATGTAGTTACAGGGTAAGAGTCACATTTCAGGTTTTAAATTAAAGTTGTGCTTGTTACCCTCTCGTTCCATGTAGTTACAGGGTAAGAGTCACATTTCAGGTTTTAAATTAAAGTTGTGCTTGTTACCCTCTTGTTCCATGTAGTTACAGGGTAAGAGTCACATTTCAGGTTTTAAATTAAAGTGGTGCTTGTTACCCTCTTGTTCCATGTAGTTACAGGGTAAGAGTCACATTTCAGGTTTTAAATTAAAGTTGTGCTTGTTACCCTCTCGTTCCATGTAGTTACAGGGTAAGAGTCACATTTCAGGTTTTAAATTAAAGTTGTGCTTGTTACCCTCTTGTTCCATGTAGTTACAGGGTAAGAGTCACATTTCAGGTTTTAAATTAAAGTGGTGCTTGTTACCCTCTTGTTCCATGTAGTTTCAGGGTAAGTGTAACATTGTGGGCTGTAAATTAAAGTGGTGCTTGTTACCCTCTTGTTCCATGTAGTTACAGGGTAAGAGTCACATTTCAGGTTTTAAATTAAAGTTGTGCTTGTTACCCTCTTGTTCCATGTAGTTACAGGGTAAGTGTAACATTGTGGGCTGTACATTAAAGTGGTGCTTGTTACCCTCTTGTTCCATGTAGTTACAGGGTAAGAGTCACATTTCAGGTTTTAAATTAAAGTTGTGCTTGTTACCCTCTTGTTCCATGTAGTTACAGGGTAAGTGTAACATTGTGGGCTGTACATTAAAGTGGTGCTTGTTACCCTCTTGTTCCATGTAGTTACAGGGTAAGAGTCACATTTCAGGTTTTAAATTAAAGTTGTGCTTGTTACCCTCTCGTTTCATGTAGTTACAGGGTACGTGTAACATTGTGGGCTGTAAATTAAAGTGGTGCTTGTTACCCTCTTGTTCCATGTAGTTACAGGGTAAGAGTCACATTTCAGGTTTTAAATTAAAGTTGTGCTTGTTACCCTCTTGTTCCATGTAGTTACAGGGAAAGTGTAACATTGTGGGCTGTAAATTAAAGTTGTGCTTGTTACCCTCTCGTTCCATGTAGTTACAGGGTACGTGTAACATTGTGGGCTGTAAATTAAAGTGGTGCTTGTTACCCTCTCGTTCCATGTAGTTACAGGGTACGTGTAACATTGTGGGCTGTAAATTAAAGTGGTGCTTGTTACCCTCTTGTTCCATGTAGTTACAGGGTAAGAGTCACATTTCAGGCTTTAAATTAAAGTTGTGCTTGTTACCCTCTTGTTCCATGTAGTTACAGGGTAAGTGTAACATTGTGGGCTGTAAATTAAAGTGGTGCTTGTTACCCTCTCGTTCCATGTAGTTACAGGGTAAGAGTCACATTTCAGGTTTTAAATTGAAGTTGTGCTTGTTACCCTCTCGTTCCATGTAGTTACAGGGAAAGTGTAACATTGTGGGCTGTAAATTAAAGTGGTGCTTGTTACCCTCTTGTTCCATGTAGTTTCAGGGTAAGTGTAACATTGTGGGCTGTAAATTAAAGTGGTGCTTGTTACCCTCTTGTTCCATGTAGTTTCAGGGTAAGTGTAACATTGTGGGCTGTAAATTAAAGTGGTGCTTGTTACCCTCTTGTTCCATGTAGTTTCAGGGAAAGTGTAACATTGTGGGCTGTAAATTAAACTGGTGCTTGTTACCCTCTTTTCTATGTAGTTACAGGGTAAGAGTCACATTTCAGGTTTTAAATAAAAGTTGTGCTTGTTCCATGTAGTTACAGGGTAAGAGTCACATTTCAGGTTTTAAATTAAAGTTGTGCTTGTTACCCTCTTGTTCCATGTAGTTTCAGGGAAAGTGTAACATTGTGGGCTGTAAATTAAAGTGGTGCTTGTTACCCTCTTGTTCCATGTAGTTTCAGGGTAAGTGTAACATTGTGGGCTGTAAATTAAACTGGTGCTTGTTACCCTCTTTTCTATGTAGTTACAGGGTAAGAGTCACATTTCAGGTTTTAAATAAAAGTTGTGCTTGTTCCATGTAGTTACAGGGTAAGTGTGACATTGGCGGACATTAAAAATATGCTTGTCTCCTGCTCCATGTAGTTACAGGGTAAGTGTGAGATTTTGGGCATTAAATTAAAGATGTGCTTGTTACCTTCTTTTCTATATAGTTACAGGGTAAGTGTGTCATCAGCGGGCTATAAATTAAAGTGGAGCTGGTCCCACTTTAAATTGGGTGACTTTAACTACTATGTACCTACATTTAAATGAACATGTTTTTACATTGTACTTACATTTTTAACAATACCAGCATGTAATTACATCTGTAATTAATTTCTATAATTATACTGTTCACCCTTCCCTTATACCTTAACCTACCCATATCAGCAAACCTGTCCCTAACCTTACCCGTATCCAACCTCAATAGTAGCAACAAGTGTTTCTCAATACTATAAGTACATTTGATGTAAGTAAATTGTATTTAAGGCCACCTAATATAAAATGGGACAATGGTGCTTGTTACCCTCTTGTTTCATGTAGTTACAGGGTAAGTGTGACATCTACAGGCCATAAATTAAAGTGGTGCTTGTTATAAATTATCCTTGTGAAAATACCTGAGATGGCTTGAAGAACAAAGATACACTATAATAATACTGTCGCAATGGTGTGTTAATTCTCTTCATGTTTAATCAGTCAAAATGTCTATCTGTGTTTTATTCAGCAACAGCCGCTGGATGTCTTTGTCCACATTAGGGAGTTCCTGGGACGTTTTACTCACAAGTTTCTTTCTCAAACTTTGTTTGAGAGCGCCCTCTGGTGTCGAGTATGAATGGACAAATTACATGTGAGAGGTTAGCACTCGATAGTCCTATTTTGGGTAAAAACAGAAGAAAATACTGCTCTCTAAAGAAAGTTGAAACAAACAAGTTTTTACCCGATTGAGCTCACTTTTGGAACAAAAAGCCCTGAGGAATGTAAATATAATAAAACAAAGAGAGGTGTCAACAGTTAATATGTTAATGTAACATTTACCATTTGCTGGACCAGCAAAATAATAGCAACTTACACTCTGTACGGTGGCCAAATATGCCAGGTAACAGAGGCAGAAGTGGGTGATGAGGTTGAGCCAGAACCTCAAATGCTCCAAAAAAGCAAAGTTTTGACAGCACAAGGTTCACACTTTCTCTGAGCAGTCAACCTGCAGGTTTACTCATCGTTGTCTTTTCACATTAAACTTGGATGGGAAAAGTTTACACCCCAAAAATGACACACCATGTCTTTAAGCGAACGAGTATGATTCAGTGAAACTCAAGCTGGGATCTCAGCACATTAATGCAGGCAAGGATAGGTGGCAAGAAAAGTAGGAATAAAAATATGTCAGAGTTTAAGCAGACACGTTCCGATTAATTCAAAGTAATAAATGGAACTAAGAACAGTCTGAAATATGGATCAGCAGGGGCTCTCTTGTATGAGAAACAGCATAAACATAATCCATTATTCAGTGACTGTGTTTGGATGGAGTTGAGACCTTTGTGCTCGGCTTTTGCTCTGGTTGAGTGGTGCTCAGTCTCGTAGCCTCCTCTAGATGTCAACCAGATTCTTTCAGGGCTGTAGGCTTATGTCTGACTGAGATCTGTGTGGGTGTATGCTGACTCAAACATATGCTACACTGAGCATGAGCAGAGAAGATTTTTTGAGTGAAGCTGAGCACACGGGTGCTTCAAAATCTGCTAACATGGTGTTTAGGTGATTGGTCAGCCATTTATGAGTGTATTGTATGTGGTTGCTTATGGGCCCAGTCAAAACGTAAGTCTCTGTGATATTTTTATCTCTAAATATGGCTTGGATATCAGTGTAAATCTGTGGGAAATTTCGCCCATTTCATTGCACATTAGGCTGATTGCATAGAAAAGTATATGCACAACTCTTCACAAAAAAAAGCATGATCATTCACGCAATAGCAAGTTTAATGAATTTTTAATGATGTTTAATGACTAGAGTAAGGATTTTTTTTTTAAACCTCTAACCTTAAACATTTTATTCTGGCTTGTTTTCTATGAGAAATGTCTCCTTGAATATATCGCCCAGATTTTAGTGTCACATCTTTTATGTTAAATGGAAAAAAAGTAGTGCAGGTTCAGACAAGAGGCTGAGAAAATTATGATAAATTTTCATTTTTAGGTGAACTACTCCTTTAAGTATGTGCAATAGATGCTTGTCCAAGTGTATCTAATTAAGTCCTAAATGATGATTGGAAGATTGCATGAGAAATAGAAAAGAAATTTAAACTACCGAAAACATTCCTCGCCCTTTCTCTCCCCCAGTCTCCCTTTCACTTCATCTCCCTCATTTCAAATGCAGAGTACCTCAGCAGTGAGCTAAAACTGGTGAGTCGAGAACTGTCAGAGACCTGCTGCATCCTCATGGGTTTGATTAACATGATGGCAAAGTTGTTTCGTTTCATCAACACTACACAGCATATGAATTCTCAAGAGTCTTCTCAGCATCGTCCAAATGATGAGCACCAGAGAGGCAGAAAGCAAAAGATAGACAGGGAGCTCACCTACCTTGCTCTTTGATTATGTTTTAATCAGTGCCGTCCAAGTGATAATCTTCTCGTCATCTTTCCGAATCTCTTGAGCTTCATTAATTGGAGGTCTATAGGTTTGATGGATAAACGGCAAAGAGGAAACCGCATGCATTAGTCCCTCTGATTGAAATCATTCCTTTGGCCTTCGTTGTATGAGCCGAAATACTCCAAGGCCTAGTTTCCAAAAAATTCTTGCCTCCAGCTTACATCTCCGAGTAACTGAATTTAATATAGAGACAGAGAGTTTGAGATTGCTATGTTCCGAATGTTTACACTCAGTCCGGCTTGCTTTAATTGGCCATATCTGATGTAATTTTCTGTTTCCTGGAGCCATTTGGGAGCTAACCAAGACTTAACTAATGAAATTGTGTTCTTAATAATGCGGTGCTGTTTCAGGGGATATCGCCGAAATCCGACTTGTCCCAATGCCAACAGATATGCATGCAGCTTGCCGGCGTAAGGAACTGCTCGAATTTGCCTTGTTGTAGCTGAAGCTAGTGGATTTCTGATTTAATGGTGTAGGCAGTGTCTGCCTGAGGACTATAGCAACTGCTTTACTTACTGCGCTACTTATGAGTTTTTTTCTCAAGGCGTCTCTCCGGTTGGTGTTCCACCAGTGTAATGGATTGGGATAGAATTCGTAATGTTTTCCCCGGCATCGACTCTGACTTTAAAGGGGGATGTAATCCTTCCCTCAGCTAGGTTATAGAGAAAAAGCTTTGGGCAGGATGGATTTTCTAGCATTCTGGTAGGGGTACTTGCCTCAGGGCTTGATTGACTTGGAGACTGCTAATGTTTGGCACCTCTGAATCATACTTCACATCATCCATGGGAAACTCAAGACAACCATGGCAAGTATGAAGAGCTGATGGAAGTCCCCTCAGGGTACACAAAGGTTGACTAATACCTGGAAAAGTGCAGTGTGACGGTAGCTGGCAGTGCTACAGTGATGTTCTAGCAAGATGTTTTACAACATTGCATTTAGGTGGCAGTTAGATTACACAGTATTAGAGCAAAAAGCAGTTATTTTGAGTTGAGCTGACTATAGCATAATTTAGTCAGACAGAAGGATAGATTTTCTGAGGCAAGACATTTTTTACATTTACTAATCATATCAGTAAATTAAAAAAAAAAATAACAAAGTGAGCAAAGTAACACATGCAAGCTACTTAGCCAGTGAATTTAGAAAGGCAAATTATTGTGTTGAAAGTGTTAAGACAACATTATTTTCTTGCCAAAATAGGGGTCAAATGAAACATAACACACATCCGTCAGTGTAAAATGTGTCTGTGGATAATGGTGGAGGAGGACTGACGGGTACACTAGTAAAACTCTTACCTCGCTTTAGCATGAATACTAGAACGTTAAGCTCCTGAAGAGCAGTGAGATGGCGTGGGCTCACATTCCCAAGAATGACAGGGTGGAAAAAAATGAAAAAATTAAAACTTAAGTAGGTTATGAGTGGTACTAAAAAAGAGAGAGCGCGACTGAAGAAGTTGAGCAGAAACTTTTGAGTAGGCTGTCAAAAGTAAGTGAATATATCCAACCGCAAGTAAAGCGCGTTATGCTCGGAGCCCACCTCTCCGGGGAATCTGTGATGTGCTGTGCCAGGTGACAGCTCTACATTTATCGTCTGTCTTATTTCATTCAGGTAAATTAAGGTGAGCTTGAGGGCAAACATGTCTGTCTGTATGGGTGATGTGATTCTTGCTTTGGTGTTGTGTAGTGTTCTGATAACAAGGATGAGCAGCTGTTGTCAAAGCCAAGGAGGTCTACGTATATTACCTGGAGAAAACTGTGTGTAAATAATCTGTCACTGGTAAAACATCCGTTCTAATAGTCAGGGTTGGGGAATACGAAATGCTAGTAACTTAGCTAAGTATTTAAAATACAAAATTTAAGTAACTGTATTTCGTTACAGTTACATTTTAAATGGCTGGTAATCAGATTACAGTTACATCTGAAAAGTATTTTAGATTACCAAAGTGATTACTTTGAATTTTAATGTCATTTAAACAGAAATTGGTGATTCTCTGACTCTGACAGTCTGAAAAAGCGGAGTTAAGTTTCATCAACATTTTAAAACTTTTAAGAGAGATCATAAAAATGGTTATTTTTATTTAGTACTGTCCTGAACAAGACAAAATGAATGAATTTACATAAAAAAACTTAACTGTCCTGTCATGACCTGATGATCCACGACTGTTTTCATGTTTTGTGATAGTTGTTTGTGAGTCATTTTATAATTCACTCGTCACTGCAACTTTTTCTCACAATTTGTTTTTTTCCCCCTCACAATTGTGAGTTTGCATTTCACAATTCTGACTTCTTTTTCTCAGAATTGCGAGATTTAAACTCACAATTGCGAGTAATAAAGTCAGAATTGGGAGATATAAACTTGCAATACTGACTTTTTTTCTAGCAATTGTGAATTTAGTATGTGAGTTTATATCTCATAATTCTGAATTTTTTTCAATATTTTCAGTTTCTATCTTATATTTTTGATGTTTCTCAATATTGTGAGTTTATATCTCATAAGTTTGACTTTTCTCAATATTGCGAGTTTATATCTCATAATTCTGACTTTATAACTCACAATTGCAACTTTATATTACACAATTCTGAGGGAAAAAGTCAGAATTGTGAGATAAAAACGTGCAATTACCTTTTTTTTGTGTTTGTTCCACACTTATATTCCAAAGTATTCTAAAGTATTTAGATTAAGTTACTAAACTTTTGTAATGTAACAAAATGTAACAAATTCCTTTTTAAAGCATGCATTTTGTAATCTGTAGTGAAATACATTTTAAAAGTAATCTACCCATCCCTGACTATAGTAGCATACTTGCAAATGTGTATGTTGCTTTTAAAAGAAATATATGTTTAATTAGAATACACAGTTGTTTTTGAATGACTATCAATGGAGAATGATGCTTTTCGCCTGCAAAATGGTGTAAGTATGAGCAGCAGAGGTTGACTGGCCATGTAAACCAGAGCAACCTTGACCGCATGGTCAAGACTCCTATCGAGATTAACTATGTCAATCAGGATGAAGAGGTCTATGGGGAGCTGTGTGGAAGCTCGGGGTCACTCTGACTATATTAGTGATGAAGCTGAATTAATCACTCTTAATGAGGTTACATGCCACAGAAAGATGAATCTCACTGCCCTCCAAATCTTCAGATGGAGTTTTTATACATACACACGACATACTTCTTATTCTTCGGTTTGCTGACCTTCTTCAGGTGTCCATGGAAGGCAGTAGATGTAAGCTTTACCACCTGTGTATAATGTCACAACCCAGGATTTTACTTGTCCAGGTCCAGTTTCTAAGCTACTGTATGCCATAATCCTTGTAAAAGGTTAAAATATAGATTTACATAAAGGCTTTTCACATTGGGGTCCCTGTTGGAAAAAAAAAAAACAGCATATGCTGGTTAGATATGTTTTGAAGCATGTTTTGAGCTGGTCCTTAGTTGGTTATAACACAGGTTAGAGTTGGTCCTGAGCTGGAGCAAGTTGCTTATAGGACCATCTTAAATAAACCAGCCCATGACCAACTAATGACCGGCATAAACCAGCTCAAACTAGATGCCATGCTTCAAAACATACCAATCCAGCATGCTGTTTTTTTTTTTCAACTACACTGCCGAAAGCAAAATGCTTGATTAGCATCAAATAGCTAATTGTAAAATGCTCGCCTCATTAAATATTCATGTGTTTTGTGCAGTCCTAAAAAAATTCCCAAACTTTGATGGATGTTAAACAGTGACAGGACAGTTTTTTACTTCTGTCTCATGGAGAGCCACTGTCCTGTAGAGTTTAGCTCTGATACTAATTAAACATACATCAAACGGCTAATCAAGGTCTTCGGGACCTCTACAAAAACTGCAGGCAGGTGTGGTGGAGCAGGGCAGAGCTAAACTCAGTAGGACATTGGCCTTCAGGGAGCAGGATTTAACACTCCTGGTGTGACATTTCCATATATCAAGGGTGTCCAATCCTGCTCCTGGTGGGCCGCTGTGCTGTTGAGTTTAGCTTTAGCCCCAATTAAACACACTGAACCAGGTAATCATGGCCTTCAGGATTATTAGAAATTTCCAGGCAGATGTGTTGGGAGGTAAACCTTGTAGGATAGGAGCGCAAAACTCCCGTGCAGAGTTTAGTTGCTCTATACACATACCAGTAGTTTTCAAGTAAACCTTAAAGGGTTAGTTCACCCAAAAATGAAAATTTGGTCATTAATTACTCTCCCTCATGTCGTTCCACACCCGTAAGACAATCGTCCATCATGAGAACACAAATTAAGAAATGTTTGATCAAATCCGATGGCTCAGTGAGGCCTGCATTGACGGCAAGTTAATTTACACTTTTTTTATTTACTGTCCAGAAAGGTACTGAAAACATTTAAATCTGTTAATGTGAGTACAGTGGTTCAACCTTAATGTTAAGTGACAAGAATAATTTAAAACTAAATAACGACTTTATTTAATAATATCTAGAGATGGGTGATTTCAAAACACTCCTTCATGAAGCTTCGAAGCTTTAGTTTTGAATCAGTGGTTCCAGTCAACGTGATTTCAGTAAACGAGGTTTCGTTGCGTCATAAGTGTTTCGAAAACTTCAATGGTTCGTGTGACTTTGGCAGTTCGATTCAGCTCCGACCCACTGATTCGAAAAAAAAAAGATTCGTAAAGCTTCATGAAGCAGTGTTTTGAAATCGCCCATCACTAGATAATGATTAAAGTTGTTATTTTGGTTTTTTTGGCATACAAAAAGTATTCTCGTCGCTTCTTAATATCAAGGCTGAACCACTGTAGTCACATGAACTGTTTTAAAAATATATTTAGTACCTTTCTGGGCGTTAATGAACTTGCTGTCAATGCAGGCCTCGCCGAGGCATTGGAACTTATCAAAAAATATTTTAATTTGTGTTTCGAAGATGAACAAATGTCTTACGGGTGGAACGACATGAGGGTGAGTAATAAATTATGGAATTTTCATTTTTGGTTGAACTAACCCTTTAAGGACTTGATCCAGCAAAACTCTGCATGGCTGTGGCCCTCCAGGAACTGAGCTTTGCACTCCTGCTATAGGACATTTAGTCATTTATCAGATGCTTTTATCCAAAGCGACTTACAAGTGAGGAAAACAAACAAGCGATTCTTCATGAATTGGCAAATAACACAGGAAGTGCTCACAATACAAGTTTCATACATTGCTCAGTACCATAAGCTAGAGTAGGAAGGGAAGAGGGAAGGAAAGGTTTTTTTTTTTTTTTTTTTTTTTTTTTTTTATGAGGGGATCAAGTGTTCACGGAGGAGATGAGTTTTCAGCTGTCTCTTGAATATTGCCAGGGATTCTGCGTTCCTGATGACTAGGACTTGGAACTTCAGGAGCAAGATTTGACTAATTCCCGCCATAGACAAGCAATTTTCAGGTTGGAGGTGTTGATGCTTGCATGAATGAAAAATAGAAATAAGAAAGTTAACACAGGGTATGCAAATGTACAGTGTAAAATTTTCAAAACCAACTGACCAGACTTAATTGTTAACCCAAGTATGAACAATGTGAAACATACCTATATAGAACAAGATGGAACTCAGGATTTCATTGAAACCTGTATTAACCATTGCAAGGGTGAAAAGTAAACAGATTGGAACGAGATTGGAACAGAAATCTTAAAATCCCCAGTTGATTAATTTAATGACTAGTCAGCACACAACCTGCACAGGTGGCAGAAAAAGAAAGAACGTGCAGTAATGTACACGCTCAAGTAGGTTTGTGGCAGTAAACACACAGGTGCTCTATCCTTGCATATGTTTACCAAAACATTCTCTCAACTCCATATGTTACATGCCCTCATATTTGTACCATACCTTAGCTTTACATCCTGATTTCTCATTACCCTAATGCAGCATCATGGAATACAACGGGTGGAGCACAGGTTTGAAAAGGAAGCATACATCATACAATGGAGCATCTCCTTATGGCTCCCTCATGACAGGAGGCCTGTTGCTAATCTAGACTTCTGATCTCAGCCAGATGGTTTTTACGTGCTGAGAGGGAAGGCAGCATTTACTGCTTACATTCTTGCCTCATACCTCTGCAGCGCTAGGAAGCTGGTATGGCTCATTGACAACATTGTCTTGGATAATAAATGTGAAAGGCTTAAGGTTTATGATGCAGAATATGACCATTTTCCTGCGCTTCAATTCATTTTCTAATTCTTGCTTTTATGGCACGTTCATTTTTTTTTTTTTTTTTTGCTGCAGAATGTAAAGAGACCTTCATGAAGGAGCGTAACTTGAATTATGGTTTAAAATAATAATCAACCAAAAAATTGAAGTTCTGTCATCATTTACTTACCTTCTTTTCAGTCTATACCTGTATCATTTGCAGTGTTTTCTTATGTGGAACACAAAAAGAGTTCTGTTCCATTCAATGAAAGTGAATGAGCATGGACCCTTATCAAGCTTTATAATTTTTACATTTTTTTAAAAAAAATTTGTTGTCATCACTGATGTAAAACCTGCCACAATTTTTCTTTGCTCAACTTTCTCTTTTTGGAAGAAAAAAACCATGCGGTTTTGGAACAATATGAGGGTGAATAAATGATGACACAATTTTCGTTTTCATGCTTTTCTTACTTCCATTTCTTTCCACAAAAATACATTAATGAAAAGCAGACTGTAGCTTTATTGAAAGGACCCTGCAGTTGGTGCTGGGATATGGCGTCCTCAATCCGCATGCAGGCGAGGCACCGTATGCTTGTAAACACACTGCGTTAACGTTGTCTGAATGTTCCTAATGTACGCAGAACCTGCCTCATTCACCATCTGTATTATTATGCTCATGTAAACTCTTGCTCAACTGTGTTTCTGCCAAGTGCTTCCCTCAGACTCACAGAACAGCCAATCCCACACACCTTACCATCTGCACACAGCAGGAGAGATATACCGCCAAACCCGCCCTCCCCCATCAGAGAGCTGACGGCTCCGTAAGAGAGTGGCAAGGATGAGGCGAAATAGGTTGGTGGATAACGGTGTGGAAAGTGAATTGCGTTATTGATTTAAATGTGGTCACATGGTCTCGTTCGCAGCTGGAGAAGGTATGATAAAGAGCACAGGGGCTGCACATAAATGTCGGTCTGATGGTTTCAGATTCTCTGCTCGTATAATGTGCTAGAGAACATCTCGGCTGTATGCCGACGTGGGAAATGAGCCACAGACTACACCAAGACTATGGTGTGATGAAGTGCCGCTGAAGTGCTGTCTTAAATGTTTTGTAGAATTTTGGAAAATAGGAGTCTTGTGTCATGGATGGAATATTCTAAGAGAAACTTGTATAGTGGCGTCTGGGTTCTTGCATTGCAGTTAGATAACAGTTTGGTCACTGCACTGTAGAAGCTGATTGTAAAAGGTGTTTCATTATTGAACCTGACCTTTTCTTTTGCACAAGTTTGAGCTTATTGTAGACTCATTGTGTTATTTTGACTTTCATTATGTCAAGCTGCATTAAAGGATACAAGGCAACAGGGACTTAGTGTTTCATTACAAACTCTAATATACGGAGCTTTCAAACTGTCAATAAAGATATGTTTTTTTTCTTTAATATGAAAGTGGCCTTTCAAACTCAACTGTTTGAAAAGGTGGCACAATTCATGTGAACTCCAGTATGGTTCTCCATTGTTATGAACCCAGACTCAATGAAAAACATGCCTGTGCTGACATTTTGGCAAAACGATATTACACTGCATCTTGCATGTTACGCTGTACTTTCAGAGTGAATTGTCCAGTAAGTGGCACTAAAACCATGTTTACTTTTCTCAGAAACAGATTTAATTAACATTAATTGACATTAATGTGGAAACGTTCTGTTACTTTGGTTGTTGTACGTATTGTGGCAGTTCGGAAGTGAACGGCCCAAAAACATTAGTGCTGGGTCGCGTTTGAAAATTACGTACCACCCACACTAAACCCTACCTTAAAACTTAACAATAGTTAATTCATTGGCTGAGGCTACCATGCCATTTTAGTTTAATTCTACAAGTCTTTGAGTTCCTTAATAGTGACTTGTGTTTCACTGGAAACTTTGCTCCACATTACATAGGCAATGCTGTACTAGTTGAGCTATCAAGCAAGTTTACAACGTCAGAAAATCCATATGTAGATGGTTATGTGATGCAAACGGGAAAATGTTTACAAATCATTCACGTGGTAAAAGTGTTTTGAGGCCATAGCATAGTATTGTGCATGGAACTGAGAGAAAAAAAAGTCTTTATTAATAGACAGTCCGCCTCGTAATCAAAATTTAAGTGAAAATGGAATAAAACTCCTTTTTTGGAGTTTAGCAAAAGTGTAAGTCCGAACATTTACAAGCGCACGTTTTGGCAGAATTCCAATAGTAGCCATTATTTTTGTAAATTTAGGGATCAAAATGGACAAATTTGTTTTTAGAGGAGAAAAACGAAATGAGGAACATACCAATGAAGGTACACATTGCAGCTCGCGGATGCGCTTGGGCTTGATATCGTCAGATTGTAACAAAGCACTCAATGTTGTGCAACATGAGTTTATTGAACAACAGAGTTTTACTTTGATATGAAGAAGTCACACTGCCAGCCATTTCAACATGTCGCCAGGAGTATTTGAGGATTTTGCAGTGTGACAGAAATAAAATACAATATGTGCCACCAGAAAACACCGCCTCTTCTGTGTGTGCAACATCTAGTTATAATAATGACATTATCTGCTAATAAAATAATATTAAATCTGATTGGTTTTTATTGGTGACGTCATTTGTAAAAGATACACTTGGACCATAGTGCGGCCCACTGGGAAAAAAGGTTGAGAACCACTGGTGTAAGTAGAGGCATGTTTTTCCAATGAGCCTATACTGCAAAGTATAGTGTGAACATAGGCAAGTGGAAGTGGAGGGGAATCTAAATCAGGTTTTGACCAAGTAATCAAACTCATTTGAGAGTGTGAAAGCACCCTCAAGAGGAATCTTTATGTCATTGTGAGACACAGCAGAGGAGGGAGCAATACACCTGCCAGCAGTTTGTCCCTGCATCTGTCTCTGGCTTGGAGCAATGGCATGGCGAGCCTTGCACTTCTTGTGCAAGAGATGCAAGATAAGCTTCAGCCCTTCTGCTGGTCTGTCAGCAGTCTTCAGTCAAATCTTCTCACCAGCTGGCCCCACAGGTGTCCAGGAAATTAACCAGGACTGAGGAGACACATACTGCCACAACTTCCTTTCCTGTAGCAGTGTCAATTTCTCATAAAAAGGCACCATCATGATCGCCGGCAGCCATTTTATGTCTGGGTCTGTAAGGACAGTTGAAGACTAAAACAGAATGGCCTTTTTAAAATGCCTAGTAGAAAGCCTATATGTCGTTTTGACTCAGAGAAATGCCACTAATGTCCCTCCTAACCAACTTTAACATAATCTCTCCTGAAAAGCACTCTGTTAACAATATAATGCTTGACTATGTTGTTTTTAAAGACCTGCATGTCTGAATACAAGGGATGCTTCTGTGCTGGTGCCTATACTAGGCTTCGTAACTAGCTTAACCAAAAAGAATATATTGGTTAACCAACTTCTTCAGAAAGAAAGCACAGCAATTCATGATGGTCTTTTCAGGAGTTTTGACCAAGTTGCACAGTCCTTCTGGACAAACTAGAGGGTAGAAACATTGGTGAAAGTCATCGATTGAGCATAGCTTAGTTTAAACCTACACATTTTTAGGTTACTAACCGAGACCATCATACAACACCAACTATCCTGTGGCATTGAGCAGGGTGGGGCAACAGAACCTGATTTCTGTTTTGATTTTGAAACATGTTTCTGGATCAACATCTTTGTTGATCCTGGAACAACATTCCAATCAACCAAACCAAACAGGAACAGGAATGTTGTTCCAGGATCATCGAAATATGCTGACCCAGGAACACGTCTAACTCTGCAAAATCAGGACGAGCGGTGGGGCTGAGAGCTGTGGGAGCGGAGCGAGACTGGGGCCATGAGTGTTTATTAACATCACTTGTGCGGTCACTAAGTCTTTCTTCAATCGGACTTGGGGTATAGCGGTGTGATGAGCAGGGCGGGCAAGAGCCGTGAGAGAATGGCGCAAGCTCGGTGACGCGAGTGATATTGAGCGTCAGCTGTGCGGCGCACCGGTCTCGCATCTCTCACAGAGGAGCTCCGGAAGCATAAAAGAGGAGCGACAACAGTGAAGGACGAGAGAGGACCAGGCCTGGAATTTATGTTGTGTTTTATTATGTTTGTGTGGGCGGCAGTCGCCGTGAGGAACAGCTGGCCTTTTACTTTCGTTTTGTTGATTGTTTATTTATTTGACAATTAAAGTTATGTTGAATGTTCGCCGGTTCCTGCCTCCTTCTTCCCGTTCTCACGAACTGCGTTACAAACGGGTTGACGGTCCAAATCGGAGTTTCAGTGCAAAAAAAAGTATAATTTTACAGTTTTTTTTTAAGAAAATGCCCTATCATTTCGCTAGACAAGACTCTTATTCCTCAGCTGGGATAGTGTAGAGCCTTTTAAAGCGGCATTTAAACTTCAATTTGGACCCTCAACCTGTTGGCCGTTGCAGTCCATTATATGGAGAAAAATCCTGGAATGTTTTCCTCAACAACATTCATTTCTTTTCGACTGAAGAAAAAAAAGACAAACATCTTGGCCTTTAGTTCCGGAAGGATGCCTTATCCATTCCAGCCTCTGGATTAGGACACATGCAATTCCTTAAAACCCTGTCAAGTTTGGCCACACTCACATGCACTGCACTTGCAAGTTAATGCAGAGGCTGAGTTATAAGACCTCGGAAGGAGTTAATGGAGGACTGTGAAAAGGCTCTTGTGCCTGTTTCTCAGTGTAATTGCAGCAACTTGATTCTCTCCAAGCCTGGCCATCTCACAGTGTGGGGCTAAAAGTGTTTCCCAGAAAAGATGGTTGCATTTAAAAGATCTTTAATGTGCCATCTCATGGTCAAACATGTACTTAAATGTTTGTGATGGAATGGCTAATGCACTGCAAACAAAGGCCCAGCGTCCCTGTAGAGAGACGACAGGCTGATTGCTGATGAATCCATGGCTGGTTGTGACTCAGCTGATACACTGTTCTTCACAGAGCAATTTCATGCTCTTTTCTTTTCTTTTCTACTGAAGTTAAGTTCCTAATGAATATAACGCCTAGATGGTTAATGAGAGGGATGAAGAGAAATTGAAAGCAAAAAAGCAAAGTGGATAAGTAGCCTAGGAAGCGCATACATATGTTTGATCTCCGGCCAGTGAAGACGTGGGAGTTTAACAAATGCATGTATCTATGGGGGAATAACCTATTTGATACTCCTCTCAACTCTTTACTTCTCCTTTCTCATCATCCCTCTTTCCTCTTTGCAACTTTCCTTTCGTCCTCCAGCCCTCAACTGGAGTTAAGATTGATCTTTATTTTCGTTGTTTGATCTCAGTTTATTCATCTTCTGACTTTTCTTCATATAGGGTATCTGACATCAGAGTGAACTCACTGATCTCGCTTATGATGCCATACCAGCCGCGTAACCTACAGCTCTGCTTTGAATCAAGGCCTGTTCACACTTATAATAATTTCTATAATGATAACTAGATTAGTGTCTACATCATTGGATGATAACGCAATACGCTGCTTTAAAAGCTCAAGCTCTTTAAAGTGATGTGGACAGCGTGGCTGTGAATGTTTTTATCATGTACCAGCTAAAAAAACTTAATCATCCAGTTTTGCAAAACCCCATTTGTTGTCATCAGCATTAAAGTAATGTCCAGTTTACAGCGTATATTGGTCAGGAAACACTCATTTAGAAAGGGTCAAAGTGTTGGGACGTCAAAACACAGTTTAATTTGTTTTGACATGCCATTTAGGTGCAGGATTATTTGACTTAGTAACAGAACAATAGACCAGGGTAGAAAACACTCATTCAAATAATTACATAGTAGTGTCAATCAATGAATGCTCAGCCCATTGTTCTTGTCAATTTCTTCATGAATACATAGCCGCATCTTTCCTGCTTTATTATTTAATAGCTGAATTCTGCTTTCGTTTGTAATGAGGGCTGACAAACCAAAGTCACTCACCCACTCACGACACACCTAAAAGTCACCAAACCCTACATAATCATCTCCGGCTTCAACGTGAGAATAAAATCTGCTGTTTACCATCTAAAGTAGCATGAATGTGCCAGAGAACAAGCTCAACATGACATCTCAATTATTATTTTGCATAAACTGCAGCCTGTGCCAACAATTTGTGCAAGCATGCCCAAATGAGAGCGTTGATGAGATCACTGTTCTGTGCGTTAGGTTAAGCTGTGGGCTGCATGTATCGAACAAGCTGGAAACCCACTTAATCACACCCAGCCAATGCTCCTCATCATCTACAAAATCGAGTCAGCCGTGAAATTAAATTGGTTTATTCAAAATAAAACATTCGATCAAATGAGCAGTAGAGACCACATTATTTCACAAAAGGCTTAGATACTGTTGATTCACTCTTGTTGTTTGTCTTCATGTAGAAGGCATGACAGCAGGTTTACTACGCTGTGATTGCAATTTTATGGCATAAAAATGCAACGGTAAAATCCTGTTAATTGGTTAACTAATGGGACGTTTAATTTCATTTTTACAGAAAAATACTGTTAAATGAACAGTTTCTGGAAGTGAAAAAGAATAAGTCATATTATCATAGGTAATACTTCACAATAAGGTTCATTAGTTTAACATTAGTTAATGTATGAACTAACCATGAGCAATACATTTGTTACTGTATTTACTAATCTTCGTTAACGTTAATTAATGAAAATGCAGTTGTTCATTGTTTGTTTATGTTAGTTCACAGTGCTTTAACTAATGTTGTGTATGTAATGTATTGATAAATGTTGTAAACATTTACAAAGATTAATAAATGCTGTATAAGTGCAGTTCATTATTGGTTCATGTTAACTAATGAACCTTTATTGTAAAATGTTACCATAATTTACTGTAAAAACAACACCAGTAAACTGACATTCCCAGAATTTGCTGTGTGACATTCCACATATGACTTTGAAAGTCTTCTTAGTTTTTTCTTAACAGTTATGAATATTGTTTCATGTCCATCTTATGTTGTTAAACGGTCATGAAACCACAAAACAATGATTTTTTTCAGATGTGAACAGATATATACAGGTTGCACACCACTGAAAACCCCAAAGGTCCTTATCCATAACTGCATTTTTTAGAGCAACTTCTGTCTTCTGGTTTGAAAAGCAAAATCGAGCAACGCTTCTGACGTCAAAGTATAAAACCAGCAAGATCCATAGTGGCGATTGGCTCCCAGGGCTTCAGTCGGGGATGGACGAACGGGCCCGTCCTGAACCGTTTCTGAGTGCTTCGCTGAATTTATTCTCAAGCCTGGAACACACACAGCCGACGCTGACGAACTAGTGGTGACAAAAGCAGACTGCAGGGTTGGCTCACGTTGGCAGCATCTGGGTCCAAAATTACCCTGACACACCAAACTGACGCTCGACCCCCGGCAGCCAAGTAGCACGTCTGTTCTGCGCCTGCGTAAGAGGAAATGCCTTTCCGTACCAGCAGGTGGCAGTAGCTGAACAGCCAATCAGAATGATCAGATTGCCCGACTGACATGTCATGACATGTCGATTCGGTCGAAAAAAAGCCAATGAGGACCAACTTCAGCCAACGGTGTGGAACACACTGAGAAAACTTAGTTGGCCGACGAACAAAAACTGCCCAACAGCTGACTGTTGTCTTGGAGTGTTCCGGGCTTCAGAGGTGTGATCGACAGGACTAAAACAGGGGGGTTTCATGACACTTTAAATAGGTAGGTACTGTACACTGTGTAACATTTAGCCTTCTGGTGGTTACAAAGAAAACTACATGCATTTTGCAGAAGAACATTGTTTTGGTTGTGCTTTGAAGCACTGTGAATGACTGTGCCGATGAATATGGTTATGCTACTGCTCATAAAACACTCACTACTAGGCTTAACCAGTTTAGGTTGAATCATGGAAGGGGATCCCAAGCTGACTAGCTGAAGGCCTTACTGTAACTTCACCCATTAATAGACAAACCTTGAAAATAAATTCCAGCACAGCGCTACAACAACCGTAATGAAATTATCCTGTTCAGGGGTGTAAAACTAAAACTAAACACCTCAATATTGCAATAAATCAAGGTCGACACAACAGCCTCTTAAAAGTCTAAAAACTCTAAAGTCTCAGTTAAGCTCAAGTGCACAAAATGGCCATAAGTAAACCAATATCCTTCAAAAAGATCTTGTCAGTATAGCAAATGAATAAAATAATGTTAAGTAAAATTAAATAGTCATAGTCTACTTGCACTGGACGAGCTGGTTTGAGCCTCAGCTCCTAAATCTGCGGTTCACAACTACCTGCTAATGCACTCGCATTCATCTAAAGTAGCCTTGCTGACAAGTTTGGGTGAATAAAGTCAAAACGCACAAGATAGATTACCTTGAATGCCCTTAGATGGCGATACACAATGAATAAAATATAAACACTTATAATAAGCTTACCATGGTGAATCAGGGTAAGACAAAAACACGTTTTGGAAGAAGGATTGATGATGTATTGACTCTGTCATGAATCCTGTCCTTCATCTTCCATCTACTCGCCACCAGAGGTCGCCCTCCGATATTATGGACTCTATGCACTACTCTTTCATTCACACTCACTGACAAACACGGACCACATTTTCCAGAATCCCCACACCTGTCACTGATCGCTGCTCCAGCTGATGCTCATTGTCTTAGCCATATTTAAGCCCAACGCACACACACTTATTTGCGAGGTCTTGTTTTTAGTGACATTAGTGACATAGTGACATTTCCGAGCGTTCATTCCCGTCTAGTCCGGCTGTTTTTGATTCTGCCTGTTTCTTTGTCTGTTGATGTTTACCTGCCTGCCTTTTGACCTATTGCCTGGATTATTACGACGAGCCTGCCCGTTCCCTGCCATTACTGTTTGCTGTTTCATTGACCATTGCCTGTTTGACCACGTTTTTGAATAAGGCTCGCAATTGGATCTCATCCACTGACTCGCCCCTCATTACAGACTCATTGTAATTTTTTAAGTTACATAATGTACCTCTCATGTGTTGCATTATTTTAGTGTCGTGTGTTACCATGATGGTGCTTTGTATTTGTTCGCATGACACTGTGTGCACCTTTTCGACATTAGTATTTACCTCAGCTTATGGAAAAGCTACTTGTGATGAACTTTCATTCTTCATGTGGCATGTCTTCCTATACATCCTAGTTTGGTATATTAACATAATGAAATAATTTAGTGATCAAAAATATTCAAATCTGTGAAACCTAAAATGTTGCTATAATATTTTTTTTTACCGTAAAGTTCTGGCACCCACAGCTGTTGTGTTTTTTTTTTGTTTTTTTTTTGGTTGAGTCTCAGCTTTCCATTCTGAGTTTTGGTATAGTTTTTGGTAGATCAGTAAAAGGATTCAGTTATGCATCAGTGTTTCATGAATCTGTGAATGCACTGTAAAATGAATTAAAAACATATTAATTACAATAATGTTATTTTGTTTTGATAGATTAGGTATGGTTTTTACAAAAAGAGATTGTAATTTTTGCTTAGATGCAAAGGTTTAGCGTACAGTGGTTTAAGTATTTCAAATTACCTGCATACATGAATATATTGGTTTTTTGATATAGAGTATTTTCATGCATAACCTTTGCAGAGGAAAGCCAATCTCATCCAGGCTTGGCTGAGTGTTGTTTATTTCTGCTGTTAGCAGTAAAATGTCAGCATATAGCCATCTCTCAGCCGCCTCTGTAGTTACTGACCCCAATTTATGAGAGATGCAGAGGAGGTGCATGATGTTGGAATCTGTTATTGCTACGTATTCAGCATTTTGTAAATCTTATGTTAACTGATGATGTGTTTAAAATGATAATTTTGGCATTCATTATACACATCTAAGCCTTTAGGGGTACTTTTACGACCAAGCCTTATGATTTGTTGTTGTTGCTCTATTACATAAGAGAAGGATGAATTCATTAAACAGTTGTGCTAGATTTGCATACAAAATTTCAGCACAAAAACCTGCATTTTTTAAAAAGAGTATCATGGATAACATTAAATATTTTTGTACTAAATAACAGTTTTGATATTGATAACCCAAACCTCTGTACTTAACTGTTGATCATGCACATCCACAAAGTTTGCAGTCTTTTAACTTTTTATTGTTTGTAGTTCTGAAACGGATCCTATTCCAAAACGCAATGGGTTGTGGGCATTAGCTGTTAAGAGTGTGCATGAACACTCATTTCAAAATGTTACGATTAGGGAGACACTAATTTTAATTTTCGAATACTTTGGGATTTGGCATGTAGCATATTAATCAGGTAGACCTTGGTTAGCTGCTTCAGAAGTGTTTAAGGCCCGTTCACACCAAGGGCGATAACTATAATGATAAAGATATAGTTCTAAAAAATCGTCCTCAATATTAATGAAGAGCAGTCCACATGTAATGAATCCGGTCCGTCATCTTTCATCCACTTACTACCAGAGGTCACCCTTCCACATCATGGACTCTATGCACCACACACCCACTCAATACACGAACTACATTTCCCAGAATCCCCGCACCTGTCACTAATCATTGCTCCAGCTGACACTCATCATTCCACCATATTTAAGTTTAACTCACACACACTCAGTTGCAAGGTCTTGCTAAACTCTCAGTGACATTTCGTAGTGTTCATTCCTGTCTTGTCGGCCCGTGTTTTGATCCTGCCTATTTCTTCGTTTTCTGATGTTTATCTGCCTGCCTTTGATTTATTGCCTGAATTATCACTACGAGCCTGCCTGTTCTCTGCCATTTCTGTTTGCTGTTTCCTTGACCATTGCCTGTCTGACTACGTTTGCAAATAAAGCTGCATTTGGATTTCAACCCGCTGACTCATCAATATGGTCATGAGCTTTGGGTCATGACCGAAAGAATGAGATCCCGGATACAGGTGGCCGAAATGAGCTTTCTCCGCAGGGTGGCAGGGCGCTCCCTTAGAGATAGGGTGAGGAGCTCGGTCACTCGGGAGGAGCTCAAAGTAGATCCGTTGCTCCTTCACATCGAGAGGAGTCAGCTGAGGTGGCTCGGGCATCTGTTTCGGATGCCTCCCGGACGCCTCCCTTGCGAGAAGGCCCCGGGAAAGACCTAGGGACGCTGAGGACTATGTCTCTCGGCTGGCCTGGGAACGCCAGCCCCCCCCGGAAGAGCTGGAGGAAGTGTCTGGGGAGAGGGAAGTCTGGGAATCTCTGCTCAGACTGCTGCCCCCGCAACCCGGCTTCAGATAAGAGGAAGAAAATGAATGAATGAATGAATGAATGACTCATCAATACACCACGATTGAGAGAAACAATATCGTTGGATATTTTTTTTTCTTTCAGAACGATTTTATCAGCTGTCTACTAACATACTACTAACACTCTAATGAGATTTATAGACATGTAAGTGAAACAGAATGTGTAAAAGGTACCATCAAAATAAAACGTAACCAAACATTGAAATAATCCATTAAACATGAAAGTATTATGCAATCCTTTAAAAAATTTCTCCTTCGATTTTTTTTTTTTTGGCATAAAATTCGAGTCAAGACCCTAGACCTCTATATAGAACTCTATTGAACTTGAGTAAATAATGAGAGAGGTTTCATTTCTGGGTGAGGTATCCCAAAATCCCAAACCATGAAAAGTCAGACGAACATTTTTTGCCCTCTCACACAAATTATTCCAAGGTTTAATGAGAGTATGTTGGATTTGACATGATTTAGCAGCATCTCATCTCATTTATAACTGTTTAGGGAGAAAGCCAAATGAATGGTTTACATTCTGCTTTTATTTTCTGCAGATGACACAGACCTCTCATGCAGAATCTCTCAGAGGATTGAGCCTTCTCTCTATCTGTGATTTCAAATGAAGCCTGTCTTTCTCTCTGGGCCCCACTGCACCATTACTTTACTGATATTGTGAAGATACGTCTCAGTATCTCTCCGCTAAGCAAGGCAAATAGCAGAGCGGGTCTGTGGCGCGTCACTCTAATGGTGCTTTCTGTCACTCTGACACCACTTCATGTCTAATCTTTATTGAGTTTTATTTTCAACTGCCATTAAAGTGGGGACATGTCAGCGGCAGCCAAAAAACACCAGCGGGATTGAATCGCCTTTTTACGTGGAAAAAGGGGAGAAGATGCGAATGGAGAAAATGACTAGAAGTAGCGAAAACAGCTAAATGTGTTGTGTACAAATGGCAGTCATTTGAACCTTGATCGTCACCGCACTTTTGCCTATGAATATCAAATGCGAACACTTCAGCGGCGGTGCTCACATCTTCAGCCATTACTTCAGAATAATACACACGTTAGCTTCCCCCTCACTGGCCCTAGTGCCGAAGAGAAATCTTTCCCGATCGTATAAACTAATTTACCAACATAATTTGAACCGATGAATAATTCAGCAGCCATTCACGAGAATTGCCTCACCATTCAGAGATTCAAAAGTCAACCGAAGTAACGACCTCAGTGTGGACGGTGTGGGAAAGCGTGGCTCTTCACAGGAAGCGTAGTGTCAGGTGCGTACGTTATAGGTCAATAACACTCATTATTTCCTGGTTAAATGCCATGAATAATGCAGTCTTCCCATGTTATATTTAAATCTTTCCAGACAGCTGTTAGCAAGTGTTTCAGAGTAGGCTACATGCAGGAATTAGATGCCTCTATTTTCCATCCTCATAGTTATCTTGGATGTTATTTCAGAAAACATCTTTCTTGGAAACATCTTGCATAAGACAGGAAAAACTAGTTTGCATGCCATTTATACTGCCTATTTTGAAACACTTCACATCGAAACCAACAGTGTTGAAAGACAACCTTATATACCACCTTGCTCACCGCAATGTTGATATTCAGAGTAAATATGAACCTAGGGCCCAAAAAGGCAATAATTGGATCAGTAGTTGAGTCATTAAAAAGGCAGATTTTTGTTTACAGTAAAATCATGGGAATGTTTTGATTTTATATAATATGGCACAATAAATCAATACTGAGATATCATGCGTTTTAGTGTTTCTACCACAGGGTATTGTCATGGAGTGCCTAAAAAGCCTTAAATCTTTGCAGAATGAGTGTAAAGACCCATTCACACCAAGAACAGTAACTAGATAACTTTAATGATAACTATATTTGCGTCCAAACCAACAAACGATACTGGTTTGTTTGTTCTAAGCTCATGCGCTGTGGTTTCAAAGTGTCAAAGTGTGTACAAGTTTTTGGTGTTCTTGTTGCATTTACAAGACTTTAACCAGCAGATGTCCTTAGTGTGCCAATCTAAATAATCTAAAAGTGAATTTTGCTGTCGTAGTCAATATAGTGGAATTAAACAACACATACTAGACAAAACTAGCGCAGAATACCTGAGGTAATTTTATGTTACTCTGTTTTCTAGCCAGGCATAATGATCTCATCTCTGTTAATTCTTCTTCTCAGCATTTATTCTGAGGATATGACCAGTTGTTTTCCATATATCCATGGGGGTTTAACATGTCAGACTGCTGGCGAATTTTTCTGAATGTTGTCTGCCATTTTAAAGGGTTAGTTCACCCAAAAATGAAAATCCTGTCATTCATTACTCACCCTCATGTACACATGAACACAAATTAAGATATTTTTGATGAAATCCGGGAGATGTCTGACTCCTCCATAAGCTATGTTTGCACAGGATATTACCTGGTGACCTCTAGTCATTTGTAATAATTGTGGAGGTTGTCTGTGATCTTAATCCCATGTGAATCGTCCATGACTTACTAAGTAAAATTACAAATGACCTACCATATTTCGCCAAACACGGAGGTCCTGTGATAATATTAGTCCAATTCGAATCGGCATCTCTGTGATTTGGCGAGATCATATATAATTTTTTCAAGGTTTTAGTTTCTACTGTGCCATTTTATCCATCTTTCGCAAAGGATGGAGGCTGCGTTGGAGTGTTTTGATAGTATTTTGGGTCATATCGATGTACACCAAACATCTATACAATTTGCAGAAAGAGAAATCTGAAAACTATCAGAAGAGTGAAAACAAAAAGAATGTTTAGATGGAGATGGATGACATGTATAGCAGCATGCGGTAAGGAATATTCTTCTGTTTATAATATATCATACTGCTAGACCTATAATGACAGATATTTCCAAGCAATAGCCTATTCAAAATAGTGCATATCCAGGAGATAAGTCAGCAAATTCAAGCTTTGTCAAACTCAAGTTAGTAAATTCAGGCTTATCCTGTGCGAATGCGCCACACAAATTGTGGGGTGGGGGTGATTTCTAAATCACATGAGGCCACCAGATAATCTCCCACGTGAACAGGGCTGTAGACAGCAATTTAACGTCCACTTTCAAGTTACAGAAAGGTAAAAAAGTCATCGTTAAAATAGTCAACGTGACTGCAGTGGTTCAACGTTAATGTTATGAAGTGATGAGAATACGTTTTGTGTGCAACAACAAAACAAAAATAACTTTATTCGACGTTATCTTCGCTTATGGTTCTACGACAGAACGGCGACTCGTTATTGGCCGGCTCCAATGCGTTATGCTGCTCACGTGAACAGTGTCTGCCAATATTGAGTTGGCGTTCTAATGTAGAACCTGGAAGTGCTGGACGTAAATAATCGTTAACACTTTTCACCTTAACACTTTATTTTAACACAATATTACTACTTTATTTGACTATATTTTGAAATGATATGAAATAAATGAAGCCTTGGTGAGCAGAAGGCACTTCTTTAAAAAAAACGCAATTGTTCTCAACTTTTGACTAGTAGTGTATGTACACAATAAGTGCACTGTATCAAATTAATAGCTTAAATGTTAGTGCATTAGTACTAAAAGACACTCAATATAAAGTAGGTCCCATAATACGGTTAATTAGCCTAACACTCAAATTTAAAATAGGTGTGAATTTATCAATGTTTTACAATGGCTTTAAATGCTGCTAATCCAACCAAAATTGGAATTTTTCGTTTTCTACATGCAGTCTCTGATGACGCTTTTTGACAATTATTCATTTTAAACACTGGAAAGTGGTCATTAACTGATTGCAAACTGCAACATGCCAAATACATTTTTCTCTCTACTACCTCAGATTGATTGTGTTTGAAGCTTCTGCGACCTGGTTTAGGATGTTTTGGCCATCAGGATTTAAAGGGTAACCGGTGCTTTGATCATCTAGAGGTGACTTGGGTGCCCACAGGTGCAACTGTGAGTGCTTCAATCTGTTAAAGTGCTCACACCTCACAACTTTTACCTCTCTCTCTCTCCATCTCACTCTTTTCATTCCCTTCCATTTTCCTTTTTCTGGCCTTCCCCAGGCGACCTATTACCTCAGAATAAAACCATGAGGTGTCAACACAGGGAAAGCTCAAATCTGTTTTAAAGCACTAACGCGAGTAGAGGACTGTGAGAGTAATACTAGCTTGAGGCTCACGCACTTTCTCTCTTTCTCTATCTGTCATTGTATCTCTTCCTGGCACCACCTCCCATGCCCCTCGTCTTCATTTCATAATGGGATTCTCTGCTTGGGGAAAAAAAAAAAAAAAAAAAAAAAAAAAAAACTGGGATAGATTTATAATTTTATTTAAAGGAATAATTCACCCAAAATGAAAATTCTGTCATCCTTTACTGAATAAGAAGATAGCTAACAAAACAGAGTTGACTTTAGCTTTCAAACTTCAAAAAGAATGCAAATCTTTCAAAGTTATATATTGTTCAATTGATAGTACCTCCCTGCAATTCCGATTCATTAACAAATCATTCAAACTGGTTTTGAGGACTGGCTCAACTGAGTGCTTGAAAAGATTAATCTCAAAAGAATAATTCAATCATGAATTTGAGGTCACCAAGGAAAGCTTGAGAGACTTTCAAATTCACAATTCGAATTTTAAAATCTACACCCTTGTTATTGTATTGAATGTGCTTCTAGTGTACTTCAAATCTTTAAACGTGCTTAAGGATTTTAAAATCTTAAAGAGAGTTCACTTTCATGACTCAGAGCCAGTTGCATAAACAGCCACTAAGTTAAGACTTGTCTAACTTAAGACTGATTAGACTAACTAGTCTAACCAACTAGTCAGTCTAATCAGTCTTACTTTTCCAATTTGAATAAAACCAAATTTAACAAACCTTTTTATGTAACTGACTTAAAAAAGTCTTGAAGAAAAAAATAGTTGACTAACTTGTAAAACTATTCTAAGCAGTTTATGCAACTGATCATATGTTTGTAACACACTTAAGTACACGTTTAAAAAGTGCACTTTGTTACAATGTTAAAGTAAACGTTTTACTTTAAAATACAAAAGTAAATTATTCCCCCAATTTAGTCCCAGATTAGAATACACTGACACATCTTAAAATATGTGAGTGTCGTTGTTTTGTCTCAAGATTCACACCAGTAATGTATTTTCTAAGGCAGATTTGTAAAAGCTACTTAAATGCCCTAATTGAACTAAGGCCTAAGCCCTGTCTGTGAAACCAGGCCATTGTTTTAATAATCTTTTGTCATGGGTTAAAGAAAAACACTTATGCTTGTCAGTACATTCAAAAATTGAGGAAATTGTGAAATTACATATAAAGATGCAGGCTACTTAAGTCCAACTTAAGTGGATCATAAACACTCTTAAGTTCAATTAACTGCATTTAATATAAATTTAAGCTAATACATTTTAATTTTATTGTAAATAACATGCAATTAGGTATCCACAAGCATTATATTCGGTTCACACTCAATTATATTATTTTAAAGTATATTATTTACACAATAAATGCTCCTTTTAAAAGTTTGCTAAAGAGTATTTTTTGACGAGAGTATTCATTGTGATTGCATGGACAAGAGTGAACAGCATAGGCTTCCAGAAGGAGACTGTTCCAGAAAGAAATGTAAATAAATAATTACATTTTTTTTTAACTTTTGGTGAACTATACCTTTAAGTCTTTCATCAGAATCACTCAGTCATTGGCAAAGACTTCAGCACTCACTGATAATTCACCCCAAAATGAAAATGATCCCATGATTAACTAAGCCTCAAGCCCTCCTAGGTGTGTCTTTCAGACGAACACAATCAGATATAGATTATATCATATTATATATTATAAATATCCTTAGTCCTCCAAGGTTTATAATGGTTGAGAATGGGAACCCAAATTTAAAAAAAAAAAAAAAAAAAAATCCATTCATAAAAAATTAATCCATATGATTCCAGAGGGTTAATAAAGGCCTTCCGAAGCAAAAGGATGCAATTTTATAAAAAAATATCCATATTTAGAACATTCTGCAATAGACCGCAAAATGCGCAAATTGACTTGCGCCAAATGAGTAACCTTTGACGCGATGATGATAGCATGTAGGAGTATCGTGAGGTTAGACTCCTCTCACGTTTCTAACAAATAGCGGTGCAATAAACTCAAGCTCCTCTTATATCGAAATCCTCTGACATTTCTCTTTAAAATTTCTTAATTTAGAGAATTTCTAATTTGTGACCGGAGTTTTGTTTGGCCCTATTCTCTGCGCCTCTGTGTTCTTGTTATTTGAATTTATAAAGTTTTAAATGTGGATATTTTTCTTACAAAAACGCATCTCTTCACTTCAAAAGGTCTTTATTAACCCTCTGGAGTCACACATTTTATTTTTTTATGGATGGATGGCTTGAGGGTGAGTAAATCCTGGAATAATTTCCATTTTTGGGTGAACTTTCCCTTTAACAACAGTCGATAAAGCTGAAACAAGTACCGTCTTACTCTTTAAAAAAAAAACAAAAAAAAACTTTGAACATAGTTTTGCTTTGTCATTTTTCTTGCTTCAGTGTATGGAAAACACTTATCTCTAACATCCACTGTTGACGCAGTGAAACGGAATAACAGCAGACCATCAGTGTGAAATTATGGTGAATGGACATAAAATGACTTTCATCGTTTTTTTGCTGGAGGGTTGATCATTAGGAGACTATAGCAAGATTTTCTCACATACAAAGAGCTTGATGTTTTTTTCCAGATCATAGATGCTTTACAAACAAATTCTAATGAGATCTCTAGGACAGACTTTTTGCAAATTATATATTTGTTCAGACAATGTCGTGAATCCACATTGGTTTCTAATGATGTGCAGCATCAGCGCAATGCCAAGATGCTTTCGCCTACGAAAACTGAGAGTGACTGTCGATGTGGAAATCTGCTCGTGTCAAGTTTTGTCTCGACAGTGTTTATATTTTGGACCTGTCGGGGTGGTTTTTGCATGAAATTGCCTTCGTCACTCGCCGTTACGTAAACCACATATGAATGTGATTGGGATTGGGTTTCTAGATATGAGTTTTATTTTTGCTGTTTGCAAAAAAAATAAATAAATTTCCATTTTTTTGCCCGTCTCAACAAAATCCATTATGATGTATACAGACTTGGAATGGTGTGTTTGTTCAACACCTTCCCATCATCTTATCATTATTCTCATCAGTGTGTACAGTACAGTCTATCCCTAAAGCATTTCATATTGAGTGATGGAATGATAATGTTCCCACGGTGGGAAAACGGTAAGTCATGTTTAGACTTATAATGGGGCTCTTCTCTACACCAAAGCTGTTAATCATTAGCACTTTGTGCATTCAGAGTATTCATCAAAAGTGATATTTTAATGAGGTCATATACTAAAAGACACTCCAATATCTCTCGCTTTTTAAGGCTCTCTTACAAAGATTGCTGATTGTCATGATAATTACAGCACAGACTCACGGTTCGTGATGATTTCTTCTTGGCACCAGCCATCCACAACTTGGGCTCTTGACAACATTTTAATACAAAGCCCAATCAAGGCATAAACAGAAGCTCAGAGCTATCAAATCAAAAGGCTTTCATAAACCTTTATGTGGCTCTTGGTGCCGCCATCCGCAGTCCAATAGTGTCCTCATAACAAAGATGAAAGGAAAATCAAATCATAAACAAGGCTTTCAGATACAGCAATAAAAGATAAAATGATTTGTACTGACATCTCAAAAAAGTCTCTGGCATGAAAAACCCAGCAGCTAGATTAAGTTTGCACTTTAAATCCTAAAACATCCAATTTAATAGCCAGGCTTGAAATACATGCCAGTGTGGCAATGGAATCAAAACAGGGAATTATAAGCCTTTTACTGTACATTTTTGACACCTCAGTCACTTTAATCTTAAAATTGTAACTTTAGCTAAATGTCTTGTATAAACCGCAAATCATTATAAGGGGCTTTCAACAAAATAGGCGCCATTTGAATCCACAGGCAATAGTGGACAAAAGTGATGTCTGGCCTAGGAAAATTGACAAATTCACCCACTATTAACATATTGGTGAAAAAGATTTTGTAACACTGTAACGTTTGTAGGCAACACACTTTAAAAAAATGAATACTTCAAGCTTTTAATAATAAAGGAGATTGCTAGAATACACAGGAGAAAAACAAGATGATAACTGACAGAGGGCTGATCTGAAAAGAGAGTTTATGTGCAAGAGATAAAGAACTAAATGAGATAGAAGTGATCATTTCAACTAAACATAGGAACCAACTGAGATATTATCAGAAACAAAGAAAATGGTAACTAAACAGAGAAGGGAAACAGGAACTAAGAGAAAGAGAACAGAATATCAAAATTAGAGTCCATTGAACCAAACATAACCATTACAAATACATATTGTGCTTGGAGTCAGTTGTTTGATGCCAAACATGCCAAATTGTATGGACACACTTTTTGGCCAGGCTTTCATGCTAAAAAAAAATTATGAACACATGCAAAAACAAGAAAGAACCAACAAAATATTAATAACTGATTGTTTTGGCTGTTTTTTGCCAAATAATTTTGTCAAATACCTTAACCAAATTAATATTTTTTTCTTCCCTCATTTAAAATATATTAAAAATATTTCCATATATTTTGAAAAACAAATATAAACACAAAAACCAAATATATATGTTTACATAATGTGTGTGTGTGTGTGTGTGTGTGTGTGTGTGAAAATCACTTTAACAATGAACAGCTATTGGCTAAACATCTAAATAAATATCCAAGAAATAGAATAAAAGGTGGCATCAGCACTGAGTACAGTCATTAGGCATAGCCTGATGTTCAGCTACGTAAATACCCAGACACGCAGTCTAGTTTATTAGATTGGAAGATTTGTTCAGTTCTCTCTACTGATTTAAGCTCTCTCTGATCGAGTGAAATGCTGTAGGGAGGCTAATATCTACTGCGGCCCTGCAGTGTCTTTGAGAGAGTGAGTAACACAGCAAAGTCTACTGGGTAATAATTATCATAGTTAGAGCAATGTCTAGAGTTTCTTTTTCTGCCCATCTCTTGCTCTTTCTTTTCCCACCCACTCTTTGTCCTTCTTTCTCTTATTCTTTTGTTCTGAATGATTTGGTTAAGGTGATTAATTGCATCTCTAATAAAGTTTGGTTTTACATAACAGCATGACCTCAACGTGATGGGGGAGATATAGTGCATTTTGTTGCCTCCTTCTTCTAACTGCCACTTGGCCGCATACTTTCTTCATTCCAGGCGGCTCATGCTGTTCTGTAAATATTTGTGTATTGGAATGCTCAGGTAAAATGACATAACGTTAGAACAGGTTTCTGTCTGTGCCATCTAGACTGCTTTGCTCGCTTTCATCCCTTTGGCTTTTATTCTTGTGCACGGACTCGTTCGCTGAACCGAACAGCTGTTTCAAGCGATCTTTCTCATTGACAGCCCCAACACCAATTCAACATGCTGGAACTGCCACAGACGTACCCCGACTAGAGGCGAAAAAACTGAAAAAGACAAATGCTTACCAATGGCCCAATGTGTGTAACAGCCCCTAGATAAAAAAAAAGGGCCTGAGAGCCAGTGGAAGACCATCGGGAAGGAATTGAGACCAAACTCTCCCTATGTATAAGCGTTATGCATACGTACAGTGGGTACAGAAAGTATTCAGACATTTTTCACTCTTTGTTATATTGCAGCCATTTGCTAAAATCATTTAAGTCCATTTTTTTTTGCCTCATTAATGTACACACAGCACCCCATATTGACAGAAAAACAAAATTGTTGACATTTTTGCAGATTTATTAAAATAGAAAAACTCAAATATCACATGGTCCTAAGTATTCAGACCCTTTGCTGTGACACTCATATATTTAACTCAGGTGCTGTCCATTTCTTCTGATCATCCTTGATATGGTTCTACACCTTCATTTGAGTCCAGCTGTGTTCTATTATACTGATTGGACTTGATTAGGAAAGCCAAACACCTGTCTATATAAGACCTTACAGCTCACAGTGCATGTCAGAGCAAATGAGAATCATGAGGTCAAAGGAACTGCCTGAAGAGCTCAGAGACCGAATTGTGGAAAGGCACAGATCTGGCCAAGGTTACAAAAAAAATCTGCTGCACTTAAGGTTACTAAGAGCGCAGTGGCCTCCATAATCCTTAAATGGAAAACGTTTAGGACGACCAAAACCCTTCCTAGAGCTGGCCGTCTGGCCAGACTGAGCTATTGGGGGAGAAGAGCCTTGGTGGTAAAGAAGAACCCAAAAATCATTGTGATTTTAGCAAATGGCTGCAATATAATAAAGAGTGAAAAATTTAAGGGGGTCTGAATACTTTCCGTACCCACTGTGTACTTGCAAAATATATCAGAAATCAGAATCTTTTTATTATTTCAAGTATGTAATACCAATATTAATTATAAAACATTATTACAAGCTTACTGCTGTGAATCGGGCTACGGTAAGGAGAGAGTTTTGAACACTGGCTGGTTATGTACAAGCTCAAAAATTGATTTTGGACCATTTTTAACTAAAAAAAGAGTTACGGACAGCAGCTTTAAAGTACAGAAATGCTAAAATGCAATATTAATAAATAAATAAATAAATAATTCATAAATCCTTATGTTTGATCCTGTATGCCTAGGTCCTATGTGCTATTTTACATTCACACCACATGACTTAGATGTATAAAAGATGTATAACAAGATTGTGCTAAACTACTTAATAAAGCTTTCAAAAAAAATGTCATCCTTTTAATGTAGTTTTTAAAAATTACTTTTAATTGTGCATTCAAACCATTGAATTAAGAAATTTTATTTATGTATTCCTGAATTGATCCAGACCAAAAATGTGTTGTGTCATTGCATCATTGACCCAGAAATAGAATCTTTCTTGCCACTACTTTTAACTACTATTCAAGCAGTTTTGATCTGCCTGCAAGCAAGGTTTTTTTTTTTTTTTTAAAGTTTGTATTTGAGGGACAGCTTATTTTATGTATTAGTGTGGATAGAGCTGGACCTGAGGGAGATCTATCGGCAGGAGACAAGACAAGTCAAGTTAACTGATGCCCGTTACACAGCTGTAAAATCCTGGAATTAAGTAAGAAAGAGTGTTTAAACAGTGATTACTCTAAAACACATTAAGATTGTACTTAAATGGTAAATTAGTTCCGGGAAATGGAGGCGGTTGTAATTTCTGATGGACAGCCTGTCTCTGTGGGACTGTCGGTGTAGACAGAGGTGCCTCAGGCAAAATGGGCTGGACTTTGGAAAGTCAATAGCGGTTGAGAGTGTACCAGCGGGAGGCTACTTCGGTATCAGCGTCACACATGGATAAGAGGGTGAAGCAGCTCTTTAATCCGATGCCCTCGGTCAAAGTGGCCCTATCAAAGGCTTCTGATGCTGTTTGCCACAGCATGCTGTTTACTCCCCACTATATTTGTCGCACCTTTCAGCCAGTCTCATTATTAGGTCGTCGCCTACCAGCGCAGGGACTCCCCGACAAAGCACTCCGCATTAACACAGTAATACCCACAGCCCTGGTCCCTCATGGTCCCAGCCAATTAATCCTAATATAATTAGAAAGTGGTGAGAAGCAAAGGGTCAGGTATTTATATCAAAATCTCAGGCTCCACTCCAGTTTTCCCCCGCAGCAGCCTAAGAGCTCTTCTCCAGGCACCTTTAAATATAAAACACACACTGCCGTTTGGCTCCTGTTCAAGGATACGTCCTCTGCCCATGCAGGGATGCAACAAGGTTGGGACCGAAATTAAGCTGGTTGTGGGAAGAGCTCTGCATAACGGCTCTCTTCCTCAGTGGAAAAAAAAAAAAAAATGTTTATTTACGGACACACATTTAGTAAAGCACTCAAGTGTCGTGTTGTACGAGTTAATGTTAAATGACGATATGAAATATTTACTGTGTTCGAGCCCAGATGCAGGGATGCATGAATAGCAAAATAAATTAACAACCAAATGGTGCGTGGCAAGAATTTATATGCCGATCGAGTTGCACAGGTGGAATTACCCAGGCCTGGCACTTGTACAGTCAGCACATCATTTATATTCCTGAATCCCATCTACCGCTTGAAAATTACACGGCTTCATTTAAAATGTACCTTTTATTCGTTGTGGAATAAATTTATATGCTGCTGATATTTGAGAGCTGTGCTGACGGTGTGTGGATTCAACTCATATTGACAGTGAAGTGAGAATATACTAAAGTGTGACTGATCTGGGTAGATGGGGCTATTTTGGTACTGGTACATATTTATATTTTAACATCCAAAGAGAAGACACATATTTTTGTCTTTTGATGAAAATGTCATTTAATTTGAGTTAATATTTTATCATGGTATAAGGGAAAACACTTAACACTGGCCACAGATGTTAATTGCTCCTGGTTTGGGACTCTTTATTTCAACTACCAGTGAATAGGGTACAAATATTCACCAACAAAAATCACTGTACTTTTTAAAGTTGATTAAATCACAATACATTAAGTCAGTTGTTCTATGTTACAAGTTTTCTATAAAGTTATGTTTAAATATGAAATTGAGGTATTGTCACATTAAATATGCACTAATTTGCATGCATTTCCAGAACAGAAATCTGAACACTGGATGAAGCCAGTTTCGAAACTGTTTCATTTTGTTGACATATTAGAGTTAAAGGTTTTATAGAAGGGGTCTTTTATGTGACTCCATAAATCAGAAAATATTGTCAAAAGCCAGAAACAAAAATCATTGAAATCAATTTTTCATTGAAAAATTTTGAGAAAAAAAGGCCACGTGGAAAAACACGTAGTATAATTGAAATAGATAAAGTGTAATAAAATAAACAATTACATGTGTTTTTTGGATGTTGTCTTTACAATAGCCTGAAATAAGACACATGAGAGCAAAACAGCTCAAAATATCAAATTTGACCCTATAATGTCTTGCCTTAATTTGTTCTCAGTTTTAATAAAACAGCATCAATTTTTGTTGGTCAAGTTGGTCAATCCCTGACATTAGTGATTTTAATCATTGGATTGTTTGAACCAGTAGTTTTTTTTTTTTTTTTTTTTTTTTTTTAAATCTAAAACATTGTTGGTTCTTTGGATATGTAAAAGATTATCTTTTTTTTCTTATATTTTTGTCAACAACAGGTTTTTTAAATGTTACATTTTTTTAATAATACAATTTTAACTATTGCCACGATTCACATTTTTTTGTTTTGTCCTTGTTGACAAAGTAAAACAAAAGCTCTTTAATTTACATTTAATATTAACACTTGCCAGTGGCCACAAACATGAATTGTTCCTGGTTTAGGATCTGCAAAGGTGATACTTTATTGTGATAGTCTTTGGCCTGTTTTCACAGACCGGGCTTAGATTAAGCCTTGATCAAGCCTTAGTTTAATTAGGACATTTAAGTAACTTTTATAAATGTGCCTTAGAAAAAAAAAAAAAAACATAACATCTTGAGACAAAACTAAGGCACTGACATATTTTAAGGTGGATAAAGTTTTAAACTTTAGACATTCTACTAACTATAAGTAACTTTGCAACAACATCTCAACATATTCTACTAATCACAAGCAATCTGGCAATACTCCAATGAGAGTTTGTGGAATATGTAGTTGCAAATTAATGAACATCAGTTGACATGCAGTTGCAAACTTTCTTATAGTTAGTAGAATGTCTCAAGTGGAAAAACATTTTTCCTCTGCGAAATTTAACATTTTATAGACCTGCCTTTGGTGGAAATGTTCCAGATTGGGTACCAGTTTTTGTATCCTTTTGCCATAAAGATGACGTACAGTAGGAAGCCTATCAGAATTCCAAGTGCACCCTGACGACATACCATATTGGAACAAGCTGTGTGAACCTCCCTTTTCGTTTACCCTCTATCAGTCCCTCGGTCTGTCCATCTGTTGTGGGTTGCACTGGTGCAAGAGGTGATTCCTGCATGGCATTGGATGTGTTGAAGACTGCAGGGTAAAGCTCTTTCACAAAAAGGCCATGGTGACATCTGTTGCCCAACGTTCCAGACCAGCTACCCTCACTGGTACATGGTGCCACTCATGTCCAGCAGATAAGTGCAATCTGTCCATCTAATGATGTAAATCTTATTCCTCCGGTCATCCTGTACTTGTCCTGATTGGTTAGTCACCTAAACCTCAGCCCCTCCCTGAGTCTCTCATTAGCTCAAAGTCTCATGTCCCAAAAGTCATTAATCATGCTGTTTGGACACCTTCCTCCCCCCTCCTCTCCCCTGGCAAAAGCATGATTTCCAATTAAATCTCCTAACTGCAAGGTTAAAAGCCAATTTCATGCACCTTACTCTTGATAAATGGGTGATTGACTCAGTCTTTCATTCGCTCTTCTTCCTTGGGTTACCTCTTGACATTGCAAAGTTGAAAGACAATGACCAGATGTGATGTTTTGTTTATCTTCGGATTTTGGTGATCCGAAGGCTCCTGCTCTCACTGTATTCCTTGTCTATTATTTCCTTCTTTTTTTTAATCCTTATCATCTTCCCATAAAAATTGGCTAAAAAAATGACTGAGAGCATTAGTAATTGGACTCATGCCATTATTTGCCGTTCATAATTTGAAGCATGCTATCTGACTTTCTAATTATGATTCTCTAAAAAGAATATTAAAAGAACCACAAAATACTGGATACAAGGTAATTGTTATGAAAATTATTAAAATAATATTTATTTATTTTACTGAATTATTTTTAATGAATATCTCCCTAGCTGGGCACACCAAATCTTGCCAATTAAAGTGTTTAGAAATCCACAGAATATAATTATACTCTCTCTGCAGGCTGCACAGTATACCTTTAAAATAAAATAAGGCCGCTAACAGCCGTGAACGCAAAATAGTTTCTTTTACAGCTTTTAGTTCATGAAACAATCTATATGCTAATGTACTCTTAACTATGACAAAATTCCCGTTTAGAAGATATGCATATTTAAAATGTACAGTCTTTCTTTCAGACTAAAAATTTTGAATGCTTTTGTTTGCTGAGGACATTTTTGGTCAATAATGAAAATGTCCTTTCTTTAGTTGTATGGACTTTTATGGTGTTCTTTAGGGATGTTATAAGAAAAATAATGATTATTATTATTGGAATTTGTAGCTTGGTAAATGTGGTCACAATAGACTGTCATTATGCTGAGCTTCTTAAAGAAATCTCCTTTTGTGTTCTTGTCACGGACACGCCAGGCTCCCCTTAACTCATTCAGGGTATGTTTACGGGACAAGTTTTCCTTTCCTTTTTTTTTTTACAGACATCCAACAACGTTGCTTGACATGGATCCATGAAAGCAACTGAAAACGCTGTATGAATCATGCCAGGCCAGTAGTTTGTGATGTTACTTTGTAAAGAAACACTACCTGCCTACTGAAAATGTGCATGACATCACCATTTTCACAGATTCACTTTTTTGTAGTTTACATGGAGACGATAATGGTATTGTTTCCAAAAAACTTGCACTTTGTAACCCGTATTCAAATGTTTGCATTTTCAGGCCCCCAAAACGCCTCTGTTGTGTAAATGAGCAGCTAAAACAGATAAAAGGTTTTCCGTTTTTTAAAACGGTGTTGTGTGAACCCCCTTAGTCTTCACAGTACAAACCACATTCCCCTGCCACTTATTAGCCCTCATCACCAGTGCTATAAAGCACACACACACAGACACAGACACACACACACACACACACACACACACCATAACAAGTTGTTGACCTACCGTAAGCTTCATTGATCTTCTGTTACCTTGTTCCAAGGCATCTCCAAGTCATCCAAGTCGTATCCTCACCTTGTCTGCTCCCTTGTGTGTTACCGGACAATCTATAAGACAAATCCAGTTATCATCGTCAAAGTCTCCATTGTTGTTTATTTTACTATTTCTTCAGTTCTTACCAGCACTGGATTGTGTTCCTGCCCCCTCATTAATAAAATTTACCAGTTTGTTATTCTTCAGTCTCTGTCGTCATCATTGGGTCTGAGCCTAATCGTGTCAGTCCAACAGTAGAATATAACGAGAGAATAAACGCAACTCTTGCAGGAAAATTGAACTGTTTCACGAAGTTGCAGTTGCCAGTGCATGTCTGCGTTCTTCCCAATCCAAACTGGATAATCGAGAGGCAGGCGTTGTCTTTTCACACACCTAACCACTAATCCTACACCTAGCCATAATCCTTTTTTAAAATTACGTACTTTTATAAATAAAAGAATAACAGACAAACTGTCACATTGCTTGCAGGAAACAGACAAAAGCAGAAGAATATATAACAACATGACAAAGTTTAAAAGTTATCCAGGCAGGTAGTGCAAAACAACAGCATAACGGTGATCGAACAGGGAATGAATGTCAAGAACCAACTTATTTAGGAAGTGTAAACGAGGACGATTAAAGAAACAGCTGATACATATGAATACAAATGAGGAGCGGGAAAATGGAACAAAGGAACAGTTGATGAGAATGAAAAGTCCATGAAAACAACACTGAACTGAACACAACTGTGAAAGTGCGCCCGCTCCAAAAAGACGCAACCTTGCGCCACAACTGAAAGACTTGAGGTTTTAGAGGTGAACGAGGTTGAGGTGATGGGATGGCGGCAGATGGACGATGGACATCCTGCAGCGAAGGTGTCCAGTGCCTGGTGGCACAGACCCAGAGCTCCCCAGTGCCAGCAGCCCACAGCAGAGTCGAGGGAGAGAGGAGCCAAGGTTGTGTATTGACTGACAACAGCTGGGGACGACTGTGGTAGACGAGGACGAAGGATCTATAGGCAGTAGATAGTTAGGTAGGTAGTATAGGTATAGGTAGGTATAGGTAGTTATAGACCGATGGTACTGAGCTGGAAATGTAGAGCAAGGCACAGTCGTGGCGATGAGTGATGGAGGTGGAACTAGAGATCCCAAGGGCTGGGGAGAAGCCGGTGCAACAGAGGACAGAGGCAATGCCAAGGATGGCCCGCAAGTCCATGGTGGAAGAGGTGGGACGACTGACCAAGGGGGATCCGGCAGGACGAAGGAACCTGGTTGAGGCGCAAGTCCGAGAGTATCCGGTGGAGCCGAAGGTGGAAGGAGCCAAGACGGAGCTGGCAAGTTGACAGGTCAAGATGTAGCGAAGGGATCAGAGGCAAGAGACATAGAATCCAGGTGCTGCTGGTGTTTGTGTGACCTGCAGCTCGACGTCAAGGCGCGGCTTCCACACGGATATGCTTTCGGGCTGCAAACCACCGGTAGCTATTTGGCGGGAGGACTGGCTGAGTATTGAGGTGGCGTAGATAGGAGAGTAAAGAAGGCCAACGTAAGGAACACACAGTCAATACAGGTCAGTGAAAGGGTTAATTCCCACTCCATAGTCATCCATGCTATCATTAAATAGTGGTAAAGCCGAATAAACAGAAAGTTGAGTCAAAACAGTTCTCATAATCCAAATAAAATTCTGATACCGTGATGGATAGGGAACAAAGTCCTCTGTCTTCGTTCCCCTCACCCGCTGATGTCACTGGCTCACACCCCTGTTCAGAATCTCCAGGGGGTTCCTCCGGCACGATAGTGGGCGCTGTCCTCCCTTTCTGGGGCACTGGCTCACTCATCTCTGCGAATAACTCCTCCATTTCTGCAGGTGGCCTAAGTGACTCCCTAGCCGTCGTCAGTGGTTGTTCTGTGTCTGAGTGTGTTCCGGATCGAGACGTGATGCTCCAGTGGTGTCTGGGCTTGGTTGAGTGTAGTCCCGATGTGGAACAAGGTCCTCAGGGTCTCATTATCGAGGGAGCTGGTTATAGCTAACCGGACAAACTCCCTTGTGAACTCCAAAAAATTCTGGCTCTCCTGTGCCATGCCGATGAATTTTGCCCGTTCATCCGTCTCGGGTGGTCTGATCAACTGTCACGTTGCTCACAGGAAACAGAGAAAAGCAGAGGAATACATATCAACACGACACAGTTTAATAGTAATCCAGGCAGGGAGTACAGAACAGTATAGCATAACGGTGATCGGACAGGGAATGAATTCCAGGGACAAACTTATATAGGAAGTGCAAACAAGGATGATTAATGAAACATGGCTAAAACATATGAATGCAAATGAGGAGCGGGAAAACAGAACAAAGGAACACATGATGAGAATGAAACAACACTAAACTGAACAAAATATTTTATTGTGAGGGAAAATCAATTTTTTTTAAAAAATCAATTATTTATTGTGAAAATGTCAAAAGTGGTGCCAAAAGTAGTTCAAATGATGATGAATTGCAATCGCAGTCCTCTCTGGCAGTAATAGTTTTTTTTTATATACTTTTATTTATTTATTTATTATTTATTTTATATATATTCTTTATACAGAGTAGAATTCAAGATCCATGAAAATATGAATCACAACTAGCACAGGATTTGACCATGACGGTCGCTGCTGAGAATGAAGATAAAGATCGCCGGATAAAGGATTGAATTTGCATCGGCTCCTTGCAATCATATGGATTCTAAAGCTATGGAGTACAGTGAACAAATAACATTGATGTGATTTGTGAATTTATGTTGTGCTTTGGCGTATCTTATGGTTACTGTCAGTCACTGTATAGGAGCAAACGCCTTCTGTGTCTCACAGCACACAAACTAAATACTACAAATTGGTTAAACAATTACAGAAACGTTATTCATTTTAAGGGTTTTTAGTCTTGTTTAACGTTACATATTCCTCCGTAACGAGTTTGCAGCACAAGTCACAAACAGAAATATGTTATTTCATATTAAGTAGATGGGTAAACTGCATTTAATAAATGCGACTAAAAACATGTATGAATATGACTTTTGCCTCAATAAACTCCTAATTACTGCTTGTCAATAGTTAGTGAGGTAGTTGTTAAGTTTAGGCATTAGCAGGGATGGGTAGATTACTTTTAAAATGTATTTCACTACAGATTACAAAATACATGTTTTAAAATGTAATTTGTAACGTATTTCGTACGTAGTAACTTAATCTAAATACTTTAGAATACTTTGGAATACTAATAAGTGTGGAACAAACACAAAAAAGGTAATTGCAAGTTTTTATCTCACAATTCTGACTTTTTCCCTCAGAATTGCGTGATATAAAGTTGCAATTGTGAGTTATAAAGTCAGAATTATGAGATATAAACTCGCAATATTGAGAAAAGTCAAAATTATGAGATATAAACTCGCAATATTGAGAAAAGTCAAAATTATGAGATATAAACTCACATACTAAATTCACAATTGCTAGAAAAAAGGTTAGTATTGCAAGTTTATATCTCCCAATTCTGACTTTATAACTTGCAATTGTGAGTTTAAATCTTGCAATTCTGAGAAAAAGAAGTCAGAATTGTAAAATACAAACTCACAATTGTGATGGGAAAAAAACATTGTGAGAAAAACTTGCAGTGACGAGTGAATTATAAAATGACTCACAAACAACTATCACAAAACATGAAAACAGTCGTGGATCATCAGGTCATGTCAGGACAGTTAATTTTATAAATTGAGTAATCTTGTCTTGTTCAGGACCGTTCTAAATAAAAATACCAATTTTTATGATCCCTCTTAAATGTTTTAAAATGTTGATGAAACTTAACTTCACTTTCAGAGAATCACCAACTGCTGTTTAAATGACATTAAAATTCAAAGTAATCACTTTGGTAATCTAAAATACTTTTCAGATGTAACTCTAATCTGATTACCAGCCATTTAAAATGTAACTGTAATGAAATACACTTAAATTTTGTATTTTAAATACGTAACTAAGTTACTTGTATTTCATTTCTCACCTATTAGGAAGGTATTGGGTAGGAGGATATAGAATATGATCATGCAGAACAATGCATTAACATGTGCTTTATTATTACTAATAATCAGCCAATATCGTAGTAATATGCATGCTAATAAGCAACTAGTTAATAAATTGGACCCTAAACTAAAGTGTTATCGATTTTTTTTTTTTTTTTTAGCAAAACCAGGAAGACAAAAACCACTTGGACATAAAAAGATCTTATGAAAACATATGAATGTGATTGTAACAATAAGCCACCAATTCGCCAAAAACTTGTAGTTTGTGCCAGGAGATTGTGTAAATGACAAGCCATTTCATGGGGTGTTAAAACCAGGATCAGGAAGGAGGAAACCTGTCTATGTGTGACAGTAATTACATTTTAGAAGCTTTTTTAAAGCAGGACCTCAATGAATAGTATAGAGTGGTCCCTGTATCCCGAGAGAAAAGGCAGTGCCTCCGAGCTTTCTGAAACTAATGATTCATTACTTTCCTTCACCTGGAAAACGAAACATTGATCTTAGCATGTGACAAAGCGAAGAAGATTAACAGCGTCAGCATCCGTTGATTTATGAGGACTGTCCATGCTGAGAAAAAAGGTGAAAAAACAAAACTTTGTTTTTCTCTGACACTTTGCCAGTCATTCTGCTCTGGGGATAGTGCTGGTATTTATGGTTCAGTAGACTCTCTATCAGCCCAGCCAGTGTTCAAGCATGCAAAAGGGCACAAGATCCACCAGGAATTACTCTGCCAATGGAAAATTATGGGTGCCAAGAAATCACTGTGGTGGAACAAGACCCCAACTAACCTACTGTCCCCTTCAGGTCATTTTAACAAGCAGCAAATGGCTAGAAAATAGTGTGATGGACTTTAAAAGTACAATGAAAGAACTCATATGGAACAAATTTATTTCCCAGCTGACCTGACAACCCTGTGGATTTTGCAGTCTTAAGAATGTAAGTCTTTACTGTTGAACTCACCTCATCCTAATTGGAAGCAAGCAATTTTTATGTTCTTACTGAAAGCGAAATGCTACACAAAGCAACAAATTCACAGCCACTCAGAGCATGTTTGATATGTAGTACACAATGAGAGTATGTACAGTGGATCCTGGAAAGTATTCACAGCGATTTTCCACATTTTGTTGTTACAGCCTTATTCCAAAAGGGATTAAATTCATTATTTTCCTCAAAATTCTACAAAAAAACAATACCCCATAACATCAATGTGAGAGAAGTTTGTTTGAAATCTTTGCAAATTATGAATAAAAAACAAAACAAAACAAAAAATCACATGTACCAACGTATTTAAAGCCTTAATACTTACTTAATACATACCCAGTCTTTCTGAGTGTGATTCTACAAGCTTGGCACACCAATTTTTGGGCAGTTTCTCCCATTCTTCTTTGCAGGACCCTCAAGCTCCATCATGTTGGATGGGGAGTGCCGATGCACAGCCATTCGGGTTCAAGTCTGGGCTCTGGCTGGGCCGCTCAAGGACATTCACGAATTGTCACATAGCCACTCCTTTGTTATCTTGGCCGTGTGCATGGGGTTGTTGTCCTGTTGGAAGATGAACCTTTGCCCCAGTCTGAGGACCAGAGCACTCTGGAGCAGATTTTTATCATGGAAGTCTCTGTACATTGTGGCATTGTAGTCTTCCAGTTCCTGCCGCTGAAAAACATCCCCACAGCATGCTCCAACCCCACCATGCTCCACTGTAGGGATGGTATTGACCAGGTGCTGAGCGGTACCTGGTTTCCTCCAGACATGACATTTGCTATTCAGGCCAAAGTGTTCAATCTCAGTTTCATTAGACCAGATAATTTTATTTCTCATGGTCTGAGATTCCTCCAGGCAGGCTGTCGTTTGCCTTTTACTGAGGTGTGGCTTCCATCTTGCCACTCTACCATACAGGCCTGAGAGATGGCTGTTCTTCTAGAAGGTTCTCCTCTCTCCACAGGGAAACGCCATCAGAGTGACCATCATGTTCTTGGTCACCTCCTTGACTAAGGCCTTTCTCCCCCAATTGCTCAGTTTGGCCGGGTGGCCCGCTTCCAGACTTCTTCCATTTACGGATGACGGAGGTCATCGTCTCATTGGGACCTTCAATGCTGGAGAAATTTTTCTGTACCGTTCCCCAGATCTGTGCCTCAATACAATCATGTCTCGGAAGTCTATAGACAATTCCTTGGACTTCATGGCTTTGTTTGTGCTGTGACATACACTGTTAACTATGGGACCTTATATAGACAGGTGTGTGACTTTCTAAATCTTGCCCAATCAACTGAATGTACCACAGGTGGACTCCAGTCAAGTTGCAGATGATCAGTGGAAACAGGATGAACCTGAGCTCAATTTTGAACTAATATACTTATGTGATTTTTTTCGTTTTTTATTTTTAATAAATTTGCAAAGATTTCAAACAAACTTCTGTAATGTTGCCATTATGGGGTATTGTTTGTAGAATTTTGAGGAAACAATGACTTTAATCTCTTTTGGAATAAGGCTGTAACATAACAAAATGTGGAAAAAGTGAAGCGCTGTGAATACTTTCCGGATGCACTGTAGTATTAAATTGTCATCAAACTGTTTTGACAGGGGGTACTGGTCGCGAGTTATGACAAAAACTGGAAATGCTAAACGTGCTGAAGAAATAATACATTATATTTAAATTACTTTAAGTAATTATCATTTGTTACATACAAACACACCTCCTTTTCATTAAAATTAGGCTAATTATAGATTGCTACTTGAGGAAAACTATCACTTGTAGCATTTGCTTGCTACAATGAATTTGGCGATATTGAAAGGTATTTTTCCTTTTGTGATCATGGTGGAAGTAATTCATCAAATTATGGAAAGAGTGTAACGACTGGGCACACGTCCAGACGGACGGTATTTTAAAGAGCCAAGACACGTGCCTAGATTGCAGTGATGCTGTGAATTTATTTCACCCCTCAGACTAACAAGGAAAATACGCAGTTTATCTGTGATTATGACACAGTGTTAACTAGAAATGTGAACTCTAAAAGTGAAAGTTTTTGTCGTTCCTAATTTTCTTCCAAAGTTGTCACATTATGGCCTGTTTCATCCATATTCAAATGAATGATTCAGGATAGTCTGTGAAGAGACAGATGGTAATGTGGGGCGTGAAATGCATAAATAGTTTTCTGAGCCAATTAACCAGTGCCAGCATACAATTCTATGTGACGAGACTAACAATGGAGCAATACATTCACGGCTAACTCACCACCACCCCCCCCCCCCCTCCAAAAAAAAAAAAAAAAAAAAAAAAAAACGAAGTTTGCTGCTGGAGAAATCTCGCCAGTTCTTCAGGCTTTTGTGCGCTGAGGTAACGTGTATTAATTTACTTGGCATTTTAAGGGCCGTTCTGTTGATATAAATATATTTCTACTCAACATCACATTGCAAAAAAACATTTTAGCTGAAAACCATGTAGAAACATGATGCAATATTGAATATTTTAAACATGTCACTGAAAACGTGAAAAGTATTAAAAAGCTCAACAGAATTCAAGAACATTGAACGCTGGAAGCGAAACAAGTGTTTTTAGAGATACTGTTGGGGATTTTTGAGGTGAGAATCAGACAGACGGTTTCAAATTTGCTTTTGAGTTTTCCATGTGGCTGACACTAGCCGTTTTCATGTCCAAATGAATTTTATCTGCGCGTCCAGCTATTTGCTGATCATTAACCGTGGAGCTCAAGCCCCTGGATTGCCACGAGACCCCCTTCGGCCTTCACTCCGGTTTGTTTACTCATTCATTTATTTATGCAATTCATATCTCTGCCCCGTCACTATTCATTTGGGAGGCTAACAAACTGGTTCAAGGTTGCTGAACCGGGACGTCAAGAGCTAGTGCAGCATGCTGTGCCAACTTGCTTAATTTCCGGGATTTTGGCATTCTCATTCTCCCCATGTATCCTCAATCTACTTGTGCGTAAAATGTTCATAACATAGTGGAAATTGGAGTTGTTTGCCTGCCAAATGCAGGCCAAAAAGGCAGCTTGGGGAGTGGGCTGCACTGATGAACCGGAGAGAGCCACTGCAGCTGGATCCGTATGCGAATGCCAGGGAGCGTGTGCCAAGAACAGCCCTCCACTTAGCATGACTTCTGTCGACACTCGCAGATCTAACAATAGCAAAAGCCCTTCCAATTTGTTTTTGGACTACAGAGCGCCACTTCTCTGCATAATGAGCCATTATAGCCAGTGCTTTATAATGAAGATGTCTTCGCTAAGTGGTGATTCAATGGGTAATTGAAAACTGAGATCATAATTTTGTGCTCCACACTAACAAAAAAATGACCAAAAATTGAAACAATGGCAACGTAGCTACATTTCATTTTATTTTTATTGATTTTTTTTTTGAATGGTACCTTGCAAATACAAGTAAATACTTGCTTGTATATTCATACAAAGGTAGATGATTGTAATAATCAATCAGTACTAGGGTATTAACATACTTTTCAGCATTTTAAATCATGTGATGTCTCAAAAGCATCTTATAAGCAATCTGCACTGATTTGGGAATTCTGTGTACTGGATTTAAACATGGTTTGTTATATAGAGCAGAAATACTATACTTTCATTTGTATAAAGTATAAAAACATAATTTTTTATTGTTTTTTATATTTGACTTATATACAGTAATATTGAAAAATATTATTACAAATTAAAAGGAACTCTTTTCTATTTGAATACATTTAAAAACGTAACAAATGCCTTGTGAAATCTGAATTTTCAGCATCATTACTCCAGTCTTCAGTATCACATGATCCTTCAGAAATCATTTTAATATGCTGATTTGCTGCTCAAGAACCATTTCTTCATCTTCTTCTTCTTCTTTATTTTCTTATCATCCTCAATTTTGAAAACAGCTTAACATTTTTGTGGTGATAATTTTTTCAGGGTTATTTGATGAATAACAAGTTCAAGAAACGACATTTATTTAATTTATTTTATCACATTTATTAAAGCAATTATTATTAAATAGAAATCTTTTAAACGTTTTCACTATTCACCGATTAAATCCTTGATGAATAAATATATTAATATCTCTCTCTCTCTCTCTCTCTTTTTAATCTTACTATAAATGTTTGAATGGTATCATTGTTTCCTCAAACATCCCAGCAAAAAATGTTTTCTATATTGATAATAATAATAATAATAATTATAATTATATTTTTCTGAAAGATCGTGTGACACTGAGGACTGGAGTAATGATGCTGAAAATTTATAAATTACATTTTAAAGTATATATAAAATAGAAAACAATTGTTAAATTGAAATATTTTCCAATACTGTCTTTACTGTATAACATTATTTGAATAAATAAATGCAGCCTTGCTGAACATAAGAGACTACTTTCAAAAACAAATGAAAAATTATAATGTTTTCAAACTTTTGACAGGTAGTTTTATTTTATTTTTTCTTCATTGTGTGAAAATTATGACATTATCAACATCTGCTGTCAACAAAACAAATCTAAACATGTATACTTAAAATAATAATTGATAATATTTAACAGTAAGGTCGCATTGGTTAATGAATCAACTAACATTTATTACAGTATTTATTAATCTTTTTTAACAATCTTTTTGAAAGTATAGGTACTTTTTATTGCACGATAAAAAAATAACATTGAACCTGGACGTGATTATCGCTTAAATGCGATTCATAGTGCAATTATGAAATCGCAAAGGCTGCGATTTTTTTATGCGCAGCTTGTCAATAACATCCAAATGCTAATCCATCTGAAAGCACTGCAAGTTTGAGTCACTTATAATGTACATTAGAAAAAGCAAGGCGCGTCAAACATCTTTCCAGACATGAGAAGCATGTATTATCTTCTTATGCTACAGGGCATATTTAGAGTTCCTGCGCAAGAGCGCCCTCTAGCTTCCAGATGAAGCATTACTGATCACAGAGCCGTACAGCTCTGACAAGCTGCGCGTTGAATAATCGCAGCTTTTGCCAAATCGCGAGCGATTAAATCGCGATAAATCGTGTGGCCCTAGTTTGCAGGTCCATTTCAACTTTTTATGTGATTATAATTTTATAATGTATATTAGTAAAGGTTGAAATTAACATTAACTAAGATTAATAAATGTTTTAGACATATTTTCATTGTTAGTTCAAGCTAACTAATACAATTAACAAATGTTTACAAATTATACCTTATTGTACAATGAGGCAATATTTGTGAATAACTGCTACTTTGTATATAAGTTTATGCATATTAAGGTTCCCTACTTGTTATCTAGTTTATGAAAATAAAATCGGTAGCACTTCGTTTTACAGTCATGTTTCTTATGTACATACCAGGTCCTTAATAATTACAATAACTGAGTAATAACTAGGTACTAACCCCAAACTTGACGTTAACCCATATAATGACTTTATATTAACTAGTACTTTCTTAGGTAAGTACACATACATGTACTGTAAAATAAAGTGCAAACATATAGTCGCTTTACAAAATCAGGCAACATCCATCTTAATCCAGAAAATCCTCTTTTGTATTTGATGTGAGGTCACAAGATTACACAGATTACACTCTATATTACATTGGAATGCAGTTTCAACATCCATCTGACTGTCAACCCCATTCTGAGTGATGTATGGGAAACAAACTGAATTGTCGGAAAATGGAACAAAGGAGCTTGTGCCCATGCATAGATGAATACCACCAAACATGTTGAACAAACTCATCTAAAATAATTACTTTATACCGTACATAAACTTTTTTCCCCCAGTTCTACAGCGTGCTTTGTCCCAGTATTTAAGAATCAGAGGCTACGCTCATTAGCTGTCAGATATGCATTGAAACGGTGCCATCTTCTTTAGAGAGTCGTATGAATGATTTCAGCATCTTTTCATAACATGGCTGATCGATTACTCCTTTGCCAGCTTTAGAGAATCACACCCAGCCATGCTCCCATCTGTGATAGATCAAGCCTGGGGCGAGACACGTCTCAGATGCAGAGCTCACACTGACCACAGGAAGGCGCTAGTGTGCCACTCGAATCTCTCCTGCACATTTCATCTGGTTAAAGGAATGCATTTGTGGCATGGTGTTGATTACAACAGAAAATAATTTTGACTTGTCCCACAGTCATAGTTACAGTGGGGCTATTATAATAAAAGTATGCATTACCAGACTCTAACAATACAATTGGAAATATAACCAAAAGAGTAAAACATTATACAATTTGGTTAGTGAGAACAGACCAGTGTGGTATAATCGCTTACAAACCTTATCTGTGTAAACTATCCAGTCTCCAGCTTTATTGTCATGGCAACATGATATGCACAAGAATACCACCATTGTGAAAAAGAAGTGTGTTTAATTGTATTGAATGTGCACTTTTATCTTAAAGTGCAAAATGACAAAATGTTATCAAAATATGATTTAAAATGTACTTTCACGTAAACCTGTTCATTTGACATTAGTACAAAGTGCATTTTTTAAACCAAACTCATGAAAGTCCCACTAAGTACACTTAAGTGGCCTTTTATTTTAAAAGTACTGTACTTTTAAAGCAAACATATTTTGATGTGTTGATTAACATACTAAAGCACACACTTGATTATAATTTTAACTGTAGTATTATTTGATATTACATTTGATAAGTTGATATATTTTAACTTCATAATTTCAAATTTGTAATTAGAAAATAGATTTCACTAGAAATGAAAGAAATTTAAATACATTTAAGGACATTCAAATATATTTTAGTTTACCGTAAACGCTTGCCAGTACATTCGACAGTACACTTAACAAAATATAAGACAATAGAAGTAATAATCTTATAAACGTGCACTTAAGTCCTACTTAAGTGAGTCAAAAAATCACTTTTAATTATACATTTTTATACTTTTTCATTTAATTGTAAATAACATTTAAAAGCATTTTTGTAATAAAATATCCAAAAAATAACTGTCAAAATAAAACTTGAAATAAGAGAAAATACTATTATGCAATAAATTGTATTTCAATTACAAGAGACCATAATAATGACAGCGTTCAAGTTGCGCAGTAAAAATGTAGCCTACTTATTATTTTTAATTTAAGTTAATAATTAAATTCAACTAAATTGTTAGCTTTATGAACTGATTTGATTACATTTTTTTTTTAATTATTTTCATTTGCCCTTCCAATGTTATATTCCCTGTACTCCTGCCAGTGACGTTCCAGTCTCTTTCAAAGCGTCATCAAGCTTCGCCTTTGTCATTGTTTTGAAAATGCGACCTCTGGCGGTGAAAACTTACATAGTGTGCCTTTAAGTTTGATTTGGAATTGAATGTATTCTTTTAAAATATATTATTTCCATAACAACTACTCTATTAAAAAGCAATTATACTTCAATTAGGTCTTAAAAGTATTGTTTACATGGAGCAAACTCCCTCACAGAAATTAAATAGCCATTGTAGACATTGACATTCATAGTAGGAAATAAATACATGATGGAAGTCAAACTGTTTGGTTACCAACATTATTTAAAATACCTTCTTTTGTGCTCAACAGAGGAGAGAAACCCATACAGGTTTGAAACAACAAAATGGTGAGTAAATGATGAAAGAAATTTCCTTTTTGGGTGAACTATCCCTTTAAGATGGACACAGAGTCTGAGAGGGAGGGAGAAAGAGTGGTTGGTAAAAAGCATCTGTCTCCTCTGACTTCTCCTCACCCATCTCCCATGACAAGGTAGCTCAGTTTAATTGCCCTGACGGACTCTCCTCCTCATTAGACCTCTTGACCTTGCTAGTGTGTGATAATAGAAGGTCATTGTGGATTACAACCAAGTCCCATTCATGTCCCTCCTTAGCAAATCTTGCCTCTCTTTGCTAGATGTGAAATAGTTCAACCATAAATGAAATTTCTGTCATCATTTAATCACCCTTGTTTCGTTCCAAACCTGGTTGACTTCTTCTGCAGAACACATTGTGTAATTCCCATGCAATTACATGATGAACGAGAACAGTGCTTCAGAATATCTTCTTTTGTGTTTCACAGAAGAAAACAAGTTTTATAGCTATATGAGGGTGAGTAAAGAATATTTATGTTTGGGTGAGTTATCTCTTTAACCAGAACAACAACAACAACAACAACAAAAAGCCATGCTCTTCCTTCCAGTCACAAACAAACTTCCTTTCGATTGAATTTCCTCATCTTTCTTCCGCCGCAATGTTTCATTTGCGTTTCTTGCTTCAGCATCCAAGTACGGAGCCCCCAAGGGGACATAGTGATGACTTTGCGTTTTCTCGCGCAACTTTTAAGTTCTTTTACAAGACTTTTACGTTCTTTTGAAAAACATTTACAATGTTTCGCAAAGCATTTCCAGAAATTCTCTTGCAAAACATTTGCGTTCGCCAGAGAAACTTCGCATTCTCTTCCACAACATTTAAGACTCTTACGCTCTTTTGCAAAAGTTTTGCGTACCCCTGAGACACTTTGCATTTGCTTGCAAAACTAAAGCGTTGTCCCAAGAAAATCTGCAAAACGTTTGCATTTGCTTGCAAATACCGTTCTCTGGCAAAATGTGTGTTCTCTTGCGAAACTAGTGTTGCACCGAGAAAATTTGCGTTCGCTTCGAAAAGCATTTGCATTTTCTCGCAAAGCTTTTCTGTTCCCCTAAAAAACTGTTTTCTCGCAAAAGCACTGAAATGTAGTACTTCTTCCCAACTTATATTCTTTTCATGACAATTAAAAACATAAAGTATTGAAATGTGCTCCCATTTATTTTTTTTTTAACCATCACCATGTTCCTGTAGGAGCTCCAAAATATACAGTATCACGAAATAATGACAAAAATAGAAAGTGGTTGATTATGGAAAAATAGATCTCACTCATGTTACTGTAAAAGCATGGAAGCCGCATTCTGGGAAGGCAGGGCTGTTGGGAGGCACACTCTTGATTTATTTATGTGCAGAGAGCTCACTTAGATACTACAGATGAGTAACTAGCTTCCTTTTTGATGTCTTCATTAGATGACCCCAACCTTGCGGGGTTTGCCTGACTGACACAGGCAGAAATAACAAACAAAGGGCTTGTTTCCGAAGGCATTTATTATCCGAATGGCTCGGTTTTGGCGTTTCTGAGGAAGCCGCTGCCCTCCTGCTGTGAGGATGAGTGTTACCGTGGCACATGCTGAGATTGTTCTGGGAAAAATTGCAACAAGAGCTCTTCAAAATCAATAGATGTCTGTATGTGTGATGTGCTGCTTCAACACAAAAGCAGCCACATCAGACATCTCCATCAGAAACATGGCTCACTGACCTTTCACCTCACTGAGGGCTTCCAAGGAGGGAGTCTATTTAACAGCCCATGTGACTGACATGTGTCCAGCCGCGTTTGTTGCTCACTGTGAATGTCCATGCCGAGCACAGCCTTACGGTTGCTGACGAGGAGGGATTTTCTGAAAGAGGATGAGATTTCTCGGTGCGATATTGATCATATCACATTATTTTTAACATTCAATCTTTTTCTTGTTTCAAGCACAAACGCAACATACGTACCAATACTTCACTGCAGATTCCAACAGATATGAACACTAGAGAAATAGAGCACTATTCTGTCTAAGCACTATTAATTGGTTTCATACACGGTTATGATTACAGGGTAATATTACACTGTTAACAATTTTCCTGTATTTTTACAGTACCGTTCTGTCATCACGGTTACCAGCAAGTTACTATATTGATATAAGTAATCATACTGTAATTTAATTTACAGTACACAAGAAGAGTGCTGTAATTCCACAAAACAGTATTTTACTGTAATATCTATATTGGTCCATTATTGATTGATATTACTATAATTTTCAAAATAAATACTAATAATGTTAATATTATAATTATATATGTAGTTATTACAAATATACACATTTATAGGAAGTAATATTATAATGCTACGTCAGAATAAATAATGAATTTACTTCGCAGACCATCGTAAAACATATACTCAAACTTGACAGAAACAAAATAAAACTTACACAAACCATCTTGAATTAATCTTATCATCGTTTTAACAATCACCAGGTCAGGTTTGGTCGAAATAAACCAGGAGTTATTCACCGAGTTTTGATTGAGATTTGAAAATGTCGGGACATGCGGGAAACAGTGAGTTACAACTAAGTTAACTTCCACTGTCATTTCACACTAAAAGCAATGTACACTATAGTGTAAAATACTAAAACCTAATTATAAAATTGAAAATTAACTTACTAAATTTCCAGATATCCATGAGTGAGCTGCTGCAATTGTGTTCTGACGTCCCCCAGGGGCGCTGTTTACAGAAATGCTGTGTTATTGCCTGACATAGTACAGCCAAGTTACAGCTAGGTTACAACAACACTAAAATGTACCGTAAAATGTTCCAAAATTGCAAAATTACCCAGAATGCAATGCAAATTACAGTATTGTACTGTAGGTTTTTACAGTAACGTGCTGCTAAATCTACAGCGACATTTAACAGTGTATGGATTAATAAAGATGTGTTTTCAAGTCTCCTTTGTAAATACATTTTGGACTTTGCATCACTTAATCAGCTCCATATGTTTCTGATGTAACCCAGCAAACATATGGACGTTCCTCGACACATGCTGTCATGGTTGAAAAATAGTTCCAAAATGAAAGTAATTAAAAGTATCTGGATGCATTTTTATGCGTTATGTATTTTGACAGATTTACGCCGTCAGGGACGTTGGCGACAGATCAGTGTTTGTTGGGATCAAGCTTGCTCGGTAGCTCAGCTGTTACGGAATTGTACTTGATGTGGAAGCCTTGTGTAGGAATCCTGTGACTCAGGATAAATGATCAAAAACAAGCTAAAACGGCATGCTTGCAATTGCGTTTTTAAGTCACATTTGCTTTTGTTTACACTATCGGGTAGGTTTAGGTGTAGTGCAGATGGTACGTTATTTTAAAAATGTAATGGAGCCGCTCACCTGACATTTCAAATCAGAACTACGGTGATACAAAACCGTAATATAAAATGTACCATATTTACGGTCATCTGTTTTGTGGAAAAACCGAACACGTTTTTACCCAGCAAATTTTAGGATGATCGTTGAAAAGACATCCCTCCGATGCGTCTCGACAATAGTTCCAAAATGAAATTTGAATGAATGTCTTTGACGTTATCTTAATTAATTGATTATTATATATTAAACTACACGTAACTAAAAATCAAATGAACAATTATACATGCAACTCCAGAAAACAGTAAACAAGTACAAATATATCTGAATACTTTCCTAGGAAATATACTGTGTTACATATTTTTATCAGTTTATGCCATCCTACCACGACTAGACCAGTGTTTGCTGGGTACTGCCACTCTGTGGACATTTGACATCAACTGTCACGAAACGTTTTTATTTTGCAAAAATGTTCCCACTGATATGTTTTTCTAATGAACCCAGGCAGCAAAACTTGGTAACATTTTAGATTAGGGAGCAGATTTTCACTAGTTGCTTATAACCATGCATATTGACTATTTATTTGTACTTCTCTGCTGAAAAATCCAGCTTAAACCAACCTGACCAGATAACCAAACCCCCTCAAAAAACCGGCTTTGACCAAGCTGACCAGTTTAGGTTAGTTTTAGCTGGATTTTTCAGCAGGGTTATAAAACACATATTGATGCCTTTTTTTTTGCATGTCTTTAACCCTACATACAACTACCTTACTTACTGTCATTAAGCAGTAATTAGCAATTATTGAGGGAAAACTCAAAGTTAAAAGTGAATATGTGTTCCTAATCTAAAGTGTTACCCATTTTTTTTAATGCAATGTTTTAAGAAAGTCCCTTTCTAAGTACAGCTCATATCTTACTATCAATAATCTTTTTATTCATTCTATATCTAGTCATTGTGCACGTTCAGTTTGAGTAAAGGCTGAGTGCAATTTTCATAACAGCAAGCACTTATGACTGTTTTTAGGGAGCTTTTTAGGCACTTCTATTTGGCAAGCAGAACTTCCTTAGGGTGAATTTAAGTTGACTGGTGAATTCAACGTAAATTTACCCTATGGTGGCTCCCTAAGGAAGTTTCTCCCGTTCATTGAAATACAAGTGGCTTGTATCTGCTATCTCTTTCTGGCATTACCTATTTATGAGTCAATAGGCCAATAACACTAAATTGTCATCCGTAGACACACATTAACATGTCAGTGATGGCTAAGTTTGCAAAAATGTACTTTATTCATAAAACTTAGACATGTGTGGTGTTAAACACTCATCCGCATACACATCAGTGGATAATTATGTCTGTTTCTGGGCAGGTCAACAAGAGCGAACATTCATGAGGAGAGCCAATCTATCTTTCGGCATAATCAGGCAGTACTTGTCCCAGGTCTGGCAGGGGCCAAATACAAGGGCCACAGAACATTATCAACAACAAAGTGATCCATAAACAAATTAAAATCCGCCCTCTAAAGCCACAAACTGCCCTGCTGCATGAATAAATGAATAGAGAACAAGGTCAAAATATGTTACACACCCGAATGGCTTTTACAGCAAATCGCTTTTGAAATGTTGCCTGGAAATTTACACTCTTAGATTGAAATTAAATGCGACAGTGATATATAATATGTAAATATAAATTACAATATTGAACCTCAAAAAAATAGGGTCCTATGTTCTTGATTTAGTCTGTTCTTATACATTGAATTGAAAATAATGGCTTGGATATTACCCTTCCAGTCAAAAATTTGAAATAATTACATATATACATTTTATATATATAATATACTATTATTTATATTATATATATATATGTAAAATTATACATACATTATATATCTATATATCTGTAATCTATATTTATATATCTATATCTATATCTATCTATCTATCTATCTATCTATCTATCTATCTATCTATCTATCTATCTATCTATCTATCTATCTATCTATCTATCTATCTATATCTATCTATCTATCTATCTATATATATATATATATATATATATATAATTTGAAAGAAGTTTCCTGTGCTCACCGAGGCTGAAATTATTTGATTAAAAATACAGTAAAACAGTAATATTGCAAAATATAAAATAACTTTTTTTAAAATGTAAATATAATTTTTCTAGCAATATTCAGCAGCCATTACTCCAGTCTTGAGTGTCACATGACACAATCCTTCAGAAATCATTCAGAATGCTCCTGAAAATGTAACTTTGCCATCACAGGAATGAACAACATTTTAAAATACTAGTAGTGTATGACATTGTGGATTGAGGCATGGAATCTAACTGGAAAGACTAACATGAAATGGATAAAAATTAGATGAGACTCATCTACCCCTAAAGATAAATAATAATGTGAAAATAATGGATAAATTACTCCAGGTTATTGTAGACCTCATTTAGAGTTTCATAGACACAACTGACCTGGCCTGGTCATGTTCTTATTAAATAAAAAAAAAAAAAAAATGGGGAAAAAAGAAAAGAAAGAAATAAAGAAAAAAACAGCATTTTTTTAGGTCAGTAGGTGAGAAAGCCATGGTGAAAGTTAAATTAAACATGCAATGCAATATGCTCATATGCTGTAATTAATTAGTAACCTATTCAACGTAGTGTTGAAATTCATTGTGATGTGTTAGAGTCTTCTATCTAAACACGCAGTGTGAATGACACACTGCTTTCATTACCACTTGATTAGCAGGTTCAGACATGGGAGGGAGTCATGTTAATTATTCAGCTCAGTATAGCTCAAATCATACACACAAGACAGGCATCTTAAAGGCTGTTAAATGAGCATCATTTTAGCTTGTTATCACATGAACTGATGAGAGACTTGAAGATGTAAGCATGTGAGAGTGCAACTGTTTGTAAACTTAAAAGTGTGTCCTAAGTGTTCTTTGTGTCTCTGTGAGAGAGACTGATTATCCACACACAAGTTGGGGCACTGATATAGTGTTCAAAGATGTGTGAGCTTTTAATTGTTTCGAGCAGTGGTGGAGACGGTGACAGCGGTTTTGGAGTTGATGTTACAGCATATGCTTAAATTAACATCTAGCATACTTAATATTATAACTTCATCCTTACATATGCTACTTTCAATCCTAGGATTTTTATAGTCAGCATATGGATCAGCATTAAGATGTTGACTATGACTCATTGGATAGGTGGTGATAAGTTTTCACCTTGAATTCGAGGGGTTCTGATTTATTACCCAACCTAACATGACTTATAGTTAGTGTGGATGTATATAATGAGTATGAATACACTTTTTTTTTTTCCATAATCGAATAATTTACTCAGTAATACATTAAAAATGCAAATCATTTTGCAATTAAATCTATTTTGAAATATAAAAAAAGGGAGACACAACTGTCCAGATATAATGAAGAAAAAAAATCTTGAAAAGAACACAAAAGTTCACTTTAGTTAAATGTGCAGTTATTACTGTGTAATTACACAGTACTGAGAAATAATAATTAACAAAATGTACTTACTATAAGTAATAAGGTTTGTTTTAGAGTTAGCTATATGTAATTATGTAAAAATGGTGATATACTTCCTGATAATTTACTCATTCCCAAGTTATCCAAGATGCTTATGTCTTTCTTTCTTCAGTCGAAAAGACATTTAGGTTTTTGAGGAAAACATTCCAGTATTTTTTTCCATATTGTGGATTTCAATGACTACCAGTTGAGTTTAAAAGCAGCTTCAAAAGGCTCTACACAATCCCAACCAAAAAACATAAAAAAAATAAATAAAAAAAACAATATACTTTTTAACCACAAATGCTCGTCTTGCACTAGCTCTGTGATGTGCCACGCATTAATCATGTTGGAAAGGTCATGCGCGAGCAAGTTTTCAAAAACCGAACATCCAAAGACTAAGCCAAACGTCCTTTACCAAAAAAAAAGGGCAAAGTAAAAATGCTGGAGGATTTTGAAGCTAGAGGAGAAAATGAGATTGAGTTTTTCCAACCTTTCCAACGTGAGTACGTAATGCGTTGCCCATCGCAGAGCTAGTGCAAGACGAGCATTTGTGGTTATACATTATTCATTTATTTTTTTTAAGAAAATTATTGTTTCGGTAGACAAGACCCTTCTTCCTCAGCTGGGATCGTGTAGAACGCTTAGAGACTGCATTTAGACTACAATTTAGACCTTCAACCCGATGGTATAGCCATTGAAGTCCACAAATCCTGGAATGTTTTCCTCAAAAACCATAATTTCTTTTCGACCGAAAAAAGAAATCTTGGATGACATGGGGTTGAGTATATTTTCAGTAAATTTGAATTGTGAAGTGAGCTAATCAATTATTAGATCAGTAGTGATTATTATGTTTCTAGCATGTTATGTTTGGCAACAGTTCTTCTAACCTTAATTAATGGAGTGTGTAGATTTTAATTTCTCAATCAACCATGTAGGAAGACACATCATGGCTATATTCCAGGATGACAACAGCAATAATGATCCAGTCATAGACTCTTAAGCATTTGCCTATTTAAATCCAAACAGAGCCTTTATTTTGGCCGGGCAGAATATTATTTAATATGACTGAATCCACATTAGTTTACACCAATGCCATTCTCAAGGGTTGAATCATGTAGAAACAATCCCTTGTGGTAATAACTGCATATTTTCTCGTTTTACAGGTAGATATATAAAAAGTTGAATGTGGAGGTGGAATCTTAAAATCTCAAAGCAGTCTAAATTTGCTGTGCTCCATCATATTCTAAGGGTGAGAGGAATGAAGCTGAACTGAGAAGTAATACAGGTCTGTTCCTCTGAGTCACAAAAATCTCAGACAGGAGAGCTGCGATGAGCCTCAGCTAACGAGAGCTCTGGTGAAGCTGACAGGCTGCAGCTTGGAAGAGATGATTTGGAAACAACCTTTGCTGGTACCCATCAGTGTGATTGGAATAACATACACCTCCGTATGGCTGTGCTCATGGCCCATCAGAAGGATGAACGTTTCACTTAAGGTGATGTTCTCACCTGAGCCTAGTGAGAGAAAAAGCAATAAAGTTTGTGTCAGTGAGCGTGTCACTTATACTGAGAATTTATCAGACAAGTGAAGCACATGTATGTGTTTTTGAGTTGCACTTTCAGACTGTCCGTCGACATTCATGAACCGTCTGACTTCTATTACACACGAGTTGTTTCAAATCTTCTAGCTCCAATCTTATTGTGTGGCTTTCAGCGTGTTTTTATCAGTCTGCCATGTAACAAAGTCCAAGTTCCCCTGATTGCAGTGAATTATGCCTCAATTTTCAAGTCGGCTGTGTGCGTAAAACACATGTTCGAATAATGTCTGTAAATTAAACTTACACTACCAGATTTTCCAAGGGTTTTAAGAATCTACAGAAATAAGGTTAACGGATATTAATGGAATCCTTCAAAGCAGCCTTATCACAGTAACATTACAGGGTTACATGTATTACAGTGTAATTATACATTTAAGTAGTGAGTAATGACAATTAACTACATGTACTTACTATAGGATTAGGGTTTGGTTTAGGGTTAACAGCATGTAATTATGCATCATTTCTAGTTATTGCTACAGTAACTATATGTAACATGTAACAAAGACACTGTAAAATAAAGTGTTACCCAACACATTTACTTGCAACTCAGGTTCACTTGAAATATATGCATGTTATATTAAATTGTATTATGCTTTTTAATGCTTTCCATGTGAAATGTCCAGTGAGTGGCACTAAAAGTGCATTCAGTTTTGTCGGCAAAAGATGAACGTGAATCTGGCAACGTTTACGGTGGTTGTTGTACTTATTACGGGAGTTCGAAAAATAAATGTCTGATGAGTGGCGCTTAAAGGTTATAGGGTTAGTTCACCCAAAATTGAAAAGTCTGTCATTTATTTCTTCAGAATAGAAATTAAGATATTTCTGATGAAATCTGATGGCTCAGTGAGGCCTCTTTTGCCAGCAACACAATTTTACACTTTCAGATGCCCATAAAGCTGAACATATTTAAAACAGTTCATGTGAGTACAGTGGTTCAACCTTAATATTATAAAGACTATACTTTTTGTGCACCAAAAAAACAATATCTAGAGATGGCTGATTTCAAAACACTGCTTCATGAAGCTTTACGGATCTTTTGTTTTGAATCAGCGGTTTGGAGCACTAAGTTGAAAGGTTGTTATTTTGTTGTTTTTTTTGGCATAGAGTCTTTTTGACTTTTTAACGTCTCCATGTAAAAAACAAAAAAGTGAATTTGTGAATACGGTGGCGTCATGTGCACGTGTATTACGAGCTCAGTCTACAGGCGTGTAGTGTTTCTTTACAAAGTGGCATCACCAACTACTGGCCTGGCAGCATAACACAGAGTTTTTAGTCGTTTTTGCAGATCCTTGTGAACGGTGAACCAGTGATCACACTGATGAAGAAGACAGGTCTGTCAATGTAATGCATTCATTTGGCAATTATATTATAATTCAAAATATGTGATTAAAATGAATGAAATTAATTTAATAATGAATAGCTATGGTTAGCTTCTGCTCAATGACATGTGAAACTAACCATATTGTCACTATTTGTCTATTCTGTGCTTTACATTTACTTGTTGTCAGGGTTGGGGAGTGACGAAATACAAGTAACTTAGTTACGTATTTAAAATACAAAATTTGAGTAACTCTATTTCATTACAGTTACATTTTAAATGGGTGGTAATCAGATTACAGTTACATCTGAAAAGTATTTTAGATTACCAAAGTGATTACTTTGAATTTTAATGTCATTTAAACAGAAATTGGTGATTCTCTGACTCTGACTGTCTGAAAAAGCGGAGTTAAGTTTCATCAGCATTTTAATACTTTTAAGAGGGATCATAAAAAGTGTGTTATTTTTATTTAGAACTGTCCTGAACAAGACAAGATTACTCAATTTATAAAATTAACTGTCCTGTCATGACCTGATGATCCACGACTGTTTTCATGTTTTGTGATAGTTGTTTGGGAGTCATTTTATAATTGTAAAAAATGTCACAGCATCTTTTTCTCACAATTTGTTTTTTTTTCTCCTCACAATTGTGAGTTTGCATTTCACAATTCTGACTTCTTTTTTTTCAGAATTGCAAGATTTAAACTCACAGTTGCAAGTAATAAAGTCAGAATTGGGAGATATAAACTTGCAATACTAACTTTTTTTCTTGCATTTGTGAATTTAGTGTGTGAGTTAATATCTCATAATTCTGACTTTTCTCAATATTTCGAGTTTATGTCTCATAATTTTGACTTTTCTCAATATTGTGAGTTTATATCTCACAATTGCAACTTTACATCACGCAATTCTGAGGGAAAAAGTCAAAATTGTGAGATAAAAACATTTACCTTTTTTGTGTTTGTTCCACACTTATTAGTATTCCAAAGTATTCTAAAGTATTTAGATTAAGTTACTAAACTTTTGTAATGTAACGAGATACGTTACAAATGACTTTTTAAAGGATGTATTTTGTAATCTGTTGTGAAATACATTTTAAAAGTAATCTATCCATTCCTACTTATTGTCCGCCACAACAATTTACCATCTTTAGATTTTCTTCATTTAGAGGCATTTCTCAGCAACTTTTTTTTATATACAGTATCTGGTGAATTATTTGTATATTATATATCCTGCTAGGATAAGTTAGCAAGTCAAGCTCTCCGTTTTTCATAAAAAGATGTTAACTCATTTACCTTTTACTCATTTATCATTTAAGATTTACCTCATGATTCGAATGTGACACTGTTTCAAAACACCTCAGTGTTATGCAATCACACTACTGACAGACAATAATCATCCCTTGATATCACCTCCACAATTCCCACTGACATAAACAGACTGCTTTTCACTACGCAAGATAAATGTATGTTTGCTCTCATGCCTGATGAGAAAAGACATTATATGTCATCAGTTTCTAGAACAAAATAATTTATGAGTAATTAGTTTATTTCATCATCTATTTCATCTTTATCAAGTTTAACTATCTTTTACATGCGGTCTCTTTAAGATCTAATGAAAGTCTCTGATTGAGCCAAATCTCTTTTGAAACTATGCTGTGTTAAAAATCTCTATAGAGACAGAAGGAGTACTGCCTGATCTCATTATATCAGCTGTGCACGGCCATGTCTAACCATATCTGATCTTCCGTGTACACAGACTAGAGGCTGCAAAACAAATATCAGACACAACAAACCAAAGAGCCAATTTGCTTCATGGTGATCATCATGGTGATCTGTCATTTGCAATTGGCTTGTATTTCACCACTGCCAGGAAGTCCTTTCTGATGGCGTTTTGGTGTGCGGGGAAAAGTACATTTGGTGGATAAGTTGTCAAACTCTGTAGTTCATAACTACGGGACTTATCGCCTGTCAGGGCAACCTACAAAAATGAAATGTGGACTTGGAATGACAGGATTAATTTTACATTCGTCATTAATTTTCTCTAACAAATTTAATTAAGGCCGCCCTTCATTTTCCACTGATAGACCTGTCTTTGGTTTTTAACGAATGAGACCTGATAGCTGCCAGCTTCGAGCCATGTTATGTCGAGCTCGCGCAGGGGGATGGCTTTGAATACTCAACTAATTTAAGGCAAAGGTTCAAACACTTTTCAAATAGAATGACTCTGACTTGTATTTTACATCTAGAGTCATTAAAAGTTCAGAGTTTTAACATGACTGGTACACCGATTCATTAAAGTGAAGGGTCTCTGGCTACATGCGGCACATCAAACAAACATCCTCATCTAATAAATGAACTTCAGGAAATTTAAACCCTTGAATATATAAGAGAGGCTGAGAACAGCCAATACAGACTCTTAATACGTTGAGACCCATGGAGGCCACAGAGCTGCTTATCTGTCCTGACAGAAGCAATTTCCAGCCACATCGTCCTAAACAGAAAGGTGCTTCGAACAAGCAGAAGATGGGTAGGTCTCCACGGCACAGATAATGTGAGACAGACATGTTGACCCCCAGTGCCGAGACCGAAATCGCTCTCCAGGGATCATGTTTGATAAAAGGTTAATACTCTATCGCATTTGGAAATAATGGACCTACACTAAACCCTACCTTAAGCATAACCGATAGTGCTAACAAATAAATCAAAATTCGTGCCATTTTAGCTTCCTTTTTTGTTTTTGAACCCTTTGTGATTTGTGTTTCACAGGGCCATTATGTGCAATGTTGAACCAGGTGAGTTGCCAAGCAAGTTTACTACTCCAGCAAATACTGTATGGAGCTGGTTGAGTCCCCTGGTGGCCACTACACTCGTACTAATAAAGGGTATTTATTGGAATCCATGGTTCCAGTGTTACGTTTTGTGTGGAAAGGAACTCTCACGGCGAGGAAGCATATGGAAATGCAGAGTTTAATGACAAAATTACTTCCAGGAATCAGACAGAAAACCACACTTTACACGCAACTCAAACAAGAACCGACAAGGGCTAAGGGAGAACACAGGGAATATATACAAGGCACACAAAGGTGACAATAAGGTAAATTAATCACACACAGCTGATAACAAGGAACTAATAATGACGTAACTAAGGAGTGACGGGAAAAACTGAAGACAGACATGTGACACAATGAAAACCAAAGGTCAAAACAGATTTCTTTTTCCAAAAAAAAATTCTTTACGGTGGAGAAAGATTATTTTGGCTTTTAAAATACACTTCAGAATTCAAATTTCATTCACTGTTATAAGATAGGGGGCGCTGTTAGAAACCTTCTGAAATAGTACAGCCTCTTTGGATCCAAAAACAAGCAACAAAAAGATCTGCATAAACCAGAAGGAACGGATAGAAGACTGCTTGCGCACAAGTAAGATAATGTGATCATCGAACATTCAACAGCATATAAATAAATATTGCCTAATGTTACCAAGATAAATGCAAAACACACAAAGATGTACATGACTGATCTACTCAATCTACGTTTTGAACATCGTTGTGAATCTGGTCTGAACAAAGTGTTTGACAAATATGTGATTTTATCAACCTTTTGTTAAAAATGTTGAATTTTTTTTTAAAGAAACATTCAAGTATTGACAAAAAAAGATAAAATAAAATGTTTTATTATTATTATTATTATTACTTAACAAAGGTTCTATTCCTTCTTTTGATATATTGCATGTTCACATATTCATACAAAAAAATATTCAGGAGGCCATGACATTTTTGTGAAAATGACTGTCGTTTTTAGAAAATGCTGGCGGGGAAAGAGATAAAATGTGTTTTACTGTTCATAGAAAGGTTCTTTGGGGAAGCAAAAATGGTTCTTACTTTGCCTTACACACTCTCCAAAAAATGCTACATTTTCAAAACATTTTTTTTAGAAAATTTAGAGCCCTCCCCCCTTGAAATCCTTTATTTTTAGGAGTATACAGGGGCGACTGCATCCACAAAGCTGCTTATCTGTTTTCCTGACAGAAGCAATTTCCAGCCATGCCATCCTAAACAGAAAGGTGCTTCGAACAAACAGAAGATGGGTAGGTCTCCACAGCACAGATAATGTTGACCTCTGGTTCCGAGACTGAAATCTCTCTCCAGGGATCATGTTTGATAAAAGGTTAATACTCTATTGCATTTTGACATTACGTACCACCTACACTAAGCCCTACCTTAAACATAACCGATAGTTTTAACAAATAAATAAAAACATGCTATTTTATCCTGTTAACTTCCTTTTTTTCTCTTTTATTGTATTTGTCTTTCCGCTCTACATCGCAAGTGCATTGCTGAACCAGGTGAATACCAAAATACAGTATGAGTTAGCTGAGACCCACTGAGGCCATTAGACTCTTACAAATAAAGTTTTTTTATTGTTGTTTCTTTTTTTGTCGACATCTATAGGAACGTTTCCAGGAACTTTCCCCAGGAAGTAGGGACTTTGGAGTGGTACTTCGGTGTGTTTCGATCACAGGAACCAGAGTCTAAATAAAGTTCCAGGTAAAAATTTCCCCCTCAGAAAGTTCCTGCTCACGGGGTAGTACTTTTATAAAGTTCGGGAACTTTCGGGGGTTGGACTTGGGCACTAAAGTTCGGGAACTTTCGGGGGTTGGACTTGGGAGCTAAAGTTCGGGAACTTTCGGGGTTGGACTTGGGAGCTAAAGTATGGGAACTTTCGGGGTTGGACTTGGGAGCTAAAGTTCGGGAACTTTCGGGGGTAGACTTGGGCACTAAAGTTTGAGAACTTTCGGGGGTAGACTTGGGTGCTAAAGTTTGGGAAATTTCATGGGTTGGACTTGGGCATTAAAGTTCAGGAACTTTCGGGGGTTGGACTTGGACGCTAAAGTTCGGGAACTTTCGGGGGTAGACTTGGGCGCTAAAGTTTGGAAACTTTGGGGGTTGGACTTGGGCACTAAACATGCTGATTGTTTGAGTTTATGCAGTATTTTGATAGGTTGACTCCACGCCGCATTTTATTTTGACCACCATTTTTAAAGTCTGTTGCCGTGCGTGCAGTAAGAATTGTTTGCTATTCAGATCAACAACGGTGTTTAAAAAAATATGTGACAGATGGACCAATGATGAGGTTGGGGCTTTATCAAGCTTATATGCGGAGGACAAAATCCAGTGGGAAGTGGAAAGTCTAATCTTCACTGCAGTTTAGACTGGAAAATGAAAACAGCAACAGGTGCGGTAAAAAAAAAAAAAAGTTCAAGGGACAAATTATTCCGGGTAATTTCAGAGGAAATGCAGCTTATGGTCTCATGAAGAAGCTTAAACATCAATGGAATAGTTCCATCCCACAAAATTTTGACTGAAAAGTTCTTTGGGGAACCAGAAAGGGTTCTTCTATAGCATCCCTGTGAAAACCCTCCTTTTGGAACCTTTACTTTTTTTGTTTACAGGGGCGACTGCATGCATAGAGCTGCTCATCTGTCCTGACAGAAGCAATTTCCAGCAACGTCATACTAAAAAACAAGCAGAAGATGGGTAGGTCTCCACGGCACAGATAAAATGAGATACACGTTGACCCTTGGTGCAAGGACCTAAAACGCTCTCCAGGGATAATGTTTGAGATAATGCTTGCTAAAAAACTAGAGTCCCCTCAGAAGTTGATTTTCTCCTGGGTATCTTGCTGTGATGGATCTGAAAGGCGATGTATTGAGAAGGGCGAATAATAAACAGAAAGCATTTGGCAGTCGTTCCACAGTGAAAAAGTGCTATTTTGATGTGACGCACCATCTCCAAGATATTCATTGCGGATCTCCTGTCCAGACCAAGGGAATGTTGGGGAAAATCTCAAACAATAACTGTCATATTACGAAACTCCCGAGGGACTGGCAAACAATAAGACCTCATGCAGCTGCGGTGGATAGACACACTGTTTATGGACTGTCTTGACAATAATGAGGCAGTAAGAGGAAGTTGTATGGATGTGTCAACACAGCTTCACTTCATCGCTGGTCGACAATTTTAGAAGTTGCCCGGCTTGTCAAAACAAAGAAACATTTCAAAATACCAATGTCCTGAAAGGTTGGAATTCTGCAGCATTAAAACACTCTTCTTGAGCCTTACTCTTTGGATTATGTGACTTCTGCGGCATCTCGGAAATTGAAACAGTCAGTGATTCTGTAATCAGCAGTAATTTTAGCCTTTCCTCACCAACTCAGAATACTCTCTGAATTAGTGTAAAATTTTCTCACATAATTTCCTCACAATGTACCTATCTGAGAAGTAATGCGGAGGTACAGTATCATGATAGAATTATAATACCATGCACAAAAATTATAATTAAATTTGCTTAAAGGGTTAGTTCACCCCAAAATGAAAATTCTGTCATTAATTACTCACCCTCATGTCATTCCAAACCCGTAAGACTTTCATTCGTCTTCAGAACAAAAATTAAGATCTTTTTGAAGACAGAATTTCCTTCAAAAGACTGTCTTTGCAACTACCACTTTGATTCTTCAAAAACTTCATAAAGAGATCAGAAAACTAATCGATATGAATCGCAGCTTAGTCCACATTTTCTGAAGAGAATTGATCGTTTGTTACGATGAACAGATTGAATTTAGGCTTTTACTCGCATGCAAACTAGATGAACGAAAGTATTATGGATTTGGAATGACATGAGGGTGAGTAATTAATGTCAGGATTTTCAATCTGGGGTGAACTAAAACTTTAACTTTGGAAAACACTAAATTAGTTTTAATAATGTCATGAAATTTTGTTTTCTAAGTTTTTAATTCTTACTCCACATTCATTCAGGATAGTTACTCGATTCAGTTTGAAGGAAATTTGTCATACAGCTGAATGTGTAAATCTTAAAAACAGAGAAATACGAATAGATATGAACTATATCAATCAACATATGGGCAGCTTTTGAAACAGTCGGTTGAACATATGGTTTTAGACACAAACAAATGTGCTCTGCTGTTGTTTTATGAAGTTTTATGTTCAAACGGTTTTATATTCAATTAATTTTTGTCTTTAGCCATGGTGATGCAAGATGGTGCCAGTTAGCTGTTTTGTCTTGTATTGATTTCTACACTCTTATTGGTTTTTCATATGATAGACATGAAAGTATCACCAGCAGCTTTAAAAATACAATATAGCAGTCATTATACAAAATTAATATGACTGACCAGTCAGACTATTCAAGAGAGATTTGTGTAAAACTGCTTTTTACATAAAAATACCTATGCATAATCATGTGGTCTCTTTCTTTCTTTTTTGTTGTGTTTTTATTATCTGCATCGTTATTAAAGTGAGAACTGTTTTACAACCGTTTGGTTCGGAGATTCGTATCACAAGGTACAAAGAATGCCTAGAATAAAGGTGATACTAAACAAATATTTTCAAAGTGACTCTTAATGAAAAAATTCATTTCCTTAGAGGAAGCAGATGCTGGATGCAGAATGCAAATGTGCTTCCAAGTGTAGTATATTGTTCTTTCCTATATTCCTTTTGGATAGCAATTTTTTCGTTTGTTTGTTTTAATGGTTCTTGCTGACTAATGAATTTCTTAACACACTCGGGTACATTTGTGATAATGTCAAATTAAACATTTTACTTTAAAGAACATTTTAAATAATTGTTTTAACAATGCTTTTGCCAGTAGTACATTTATTTTGAGTTGCACTCTTAACCTATTCTACATTCTTATTTGATTGCAAATAACATATTTAACCCTTACCATAACCCTATAGTAAGTGCATATTTTAATTCATACTCAGTACTTAAAGGGTTAGTTCACCCATAAATGAAAATTCTGTCATTAATTCCTCACCCTCATGTCGTTCTACACTCGTAAGACCTTCATTCATCTTCAGAATAGATATTAAGATATTTTTGATGAAATCTGAGGGTTTCTGAACCGTGGGTTTTCTGAACCACACAAGCAGCAATGTCATTGCTCATTTTGAGGTCCATAAAATATTAAAGACATTGTTAAAATAGTCAATGTGACTGCAGTGGTTTAACATTAAAGTAATGACGAGACAGACAAAACAAAACAAAAAAACCCCAACATTATTCAACCGTTTCTTTGTCTAAAAAAAAAAAAAAACGCAGTTGAACGCAGTGCTGCGCTTCCATCTTCATGAAAATGTTGAATGAAGCATTTAATTTAGTTTTGTTTTTGTGCACAAATAGTATTCTCAACATTAAGGTTGAACCACTGTACTCACATGGCCTTTACTAACACTTTATTGCACATATTTTGCAAAGTTACCATAGCAATAACATAATTACATACGACTAACCTTAAACCAAACCCTAATCCTAACCCTGTAGTAAATACATATAGTTAATTGTTATTACTCAGTACTAAAACATATAATTACACTGTAACACGGACACCATAAAATAAAGTGAAAAAATAAGTCAGTAATAAGAAACTGTGAAATAATATAATCGTTTGATAGTTTTAAGGAACACATGCACAACTTAAAATGAGATGTATATATTCTCACATGTTGAGGATAAAGATGCGTTGTTTAGATGAATTTGCCTTTTCGCTTTCACTTTTAGCCAAGTCAAATGATTATTATAAGAAAACATATTCATGGTAAATTTCAAATTATGTTGTTAGAGTAATATTTTGTCTGTATACATGCTGGAAAATGATCATCCCATCTCTTCAAACCACACAAAATGATGGCATTAGCTGTGGTAATGTCGATTAGCATACTGTCGAAGCAACCCTTGAGGTGTGTTTCATATAACCACAACATTTTCTCTTTTCATGGATCCCTTGACCATACAAACAAATGCTCGTATCTCCAAAGGGACGCTTCTTGGCGAAAAAATAACAAGCCTGTGAACAAGGAAGCGGGCACAAACAAATAAATGAGAAAGGAATGAAAGAGTAGCACTCAGTGGAAGGCTAACTGCTCCGACCTGCTTTTCTTTAATGTGTGAGAGATGAAAGGACCAATCACTGTTTAATTCCCCAGTTTAATTACAGCACACAAAACGTTGGCTCAGAGCGCTCTAGAGGACCAGATACGTATTGTTTCCACTGTTGTGTCATTCTATCACAGTGCCTTAAAATTTCTCTATTTTGAAATCCAGACAGCAAGATTATCTGCTGTTGTAATCTAGTGGAAGTCAGTGGTCTGACAGATTTCTATGGTGAGGGGAGGAATTTAATAAAAGGCTTGTCTTCATTTCCATTTTTATAACAAGTTGTCAGCTTTGCCTCACATAATGAGGGTTTTACTTTACACAAAATAAGAGCCAGATTAAAGCATCACAGGATATAGCCACATAAACCTGAGATCACAAAGACATTCAATCACTCCGCACAAATCGGCTCTCATCCGAAGACTTTCATCTGAGCACTGTGTTTACACTACAGTTTTACACCTCCTCTTTTTTATCTTTCTTTATTTCGTTCTTTCCCTCTCTCCCGTTTTCTCTACAGCAGGATTTTGAATCATGACATATGTCTAAAAATAGGCCACGGGACATGTCGTTCTCTAAAGATTATTCAGATTTAATACACACTGCTGATAATGTCATGATCGTCATGTATTTCCTCTCCGTTCTGTCAAAAGCAGAATAATCTATTGCTTCTTTACAGTCTCTGCTGCCGTTTTCTAAAAGGAATCTGCTTTTTATTAGAATCCACTGGGGAAATGAAAACTGAGTTGTAGCGCTTGTTAGAAAAAGGGTTAAGAGAGATAAACAAGCTGTAGCCTAAGGTCTGGATTCAATCTGGATCACTGTAGATTGCCATTGTTCCATTCCATTTTTATAGCATTTGTTAACAGACAAGACAAGACAGTTCTGTGATTATTTACTCAGCCTCATCCAAATAATGACTTTTTTTTTTTTCTGTGGAGCACAAAAGGTGAATTTTTAAAGAATGTTATTCAATGTGATTTCAAATTCAATTGATCCTTCCCAAACAGTTTGATTGACAGGCGAATTAACCAATCATAACCCCGAATCCGACATTCACTGTAATGAATTACTGTAAAAATTACAGCATTATTTTACAGCCGCTGGCTGTTTTTTTTTAATAATACAGCATATTGCTGTAAACTGCAATGTATTCTGGGGTCACGTGTTGGTTTGACTCAAATTTACAGAATATTGCTGTAAATTGACTCTTCGTAATTTAAAAAAATACAGTTATTTACTGTAATCAGAGAATACAGGGAACTTCTGTAAATTAAATTACAGTAATGCTATTGTAAAATTTACAGTAACTGGCTGGCAACCCTGCTGCCAGTATTATACTGTAAAATTTACAGTAATTTTTTAACAGTGCTTCATCCTACAAAGCAGTCAGGAGAGTTAGTAGATTAATGTTGGTGAACTTGAACTTGAAAAATTAAATGTACTCACATCTTTCCACACTTGAAACAACATTCCTTCTGATGTTCATTCATGTTTATTTGATGCTATAATTGAACTAGTATGAAGAGATGATCGGTTCACGAGGAGCAACAGCGATCTGTCACGACACATTAAAGACACTAGACGCTATTTATTGATTAAACTTCTTTAAAAAATTACAATATTTTATACGTTGTCAGTGTCCTCTTTGCTCCGCGATGTATTTTTCACTGCGTGAGAACATGATGTGTGGAGTGAGAGCGCATGGGTTGTCGGACGTAGCAACAGGGGATGGATTTGCGAAGGGTCAATTAATATATATACTTTATACATAAATTTAAAACAAATGTAGGTGATGACACTACCCATAAATCCTAATCAATTCACTAGAATCACTGCAAAAAAATCTGAATGGAAGAGCTCCGTACTTTTGCTCTCTAAGATGCTATCAAAACATTCCTACTTCCCACTTCTGAAGTCTAGTTTTTCATGTTTTGTTGTCAGGGAAGAATTTTCAAAAGACTCATTGAGGACACCAGGTTCATTCTTGCCTATTTCTTGAAGAAATCTTATAAAAGCCAAAACGTATTGGAAATATTTTGTTAACATCCAACAGATTTAGAATAAAAAGCATCCCATTTGTTAACAACCATTTAAACATTCACCACGCTAGCTACGTAATCAGCTTTCCGAAGAATTTCAGTCAAATAAGTGCAAGTGCAATATCACACGAGTGCTGTTTCCCGAATAACACGAGTGAAATTTTTTTTCTACACAACAGTTCAATAAATAAGAAGTTAATATTGTCATATGTTGCATTTGTTTTTCCAATGAAAATAATACCTATACAGCAAGAACAGAACTATTGTGCATTCTTGAGCAACACACAGCAGTGTTTCGTTTCTGAATGAATCTGTGTAAGTGGATCAATTGGGTGAGGGAATGATTCAATGGCTCATTCATAAGGATAGCCATCAGGTGTGTTCGACTTAAAGCAACACTGCACAGATGGATCAATTAGAGAGTGATTAGATAGCAGACGGCTCCATATGCTTTCAAATCGCTCTCGCGGTTCTTTGATGTCATACACCTGTGCAACACCGCTACCCATTTATGTCATTCCTGAATGAATCAGCTATTTGAACGAATCGGAAAACGAAATAAAAATGTGGTGCCACCTACTGGCAGTTTTAGTTTATTATTTAAAGTATAATTTTATTAATTTTTTTTTTTTTTTAAATCCCATTTTGTGGATAGTTTATCTAAAAATTAAAATTCTCTTTATTTATGTTTACTAACCATTGTGTCGTTTCAAACCTGCACGACTTTCTATCTTTTGTGGAATATAGAAGAAGGTATTTTGAATATTGTTGGCAACCAAACTATTTTGTTCTGTAAATATATTTAAATACCGTGCAATCAAGTGCAATCAAACCTCTTCAAATGACCCAGAATGCTGCTGCACGTCTTGTCTTCAACGAGCCTAAGAGAGTCCACGTCACACCCCTCTTCATCTCTCTGCGCTGCTCGCATCAAGTTCAAAGCGCTGATGCTTGCTTACAGATCCACCACAGGCTCTGCACCTTCCTACCTCCATACACTGCTACAACGATACGTCCCCACCAGAAGCCTGCAATCAATAAAGGAGCGCAGGCTTGTGGTACCGTCACAGAGAGGCACAAAATCACTCTCCAGAACATTCTCCTTCACTGCTCCCTGCTGGTGGAATGATCTCCCTACTTTCATCAGGAATGCAGAATCCCTGGCAATATTCAAGAGACAGCTGAAAACTCATCTCTTCCGTGAACACTTGATCCCCTCATAAAAAAAAAACAAACAAACAAACAAACAAAAAAAACCCCTTTCCTTCCCTTTTCCCTTCCTACTCTAGCTTATGGTACTGAGCAATGTATGAAACTTGTATTGTGAGCACTTCCTGTGTTATTTGCCAATTCATGAAGAATCGCTTGTTTGTTTTCCTCACTTGTAAGTCGCTTTGGATAAAAGCGTCTGCTAAGTGACTAAATGTAAATGTAAATGTACCGATTCATATGCAGCTTCTGAAAGAAAAAAAAAAAATCATGGCTGTTGTTACGCACATCTCTGTCCGGACTGTCTTCACATGTGCTCATTGTTTATGTTCCCGCCACCTCATCATTAGTTCATTACTATCAGCTGTGTGTAATTTATTACTCTTGTTTGCTCCCCTGTGTTCCAGCTAGTTAAGCCCCGTGTTTCATTCAGTCCTTGTCTGGAGTCGTTTATGGTTAAATGGTGTTTGTGTGCTTTCTCCCGTATTATTAAAAGTTATCTGTTGAACGACCTTCGATCCCCCGGGCACTTTTTCCTTGACACAGCATGATAACAGTTGTAGCCTAAATGTTTATGTGTAATAAATTCTATGTTGAACCAAATGAAATATTTATTTCTTCTAAAAAAAATTAGTTTCTCAGTCATAAATATGACTTGAGAGGCCGCTCATGTCCAATTTCTCGCTAGGAAACATATATTCACAATAATTCCGGAAGCTTTTTTCCCATAAAACTTGGTGAATGAACTAATCAAGAAATTTCTTATTTATTTTATATAAATACAATTGTTTATATACATATAACCAATGATTATAAATATATATTGTACCATAAAAACCACTAAAACAGTGGATGTTACAAGTCATAATTGCTTTGATACATGATCTTATAAATGATATGTCATGGAAACAATGTGAAACCTCAAAATGTCACACTTATTAAATAATCTGAGTTTTTATATTCCCTTTTAGTTCTTGTTGTAGTAAACGTCATCACTTATTTCAACAACACGCTAGCCTCATGGAATATAAAGCTCATTATGTAGTCTGAGCAAATGGGGATTTCAAATGGCAAATATCCAGATAACAAATGCCTATTGATCAAGAATAGTGATTCATTTTAGGCTAATTATGAAGAAATTAATTTATAAATCTTATGTAATCTTCCGTGAGATTCTGCCATTATATATTCATGTGACGATCAAATAAGCTGTATTTAAGTGGATGATCTTCTCCTCCTTCAATAAACTTAAAATTTAATTTAATTTATATTTATTGCACTTCGTGATTGGTGTTCTATTAAAACAAAAAAATATGACGTGTGCACATCCATACATACTGCTGTCAAAGGGACAATGCACTATTTTTAGTTGGATTAGGATTCTCTAAACGGAAATAACCAAATGCAGTCTTTACAATACATCTGCTTTACTGTAAAAAAAAAAAAAATGATGAGAAGCATCCAGCATGGGATTAAAGAAAACATTAAACCATTTTTCTTTACAGATAAAGCCTGTTTTTGTCTTCATCTTTAAGCTTTGCAGAATCATTTTAGTTACAGTGCATGGTGGATGCCCTTGAACATTGCTGGCTAAACTGTGAGTGGAAATCTGGGCTACTAAAAGCTTGCTCTCTCCTTTATCTCACTAACAGACATTACTGAATTACATAAGGGCACAGCATCAACCCTCGAGAGAGCAAATAATAATCTGTGTGATGTGAAACTTTTCCCTATTTTTCTCAAAGTCGCCAGTTAAGAAAGAAAGAAAAAAAATCGTCTACCCAAAGGTCAGACACTTGACCTCAATGGAAACAGGTCAGAAACAGTCAAGCTGGCACCGCAGAGATAGCAAAATGGAATATGACAGGCAAAAAATAGTATCCATGAAAAATGGCTGACTGGGGAAAAAACAACCTTTCAAGAAAACACAGCCCATCTGAAGAGTAAAACAATATCAAAGCAATTCCATTTCTGAAATTAAACTGCCTGCCTGAACCATTTTCATAAGAAAGATACAATCTTGAGAGCATGCGCCCTGTGAAAAGGTCAATGATAAGACTTGGAACTCAAACTCCATTCATCCCTCTATAAAAATGCACTGTTTTGTGAAAGATATTATCTTTTGTTTCAGTGTGAAGTCTTTCAGTTTGGTTCCACCCCTCGCCATAGCTACTGCGTTCCATACAGGTTGCTAAATACGTGCTGAGGTATTCGTCTGGGGTTTAAACTCAGAAGACAATGAGCCTGACCTACATCACAACTTTTATTTTTATACACAATGAAGTGACCTCATGACATTCTTCACGTTAGTACATCATTAATTAATCACACAACCAAAAGCGAGCCTTTGTTCTAATCATAGTGCTGAGCTGTGAACTTGTATTAAAGATCAAGGAGTCACCGTCTTCTCGGCCTAGCCTAATTACACATCCTTCTGCCTCATTAACGTTATGTTGTCTAATTGCTACAGGAGTGTTTTTGTAAAAGAACACATTGAACATTCTCGTGCATTCTGGAAATTTGACTTATTTAGCAAACCTATGTAACATTAGCCGTTGAATGAAGTGCAAGAGAAAATCGTCTCAGGTAATATCAGCAGAGTTTGGAGTTAGAAAGCTGCTAAACTGACATTATGATACTCTACAAAGCACATCCTTCTGAAAAAGTACACAAAGTATACTTTAAAAGAATATATAAGTGCAAACTGCTTGTAACATTTCTGGACACTAAAATTCACATTAAATGAAATTAGTTGAACTTAAGAGTGCTTTCTTTGACACATCTTTAGATGTAATTTCATAATTGCTTCTATATTGTCTTTGTAAATGATTAAAGCATTTATGATAAACTTTATACTGAAACACGTCATGTATTGAAATATATTTGTTACTGCAATGTTTGTAACGATGAAGATTTAGAACATTTAAAATATATTAACTTTAAAGATTCTGCATGTAATGTTTATTGACTGTCCGAAAGCACAAAAAATGATTTAGGAAAAATGTATGTTCACATACTTGTTTCTCTGAAAAACCATGCTACAGCCAGTTGTTCTACTTAGAAATGTGCGTTCCATGTCAGAATATCAGTTTTTGTTTAGGTCTGTGTGATCCCGCCCACTGCCAATTTACCCAATAGTATTTTGACACCCCCAGTTTCCATTTGGTGGAAAACATATATTGTAGCCACTGAAGCCAGCAAACAAACTAGGTCAGAGATCACAGATTCTAGCCAACCTTAAAAGCCTTGGAATCCATCTAAAAATCTTTATCTCCAGAGGCATATTAAAACACGGATAAATCAACTGATCAACTTAAGTGTACGGCTCGTCACCTTCCATTGCGCTCATTCCTGTTGTGTATTCTTAATCTGGCAACCTGCATGACCATCGAGTCTGGAGGATGGGATGGGGGAAACAACCCTCTCTAATATTTTCAATTTGGACTACAGTACCCATTTCAACCACTAGCTGTCAATATTTTTATGTCTATTTTAAGTGAAAGTGAAAGTGAAAGTCGTGACGTGTTGTCAAGTATGGTGACCCATACTCGAAATTGGTGCTCTGCATTTAACCCATCCCAAGTGCACACACACAGCAGTGAGTAGTGAACACACACAGTGAACACACACCCGGAGCAGTGGGCAGCTATTGCGACAGCGCCCGGGGAGCAATTGGGGGTTAGGTGCCTTGCTCAAGGGCACTTTAGTCGTGGTATTGAAGGTGGAGAGAGTGTTGTTTATTCACAATTCCCACCTTCAATTCCTGCCGGCGTGGGAATCGAACCCGCAACCTTCTGATTACAAGCCCAACTCCCTCACCATTAGGCCACAACTACCCCTTTAATGATATAAGCACACATTCAGAAGCATATGTTGCAGGTGCACTTAAGGTGTGTCCGAATCCTCTTTTGCTAGTTTAACAATGGACTTTAACTTTCCACATTGACTTTAGACCAGGTTTTTGTTTGTCAATGGCGCAGTCATTTTTAGTTGCCTCAAAATAGCAACATAGCAACAAAATAGCAATGCGTTGCAAGGCATAATTTTTAAAGTATGACAAAAGATGATTAAAATAACTTTAAAGTTGACACTATTACAAAGAGCAATTCCAAAAATGTTAAGTGTGTTAAGAAACAGTCATGAAATATACTCTCTGTAGGTATACTTAATTTGGCTTTTATTTCAATAATATCTGCAAGTACAGTATTTGAACTAGGGGGATGAAATATAATTTCAACATAAAATACACAAGTGCACATTTAATACAATGAAGTATACATTTAATATTTGCAAGGCTATCTAGAAATGTATCATAATTATTTGTTGGCTAAAGATCAGCAGATAGTCAGATTGCAGATTTCACTGTAATATTACATGATATCATTGTTGAGATTTATAGTCCAAACAGTGTTGGCTTGCCATCCATTAGCATTATTGTTTCTATTTGCATGAATATGATGCTTCCTTCTGTTTGTGTTCCATTATAATTCAGCGTCAATACATCCATTTTAAAAAAAAGTGGCATTGCATTATGCTTAAGTTTTGGAACAGAGCAAATGTTACTGCTGTCACTTTTTCTTTCCAGCTGCACACCCCCATGGCAACATATGGGCTGTTGACCTATGCAGAGTTCAGATTTAGAAAAGGATTTAAATTTCTTCAAGGAACAGCGTGAGTTTCCTCTCCCGGAAGAAGGCATTAGGAAAACCAGTCACTTCGTAAATGAGACCAGTGGGAGGCTAATAATATCTCTTCCAGTGTCACTGTCTCAGAGACTTGACCACCCCAGGCACCCGGAAACTTCTGCCACCAACAAGCACCTCATGGCAGGGTGCTGGAATTGTTTTAAGAGTAATATACTTTGACAATGCATATAGTTCTGGAGGTCTCGGATGTTTAGGAAAAAAGGAAAACCACAAGGGCATGGAAGTATATAGGCATAGAAGTCAAGAATCCAGTGGCCATATTTCAGAATGTTGACTTTTGTTATACTTTATTTTAAAGTGCCCTTTGTTGCAGTGCAACTATATATTTAATTATTGAATAGTGTTAATTAAAAACATGTATTTACTATAGGGTTAGCATTAGGATTAGGGTTTGGTTTATGTTTACTTGCGTGTAATTTTGCATAATTTACTGTTATTGCTATAGTAACTGCATGTGTAACAAGGATACTGTAAAACTGAGTGTTCCCAAAAGTTTCATTTTCTCCCTGTCAGAACTCACAAATAAGTTAAAGTCAGCATGAAATGGAAGTTGAAGTTGTCACACATGAGCAGTCGTGGCCTAATGGTTAGACAGTCAGACTGGTAACCCGAAGGTTGTAGTTTCCCACAGGTTGCAGGTTTGATTCGCAATACCGGCAGGAAATGACCTTGAGCAAGGCACCTAACCTGAATCGCTCCCCGGGCACCACTGCTCCGTGTGTGGTTTGAAGTGTGTGTGTGTGTGTGTGTTCACAACTCACTACTCCCAATTTGTGTGCACTAACTGAAATGCAGAGGATAAATTATGGTATGGGTTACCATATTGGCCTTCACACGTCACTTTCACATACAGGTGCTGGTCATATAATTAGAATATCATCAAAAAGTTGATTTATTTCACTAATTCCATTCAAAAAGTGAAACTTGTGTATTATATTCATTCATTACACGCAGACTGATACATTTGAAATGTTTATTTCTTTTCATTTTGATGATTATATCTGACAACTACGGAAAATCACAAATTCAGTCTCTCAGAAAATTTGAATATTACTTAAGACCAATACAAAGAAGGTATTTTTAGAAATCTTGGCCAACTGAAAAGTATGAACATGAAAAGTATGAGCATGTACAGCACTCAATACTTAGTAGGGGCTCCTGAATTACTGCAGAAATGTGGCGTGGCATGGAGTCGATCAGTCTGTGGCACTGCTCAGGTGTTATGAGAGCCCGGGTTGCTCTGATAGTGGCCTTCAGTTCTTCTGCATTGTTGGGTCTGGCATATCACATCTTCCTCTTCACAATACCCCATAGATTTTCTATGGGTTAAGGTCAGGCGAGTTTGCTGGCCAATTAAGAACAGGGATACCATGGTCCTTAAACCAGGTACTGGTTGCTTGTCCTGTTTGAAAATGAAATCTGCATTGCTATAAAGTTGGTCAGTAGCAGGTAGAATGAAGTGCTCTAAAACTTCCTGGTATATGGCTGCATTGACCTTGGTCCTCAGAAAACACAGTGGACCAACACCAGCAGATGACATGGCACCCCAAACCATCACTGACTGTGGAAACTTTACATTGGACCTCAAGCAACACGGATTCTGTGCCTCTCCTCTCTTCCTCCAGACTCTGGGACCCTGATTTCCAAAGTAAATGCAAAATTTACTTTCATCAGAGAACATAACTTTGGACCACTCAGCAGCCCTCCAGTCCTTTTTGTCTTTAGCCCAGGCAAGACGCTTCTGATGCTGTCTGTTGCTCAAGAGTGGCTTGACACAAGTAATGCGTAGTGGTTCTTGAAGCACTGACTCCAGCAGCAGTCCACTCTTTGTGAATCTCCCCCACATTTTTGAATGGGTTTTGTTTCACAATCCTCTCCAGGGTGCGCTTATCCCTATTGCTTGTACACTTTTTTTCTACCACATCTTTTCCTTCCCTTCTTCTCTCTGTTAATGTGCTTGGACACAGAGCTCTGTGAACAGCCAGCCTCTTTTGCAATGACCTTTTTTGCAAGGTGTCAGTGGTTGTCTTTTGGACAACTGTCAAGTCAGCAGTCTTCCCCATGATTGTGTAGCCTACAGAACTAGACTGAGAGACCATTTAAAGACCTTTGCAGGTGTTTTAAGTTAATTAGCTGATTGGAATGTGGCACCAGGTTTCTTCAATATTGAACCTTTTCACAATATTCAAATTTTCTGAGATACTGAATTTGGGATTTCCCTTAGCTCAGTTATAATCATCAAAATTAAAAGAAATAAACATTTTAAATATATCAGTCTGAGTGTAATGAATTAATATGACATACAGATTTCACTTTTTGAATGGAATTTGTGAAATAAACACAAACAAATAAACACCTGTATACTTTTATGACCATTATTTGTCTAGTTTTTGCACTTTACAGGGAAAGCAAAAGCATGGAGATTTTCCTTTTGTGTTTAATGAAAGATGTACAGTATTTCAGGGTTAGAACAACAAATGTATGAGTAAATTATTACAACAATCTAAAGATCTATTCCTTTATATTCTCCCACAAGATTTAGTCTCAAACAGAGTTTCTTATTGATGTAAAGGATGGCTTTAAAAAGTCACTGCAGCTTGATGGATCACTAGTCTTCTTTTTTTCCCTGGTGAGAAGTCTTATAGCGCCCATTGTGATGAACAAAGCAAGTGAAGTACTGTCTTTTTATTTGCCTGAAAAAGACATCATGACAAATCCCCAACATTCCTCTATCCATTCACTTCAACATATCAGTCTGCCAGCATGTGTGCAGCCTAACACTGCGTTCTGACACAATTAGAAGTCAATGTGAGACATGCATCTCATTTATCCCTATTAGATGGTAATGAAATATAACGGTGATCTGCCATAAGATGGAGGAGGGGGTTTAGAGCATTCTATTAATTTTGTGAAGACTTTATGCATGCTTGACACTTATCCCGAGCCATGACAGCACGTTAGTCAAGACTATCACTGAAAGTGTCTCTCAAGCTGTGTAATTCCGTCCCTGAAATGTCAACGTGCGGATAGATAGAAAGCCATTGTGGAAAAATGAAGGGAAAAGGAGGGTTGAGGCAGAATGTTTCTCTTTTGCTCGGTGAGTGATATATGTTGCCGTACATGGCAGCATGTTCAGACAACACGGGATGCGACTCAAGCACTTAATGAGTTCAGGATAAACTGAACAACGAAACCTTATTATAGGCTACTATATGGTTCATTAACATTAGGAAGGAAAGGCCATTTGTTGTGTTCATGTCTTGTGGAAGCAGGGTGAATCTTTTTTTTTTTCGGGTCATATTGGGCTTACAAACTCTGCTAAAGCTAATCTGAAAGTGATGCCTAGAACAATTACTTGCCATATAAATTATTGTTAGTTTACGCCCCTAGTCCAGGAACATATTATCTGCAGTACTTTCTGAATTATTTCTGAATAAGTTCATAACCTTTGGTTTAAAAAAACCACCCAATGTGAAGCGGAGCGCATTCAAATCGTTTAATACACAGCTAGCTGTGGGTTATACCCACTTATACTATGGCCATTTGCCAGCATTGAAAACTTAAGGATGTTATTGATTTTTGCAGCGCAATATTAGATAAAGTAGTGTGCAAGATTACATTTATTTCAATGAATGAATTAGCATTTATTTGCATGCATTAGGGAGAGAGAGAGAGAGAGAGAGAGAGAGAAGAGAGAGAGAGAGAGATGTGTATGGGAAATGTGTCAGTTCAGTATCTCTGTGAGTTTATTTACCTCAAAACCAACAATCATTGCGTGTTTACATGGATTCTCATAATACGATTATAATGGGATTTTGGTAATATTGAGATTAAACTTTACCTCATGTGAACACAATACTTCGATTAAAGTAATGCGATTAAGCTCATAATCTCATAATCGTAGTATCCATGATCGCATTAAACTAGGTGGTGTGTGCTGATTTTAATCGCATATGTAAACATCTTAATCCATTTACTCCTGCTCTGACCAAAGTGTGCATGTGCTTGGACGTACACACATGCCGTGTGTCATTCACATAACTTCATGAATGAACTCCGTGATATGATTTTGAAGTTTTCTCTTCATCAAATCACTAAACTCTGTTAACACAACTCTCTGAGAAGTTTCTGGTCCTTATCTTCATCTAGACGGTGTGAAGAACATGACGCAAGCATAGACAAACCCAGCATTGCGATGTGCATTACGGTGCCAAGTAATATCCAGTACATGAATTGGAAAGTGGTATCATTGGGTAAAAAAAAGTTGTATAATCTATATAATTTTCCTACAGGTATTTGGTTTTGACTTGGCATGCTCCAAATTTGGTGTTATTATCAGGGATTTTAAAGTATGGTTTTAGAACCTTCAGAAAACTTTAACTAAAACTTTAACAAAAATGTCTTTGCTGACTCTATCGACTTCAATCAGGTATAGCTCATTAATTTTTGGTCTGATTCCAACAAATCATTCACCATTTTGAAGGTTAAAAAGGTTGTGAATGTGAATATAACAATAACTCATTTTTGAAAATGTACCCATTGCGACTCAGTTTGCAAGCACATAAATATGTACTACTTACTTAAGTTGGTCAAAAATGTACTTTAAGTTCAAATAATTGCATTTAATATAAATTAAACAATACATTTTCATTGAGGCTAATTGTAAATAACATATTAAAGTGTACTAAAACATTACATTCAGTTTGCACTTAATTATATTCTTGTAAAGTATATTATTTCTTAAATACTTTTCTTAGAAGTATGCTGAAGTCTACTTCTTTGTGACGAGGATATGAACAAGAAGCTAGTAAATATGCTGATAAAAATCTCAGTTTTTAGGAATAGTTTTTAATAACTGCACTGGATTCTAACGAAGTGTATTTTTCAGTGCCAGATCTGTAAGAGAGAAATGTCATTTAGACATAACGCTTCAGACCGTTCAACTGTATCAACCCATTCAAGTTTCTCAACACCTAATTAGTAAAGGTCACTGTCACACCTCGTTTCAATTCACACGAACTGAACAGCAATGACTGGAAACTCAAAATATCCCCTTGTTGAAGGAGCAGAATCTATATCAAACGAATTAATATGTATTTTGTATGGTTATGTTTCTAATATCCAGATTTCTGTAAACTTCCTACACTTTGTGTCTATACTATACACTCCAATTCATGTGAACTATGTTGACTGATTGAAAAGCACCGACTCAAAAGATTGATTCGTTCATGAATCACTAGAATTGGATTAAAATGAATTTGATTGTTTTAACTTCACATGAAGTATAAAGATTTAAGGTCAAGGTCATTTCATTGTGTTACACTTAAAGATACAACATGTAAAATTTTTATATTAAAATATCCAAAAACCACTTGCACAGTGTTATATATTTCGTTCAGCTGTGTAATTACATTATCCTAAATGTTTCTAAGATTTTGTAAATTCAGAGAAATTCACAATTTTAAATACTGCCCCGTCCCTCTCTTGCCACTTGGTACCTGTCAGTGAAGCAATATCTCCGTTATCCCTGGTTTCTGCTTGTACTGCAAAGTAAGACACGGACAGCTGCATAACGTCTAGTGGTGCGCTGTTGTTGTTTCGTTCAAACATTATGGACCATGGCAAGCAAACTTTGGGACAAAAGGAGAAATAAAACAAGGATCAATATCGGCGGGTTCCATGATTCCATATTCACTGCGTCACCAAGAGAAGAGTTTAGCGACCCCTAGTGCTAAAAAAAACGACATAGTGCACCTTTAAGATGTTTTTAAGTGAGTTAATAAATTATTTGTCACTGGAAATAAGCAGTCTATGCATCATGACACCCATGGAGGAACACTGCACACTAATGTAGTTGAAACTTCTTAAGTTTAATCAGTTCTGAAAATTTATCTTAGCCCAATCAAAGTCCATTATCAGCAAGAGACTAACAACATCTGTTCTCTTGTAATGGAAATCTTAATTATACACATTAATTATGCCAAAGAGAATGCAAATGAAATGATATAAGCATCATCATCATTATTTTAACTTGAACCATGCTGCTCTTTCTAATGGACTTGTGACTGCAATGCACAACTGGATCCCGATTGGATTTCCATGCATTGGCAGAACACATTTCCATGACAATGATCTCCTTTCTAAGGATGGAGGGGGATGTTTCCAGACACAAACACACACAACGAAACACCAAAAGTACTTTGTTTCAATCACGTCTCACAATGATGGGTTTTTTTATCAGTAGACCTGAGGGAAGAATCTTTCCGTACAGCAAGCAGACAGGTACTGAGATAGCCTGCCATTATCCACAACCACCATCAATCTCAACTCTCCTGCCTGCTCACCAACCGCATCTCAGACGTAAGCCTGCTTCTCTGTAGTTATGGGGAAGTGGGAAATGGACATCTAGCCTACATTTAAATGTATGCCTTTGGAAGGTGCTTTTAGCCTTGTGAAAAGGAAGTACACTTTATAAAGAATAACTTTAACAGATATAATTTAAAAGAGTTAAGAGTGAAGTGAGTTTAAAGTCAATTCTGAGAATTGTTTCTAAACACGTAATTGTTTCAGATGTATTGCTGAAACACTTGACAAAGACTGTGAACTATGTAGTACTGAATTGTGGAGTTAGACCGTTAAACAGTTTTTCACCAACTGACCCTTTTGACCCCTTTAGTTACTGTTGCTTTGTTCGACAAGCCATGCGCTCTCATGCCACACATCATGTTGTCACGAAGTGAAAAATACATCCTGGAGCAAAGAGGACACTGGCAATGCGTCGACAGACAAGACATAGCAAGTTACTTTTGATTTGAAACAGTTTCATATTTAAAATATTGTCATTTTTTAAAAGAAGTTTAGCAATAGTGGCTCTTTAATGAGTCGTGACAGATCACTAGCTCCTCAGTTCTTCTCTTCCTACTAGTTCATTTATACCACCCCTCACAATAATAACTACAGTGCAGCCTATATTTGTCACAGTTATGCCTGTTTATATCTGTTTCTTGGTACCCCAGTCCTGTCCTTAGTCTCATGTTCCTTGTTTTGAGTTCAGTCCTGTCACCGGTCATGTGTTCTTTGGTTTGCATTCGTCAGTCCTGTCAGTGGTCACGTGTTCCTTGTTTTGAGTTCTAGTTCTGTCATGTGTAACATGTGGTTTTTGTTTCGAGTTCTGTCTGTCACGTGTTCTCGGTTTTGATTTCCGTCTGTCATTTGTCACCTTCATTGATTCATTTAGCTCAGCTGTGTCTTGTCTGTGATTATGTCTGTCACCTGTGCCCCACTCATGATCCTCGTGTGAGTTGTTCGTCATCATTAGTTATGTCTTTCACTTGTGTCCCTTTCATTAGTGTTTGCATTTATACCCTGTGTTTCCCTCACTCTTTGCCCGTGATCGTTCGTGTATTGACGTGTTTGGTGTACCCATGTTCCTAGATTCTTCATTAAAGAAACCATGTTTTGTTCAACCACGGTCGTTGTGCTTCCCTTGACCAGCATGTCACGTAACAATATTTTGCTTGTTAGTACTGCCTTCATCACACAAATGCATATTACTTGGTTGCGATAATATACAAAACAGCTCGTTATCCTTATTTAAATTCCTAAAAACGATGATGTCAGATGTCAGTGTGATGTCACAGATCCCGCAATATCAAAACAAGCCATTTTTGGAGCGTGATTAAATTAATGCGTAGTTAATAATGAGGAATATGAAGCGATGAAACTTTAAGGATGTTATAATGGTACAAAGACCTCTTATATGTCAAAAAATCAAGGCCAATTTGATTTTTTTTTTCATTTCATGACTCTATGCAGTTTTATTTACTTTTGCATACTTTTTTGTTTTATATTAGTCTTACTTTTGCTATTTGCAAAGGTTACTATTTACTGTTTTTCACAATGTGATTTTTAGTGAATGATATGAACCATTTAGGGTTGGTTTGACCTGCAAACACTAAAATAATAAAAAAAAAAAAAAAAAAAAAAAAAAATATATATATATATATATATATATATATATATATATATATATATATATATATATATAGTATATGGAAACTATAAAAATACTAAAATTCATTGCTATTTATTCAATGATATTTTGACCACTGAGCAAGGACATATCCCCAGTTTCTGTTTCAGAAATCTGGTCACCTTAGCGTTTTCACACTTCGGATCTTGACTGTTCTCAGCCTTTCAGTGGAAAGACATTGATGGATGGTTTTGAACTCATATAGGGCATATGTTCAAAGTCAGCAGATTTTTTGATGTAACTCTGATCGATGTGATGAAGTGAACGTCCATAATGGTACTTTTATGTTTGCGCTGGTATTATTTCCCATAAGAAAAACAGATTGCATTTCTAATTTTAATTGTTACAAAACCTTCTGTAGATGAATGTACTGCATGTGGTTATATTACTACTTAAGCTCCCCATAGATCCTTTCTGGAAATTATACCACACAATTTTTACTGACAGTATCATTATGTTTATAATTTATCACAAACAATACAACCCTCTGAAACCCCAAATTATCTTCTCGCAATCAAATGGAATCACAGTAATTCACAAGTATTAAGAAGTCTCCAATTGTTATGAACAAAGAAATGGCATCACCATCAACACTGGTAAGGCTTTATCAAGGCACAGAAATAGGCAGTTTTTTTATTTTTTTTTGCAAATGGCTTTGCACGATAAAACAAAGATATTCTGGATGACAAATGCTTTTAAGCAGAACCATAACTACACAAAATGCCTCATTCATGGAACACAAGCAGAACGAATCATTCCTAAATCTATTCTTGCATAAATTGCTGAAGTGAATTGAATGCGACAATTTATGCGAGAATGATTTTACGAACAATTTAAAGAGAAATTAGTTCTGCTTGTTTTTTTTTTGAATGAGATTCTCTGCAAGCAAGATTCATTCTTGGTATCTCAAAGAGGTTTTTGGCATCTCTGGTCCTTTTCATAAGAACATTTCAATAACGAAAATAGCACCCATCTTCCTCTTTTGGAGGTGTGGTGCCACGTCTGCCCACACTTGTCATGATAATTGGGTAGTGAAGAAAAAATGTTTGAATCATCATCTTTACAGACATTTTTTCTTCATGGTGATATACAGTAGATCTGTTGTGTGTGTTAATCTTGGAAAAGTATTTTGACTTTTTATACAAAATCACCAATGCTAGTGTTATACCGCTGAAAAGAAAGAGACAAAAAGTTTCCCCACTGCAAACTTTGTGGAATCTTTCATATCAATTGACAATAAACTTTACAAAACAGCATCAATGGCCGTCTCTCTTCATTCCACACATATTTAGCCAATGGTAGTATGCTGTTAATTATATAGGTTACCATCTTTAGTTATTTATGAACAATAATACATCGGTAACACTTTACAATAAGGTTCATTAGTTAAACATTAGTTAATGCATTAACTAACATGAACTAATCATGAGCAATACATTTGTTACCTTATCTTCATTAAAATTAGTTAATGAAAATTCAGTTGTTCCTTGTTTGTTCATGTTAACTTATGTACTTAACTAATGTTAACGAATGAACCTTATTGTAAAGTGTTACCAATACATCAATTAACTAATACATGTTATATAGCATCTTTAGAAATATCTGATACAAACAATTCTAAATAACCTTATCATGCATCAATGTCTGAAAATTCTCTGATGACTTTTCACATTTCTCAATATATTCATGTTTTTTTTTTCCCCCCGCAAATCAACCCATTAACACTAAACAAACAGATTTAAATACAAAATACGCGAACCCTTACGAAAGATTACAGCAGTTTTTTAGAAGTAATACTACAGTTTATGTTACATAGAGAAAAATGCAGTTTTTTGGACACGAAAAAACTGCAGTATTGCAGTATAACCTAAAATGTCTGTAGTTTTACTGGAGTACAACTATACTGCAATACATCTAAAGTACTAGTAAAATAAAACTGCAATACAACTGCAGTTCTACTGTTTTTATACTTCATGCAACTTTCAGTTGTACTTCATTTTACTGCAGCTGTACTTATACTACAGTTTTACTGCAGTTGTACTGTGACTATACTTCATTATACTGCAAATCTACGGTTGTGCTTAATTAAACTGCAGTTAAACTACTTGGTACTGCAGTTTTACTGCAGTTCTACTTCAATATACTGCAGTTCTTTTTTGTAAGGGAACGTTCTGTATATATTGCCTCGCGCCATTATGTGGGCCTCGTGGCATTATACTCGTGCATTGGAGCTCGTGCATTCCTGAACTATTACACTTTTTAAACATCTTCAACAAAACTCGATCGATATAACATCTTCACAATCTGAAACATTATATAACTACCGCATTAGATTTTATACCTGAAAAGAGGGAGATGAAAAATCATAAAACTCGCTGAATTTTCCCCATTGCAAACTTTATGCGGGATGAAGAAACCCGTGAGTTCTGGTACACGGTCTCATTCGTCACACGATGCCTTTTGGGCATTTCCCCTTCACGTCAATACTCCGACGTTGAGAGTACACCTCTTCGTCAATAAGTCGACGTTGAGGGTCATCCGATAGATTTGAATGCAAATCCCTCATCTTTGGATTTTGACCAAAGGGGTTTAGGCATTCAGCCGTTTTGTTGCGCTGGAAAGTATTGCTTCAGGCTATTGATTTTGTGCTGCAAATGTGTATTTTGCAGTAGTGTGCGTCGTCGCATGGACTGTCACAATCATTGGTGCGGTGACCAAACATTTTCGTGGGGCAGAAACCCTTGTCTGAATCGCTACCACGACTTTTATATATAATTTCATATATATAATATATATAATTTTGGCCTACTTTAAAATGCCATAATTACAGGACTTACAAGACTGCATATTTGCTGTAGGCTTAAACGTGTCTTAATTTAGGTGAGATATTTTATATCTCATTGTGATTCAACAAACAGTTGTATTTGATTTGATTTGATATACTTTATTAATCCCACACTGGGGAAATTTCTGTGTTACAGGAGCTCAAAAATAAAATATGCAAAATAAAGTAAAAAAAGAATGAAAAAATATAATGTCACTCTCCTTCTAATACAGCTCTTACAATGGGGTTCAAAATCAACAAATACGACAACATATTTGTTTGTATTTTTGACCATATCTTCATCATTTTGGATGTGTAGATTCTTATTAATTTCTCTTCCTTATTTGACTGTTGTAGGCTACTTACCGTGGTGGAATCGCGCTGGGCAATGGTTTCTGGGATCGCCGCACACAGTGTGACCCGTTGCACAAAATAGCGCCAAAATATCAATCATAATGAAAAAGTACAGTCTTGATGTTTTATATCCTTGGTCGAACATTTAAAAGAATCAGCATGATTAAATTTTAATATAAAACATTAAGACTGTACTTTTTCCTCAGACATAGACATAATAAATACATAGACGCCCCATTGGCCACTTCGGAACTTCGTCACCGCATCCGCCATATTGCTGAGGGCAAGACTGCACTGTCAACAAATGCAAGTAAACTGGCGAGCTGCAGTTTTTCTGGATAAAAACGAAGATGACATTTAAATTTAACAACCGATTTCAGTGGTTTATGATTTATGTGGTGTACAAAAAGTTCCATCTCTGGTTTCTTAAAACTTCGATTGTAGACTTTAAATAATATTTATTTTAATAGGCAAAGCTCAGACTTGTCTCGTATTTGGCTGCTTTATTCTTGGATAAGAATTGTGAAGACGCCCATAATGAGATCATTTAAATTTTCACATTCAATGAAAAAAAAATTTCTTATTTTGGAAAAGGCATTTTCTGTCTTTTAACCCATTTTAGTCAAATACAAATCACACAGGCTGGAAAAACCTTCCCTTCTTACAGCTACTTCCCACTGTGTCCTCAACTCTTTGTCTCTGGGAAACCTTCGATGTGTGAGAAAAGTAGCTAGCCAACTAACTAATGATACGGTAATTTACAAAATGTCAGTCAAGAAACAACCGAAACAAGTGTGTCTTAAAAGTCGGATTTAAGAAAATAAAGGTGCATATTTAAGTTTCAGGAAATTTAGTTTATAAAATATGATAATATGCACTAAAACTATGCTAAAACTAGCGACATCGCTAGCTATTTTCTGACTGACTCCGGTGGCCAACTACTATCAACATAAATATATAATGACCAAATACAACCAGAAACAAATGTTCAGTATGGAGGGCCAGGAGTGCCACATAAAAATAAAACGAAGAATCAATTAATTCATTTAATAATTCACACATAAAAATGTATATAAATAAATCACTTTTATATAGGCAAATAAATAGACATATTTAAAGTTGTTTATTTAATTCCTGTTTTTAAACGTAGATTGATAGAACAATAAAAAAACACATTTGTAAATCATTTTAAATGGCTTTTTAAAAAAGGATTTGCCAAATGCTTTTCTTTATCCATTTGTCAATCGAGTGCTAAAATGCCATTGGACAGTACACACGTGGAAGCAACCAATCAGCTTTCGCCTCAATTTGAAGAGCCGACCCTCTCTAGAAGAGTTCGAGCGACGCGATCAAGCAAAATATCAGGCGAATCTGAACGTGTTTGGAGAGGTTATAATGGTTTTCGTCGGACTGTCCTCAGCGACACAACAATACATCCTGGTGTCTCTTCTGCCTGTACATCCAACGACCGGTGTTGTTCGAGAACGCTTGGAAGTTCAATCATAGCGTGAGGGCTGCGGAGTCGCTGAATGACCTCAAACTGAACCCAAATCCGTCCATTTATTGTACAACCACAATTATCCGCGGCGTTAGCCGCGTCTTCCCTCAACTGAAAAACTCTTTTACGTATAAAATGATAATCGAGAGGAGAATTTCTTTCGCAAAAATCAGCTAAAGTTAACAAATCATCTACAATACTTTTAAAAACACGTTCAGATTCGCCTGACATTTTGCTTGATCGCGTTGCTCGAACTGTCTTTAGAGAGTCGGCTCTTCAAATTGAGGCGAAAGCTGATTGGGTGCTCCCACGTGTGTACTGTCCAATGGCATTTTAGCGCTCGATTGACAAATGGATAAAGAAAAGCATTTGGCAAATCCTTTTTTAAAAAGCCATTTAAAATGATTTACAAATGTATTTTTTTATTGTTCTATTAATCTACATTTAAAAAAAGGAATTAAATAAACAACTTTAAATCTGTCTATTTATTTGCCTATATAAAAGTGATTTATTTATATACATTTTTATGTGTGAATTATTAAATGAATTAATTGATTCTTCATTTTATTTTCATGTGACACTCCTGGTCCTCCATAGTTCAGCCTCACCTGTGAAAGGTTATTCCCCGAGACCTATATTCAATTGTGCGCCGATTTGCGCAGCATACGAAACAGGCATTTTTCTCGATTCCAGTTGTGAGCGTTATGGGAACGTTGCCCTGCACAATATGGCGTCGCCATTGACGTACGATCCAGAGGCCAATGGGGAGACTATGTATTTTATTATGTCTATGCCATAGTGATCAAGCAGGCAAGAGCAATCGATCGCACAACTTATTGTGCCAAACTAATAGAACACAGATAAACCAAAATGTCAAACAAATTACATATTTACATATTATAAACAATTTGAAAGATATTCAAGATTTAGCATGAATATAGAACTATCAATGTTTCATCGCTTTACGATTTTCTTTTTTTAAATACACATTTCAATCTGTCACATTAGCAAAAATCAAGAGCCCATCCTCCCCACCTATTCGCCCTTCCCTGTCCTTTGTAGGACCATGCTCTTCATATAATGTTACAGAGCTCCCCCAGAGGCTCCATATAAAAACATTAAAGGGTGTAATACACAACCTTCATATTTTAAAGTGCGCATTGCATAACAGGTCAGCCTGTGTGCTCAGGCCACAGATTAACTACAGCAGTGAGCTCTCCTGCTGTGAACTCTGCTCAGTTCACAGGCGTTTTAAATGCGGCTATAGCTGGCTCACTAGAACCATGTTACAAAATACCCATAGCCATAAAATATTCATTGAATTCTCCACTGCCAATGAAAAGCAGACAGAGCAGAGGCAGCTATCCTCCCGTAATGTGGCATGACAGATTTTCAGAGCAGGCCTGACTCCACAATGATAGCTTTGAGGGTGAACTGAACAGGCCTGGGTTCATTTTTCTTCATTGTGTGTGTTTGAGAAGTCACCGTAGCAGACAGTGATTTGAGATTGATGTTTAAAATGTACAAAACTGTACATGGACATTTCAGGAGAATATCAGAGAAGCATCAAATAGAAGTGTGGGAAAACTTTGACTACCAATAGGGATGCTGATTTGTAAATAGTAAGATATGCTGGTTGGTTGATTAATTGAATTAATCACATATATAAATATTTGCTGAGAAAATGAGCATGATTCAAAGACCATTGAATAGTCATGTTTGGAAGTCAATATAATGATAATGAATATGCTAAACTGAGTTGTTTATTGTCATTCCACTAAATGTGTGAACATACAAAGGAGCAAGATATCGAGCCTCACAAGATTACATATACAAGCAAACAATACAGGGACAAGAGTATGCAAAGATATATAAAATATACACATTAAACAGGCAAAAATTCTGTCATCAATTACTCATTCTCATGTTGTTCCATTTCCTTAAGACTTTTATTCAATTTCAAAACGAAACAATACAAAACTTGAGAGTTTTATGTCTCTCGATTGACAGTCAATGAAACCAACATAAAAACATTGTAAAATTATTCCATATGAATCTAGTGTTTTAATCCAAGTCTTCTGAAGAGAAATCATCACTTTATAAAAAAGATTTAATTTAGGCTATTATTCACATTTACAAAACAGGTAGTTCCGGTTCTTAATGCTGATTGGTCAATAGCCGTGTTTTAGTTATGAGTAGTGCCGTGAACAGGTCTGGTTTCAACGAAAAGACCGAAATTGAATGTTTGCACATTCAGAGAGACAAGTATGTGAGGAAATATTATATATTGTGATAAAAAAATAAAATAAACAATGCAGCTCATGAGATCTGTTCCTCGTGTCTGTTTTTATTTGAGGCATTGCATCAAAAGAACATTCTGTGGCCTTTACTGTCACTGTCAGGAACTATTTTTCTGGCGGAAGGATGGAAACATAGATCAATGCACATACAAAGAGCACATCAAATGTGGTAAACTAGAGCTCAAACATGTTTGCGTGACATGCAAGAACCAGTGAGGCTTGTTTTCATGTGTCAAATAAAAATGTCATTACATTTCAGTATTTAGATTAAAACATATATTTAAAGGTGCAATGTGTGGTTTTTCGTTTGCTAGAGGTCACCAATTCAAAACAACGGTCTAGCTTGATGACGCCAAGTTTGAGCGAGGAATCTTGGGACCTGTGGTCTTCACCTCACAGCCGGTGGAAAACAATTGGGATGGGACTCAGGCAGAAAACAGGTTCATAGATGCGATTATTAACGTTACTGTAGTATGAATCAGAGCAGGAGCGAGTGTTGTGGAGCTGAACGAGGCGCTGGAGCCATTGTTAATGAGAGACGAACGTGACACACGCCTCAAGAGAAGCGGGACTTTTATTATGACACAGTCGCTTCCGCTTCCGCTTTTACAGTCATGAGTATGAGATAACGCAGCTCTGTTTATCATATTAGATACATTTGAGAGTGTTGAAAATGATGTAATAGCGTTACTCTGAGCGTTCACTCACCAGCTGCTGTGAGACACTTGTTGCACAGTAAGATAGATCGATATTAGTATATCATATTAAATGCTGGATGGCTTGTGTTGATAAATGGCATGCAATTAAAACATATTGTATTGAGAACATTCAGTATTACTGTTGCTAAAAATAAAGCTGTATCTGAATATGCTATGTTGGGTACTTGACAAAATAATGTTTTTCTCTGAGGCATGGTACTCGCTAAAAGAAAATTAGATTTAAACAATAAGACTAAATGCATTGAGCTAGCTATACAATGATTCATTTTCTGTCTATAAATGTATCAAAACAGACATTCCCTTATATAATAAAATGTAATATACTAAAGCATCTTTGATGTTTCCATGGTTTCTACAAAATAAAACCGGAAACTGAGTTTAAGGTGGATATGACACCATTGACAGGAGACTCCCTCACACGTTCCAGATCCTTGTCCACGTTTTGCAAATAGTTAATAGGATACTATAAGCACTCAACAAATATATAACACTGGCCCAGTGGTTTTTGGATATTTTTCTGCAAAAATCTTACATATTGCAGCTTTAACAAAGTGTAAGATTAGAGCTCTCTCTATGTGAATCATTCAGATGAATTTAATTTCTTCTGGTGTGGTAAACAGTACAATCATCCCATACAGCCATTTGTTCCTGTATGAAAACCCCCTTTCATAAAGAAATATTGTGTTATACTGTTAATTTATTCAGTTTCTCGCCAACTGGTAGTGTTTTCCTATCCGTTAATGATAAATGAGAGTTTTATCTGTGGGAGTGCATGAACACACTGCTACTGCAGAGTCATTATACAGATTTTAAAATGTTTTTTTAAATTTTGTTTATATATATATATATATACGTGTGTATGTATAACAGTCTTTACCCTTCACAAACACTCAGTTGTAGCTGACATACAGTTTTTTTTTTTTTGTAAATAATTATGATGTTAAGAGAAGAAAAATTGGCTGAGTATTAGCCTTTGATTCACACATGCATAATGAAAACAAATGGATGTAAAAGTCTTTAACCTTGTTGCAGTGCCATTAGGTTTTATGATTGATAACTTCTACACTGATGTGGAGATACCTGCCCACATCCATTTTTCTTGTTTATGACTACTTCACTGAACCGCCTGCATCACTCATTTATAACACAGCAATTACCTTCATAAATCTGGGTTAAAGAGTGAATCAGGTGCAAAGAACAAGACAGCAGAGCTGCGCTGGGACTCGCCGCTTTTTCTTCTTAGAAAGCCTTCTCTCTTTGTTGGGTTGTCAGAAGCTTTGCTCAGCATTCTGATTTAAGATCAACATCTGCATAAACAGAAGGCATATTGATATCACACTTGAATCAATGCTCAAAGAATCTGCTCAGCAAATTGGCTCAGCTTTCACACAAGCAACCAAAAAGATGAAGGCGTTCATATATCACAAAATGTTTCCAAACTGAGATGAAAAGCAGCTACTGTATAGTTCGCCTGCTCTGTCAACTCATTAGATGTGCTCTCTGAAGGCTTTAATGAGCACATTTCTCATGAAAATGGTGACTCACAAAAATCCTTGCAACAATTTTGTATTACTTTTCATTATAGTTACTCTTCTTGAAAGTTAAATGCACTGCAGCAAAGGACATTATTTGAAGCCTATATATAAAATGCCATACTTATCTAATATTTAAACCTTACTACTAGTAGTAGTATTCTACACTACATTGTGCACTACGTCTTGGAATTTAGCGCTTTTTGGATGTACGTTACATACGTTACTTTATAAAGTTTTAAATAAGGATACACAACCGGATCGATTTGCCTCTATTAACTCTGGAGTCACATGGATTCTTTTTTTTTTTTTTTTTTTTTTGATGCATGGATGCATTTTTTTCTGTCTTCAAAATTTGGGTGTACCATTCGCAACCATTACAAATCTTGGAGGACTAAGGATATTTTTAAATATATCTCCAATTGTGTTCATTTGAAGGAAGATAGTCTTATACACCTAGGATGGCTTGAGTGAGTAAATCATGGAATAATTTTCATTTTTTGGGTGAACTATCCCTTTAAATTACTTTAATCTTGTTATATACTCTAAGCCTTGTAAATGCTAAGGAAGAGTTATTTTCCTGTGGCCATGAAAAATACCCTTTTCTTAGAACTAATTAATAATCAATACTGAGTGTTCACAGGATGAACTGATTAATTGATTGTAATGTTAATGTAGCTACATCAAGTTAATCTGATTAACTGATTCAGATATTCATAATTAATCATTAGTTATGAACAATATTTCCCCTTTGAGCTACACCTATGCTAAATTCTCTCTCTCTCTCTCTCTCTCTCTCTCTCTCTCTCTCTCTCTCTCTCTCTCTCTCTCTCTATATATATATATATATATATATATATATATATACAACAACATATATTCATTTCTTCAATGAGCTCATTGTTAGTACCTTAAATTAAAATATTATACATTGTTAGCTAACTGTGTGATTTGTATACAGTATATACATTTCTGAAATCCGTTCGTTAGACGCAGTCACCTGATAATAGCAATCTCTTAATTGTAATGTAGATACATACATTTTCTGTAAAGCTGCTTGAATATGCATTGTAATAAGCGCTATATAAATAAATGGAAATTGATTTGAATGTACTACTGCTACTAGTTCAAATAGGGGAGAGCAGGCCACAACCGAAAGCTTTTTTTTTTTAGTTTGTGTGAATCCACTTAGGGTTCAGATTCTTGTAATTTTTTTTTAATTCCACAAATTATTAGTAAAAATATGTGGTCTTGTTTCATTAATACAGTGTATATGTTTTTCTTTATTTACTCCAAAAGAATGGAAGTGAAACGTGACAACATGCCCCATACGTGGGGTGCGTTGTAACATGAGTGACCATATGACCCAGCATGGTCTCCTAGTACTGCGTATCAATAGCTTGAGTTCACGTTTGTATATGGCATGCTATTTATATGCTGAAATTGCAATCAATTACAAATTGCAATCAATCAATCAATCGATCGATCAGTACTTGAGTTTTAGTTGGTTCCCCTCCAAGATCTGCTCTTGTTCTCATGAAGATCAAGATGTAGTAGTGATTTTAGGCCACATTCTAGAAATGAAATAAGTTATATCTGAGATGGAGGCACTGGAAGGTGAATTAATCTATCATGAAGGATTCATGTTTCATAACAGATCTGGAACTAAGTAGAGAGAGCTAATGCATAATGGAATATGTACCAAAATCCTGTTACCTTGTATAGGACATGCAGTTTGGAAAATCTATAGATAGAATGTAGCTGAATGAAAGCTAAAAGCATTATGGAAATTCACACGCTGTGAAGCAACTCATTGCATGTAACTGATATTGTCCTGGAATTATACTGTATTGGAGATAAAAATGATTTAATAAAACATAATAATAGTTTAATTAACAATATTAAAATAATACTACTGGTGTTTATAATATGTCATTTCAGTTAAATCAACAATTTAACATCTATATGGAATAAAATTTGAATTTAAGTTCAAAAGGGTGCTTCTACTAAATACTGAGCAAAGGGTCTGAATACTTAGGACCATGTGATATTTCAGTTTTTCTTTTTTTAAAAATCTGCAAAAAATGTCAAGTGTTTTTCTGTCAATATGGGGTGCTGTGTGTACATTAATGAGGGAAAAAAATGAACTGAAAATGAATTTTAGCAAATGGCTGCAATGTAATAAAGAGTGAAAAATGTAATACTTTCGTGTAATCACTGTATGTCTTTTTTATTCCTCCCAAGAAACATCAAGAGTCTCCTAAGCTATGAAAGGTCTTTCAAATATGTCAGGTTTTTTTGTGAATTTAACCAATTGCTCAAGAAACTTTCCAGCACCCATGAGCAATGACAATCAGTAGGAGAGAGAGGGCAGATGGGAAAACACCTTTATCCAATTCATTTTATATACAAAGTCTTATTTTCAATGTTACAACTCTACCCTTCTTTAAGACACAGTGTGATCTGAAGCATTTAGTTCACTTTTCCCAAATGCATTTACCAGGTTCTTTTTCCATCATAACAAAATGGCTTCCCACTTTTGCCATCTGATGCGAAATTTCCATAGTGTCATACTTTAATTTACCACTTCTCTCACTTTCTGTCTGCCATGATGCTATTTTAAAACAAGTCTCATCTGGCTCGAGCTCACCACAATATTGCCCAATGAACTTTCATTTCCTCTGTTGTTAAATAGAAATGAGACTGGCCTCAATCACAGGTGGGAGGCAAACCTAATTGACTTCTGTCTACCTCTCACTTTGCCTGCCACACCTGAGCTCCTTTATCTTCCGATCTCATTCCCTCTGTAGAACACAGCCAACATGGTTACGTCTCTAACTGTCACATCCAGTCATCCCATCTGTCTGATCACTCCGCGGCCCGTCCCGACTCCCTGCCTTGGGTTTGATGAGGATCCACCATCTAGTGTCTGATTTGACATAGGCTCTGTCATGGACCGTGAAAATAAAAAGTGGAGATCGAGATCCTCTAGAAGGTTTTCTGTGAAGCAACTGTCATTGTGTCACATGGCCAGAGTAGAAGAGAGAACATATTCTGCGAGCAGTGTCTCTGTCTCAATATGAATTTTGTGAATATGACATAATTCACGAAATTAATAGGCTGTTGTTGTTGTTGTTGTGTGTGAGTGTTTCATCTGTAAGATTAATGAAATATGCTCAAATGGCGTCACCAATACATAATGCATAGACATTTATAACAGTTTAAAGGATTAGTCCACCCAAAAATGAAAATTATGTCGTTTTTTTACTCACCCTCATGTCGTTCTACACCCGTAAGACCTTCGTTCATCTTCAGAACACAAATTAAGATATTTTTGATGAAATCCGATGGCTCAGTGAGGCCTCCATTGCCAGCAAGATAATTAACACTTTCAGATGCCCAGAAGGTACTAAAACATATTTAAAACAGTTCATGTGAATACAGTGGTTCAGCAATATAAAGTGACCAGAATGCTTTTTGTGCTCCACTTTTTTTAACAATATCTAGTGATGGCCGATTTCAAAACACTGCTTTGAAGCTTTACAAATCTTTTGTTTCGATTCAGGGGTTTGGAGACACGTGATTTCAGTAAACGAGGCTTCGTTATGTCATAAGCATTTCGGAATTTCAATTGCTCATGTGACTTTGGCAGTTTCTTCAGAATTGCGATTCGAATCACTAATTTCTTTTTTTTTTTTTTTGAGTATCATATGTGAAACATCAGGAATTTATGGCTCATATAGTAAGTAAAGTGATATTCTGATTTTTCTTAACATGTATGGATAATCAAGTAAACCTACATTGCTTCAGTCTGGTAAGTGTTCATCCTAAAACAATACTACAAACAACATTTAGACATTCTTATGTTTTCTTTATTAAAATCTGTAAAGATTTCACAGCAAAAAACACAATCTGAAGGGGGCAAACTGAAAGTATTAAAAATACAAATTGTATACTAAAAATTAGGCTACAGAAGTCATGTAGTACATAAAGTTCACATCGATAATTTAGAGGCTTAGAAATCTCCCTATCAAATATGAAACAGAAGGCTGTAATATTTCTATGTTTCTAAAGCTATGCATACAAAAATACCCTGAAGCACTCATTTCCTCAAAAACTACTTAGTTCAAGGTAAAATCATCTGGAAGTTGCATGAAGCTGTCAATTATACACGATCAACCATTTTTCAGTGAGCTCCCGTATGCATTATCCATCAGACTGTCAGTGAACAGTGCTGAGACTCGTGGGCCTATATTTTCACTTCAGTAACGGCAAATAAAATGTTGTATTTGCAGTCTAGAATATCTCTGTCTGACATTCAGTAGCATGTAGAGATCTGAATGTATCCTGTGCAGCAGGAGCCGGAGACCAAATTATCTGAATGATTGATGTCCCACCTAAACAAGTAATCAAACACAGGAAAACACTGTTCTGTTTAAAGTTGTGTCTGGGGTTGAGTGCTCTCGCATTGATCACCGTTGAGCTGATGAACAATGCTTTGAGCTTTTACCTTGGCGTGTTTGTTGGAAACCAAAGGCATTAATTTAGCAGAGAAATGTGTTTACAGCAGTCAAAAGCACACGTATAAAGCAAGCAGCTGCCCTTGATCATCAGAGAGGCTGAGAGAGCAGAGGGACACGGGCGCCTTTGATGACCACTAGCCAAAATGTTGGACAACACATAATCATTGACTCCAAAGCCTAATGGAAACTGTAATGATGCAAACGGGTCTCTAGTGTGGGCGAGAAAATAAAGAAAAATCATCTTTACATTTTCTGTTTTGCCAAATATTTTTATTTCAATGAACAGCATTTGGCATAAAACAACTTGAGGTGCATTCAATGTGTAAAGTTCATCAGAACCCATGACTGACATTCTTAATGCTATGTTCTGCTGTTTAAAATACAAGTACTCTTGACCAAAGCTGAATGCTGTCTTCTCATCTGTCCAAATACAGATGCACTCAAAATATGAATGCAATATGCTAAATTCCAGCAGTTTAGACACAGGTCAAAGTTTGAACTAATTGCTATGTACTTGCCTTAGCATATTGTATATGACAATTTATTTCAAACTGCGTCCTGTGGAGAGCAATAATACACTTAGCAGTGTCTACACTGCCGGAATTCTACAAGAAGAAGAAGAAGAGAGTGCAAGACGAGCAGTTGTGGTGAAAAAGTATATACTTTTTTTTTAGAAAATAACCTCATCTGGGATCATGTATAATGCCTTGAAGCGGCACAGAAACTACAGTTTAGATCTTCCACCTGTTGAACCCCACTGAAGTCCACAACACAGAGAAAAAACCCTGGAATGTTTCCCTTAAAAACCTTAATTTATTTTCGACTGAAGAAAGAAAGACATGAACATCTTGGATGACATGAGGGTGAGTCAATTTTCATGAAATTTTAAATCAGAAGTGAACTAATCCTTTAATGCAGTAATACAGTGATATTGGAGGGCCAAATTCAGTATACTGTACACCTTATTATTATAAAAGCATACATTTTAACTGTAAAAGACAGTAAAAATTCAATTGTTAAAAACATTTTGAATGGTTAATGATTTATTTTGTAAATCATCTTATAATTTGCCTTGAAAAGCAGTAAACTGACATTCCTAAAGTTCCTGTGTAAATCTGGACTTTTGTGTAACTGTTTAATCTAACAATTCTAGTAAGACTTTATTTTATCGCAATTGTGAGTTTATATTTTGCAATTTTGACATTATAACTTTCAATTCTGACTATATTTCTAACTTTTGCTAGTCCATATGTCGCAATTAACCCTTCGCAAACAGTTTGATTGACAGGCGAACTGACCAATCATAACCCCGAATCCGCCGTTTTGTCAGACACAGCAGTCAGGAGAGTTAGCAGATTAACATTGGTGAACTTGAACTTGAAAAATTCTACGTACTCACATCTTTCCGTGCTTGAAACAACATTCCTTCTGATGTTCATTCATGTTTATTTGATGCTATAAATGAACTAGATGTTCGGTTCAAGAGCCGCTTGAAGGAGCTACAGCGATCTCTCACGACACATTAAAGAGACACTATACGCTATTTATTGTTTAAAGTTCTGTAAAAAACTATGATCTATTAAATATGAAACTGTTTCATATGTTGTCAGTGTCCTCTTTGCTCCGTGATGTATTTTTCACTTCGTGAGAACATGATGTGCGGTGTGAGAGAGCAGGGGTTGTCGGGCATTGCAACGGGGGCGGGTTTTGCGAAGGGTCGATTCTGAGAAAAGATGTGATCCAGTTAATGTGTAAAAATATTTCATTTCAAATTAAATGATTTGATCTAGTCTCTTGCATACAAAAGCTCTGGCCTACCACATGAGCACTACACCACTTCACCTGTTGTAAAAGTGAAAATAGTAACAATAAATAAATATATAAATGATGGGAAATGCACACCGAGTGTGCGGAAAGACTACTCCCATGCACATTTCTTGTGACACATGTTTGCTCAACAGTAACACGCGCCATAGTTGTGGAGTCAATGCGGTGCCGCTGGGTATCAAATTTCTACAAACCATTTGTGTGTCTGTGCATCTACACCTCATCTGTCCTCATCTATTGTGGAATATATAAGAGACAGAGATGGAGAGAGAGAGAGCGAGAGATAACCCTGCTCCAGTAAACCATGCAGCCGTGCAGCTGACAGGGCCATCCACTCTCACAGGGACAGTAATGCCCCTATTTAAATGTATCTGCCTAAAGTCTGAGTTTTACGTGAATGCCCAGCCTTTCAGTGGACACACATGAATTGCCCGAGACAAGTTATGCAAAAGCATGACAATTCTTCAACCTTTTTGCTGTCCAAATAGTGAGGGTATTGTGTGTGCTCAGGGACATCTACCATCCTTTCTTCTTTCATACATATTCTCATTACAACCTACAAAACAATCTCTAAACAGAATATTATTTTAAGCGATTGTGCTTAATTTTAGCTGTGTTGCTTTGAGTTTTTATTATATGCAGCATGCACTGCAAAAGGTGTAAATAATATCAATGAAAAAAATAATGAGCAAATCTGTTGCCTTACTATATACATGCTGTCAAAAATTGTGGGATCAGTAAGTTTCATTTCAGTTATTATTATTATTTTTAAAGAAATTGACCCTTTTACTCTGCCAGAACATATTGATTTAATTAAAAAAAAAGTCAAATAAAACTTCAAAAATGCTGTTCTTCTAACCATCCTAATACATGTGTGTGTCTATATATATATATATATATATAAAGACATAAAATGTATGATATATTTCTGAAAATCTACATTGTACATTGTTTTTGTCAGAATAAATGACAATTGTTTTATGAAAAATAAAAAAAGGACTTTCTAAGAAGTCAAATGCATGACATTTAACATTTGATTATATTCTATGCGATTTTTCTTATTTTTGTTATCAATTATGTACCTCTAGACATCTTATGTTGTTTAATTTGTATGGCATTATTTAGTTTCCTCTGTGTTACACTGAGTAATTTAAATGAACTTTCAATGCGCCATTTATATAGATACTGGTCATAGTTTATGGAAACTTAAGCTGAACTTTGATTCATCATGTGGTATTCTGGTCATAGTTTATGGAAACTTAAGCTGAACTTTGATTCATCATGTGGTATTCTGTTTTACTGTCGGTATTAATATCATCAATATGATGGTTATTAGTTTGTTTTAAGGTACTGTACAAAACAGATTTTAGTAGTTCAGGTATATTGTTACATTGAAGCTAGGGTAGGGAATTTTGGAGAGGCTATCAAAAGCGAGCTAGCTTTGAAAACATAAGCTTCTTTCAGAGCGCTCTCATGCCTCCTCCAAAATACACATCATGTAAGTCAAGTCAAGTCAAGTCATCTTTATTTATATAGCGCTTTTTACAATGCAAATTGTGGCAAAGCAGCTTTACATTAATAAGAAAATGGTGTCATTGTGCAGCTTATTCTATATATTATTGATTCATTCCGTTGCAAATATCAATAGTTATTAGTCTACTTAATTTAGGTATATCAGCACTGCAGAAAACAGCGACGTAATCGTCCGGCTCAGCTCAGTTTGTATACAACAGCGCCAATGCAGGCATATCAAAAACACTGCTGAATATCAAGCAAGTGTCCCCAACTCAAGCAAGCCAAAGGCAACAGCGGCAAGGAACCAAAACTCCAACAAATGGAGAAAAAAACCTCGGGAGAAACCAGGCTTAGTCGGGGGGCCAGTTCTCCTCTGGCCAACAGTGAACACTTGTCCGATACTCAGGCAGAGTTACAGGTCATTAAACCGATTTGGAATCGCAACAGTCAAAATATTTAATCTAGTTCCATCTAGTTTAAGATCTTTTCGATCACGCCGGTATGGGACGGTTTGTTGGGATATGTGCCACTGGCTGATGAGTCGGTAAGCAGAGTCTGCAAAACACAAAACACACAAGATGGCGTCAAATTGCCTCGCGTCTCAAAGCCCATAACATCACAATAAATATGAACATTAATAACTTAATTAGCTCTGACTTGTACCTCAAGACTGCTGTAGGTTAATTTTTAGCATTGATAATGTTGACGCATTATTCAGAGGAAAAGCCGAGTTGGACATGATCGAGAGGACATGCTTCGATCTGACGCTAAAAGGTTGATTTCTATCACTATTGCCATTTTTTGTGCAGAGTAATATTTAAGAGTAATAAACAACTTTGAGAAGAAAACTACACCGAGTAAAAACGCAGTTGTGGGTGTGATTTTGACAGAACTGACGCAGCAAATACTGCAAGTGTTGGATTTTATAAGATACCAAAACTGCCCAAATCAACGAATGCTCGAACCACAAACTGCCTGATTGTAAACGTGATATAACATTGCTCATGAATTGAAAGACGACAGAGGTTAACTCGTTTAAAACCAATGTTCTATTTGTCTATACATTCACTCACACACGCCACCGTACTCTTTAAAGTTCAATGTTAACATCGGAGATAAATTTCAGTGAAGGTGATAAATAGACCTTTGTTTCACTGTCAAGAAACATAGCATTTGACACTCACTTGGCAGTATATTTTTTTTTTTATCAAAATAGCCCTTATCAGTACATCCTTCACAGTGGTGGCAGTTGTAACCTTGAGAGGGCCAACCAATAGCAGCATTTACCAGAAAGCCAGCGGAGCGGACTAACACACAGACGACTGAAGAGTGTTTGGAGCAATGTGTCGTGGAGAAGAAGATATTACATAATTCATTATTTTCACAGTTAACTGCATTAAACCTGCACTGAAGCAGAGGTTTGGGTTTGATTCATATTCATACACATATGGACAGTGAATCTAGCACGTTTTTGTACTTGATACAGACAGTATAAATATATCTCTAGTATAAGTTAAAAGTGATTTAGAGTGTTCACATTCTACAATTACATTCTGATGAAGTAAATCAAACAGTAATCCAAAATTACCAGACCAAAAGACGAAGCTGTTTAATCTGTTTCTAACGGAGATTTTCTATTTTAAACTGTGTGCAAATATCAAGCCTGATCTACTGTCAAGGCCTTTATATGAAGTTTGATCTCTTCATTTTCCCTGATACCCTTCTACCCTTTTAAACTTCTGGTTCAGTTCGTATAGGCAATAAATGCTCAAAGCTTTCTGGTAGATCGGGAAGTATATTAAAAACTAGATGCATGAAAACAGGCTTCATCACAGAGTGGAATACTTAAACTCTGCAAGGTCATTTCATTCTTTCGAGCTTATGTAAGGATGCAAGATGCTGGGTTTGGGAGGAATTCAAGTTTTCGCTAAACCAGAGATGCAGTTTCCAATTATGAGAGAGTTAGAGAACTTTTTCCTTCTGCTGTGTTTGGTCACACGCCATATACAGAAAGACGAGACTGATTTAATTTTATTCATCTTCCATTTGCTTTTGGATTCTATATGGCTCATGCGGTATATTCATAGATTTAGGATGTGCTCTTTTATTTATTTTATAGCCATCGTCAAAAACAACTCGCTCTGTTCAGATGTCTTTGCTCAGTCTCTGCAGAAATGTTCAAAGGTAAAATATCAGAATCCTGGCGTCTGTGTATCCTCCCAGGCTGCTGTTGCTCCACATCTTAAAACACTGACAGGTTTGCTCAACCATCCTCAGCCATATGGAAGGTGAATCATTTGCTGCCTGTGCAGTCATGGGTTTCCATTATGAAGACGAATCAGATCTGTGAGCTGGCAGTCATGCGTTGATCTGTCTGCTATTGCCTGAAATTTTAACAAGTATGTTATGCTAATATGAGTGAATATTCCCTGCTTGAATGTGAGTCTTGAAGGCAACCTGAAATGGTTGCCTTTAGGTGAGTGAAGTTAGTTGCAATGGCTACAAAAAAATGTTATTAAAAGAATAATTCACCCCGAAATTAAAATTGCGTCATCATTTACTTGCTCTCATGTCTTTCCAAACCTGTATGTCTTTCTCTTTTTTTTTGTTAACTATCCCTTTAAGCCACGAAAATGTATATGCCATTGCATTATTTCATAACATTTATTTTAAAGAAAGATAGCACAACTAGCACATTGATGATGTGTAGCTGACCAACATCACAGAACTCCCTTCTATAAAAATAAATATTCAGATTTATCTGAAACAGGTGAACTTGAATCTGGCAACATTTTTCTATGTTGGTTGTTGGACGAATCGTGGCAGTTCAGAGATGAAATGTATGGTAAGTAGAACTAAAAGGTTAATGTTCAATCGAGTTGAACTTATCACCTAAACCTACCCCATAGTGTTAACAAAAGCATGTGTTAGATAAAAAAATCACGCATCCATAGCTTGCTTCTACAAGTCTTCGAGGTATTTTAGCATGACTTGTGTTTCACAGTACTTGTACCCATACCCGCAATTGCAATACTGTACCAGGTGAGCTGCCAGGCAAGTTTACATATCAGAAACCCAATGCATATAGAGCTTGTTATGTTACACCAACAATACAGTACATCAAAAGGTATTAATTTAAAAATCATGCACTATGGAAAAAGCGATAATCACAAAATTAAAAAAAGGTCCCCACTAGGCACTTTGTAAGAGTTGTTATTGTTAGTACTAATTTAAAAATTACCTTGAAAGAAGTTGCTTAAAGGCATAGAGGTTTATAATACCTGGAGAAATCTATGTATTAGCATTTTCATTCATTTTAATTGCACTTGCTTGGCCTGGCATGCTAACGAGTCTTGGACCCTTTGTTTAAAATGATTTGTAAAAATGGCTCATATTTGCTATTTTGTTAACTGAAGCAAAGGCATTAGAATTAGCATTCATTTTGCTGGCCACTGTTCAAGCTTTTCTTTCACTGTATCTACTAGCAGATTATGTACAGTCAAGTCATTGAATTTTATTTATACAGCACAAATTAACACAACCGTAGTTACACAAATTTAACACAACCGGCTATAGAAAAAGCTCGATCACCTTTTGATTTACAACAAGAACAAGGGACAGATCAAATAAACTGATCACAAGATCTTAATGACCTAAATGCTGTGAATGGCTTACTAAGATCAGAAATATAAGCAGGGGCCAATTGTGCAATGCCTTGTATGCGAAAAGAAGGATCTTAAAGTTGACTCTAAATATTACGGGGAGCCAGTGTAGATTGAGGTAGGCCACCCTACAGAGGTCTAATTGAGGAGACATTAGTGCATGAATCACAATTTAAAGGTCTTTACTAGAAAAAAAGTGTTTCACTTTTGCTTCAGATCTGAGTTGAAAAAGCTACTCTTTACATCTGCATTTATATGCTTGTCAAATTAGAAAAGAGGAGAGTATGGAAAAGAGGAGAGTGAAGAGAGTTTGTAGAGCGAGAATAAAAGAGGGCCAAAAATGGATCCCTGTGGAACACCACAATGGATAAGACATGGGTGGTGAAGTGGATGACGTGATATGTACAGACAAAAGTCCTCTCCTTTAAGTATAAGGTGAACCAGACTCCAACAACACACTCAAAACGTTTCAGAAGAATGTCATTGTTGATAGTGTCAAATGCAGCACTCAAATCTAAAAGAAGCAGGATTGCGGAAGACCCAGAATCGATAAGACAGCAAAATGTCATTCGTGACCTTCAGCAATGCTGTCACCTTTGATATTTTCCTGCTTATTACTGTGAAGTTGCTTTGAAACAATCTGTAGTGTATAAAGCACTAATAATCAATGCTGCAAACTTCAAATATGAGACTGATTCTGCTGTAAAGCAGCTCTACAGGAGACAATAGTGTACTCAGCTCAAGTCGGTTCAGCGTTGATTCAGTTATCATCCAGCTCAATTTTTGTTCCCGTCCAATAGTTTCAGTGTAGTCACATCAATAATATGAATACATATCCAGTGTTTTTGAAAACCACACTTATAAGCAAGCCAAATGCAACAGAGGCAAGAAGAAAAATAGTCTCACTCGGGGGGTCCGGTTCTCTTCTGATCAAATGTACAGTAAATACTTTCAACATTTGACATACAGCACAAAGTCTGATTTATTCAAGGCTCTCAAATGCCATTTAACTTCTGTGTCCAAAAAAATAACATCATTAATGCTGCACGCATCTCTGAGAAAGATTACCTGGCTGGTGAAGGGGTCAGCAATGTGTCCTCAAAGAGCCAAATGGACACGATAATACGAAAAACTTCAAAGCCTAAGAAAAGATGTTGAATGTAAAGAATCACAGATATCACCTTCACCCTCGAGGGAATGTGTGTGTCAAAATCCTGAAGCTTGTCATGCCTGTTCTTCAGCAAGCAAAGGAGTGGCCATGGATATAATGTGATTTGGTTCTTTGGCTGAAAGGTCCAGGTTTTCTTGCCAGATCTCATCGTGAGGGACTGTTCTGCCCCCTCTACACATTTTGGACCTTTGCCCCTTGAGACATTCATCTTTAACACCATGTAACATAAACGTGAGTTGTGAGATGCATGCTATATTTCTAACACCGACAAAGTCTGATATAATTCAAGCTTTGGGACTAGAGTAAATACTGTATAAATCTCATCTTTCACAGCGGCAGCACTGCAATCAGCCCTCAAACATTTGAATGCTGGGGAAAATTGTACGGCGCTCTGCCGTATTGAATTGTAGAGCGATATTGTAAATAAACCCACAATAAAACTATAACCTTGAGTAAAGGTGGACACTGGAACACTGGACTATTTTTGCTTCAGTCCAGCAATTCTAAACCTTTTCGACTGCTCGCCCCCCCAATGTCCACAACCATATTCAAATAATTTACAAAAACTATGAGTTTTCATAGATTAAATTATGTAACTAAAATATAATTAAAATTAGGTAAATAAAGTTTCAGCATTGAAGTTTCAAGAGCATAATGTTCTTCTTTATGGCATAACGCTTCCCCACCATTGATGACTTTTTACGGCAATCCATGTTTTCAGTGTTATACGGTAGGTTGCTCACGTACAAGTAAGCTAATGCGATTACCAAACATTCAAAAAACCATACATTCACTTATGGTGTGTCTGAATCCACTTTTTCTAGTTTAACGACGGGAAAAATGCTTGGTGTGTCTGGGCATGGTCCAAAGGAAATTGTGCTTGCGCTATGATGGATTCGCTAAATAAATCGCAGAATTTGCAAGCGGAAAAGCTGAACGCTTCTCTAGCGAGGAAACGGATCTACAAGCCGGATTCCACCAAAGCATTTTTATCTTTATGCATACAATAATAATCGTTTACATTATCCTTTTATTTTTAATATTTGGCATGTTTACCTGCTCCTACACACGCTGTACACCCGCCTATAGGCATATATTACCAATACACTCTTTAAATTACAAAAAAAAAATACTGCACTATTGACTTGAGTCAAAGTTTCTGTTGGTCAATAGCGCAGTCTATTGAAGTTGCCTCAAAATAGCAACACGCCAACAATGTGCCTGAGCACACCTTGTTTTCAGACTAGCTCGCCCGTGGGCGAACAAATATTGCAAATGCATTTGCTACTTAAACAAAGTAACGCAGGATGTAAAATGATAACTGCGTTGGGCAGAAACTAGCTAAAGACACTTGCGTCGTGCCTGGTGACGCTTTGTGCCTGTTGATACAATAGGGCCTGAAGTCAATTTCTTCACAATGAAATATTTTAGTGCTTGGTGTATCTATAAACAAAACTAAAACATTAATTAAAAAAAAAAAATGCCCATAGTGTTTAATTTAATTATTTTTTAAATTATTGTGTTAATTTCAAAGGTATATGATTCCCTTTTACTGTTAGGTTATCTTGTAGATCCAGGTTTTCCAAGACTGTGGGAAGTCAATATCAATATCTTGATTATTATTATTATTATTATTGTTATTATTATTATTATTATTAATAATTCTTTTGTCTTATTTCTTAATCTAATTTTGTCTTATTTTAAACCATTTTAGTTCATTTTGAATCACCTTTGTAAGTTTCACCCCCTAGTTGAGAACCTCAACCTTAGTCTAACAATAAAATCCTGAGACTGAAAGTGTGTATAATTCAAGCTCAAATGGATTGAATTATGTGTTCAGTAATGTCTTACCATTAGTCTGACATTTCAAAGAGGCCACACATATTTTTGCATGCTGAGGATAATCATATAGTGTGTTGGGAAATAATGCCTTTTTTGTTCTGAATCATATTTCCAGTACTTTCGCTCTTTACTTCCTATGAGTGCTCTATGAGTGGGTGATATTAGTCAGGCCTGTCAGGGGTGTCCGTACTGTCTAACAGTTATGCCTCAATTGATCAGCAACAGAAAAGAGGCTTATGACCAATACAAAAATGAGTTTTCTGTTGTTTTGTACGTCTTTTAGTAATGGCAGCTCTAAAATAAATGTGTCATGCCTCGTAAGAGTGCAGTTTCTTTGACTGTCTTGATTTAAAAATTAGATCAAAATAAACATTTATCAATAGGAAATGTTATTTTTTAAAACAACTATTAAGACACAAAGGAACCCCTTGGCGTTGCTAGTCGACAGACTTTGAATGCAATTGCTTTTAATGATGAACCTTTGCTGTCAGTAGGGACATAAACTGGTGCAATTTTTAGAGCTTTGCAGTATTTCAGCATTACAGTGAATGGAAATTATTTTTGGATCTGTTCCACACACAAAGCAGTCGTGTGTGTGTGCTAAACTATCACTGTGCCTTACAAACATATGTTTTATGCATTTGTTCTATATTTTGTTTCCAATTTGTTTTGAATTAAAATGCTTTAACAAATGTTGGATAAAGCATATTTTCTGTATTAAAAATCTACTTATTTAATTCGAGGCACTTTGGGTGCTGCGTTAAGCACACAACATTCAGAAGTTTGCAAAAATACACCATGTTCACAAGCATAATTTCAAAATGCAAGGAGTGGGATCATTCATAACACATTTTAATGACACTTTCAAAGGCATCAAAAGCATATTTTGTTAATGTAATATAATTTCAGAGAACTTGCTGAAAATATCAAACAAATTATATTGCATAAAAAGTTTGATGAGTGAGAAAATAAATTCATGGTGAAAGTGTACTTTAAGTTATGCAGTGATCTATTCACTATTATCCTTATTAAGGCCCTGGAGGTGGTGAACGCGGTAAGCATAGGTATCGTTATGTTGAACCTCATTGCTTTCAGTTCAGTTTTACTGGATAAATTGTCTCCACACTGTTCATTTGCATTTAAATATTGGGATGTATATTTATCATTTCATAGATATTTTTGAATACCTAACCCCTCCCACTGGGTTCATTTTATTACAAAACAACAAACAAATTGGAAACAAATATAGAGCAAATGCATAAAACATAAGTTATAAAACATAAGTAAGGCACAGTGAAGGCACATACACATACTTGTGTAGTTTACGGGGACTTTCCATAGGCGTAATGGTTTTTATACTCTACAAACTGTACACTGATCAGGCATAACATTATGACCACCTTCCTAATATTGTGTTTGTCCCATTTTTGCTGCCAAAACAGCCCTGACCTGTCGAGACATGGACTCCACTAGACCCCTGAAGGTGTGCTGTGGGATCTGACACCAAGATTTTAGCAGCAGATCCTTTAAGTCCTGTAAGTTGTGAGGTGGAGCCTCCATGGATCAGACTTGTTTGTTCAGCACATCCCACAGATGCTCGACTGGATTGAGATCTGTGGAATTTGGAGGCCAAGTCAACACCTCAAACCATTCCTGGACCATTTTTGCTTTACGGCAGGGTGCATTAGCTTGCTGAAAGACCACCAGGGAACACCGTTTCCATGAAAGGCTGTACACGATCTGCAACAATGCTTAGGTAGGTGGTACGTGTCAAAGTAACATCCACATGGATGGGAGGACCTAACGTTTCCCAGCAGAACATTGTCCAAAGCACACTTGCCTTCTTCCCACAGTGCATCCTGGTAGTTCCCCAGGTAAGCGACACACAAACACCCGGCCATCCACGTGATGTAAAAGAAAACGTGATTCATCAGATTCACATCATACACATTTGTGTCCTCATAAACCATATATACAAGAACACACACACACACAGGTTTGTTTTGCTATCTTAGTGAGGACTTTCCATAGGAGTAATGATTTTTATACTGCACAAACTGTACATTCTCTCCTGCTACACTAACTCTACTCCTAAACCCACCCATCACAGAAAACATTCTTTAATAAAACAGTGATTAGTATGTTTTAAAGCTATTTTAAATATGAAGAGTCATGAAATGTCCTCATAAAACATGTGTATGTCCTAATACCAGTGTAATGCCCATGCCATTAAACAAATGTGTGTCCTCTGTTTCCTGTTTCATGAAAACAAACACACACACACACATTAGTAGTTATAGTTCTCTGAGATGTGAATCCATATGACACTGCTGCTCTGGTTTGTACCCTGGAGTGTCTCAACCACAGAGCTCCACCAGAAAGAGATCTGACCGAGCTTTAACCCAACAACAGCTCAAAATACTGCCCCTCTCTCTCTCTCTCTCTCTCTCTCTCTCGAGTAAAAGATCTGCATTAAGATGGATCTCTCATCTGAAGAGCTCAGCAGAGCATCAACAGCTGCACAGTGGTGCAACTTTAAATTCACTAGCAGCTGAAGTCCTACAGTGTAACTGACAAGACTGGTTATGTTCATTTATCTGGACTCCTCTCAGCACATTATCGTTAAGGTCTTACATCGAGAAACGCATGATGAAGCAAATGCTTTTCAAATGATTCCCTCTGTTTTCAACCACATTGTAGCTCAAATGAATAATTGCTCTGCTCTTCAGCATGGCTAAATCTACAGGAGTCGGTAAAAAGCAGACGAGAGGTTGCACTTGCTAGTAAATAACAAAAAAAAGCTGCTGATTTGGGCTTTTGTTGTACGCTCTGCACTTGGTTTACTGAATGAGTGGCAGATGAAACATGGATCGAGAACCCACAATGCACGCTTTTAGATGCACAGATAGAAAACAGCATAAAATCCAGTCTTAAAGAGAAAGACGGTGAGCCAAAGAGTGTGAGAGGGAAAAGGAAACAATCGCTATACAACATGAATAAATAAAAAAAAAGTGATGCTTATAAATACCAAATCAAATGTGAAATGATTTCTTTTATAGTCAGTGAGCTATGGCCAACCAGCTGATGCTGAGCACTACAACAAGTATGCCGAACACTCTCATCTTATTTTCCACCCCAGAGGAAGGCAAAAAAAGAGAAGACGCATCTTTGTGAATCTGAGGGCTTAAATCCTCTGTGTAATATAACAAAGACTTCTCTATTTTGGGAACCACAATCATTAATCTATCTGAAGATGTCCCTTGGGCACGAATGTGTTCAAAATCAGACAATAAAACTTAAAAGAATAAATTCTGTCATTGTTTACACACTCTCATGTCGTTCCAAACCTGTATGCAGTTATTTTTCTTTCAAAGAGCACAAAAACACAAATGTTGCTAAGCCATTTTTTCATACAAGTTCATTGTGAGCATGATGGTAAAATGCCATTAAAACAAGTCGATATGAATAGGAAGACTTGAAATATATTGTGCAAAAAATTGAAAATTATTTAGATTTTTTTTTTGAGTTTGACAGATGTAGCCAATTTAAACTCCAACTAAAAATGCATTTACTTTGAAACAATTTTCACTTTTCAGAAATTGCTAGTAAATTTCATAACACATTGAATCAAATGCGATTTTTAAGTATAAGTACTGACTTTCTCGTAAAACATACTCACATAATTTTTTTTTCTTTTTTTTTTCACAGTGCATTATTGTATGGTCAAGAGCTGGATGGATTTTTCTGTTCCATAGAAGATAAGCATATATGTTTGGGATGGCGCACGAGGGAGTAAATTGACCCTTCGCTGGCAGTTTGATTGACAGGCGATCTGACCAATCATAACCCCGAATCGACCAAAGCAGTCAGGAGAGTTAGTAGATTAACGTTGGTGAACTTGAACTTGAAAATTATTGTGTACTCATGTCTTTCTGCACTTGAAACAACATTCCGATGTTCATTCATGTTCATTTGATGCTATAAATTAACTAGTATGAAGAGATGATCGGTTCACCAGGAGCAACACATTAAAGAGACACTAAACACTATTTATTGTTTAAACTTCTTTAAAAAAATACAATATTTGAAATTTTAGACTTCGTTTCATATCAAAAGTAACCTACTCTGTCTTGTCTGCTGTCGCGTTGTCAGTGTCCTCTTTCCTCCAGGATGTAATTTTCACAGCGTGAGAACATGATGTGTGGCATGAGAGCGCATGGCTTGTCGGACATATCAACAGTAACTGAAGGGGGGCGGGTCTTTGTGAAAGGTCAATTATGATGGGTGAATAATTTGCTTGAATAATTTCCCATTTTTTAGGATGAAGAAGGGAATTCTTAGAAGTATTTATCCTTTGAAAGTGCTCGTCAAATATGTAGTGAAAATCTAGGCAGCAAAGAACAGGCTTCCTCCTCCCTTTGCAGCCATGCAGCCTCTCTGTGTTGGCACACATGTGACTGCAGACCCGGCTTGTTTTATTGGGTTGGCTTCTCAAAGCTCCATGCTCTCAGTAGGTGGTTCAAAAGCCAGTGCCAGTTGCTCAAGGCTCTGACTCTGATGTTGTGTATCCTATAAAACATTCATGCTTTGTGTACCGACACTCTTGTTACTTTAATAAGTAGATTTTTGGTGGAGTGTCAGGGGATTCAACGTATTATAAAGAGAAACGAAATTGTTGATTTTGCCGTTGGCTATTCCATCAAGGAGTATTTTTAACCCTCCCTTTTGTTGCAGATATTGTATATTATAGATAAATGTATTTAAAAAGGATATATAATATAATAGATTTTTATTATTATTATTTTTTTATTTAAAAGAAATAGATTTGTTTGATATGTTCTTCTGATTTAAAACACTTTTAGCAGAAATTATTCTAATTCTGGGGTCTCTAAAACCCCAAACACAAGTAATGGAACATTTTTCAATAAAGCTGATATTTTGTTAATAATAAATCTTCTCTTAAAGTGAAATGAACTTAACTGTTTTGAATGTGCAATTGTATATAATTTTAGATCTTAAAAAAAAAAATTATATTATTTGCCAATATTTTACAAAATAACAAGTTACAAGTAACAAGGACACTGTAAAATAAAGTGTTAATTCTTTCTCTCAGACATTTTGCTGGTACATTTCTCGAATCATCTTTAACATTTGAAAAACAGTAAGTTAATTTCTCACAAAAAAACAATAATAAAAAAAATCTTACAAACAGCACCACACACAGACTACTTGCAAAAACCTGCAACTTGCTCAAACTTTGATACTGATTGGAAGAGACCGCACAGGATTCACAGTTACGTTTTTACTGTTAGTCTGTCAGCAAACTAGGGTAAAATATCATTGCGATATATAAAATTAAAGAGACAAGACTATATATACATGCACAATTTTTTAGAGAACTGGTTGATAATTGGTTAATCATTTTTTTTTAAATTCACCTTTATTAGTAAAATTCAAAATTGACTTCAGTTCAGGACACATTTACTAAAAAAGCGTGATAGAAATGTATAAAGGCATTATGACAACAAGTTAAACCATTTTGCATTCTTATACAATGAACCAAAGATGTTTTGAGGGGTAAGACTATTCAACGGGGAACCTAATACATTTTAAGCAACATGACATTAGCAATTGATAATGTAGGGAACAGCAGACAACTGTACATAATCAACTGCATGAATGCACCAAAGCATCCGCAACTCGTTCAAAAGAAAGAGAAAAACTGATTCATGACAAAGGCTACTAGTTTTAATGTAAATTACATTAAAGTGTATTTAGGCTACCAAAAACACAACATTTAGTTCATCATGATTTAACGGCCTGCTGCAGAAGAGCCATGGGTACTGAGAACTTACAAAGCGTCTGCTTGCTGAATCATCCAGAATGAATGTTTAGAGAGTTATTGCCCCTCTGGCTGAATGAGGTTTGCAATCTTTCAGATTCTCCCCACCCTGCTGTAACTTGATCAGTGTGTCTGATATGAGAAAATATTTTCATACTTGTCAAACCTAATAGAGCCATCATCGATGAAAGCTTTGAGTTGCCTGTTACCTAATCTAGTCACAATGAGAACATTAATCACTCCCTTTCTCAATTACTGTTATTTCCTTCTGTCTTTCTCTCGCTTTTCATACCCATGATTAAGACAAACACGTATGGGCCTGAGAAAGAGTTTCTGAGAGTTTAACTTCTAAATGAAAGTACATTTCTCTTGACCGTATATCTTCAGGGCTTTCTGAGACCCTGGAGCAAATCCATTGATCTTCCTCTAACAAAGAATGGGCACGAATAAGGAAATAAATAAAAAAATAAAAGACTAATTATAGTGCAGACTACTTTTATGATGCTTTTTTTGTTCTTTTTGCAGCTTGACATCCTATGCTTTCACTATATACTGAGCGTTCAATACAATTTGCAACATCCATCAACACTTATTTAAGTAACTAAAATATAAAAGATTTATTTGCTGCTCTTACTTATGTCTAGATTTGAGTAAATGAATGAATGGCACTTCAGATTAATCGTCATCCACTGACTTCAGCAACTTGCAGGCAACAATAAAAATGCAACACTTGCTTTATTGAACAAATATGAACCACAGCCTCCAGGGATATTCCAAGACGATCCATTTGTATTCTAATCTGTTAAAGGATGTCTAATATATAAGTTTATGAGGAGATCATTCTGTAAATGTCAATCAAAATAAAGCATGCACAACTTAGCATGCGTTTACAACATAATGGAGGAGGATGAAAAGGTATCTGGAGAGTTTTCTTCTACTATCTCAATTAAGCTACATATGTGATCATCTGAAACTAATTATCCCCCCCAAATGACTGTCGTAAAAACACATGTAAACATTTACTGAAATTTACTTACTATCTATAATCCATCAATAAAACTTACTAGCAGATGGTGCCACCATTGTGATTTCATAGGCTGTTTAGAAACTCAATTGCTTCCCATCTAAATTCATAGAAGCAGATTATGTGCGTAATCAAATGAGCAGTTCTAAATTAATGTGTTTGTATGGCGTTTCAGAGAGCTCTGATCTGGGATCAGGGTGAGTATGATGTGAGCTGTGAGGCCAAGCTGTGGCAGAGTACAAACAATAAGGCCCTTGAGTCTTTCATCATGACAGCATTATGACTGGCAACCAGTCATCATTTACAGTCTTGAGCAAATGGCCAGTGAAACTAGCGGGAAGAGAGAGAGATAAAGGATAGCAAAATGTGGCACACACACACACACACACACACACACACACACACACACACATATATATATATATATATATATATATCCATTATATCCATATTCATATCCATATTTATATATATCCATATTTCGTCAAGGATATCCCTGTACTTGGTCGCATTCATCTTTCCCTCGATTGCTACCAGTCGTCCTGTCCCTGCAGCTGAAAAACACCCCACACCATGATGCTGCCACCACCATGCTTCACTGTTGGGACTGTATTGGACAAGTGATGAGCAGTGCCTGGTTTTCTCCACATGTACCGCTTAGAATTAAGGCTAAAAAGTTCTATCTTGGTCTCATCAGACCATAGAATCTTATTTCTCACCATCTTGGAGTCCTTCAGGTGTTTTTTAACAAACTCCATGTGGGCTTTCATGTGTCTTGCACTGAGGAGAGGCTTCCGTCGGGCCACTCTGCCATAAAGCCCCGCCTGGACGATGGCTGCAGTGATGGTTGACTTTCTACAACTTTCTCCCATCTCCTGACTGGATCTCTGGAGCTCAGCCACAGTGATCTTTGTGTTCTTCTTTACCTCTCTCCAAGGCTCTTCTCCCCCTGATAGCCCAGTTCGGCCGGACGGCCAGCTCTAGGAAGGGTTCTGGTCATCCCAAATGTCTTCTATTTAAGGATTATGGAGGCCACTGTGCTCTTAGGAACCTTAAGTACAGCAGAAATGTTTTTGCAACCTTGGCCAGATCTGTGCCTTGCCACAATTCTGTCTCTGAGCTCTTCAGGCAGTTCCTTTGACCTCATGATTCTCATTTGCTCTGACATGCACTGTGAGCTGTAAGGTCTTATATAGACACGTGTGTGGCTTTCCTAATCAAGTCCAATCAGTATAATCAAACACAGCTGGACTCAAATGAAGGTGTAGAACCATCTCAAGGATGATCAGAAGAAATGGACAGCACCTGAGTTCAATATATGAGTGTCACAGCAAAGAGTCTGAATACTAAGGACCATGTGATATTTCAGTTTTTCTTTTTTAATAAATCTGCAAAAAAGTCAACAATTCTGTAGTTTTCTGTCAATATGGGGTTCTGTGTGTACATTGATGAGGAAAAAAATGGACTTAAATGATTTTAGCAAATGGCTGCAATATAACAAAGAGAGAAAAATTTAAGGGGGTCTGAATACTTTCCGTACCCACTCTATATATCACCACACGAACAACACTAATATACGTATTTCATGCTTTTTAAGTCGGATATACTTATATGTCCAACGTTTTATAAAACGATGTTTGATCACGTAGATCCTTGGAGTGACCAGAAAAAGAGGGATAGAAATTGATCTTTAGCTGCTCTTACATTTGTGCTGAAATATTATCTCCATGCCTGGCTGCAATATCCGTTTAAAAAAAAAAAAAACACCAACAACGAAAGCCTGTCTTCCCTCCGAGTTGATTAATATTGATTCTGTGTTTGCACAAACATGTGGGTCTCCTCAGGTGGAACCAAATTACTCTGAAGCGCTCCAGTACTGCTCAGCTCCTCTAGGAACAAAGCAAAGCATTAGAGGTCTGTTTGCGAGAATAAAACAAAATTAAAGAAAATAAACAGAATGTAGTTGGGAAGCTGCAGAGGGAATCAGGCTCCTGGTTGTTGATTGGGTGAGTCTTAAAGACACTTTCATACAAAAGTGCTTGGTGCTGCTCTGCTGATGTAAACTCCGGAATGGTGCGTATTTACCTTTGGAGAACATCACACATTTTTCACATAACAACAAATGGTAAATAAATGCAAGTGCTGTTCTGTTCGATTTAAATTATTATTTCACTTCAGAATTCAAATTTCCAGATAATTTACTCACGCCCCATGTCATCCAAGATGTTTATGCCTTTCTTTCTTCAGTTGAAAAGAAATTAAGGTTTTTGAGGAAAACATTCCAGGATTCTTCTCCATATATTGGCCTTCAATGGGTTGAAGGTACACATTGCAGTTTCACTGCAGCTTCAAAGGGCTCTACACGATCCCAGACTAGGATTGAAGGTCTTGTCTAGCGAAATGATCGTTCATTTTCAGTGAGAATGAGGCTGAGACTAATCCAACAGTACAATGAACTGAGAACCGACATGCTGAGAACTGTCTGCTGAGGATTTCATAAAGTGGGCAAAATGTATGTTTTTGCCGTATTTTGCTAAACAGCATAAAGAATAACAAACATGAACTGGAACTAATACTTTAACCTAACGGCATTAGTTCTCATGACAACAGCCGTGCACTGTTGGTTAATGTTTTGCAACAGTTCTCGAGTCACCAGTAAACTGAACTGAGGAAATAGTTCTACCAGAAGGATTCGGGAGGCCAGATAACGTAACAATGATATTTATTAACAATCAGTAAGCATAATATGGTTAGATAAAGTTCTTTGGGGTTGGTCCCATCCATAGGGGGTTGCAGACTCTGCGTTTCCTGCCTAGAGATGAATGCAGGGGCGTAGCCGACCTCTGGGAGGTATGGACAGGGACCATCCTGGTGGTGGTGGGGAAGATGGAGGTAAAGGTTGGCGTCAACATCTGCGAACTCAGACCTGTATAAGTGCCAATCTTTTCTACTCCAAGTGTTACATAATGGTTGGTTAGATCTAAAGTAATAAGGGACATTACATTTGAGTCTTCCCGGCAAAATTTACACTAGAGCTTTCATTTCAGTGAGTTGACTCCGTTTTATTCACTTTATATGTTTTGGGACATGTATAACATCTGAGTTTCACATCATTAATTGGGTGTCAGAATTGCATATGTGACATCATTGCATGATTACATAAACAAACTGATCCAAAAGAACCAGTTCACAGAAAATAATCAGACTTCCCTATAATCAGACATCACTATTTCGGAATACCTAGCAACAGTAGGTTTACGTGCATTAATTTTCTTCAATCCAGATTAATCCAATCCAATTTCAGATTCTGAAATAATTAGTTTTTTCTTATTAATTGAATTGTTTATGGTCTACATCAACCCTTTCAAATTGAATTCAGATTGAGATTAATTCAGATCAAATAAGGTGTAAACATACCCACATGGTTCGGACCCGGAGTAAAAAGAGACCTGCTGCGGGAAAAGGAAGAAGGTAAAATCAAACTCAAACCAAGTGTGAAAACAACTTAGATCTTTTAGAAACCCCTACCCTGAAATTACATTTTTTTTGTATTGGCTCTATTATGCTTTTTTACATAACAGAATGTTCTGCTCTGAGCCCTGTGCAAGCTGTTTACAGAGATGGCCTGCAGCAAATTACCCATCATGCATGCCGACTGTGAATAATTCATTCACCTTCTGTGGAGTATTGAGGAGGGAGACCTCTTCGTTTCCCAGTCATACTTTTATCTCTAATTTGGGGTCTCTGATTAATTATTCCTCCCATTAAGGACATGATTGCGAGTTTCTCATGATGATAATTTCCCAGAAACTGGGAATTCTGAGCTATCCGAAGCCATTGCTTTGTGTGGTTCACTGCATGGATTCCTCACCCTATGATTCCAGCATGATTCCAGTAGTTGAGGTCAGCGAGAATATAGAAATGCTAATGAGCATCCAGCTAGGACTGGTTAGGCCCAGTTTGTTTCATGTCTCGTAACACAGAAGAAAGCTAATGAGGAAGAACTGGAATGTTGAGGCCTTATTCCCCAGCGTAAGGCGTTCACTTGCTACTACTTTATTTTCTTTGAAATAAATAACCACACATTGTGCCATGTAGCACAAGTTATCCACATGGGTGAAAATGAGAATTTTGATATGACCTCCAGCTGAGAAGCTCATGGCCATCCATAAACTGACCTCCCACTACAGCCAGAGAGAAAGAAGAGTTCATTTGCAAATAACAATGTAATTATAACACTTTCATCTCTTCAAAGATCTGGCCGCACTTTCGGGACACTTCAATTCGCACCTTGCCTCTTTGGCTAAATTGAATGCTGTCAACGGACCTCAGACATGGATGATTCTGAAGAAGATTGTAATGGAGGCCCACGCTTTCACAAGACAAATAATCAGTCACGGATCAGAAATGAAAATTCAGTAGCACTGCTGTAAAAGCAGCTCGGTGCTGCTGTTGCTGGCCTGATTTGCACATGTGAGATGGAGCCAAAATATGCAAAGTTCTCCAGGTATGGCGGAGGGATGGAGTGGAGAAAGATGGGCCAACAGCTGCTCTTTGAAATGCTGAAATGCCTGCTGACAGTTGCAGAGTCCTGCAGAGAGGTACTGAAAGAGAGACGGCAGGATAATAAGATGGCTTTGATCTCTGCGGCATGGTCGAAGTAGTCTTTTCTTGGATCTGTGTTTGTGTTTCTATGTGAATATACACCTCTGCATGCCTTCTATGTGTTTGTGTGTAAGTCCTGTAGGCAGTACTATTCAATTAAATGAACAGTTCGAAATTTAGATTCGGATGAGTTGCGTTTGAACCGCACATTGTATTTTAATGCAGCAAAATGCCATGTTGCTTGGCATCTAATGGGCTAAGAGTATTAGGTGGAAGAATTGTTTTATAATGTTTATTATCAATTTTGAATTTGTCTCTTCTAGGATAGATACACTGCGCAGTGCTTCCCACAGGTTTGAAATATAATTGCAGTAGTAGCCAGGTGAAAAATCCTCCTGTTACCCACGGCACAAAAATATGTAGTTTTTAACAATATATATATATTGCATAGGCTACTATTATATATAATTTACTTACTAATATTGTGCCTTGTCAATTATGCAAAATTACAGCATTTAAATGCTGAGTTCTTGCTTTGCCAGATAGTGTTTCTCTCAGTGAATACAACTTAGATTTTACTGATGCTATTAAAATCTATATATTGAATAATTTGTGTCAAATTTTCTTCCTGAGAGGGAGCTTCCGAGCCAGAGAGACCACAACAGTTTACTATGAATTAAATTGAAATGAAATTAAATACAATTTATTATGTGACCAAAATACCAATAATGCCAAGAAGAAACTTTTAATTATAAACAAGCCTGAAATACACAGGGACTCTTATTTTGAAATGTGTATTCTTCAGATGAGAGCGATAAAATATACATTCCTGCAACCGTCTCTAAAACATATTATATAAATGCCATACAGTAGATGTCTTAATTCATCAACTCGAGTTCATTAGCAATCGCTTGGCATAAATGTGCGCTATTCATTGATTGGGAATTACTTTGAAGCCGTCTGAAGCGTTGCGCGAGCCTGTAGAATTATTTTGGTCATGAAAAATTAAAATTAATAAAACAAATCAATCCACAACCAAGCAACCAAATTGTACTATAAATTTCACTATATCGTAAACGCTATCTCAGAATCTTTCTCCTCTCACAAAAACCCACGAGGTGAAGGTGCATTAACTCCTCTTTTAAACTTTGTGGGAGTTGAGACAGATGTGCGATTGTGTGGTTTGTTCCCGCCCCTGTCAATCAAACGCAGCAAGCATGCCACCTGTCAAAACGCGCAGAAGCTTAGTTTAGCCATAGTCATGTGACATGGGTGTTTTGAATCACAGTTGTTTCACAGCAGTGTTTCGAAACATCTACGCTTCAGGATCATCTCCACAACGTGTCGAAATGTCAGTTTTGCGTCAGCCATCCCTAAACAGTTCTTGCGCACAGGAACGAAACTTGTAGGGAATTTCATAATCTAGGGGGGATAAAAAGTAGTTTTAAGTTTTAAGCCTAAACTTGACACAGACTGTAAATCTGTAACTCAAATCTGATTGGCTGATTGGAATGTTGTTTCAGGATACACAACGATGTTGTTCAACGATGTTGCACTTGGCGCAAAAATCATTTTTTGTTTCCCCAAACAAAACTGCAACTCCACTTCTGTGGTTTCAAATATATTGCATTATGTTGCATGTAAAAGTATATGTCAATGGTTCACATCCTTGTGCGTATTTTTGCCATGCGATATTTATGAGTTACACAGCACAGGCCAAGGACAAAGCACAGATGCTTTTTCATGAGCTACACAAACAGATTCAAATGCATTTCATTTCTTTAAAATGAACATCTCTGGAGAAGCAGAGCCTATTTTAATCACTGCTTTTTTAGTACCATTACCTTACACAGTTTCCCCTGTACAGCAATTAACTGACTGACAAAAAACAATAACAACAAAACAAGCTGATTAATTGGACAAACATTTTAAGCTTTTGTTCTGCCAAAATTTCTTAGTTATACCTAAGAGACAAACTTTAATAGAACAAAACCGTAAAAGGTTGAAAATGTAGCTACATTATAGGGAATCATGCAAAAGCACATTTGATTGTTTTCTTTTATTTTCTGGATCATGTGACGGCCGTGGAGTTGTGTTGGTGTTGTGGGAAATAAAGTTAGTCTCTCACTCTGTTTACAACCCTGAATCTGCCCTTTTCCCCCTCATTTCTGCACAGCGCTGTGGGGAAACTTTCTGATTTATCTCCACAGTGCAGACTATGCTCTTCTGGGGGCAATAATTAATCCCTCATTTGTGAAAAATAAAAGCTGGTTGCTGATAAGCCAGTATGGTCAGGGCCTCATTTCTCTGTAACCTCTGCATCGGGACCCTCAGGGCTGCCGGATTCGACTCAAACAACCACCACAAGCAGCCAAACCATTGGTGTCAGTCACTGAAGGGCAGGAGCTTTTAGCTTTCTTCTCCATGCTCCATAACCAGCTTTAAAGATGGACTCTTGCATTCTTTAGATCATTCTGCAGCTAATACATTTGCAGCAGATGGACACAAGTGCCTGTATGTGTTGACACTCCATGCAAAACTAGCAGCTCCCATCCCGCACAATCTATTAGGGCTGCACATTTTGTCGCACGATACGAAAGATTGAAATTGAACGCGATTATGAAATCGCAAAGGCTGCAATTATTTTTTTTTATGCACAGCTTTTCAGTGAAGAATGGCTCCAAATGTTAATCCATCTAAAAGCACTGCGAGTTATTATTACACGCAAAAACAATGCATGTCAAACATCTGTCCAGATGTTTCCAGAGAAGCATTTATTAACATCTTGTCCAACAAAAGACAACATTTAATGACATGTTCCAAACTCACTTTTGAGCATCCTTCTGTGAGATGTTGTGACTTCTTCCACAGAATAAAGTAGTCGTGTGTGTTTATTAGTTATCATATTTAATCAATCTTCTGTTTATTCCAATAGAATATGTCTGCGGACCACAAAAGTGGTGTAACAGGAAGGGGGCGTAACTTGCTGCAGGGGGCGTAACATGAAGGGCAGCAAAGAAGCCACTTCTCTCCAAAAAAAACATCAGGGACAGATTGATCTTCTCAAGAAAGTATCGTTAATGGACTGCCGAGGACTGGGGGAAAGTCATATTCTCAGATGAAGCCCCTTTCTGATTGTTTGGGGCATCTGGAAAAAGGCTTGAGCGCTACCGTCAGTCCTGTGTCATGCCAACAGTAAAGCATCCTGAGACCATTCATGTGTGGGGTTGCTTCTCATCCAAGGGAGTGGAGCTCACTCACAATTCTGCCCAAAAACACAGCCATGAATAAAGAATGGTACCAAAACACCCTCCAAAAGCAACTTCTTCCAACAATCCAACAATATTTTGGTAAAGAACAATGCATTTTCCAGCACGATGGAGCACCGTGCCATAAGGCAAAAGTGATAACTAAGTGGCTCGGGGACCAGAACGTTGAAATTTTGGGTCCATGGCCTGGAAACTCCCCAGATCTTAATCCCATTGAGAACTTGTGGTCAAAAAAACTCACTAATTCTGACAAACTCCAAGAAGTGATTATGAAAGAATGGGTTGCTATCAGTCAGGATTTGGCCCAGAAGTTGATTGAGAGCATGCCCAGTCGAATTGCAGAGGTCCTGAAAAAGAACGGCCAACACTGCAAATACTGACTCTTTGCATAAATGTCATGTAATTGTCGATAAAAGCCTTTGAAACGTATGTAGTGCTTGTAATTATATTTCAGTACATCACAGAAACAACTGAAACAAAGATCTAAAAGCAGTTTAGCAGCAAACTTTTTGAAAACTAATATTTATAGAATTCTCAAAACTTTTGGACATGACTGTACAGTAAATTTTATTTTTATGAAAGGGGTAGGTTTCGGGTAAGGTTTGGGTGTTGGGGATAGCTGTAATTGCATGAGTCTGTATTAATTTGATATTATAATTAATTTTGAAAGCAATATAAGCTCATCTTACACACATTTCATTCATAAAACCTAAAATAATTTACTTTAAAAGATTGTTTTTGTCAATGATGTCCACACTTATAGGGGCGCAACTTGAAGTACGTTATAGTACTGCGGGATGCAGATAGACCCTTCTCGTTTATTCAGCTACAGCGATATGATGAATGTTGTCTTCTTCTACTGCATTTTGAGTTTCTGCGCAAGAGCGCCCTCTGGCTTTCAGATGGAGAAGCATTTACTACTGATCACAGAGCTGCACAGCTCTGACAAGTTGCGCATCAAATAATCGCAGCTTTTGCCAAATCGCGTGCGATTTAATCGCAATAAATCTTGCGGCCCTAGTCATAGCAACCAATACTTGATAAATATCGCTGTTCTTAAATAAATTACTTATAAGGTTTTGGTCAAATTGCCCACTCATAATCATGTTACATAATCATTATTACAATATTAACCAAAAATAATCGTGATTAGAATTTTTGCCACAATCGTGTAACGATTCAAATGAAAAGAATAATTCTTTCAAACAATTACTACTAAAAATTCAGTCTGTCCCTCACACCAAGGTATAGCGTCAGAGTATATTTTGCATGAGTCATACAAACTACTTCTACTGATACTTTTTGTGTCATTTTTTAAGCTTGTTCGTCCCACTCACATTCATTAAAGCTGAATTGAAAAGAGCAACCAGGCTGATTCTTCAACTTTCTTGAGAAAAGTCATACTGAATTGTAAAGCCGAAGTTCTCATTTTGGGTTCTTTAGATGTTCCTTGTCAGCCCAGTTTGCTACTGTACTCCTCCTCTCTTTTCTGCTCCTGTCAGGAGCCTGGCTGCAGGGTGGCGATCAAAAGGATGGTTTGACACCGACTCAAAGGAAGGTGGTTGTTCTGTCACACCAGATAGTCGGTTACATAAACGTTCAGCTCTCAAGTCAGTGGACACACGGACAAGGTCTGAAAGACTTACAGATCCCCAGCCAAGCGTTGAAACCAACACAAGCACTATTTCAGTGTGTGTCCATTTCTCACCACCTCACTCTCGTCCACCGGCTCATGCTATCAGGATGAACTCAGGCAGAGAAGCTTCATCCTCTGATAATGTGCGTTTAATAAGTATTAGATTGGATAGCAGACGAATATGGTGTCACTGTAAGGATGACAGTTTGACTTTTCATACCATTGATGCGTGGGTTGACAGACCGCATGTATTAGCTAATGGTGCGGTTCCACTGGCATCTGTTAGAGATGGTCCAGTGAGCTCACAATTATTAGGCGCCATGGATCACTGCAGGGGCCCATTACAAACAAGTGTGTGTGTGTGTGTGTGTGTGTGTGTGTACACATGTGTAACTGCTCTGTTGAGGGTCAGTGTCTCTTGAGAAGCGATTTCTCAGAAACAATATCATTGGTTTTGCAGTTGCCATGCCTCGTGTCTTCAGGAGAAGCTGCCACCATTTTAAAAACACCAATAATGGAATATGATGTTGTGCTTGTCTTTTCTCATATGTTTTCACAGTCTTGTTGACCCTGGTAAATCACTGTATGTGCAAATAGGATTACCCAAAAACAGATAGCATTAATTTTCTGCTGTATTGGACAGGAGAGCGTTATTGAATAAAGCCTGAACTGACAATATCCATGGCACATAATCTCTGCTATATAAACCTCCAACAGATGCAATATATTCTAACGATGAATATTGTCCACTGCCAGTATTAATTTAAATGAAATATCCCAAAGGAATAATGTACTGGCCAACATACAAAATGTGAGCTGTACAGTAGACACTAACTGACAGTGACATTAGGCAGTAAATTCTTCTTCTTCTTTTTTTCAACTCTCATATATATAATTAGTTATATTTTAATATGATATATTTGATTTGACATGAAATTTAGAAGTGTGCATGAAATTAGCCATTTAATTAGCATTGCTCTTCAGGGAATAAAAGTTGTAAGTGTACTTTTAATTATGCATTTCAGTATGAATTATTCATAAGCATTCATATAAATAGTCCATGTGTTGATAATCATTAATGCTATTAATATTCTATATTTGAAATGACAGTTGTTTGGTTTTCATTTGATATATGTTTAATTATTACCATTCATTTTATTGACAATAGGAGAAGAATCATTTCCCAGAATGCTGTAGTTTTCTCTTTAATCATCTATTAAATGATTAAATAACACCCTAGAAGTTGCAGGTTTGTTTTAGATGACCTTGATCACCAAAAAGAAATCAAGGCACATTTTGTTTGTTGTAGACATTCTAATTTTACAACTACAAGTCATTAGAGCATTAGTAGATGGTGAATGTGATTTCTCCTACCATGTCTGTTATGCTAAAAACTAGAATCAATTGAATTAAAATTTGCTCAAGGATTGTAGGTCAGACTCTTCTGAGAAGCTATATGATTTAGCTTATTATAATAATTTGGCTTATAATATAGTTTCTGATCCTAATCATGTCCTGCATAATGAGTTTGAGTTATTAACATCAAACCGGAGGTACGGAGTTACAAGATTCAATAAAGTTAGGCTGAAACCCTCTTTTGAGCATCAGGCGATCCTAGAGTTGAATAAGAATCTTCAACAGAGTATTGTGAAGGTGTTGTAGTTGTATAAGTGTAGTAGGAGGGTAAGTTGTAATTTAATGGAGTGTAAATTGTTTCATGTGGATAAAGAAAGACCATACAATCTACAAACTAAGGTATGTTGTAAAACATGTAAGTAAACTTTCAGACTTGTCTGACAATGAAGTGTTGCAGGATCAAATTTTTTTAATTTATTTTTTGTATTTTGGAAAAACATTCCAATCGACAAATCAGATTTGAGGGACACATTTACAGTTTATGTCAAGTTGACGCTTACAACCAGGATTAGGTGCTTCTACCTCAGGTTCATCTATCATTTCCTTCTGGTTTTAGGAAGAAGTTATGGGTAGGGTTAGGTTTAGGGGGTAGAGATAGGGTTAGGACTAAATGTTAAGACAAGAATGTTGTTCCAGGATCAACAGGAACATTGCTTGGCAACAAACAAACAAACAACATTTTTTATTGCTTTGGTCCCCCAACAAACATTATTCTGACTATAAGTAACTACATTTCACCTTATTCTACTAACCCAAATCCTAACACCTAACCCTAACACTCTAAATTCTACTAACTCTAATCTAATCTACACTAACTCTAACACTCTAATCTACTAACACTTGCAAAATTAGTTATAGTTAGTGGAATGTCTAAAATGGACCATCAAAATAAAGTGCAATCCATTTATCTTCATATTAATAATTAACTTTTTACAAAAAAATGCTTAGTACATGCCGAAGACAACTGCAGCCTAGCAAAAAAGAAAAGAAAAAAAGAAAAAGAAATAAAAAGAATGAAATCTCGATTCATCTCCTAATAAGACACACAATAGAACCATATGGCAAAGATACATATTCCCATAACTCAAGTATTTTTGAACGTCCTCTGTGACTGCCTCCCGCAGAATAAACATGATCTAAACTTCCTCGCGATCTCCCACAGGGACCAGCTGCACCCTCCACCCTCTCCTCGCAACACCCCGCAGGACCCACTGAGAAACAGGAACGTAGAGAAAAACCTGCACCTCACAGACACTTTTTTTTCTCACACTCTTCCAACATTCACCTAAACCTTCCATCCATTACATGTCTGGAATTGCATCCAAATCACTTGCCTAGGCTGTTTCAGAGCTCGGCCCTGAATCATTATTACCTGATTAAATGTGATTAGGCAAAGATCATTAGCAGCTGCATGTGCTGTCACTAACGATTAGAGTGATGGTGGAGTCATATCCAATACGTTTGCCCGCTACACCCCTGAGAGCCTCTCTCTCACCCTGGAAGACATTGTTCGCCAATCGACTTGGACACCACGCTCTTGTTACAAGACAGCAAGTTTCTTTCTTCTTGTTTCTAATTGAGAAAATCTTCTATGATCTGCCCTGAACTAATACATTTGCACTTCAGATGAGAGTGTTTCATTTTTGGTGTTTGATGATAAAGAGAGTAAATTAGTTTTGAAATGAATGCTAAGTTCTGTGAGGTCCTGTCAGTCATGATTCAAAAGAACAGTTCTTCCAAAAATGAAAATCTAGTTATTGTTTACTCACTCACATCACAGCCATTAACAAAAGAGGAGAGATTCTGAAGAATGTTTGCAGTGGTCTTTTCCATAATCCATATAATGACAATTCAACAGTGGTCACTTTTAAAAAAAAAGAAAACTCCCTAAAAGTTCATATGAGTCGTGTGCTATATTCCAAGTTTTCTGAAGTTGAAAGCTGTGTGTGAAACTGAAATGAAAGCCTATAATCAACTTCATGCTGTTTTAATAACCATATATTGTAGTATGAAATGGCATCTAAATAATATAAGATATATTAATCAAACAACAATGTTGACAATGATTTTGTGGAAAAAGAAAATAAAAAAAAACTGCTCTTAGTTATATAACATCTAAAGTTAACACAGCTAAAAAGCATTTAAATAATTTAAAATAATTTTACAAAATAATAATCCTACTGCTGCAAAAAATAAGTACTTTTGTCATTTGTGGCTGCTGTGTGTGAGATTAAAGATCTGCATTTGCATATGCAAACATAGGATGAAATACTAATACATAATACTAATACAAACATAATTCTAACACATTTCCCACAAAGTGTAGGAGGTTGATTCTAGTTTTGTTCAAATTAAGAGGGAAATGCCCCTCACAAGTTCTTCTATGCAAGGGGCATAGGGTCTCAACACGCTGTAACTGAAGAAAACACATGCAAACAGAAAAACACCAGCAAATTAAGAAAACATCACGAGTTTGTCAACACATGTGTATTGTTTGTGTGGATTGTGATTTTGGTTCCGTTCTTGAGTTCATCATTAGTTCATTCCTGTCAGGTGTTTGTCATTCATTAGTCTCGTTATCTCCTGGTGTTCCCTGTATATAAACCCTGTGTTTCATTTAGTCCTTGTCCATCGTTAACGTTGCTTGTATTCTCCTGATTCTACGTTAAACCATGTTATATTTTCTCTCTCCGTGAGCTTCTTCCTGTACACACACCCATGACAGAACGACGGGCCTAAAACTTGCAGACGGTCTGCAGTATGTCCGCGGCAGAGGATTTACTGTGTGGATTGAGGCAGAATGGCCGTTCATTGGGGGAGTTCATCGAGCTTTCCCATCGGGTGAGTTTGAATGACACTGTGCTCAATGTTTGTTTTTTCATGGGGATCCATTAAAAAGAACCTCTCTATAATCCTTTCCCTCGTTGAATCAGTCAGACTTATTCTCTATTTAAATGGTTCCAATTATGGAATCGAAAAGGTTCGAGTGGATCTGTGTTTTCATCCAGCTCCCTCTGAAACACACACGGTGTCATTCACTCACCCCACGCCGAGAACCTCCTCATGTTCATGCAATGTCACGAGCCATCTCTGTCCACCGGCGCTTCCCCACCAAACATTAACGACAAGCTCCATCCTCTGCCCGGCGATCACCATGGCTGCTGTGCACGAGCCATATTGCGAGCTGCGATACAAGATGGTCGCCAAGCACGAGACGTCAGGCAAGATGGGCGCAGCCACGCCTGAATGAGATATAATGGCCGAAGACGAGTGGCTCATGGACTTTTGTATAGTGCCAGCTCTTAAGCCTGAGCCCGCTCTAGTTCCTCAGTCTAAGCCCACTCCAGTTCTTTAGCCACGTAGGAGCAAGCTGCGCCGGAAGAGGGCCGTTACAACTGAGCCACACACCTGCACAGCTGCCACTTCCACTGCAATGGCTGACCAGGAGGAGCTCCCTGAATCTCCAGAGCTCCCTGAATCTCCAGAGCTCCCTGAATCTCCAGAGCTCCCTGAATCTCCAGAGCTCCCTGAATCTCCAGAGCTCCCTGAATCTCCAGAGCTCCCTGAATCTCCAGAGCTCCCTGAATCTCCAGAGCTCCCTGAATCTCCAGAGCTCCCTGAATCTCCAGAGCTCCCTGAATCTCCAGCACCTGAGCTTCCGCTGCCTGAGCCAGTTCCAGACCTTCCTGTACACACACCCATGACAACATGTGCTGCAAATACTGACAACGCAACCAAATACAGAAACTTGAACTGAAGACAACACAGGCAAACAGAAAAAACACATGCACATTTGATCAGTATTTGGAGGCCATTTCTGTATTTGGTTGCATTGTGAGTATTTGTAGTGTGTTTCTGTATTTGGTTGTGTTGTGAGTGTATAGTGGGTTTCTGCATTTAGTAGCACTGTGAGTATTTGCAGTGCGTTTCTGTATTTGGTTTGTGTTGTGAGTTGTGGTACATGAGTTTTTTTCTATTTGCATGCATTTTCTTCAGTTGCATTGCATTGAGCTCTTTCGGCCCCCGTACTGCTTGCAGAATTAAAAGTACATACAAAGACAATTCAATTCCATATTCAGAAGACTTAGAATATAGTGCTTGCCATTTGGCGTATAGCAGAGGTTTTCAAAGTCAAAGAGAGTGAAAACCACTTGTCTATGTAGCTATATTGTGCTAGACCGCTGTGGAATATTTTATCTATCCTTCTTTTCCAGTTAAATCAACACAAGGATAATGACAGAATTTTCATTTTGGGGTTAACTATTATAGTTCTATAAATAGTTCAGGAGGCATTTAATTATTGCCATGTATTGCTGGTCTTTCATTTCAGCCTGATGTTTTTTGGTTATTCTGTCATTCCATTCAGTGTTTTCACTATAATATTTCAGTAATTTTCACTAATCATGAATGTCATTTTCACCATCACGCTTCCTTATGTGTGCAAAATAAATGCCAGCACATCCTCAAAAAATACCTATAAATCTTTACAGCATATAAAGCAAAATAAATAAAAAAATAAATAAAAAAACTTCTTGATGTATTTCTGAGAGTAGAGCTAAAATTGAAAATTCTGTGGGTATGATTAAAGAGTGAAGCTCTTTGCCTCTGAACCTAGGACTAACAGGATTTGAAAAAGTATGAATATAAATATCCTTCTTTCAGCCTTAACATTACAGCAGAGATGGGAAGGAGAAACCAAATCCTGCTCCAAAAGCTTCTGTGTGGTGCTAAAGCCTATTAGCTTGACCTAATCATCAGTATACTGGGGATTATCTGAGACCTGGTAATTGAGATATTCCCGCTGAGGAAAACTACAAACATCTGCATCAGACACCTGTGGTTATTGCCATAATGGGATGATTTGAAGGTTTATCTTGGCAAAAACCAAACAGATGAAAAGTTGTGGAGCTGTGGTTATGGGGTTGTCACATTGAGCTGTGCTGCTACATAAATATTGCAGGTGTTTAATTCTGGTTTGTCTTGATTTCTGATCATGTTGCCCTTCTCTTCAATATCTCAGTTGTTCCTTTTAGAAGCCAATGAGATTACATTTCAGCCGATAAGCTATTACAAAATGTTATACCTCTATATACAACTACAGAATGTCAACAATTGTCTCATTTGTGTGTGTTTTTTTTTTCTGTGTCTGTCTTAGTTCTGTTTAATGAGAAACATCTGAGACGAAGTGGATACTTAAAAGAAGCAGAACAGAGAACGCCACAACCGAGCTATGAGCTATGAAAGAGCAATCTCTGAGAAATAAAATGTTCCTCTGGGTAAATTCCTTTCCTCAATTGTGCTCTCAATAAAAGTGGAAAAGAGCCCAAAATTAAATGTAAAAAAAGGCATAAAAATAAGTAAAAGGCACTTGAACTTGGCATGAAACCAAAGTAGAAGTGAAAAGTTTTGCTACTTGTGAATTAAATAAGCCATTGATTCAGTTCAGGCAAACCTTAAACCTCAACCTTAACATAGATAATAATACCTTTTCTGAACAATGAAATTACTTCTTTGTATTCTGAAGCATGAAGTGCATAATTCACCAATTCAAGCAGTAGCTCAAAAATCAGTCATGTATTGGCATCACACAGACTGTACTTATGGACTCCTTAAAATTGTATCTGCTTTATACTTCAGTCCTGCTCACAGCAAAAGCTAAACACTCAAAAACATGGTGAGATTTTCAACCTTTATTCACCATCAAACCGAATTCAAAACATTCATTAGAAAAGAACGAGTGTTGGGTCAGTTAAAGAAACTGATATGACTGCGTGTACATCCAGGTACCGATCAAAAGAGGAAGACATACCAACCCTGGAGAGCTTGTCTGGAAGCTTAAACTACTAAAATAAGATTTGTTAACATACACACTCACATACAGATTAACTCCTGGTGCATTCCACGAGTTCACAGTTACATATGATCGAACAGAATCATAAAGAATATGCATATTTGTTGTGCTGTCTGGAGGGAGGGCTCCGAGCTCGGAATGTGGCCCGGACCCAGTGCTGATTGGGTAGATTATCTGAACGTGCTCCTATACATTTGAGAATGTTGTTTTGTAATGAGTTTGCTGTTGTATTCCATTTGAACTTAACTGTATCATGATCCCATCTGCATACAAGTTCTCACTTTTAACTAGTTGCCTATATTAGCTAATATCTTAATTTGTGTTCCGAAGATGAACAAAGGTCTTATGGGTGTGGAACAACATGAGGGTGAGTAATTAATGAGAGAAATTTCATTTTTGGGTGAACTAACCCTTTAATGTCTTATCCTGCATGACCTTTTTCAACATCCCTTAATCCAACCCAACACCTAAACTTAAACACAAAAACTAAAAACTACCTTAAATGCTGAAAACTACCGTACTAACTATTAATAAGCAGTAAATTAGTAGTTTATGGAGCCAAAAGTTGTAGTTAATAGTGGATATGTGTTCCCTGTATTGAAGTGTTACTGAACTGGCTGTGGGATATGACTGGATTGGTGAACTGCAGATCTAGAGGCTGTGCAAAGGAACATTCTGTTTAAATGGCATAAAACACTATGAGAAGTTTGGAATAATGAAATGAGAGAACCTTTACCTTTACCAGACAAATAGAGCCCAATGGCCAATTATTTCCCTTAGCCAATTAACCTTCCCATCAGCCCTTGCTCTTCCCCCTGGTGGCATACTGACTGCCAAATGTGTTTGTACTCATCAGCTCCAGCTAGCTGATGAAAAGAGACAGGGGACTCAGTACATTAGCCTAAGGGTGGGACTAATATCAACCTATCTTTCCAAAAGTAGCTCGGTGTTGAGGTGTGTGAGGTAAGCCCATTCACAGAAGATCATTAAAATCAATGAAGGAAGCAAGCACTGCCTCCAAGAATATATAGTCCCTCAGACCAAAGATATTTGGCTTAAAGAGGGCAGTCAACCAAAAATGAAGTATGAACACACACACACAAAGGTTGCATGAAAGAAAACATATTAACTCTGCTATATTATCAACAACATTCAACAATTGTCTAAGGAATGAATATTAAATGAATATTCAATGTCATGCTAGGATTAACTATTTCAACCATAGTTTATGGTTATTCTGTTCACCTGTGGATTCCTTGCATTTCAGTTCAGAGTTTTTTTACTATAATGTTCCAGGAATTTTCACAAATCATGCATGTAATTTTCACCGTCATGATCCTGCATGTAAAAGTGCAATTGATAAACTTTAACAAACATTGAAATAGAGCAAATGAACATTTTTTGAGGTCAAAATGAAAGCGACACACATCCGTTACACTGTACAACACTTTCACAAATGCAATCCACCAAATTTACATAGGTCTACATAAAAATTGTATTAACTGGAATAACCCACGCTCTAAATTGGGGCGCAATCGGAAACATTACACAAGCACGATTACACAGTTTGTCAATATACCAGTGGCGGCTCCTGACTATAAATTTAAATAAAGGCAGATTCTGGGTCTTATCGCTAGTTTAGAATACACAGTTTGTAAGCTTTATATTCTAATCGCTGAACACATGCAGACACACTTTTGGCAGAGGTGTAGTGTTCTTGCATAATTCAGCCTGAGGGTGGTGCTCTGATGTTGATTGACAGGCTCTAATGATGCCTTCAGGTGCTATCGGATATTTCTTCCCACTTCCTAAGTCATGATTACGAGTTTGTCGCATTCAAGTCAAGTCAAGTCAAATCACTTTTACTTATATGGCACTTTTTACAATGCAAATTGTGGCACAGTAGTTTTACATTAATAATTGGCAAATCATTTTTGGCTGCACAGCAGCTCCCAAAGAAAACGGTGTCATTGTCCAGCTTATTCTATATATTATTGATTCATTCCGTTGCAAAGATCAGTAATTTTTAGTCTAGTTAATTTATGCATATCAGCACTGCAGAAAACAGTGACGTAATCGTCTGGCTCAGCTCAGCTCGCGGTTTTTGGCTTCCGGAATAGCCCAAGCCAGGTAAAAGTTTTTCCGGTCACAGTGATAGATAGCTAAGCCTAAGAACCAGTTCAGGAAATACAGTCTTTTTACAAATTAAATGTCATGAAAATGTTTGAACGGTCTTGGTGAGACTACAGAGCTCTCATTAAGAGCTAAATTTAAGAACTAATTTGAAGTGATGGCACTTAGATTAGTTATATTCTCCATGTCTGTTTGGTGCGCCTGTGCATTTTTGCACTCCATGTGCCTGCGTTTCAATGTGTATACGATCCATCCTAAATAGTATGTGACATTAGTAATACTCAATACTTTATATGGCGGATAGGGTGGATAGTATGCACGTTGGGATGCAGGGAGTGTTTTTCGTGAAGTGCTGGGGAAATGATCGGCTGGGAGCTCCCTTATCACCCATTCCTCATGCTCCGATTCATAATGAGAAGCAGGACTGCTCGTACCCTGAATGTTTCTGGATATAAACACTTCTGTCATCTCTCAATGATATTTCGTCTCATACACTCATGTTTTCCCGTCGTCGTCATCTTAAAGTCTGTAATATGCACAGCGTTACAAATCCATCAGTAGTATTGTTGCTGTTGCAACATTAATGCAAAGACTGATAGTTGTGTGCAGTGTGGTGTTGGAAATTAATTATGTCTTAGTTTAATCATTTAAATCGGTCAGGATTAGTTATAAAATATGCTTAAAAGCGGGATGTAATGCCATGAGATTAATACATGCTATATGTTTTAAAATGTAGTAAACTCACAACAATATGTATCTCTTATGACTTTAAATACCACATTGAAGCAGATATTGGGAGTTTAGTTTTTTATATGAATAAACTATATAAATAATGCATGTCGTATGCTGATACAAGCAGGGGGCTTGCTGAATGAGTAGCTCCATATTTGACAGCTGGTGAAATAAAACTGCCAGCCGGTGAATTCGAGTCTGAGTGGCCATATAAGCTACAAACAAGTAGAAAATAATTTCTTTGTAGATACAACTTGAAAAAAACAGACAAAACAGAGAAGGTAAGAAGCGATGTTTCAGGAAAGAACATATTAATCTAATAGCCTCAGACCCATAGCGGAACTAATGCTGTGTTCACGCCACCTCGCATTTACCAGAATTTTAAAATGACAACATGTGACGTTATATTCGGAGATGTTCACGTCCTCGGACTGGGAATGATGTGCTTTATGGCACCACTATCAATGCCTAAATGAATCTACAGCAGTCAGGTGGTACAAAGGCCACGTGGTATATGTGGCAGCCTTCAGAAAACTCCCAGCTTACAAACTGTAATTACGAGCTCTACAAGGACGTGAAAACTTTTACGAGCCACAATCTCATAGTTACAGTAATTACGATATGGTGTGAACACACCTTAACTTTACCCCACGTCACATGATTTCCGATTCTTCTGAAAAAAATTGAAATTGCTTTTGAACTCGCATTTTACTTTCGCTTTCTAATTTGCGATCACATGCACTCTGTATAGGAAGAGGCGATACTGACCACGTATTTTGATATTTGTCAATGAAACTCCGGATCTGTTGTGCACTAAATCATCCGTCATCGACATGTCAGTTATATATATCTCCTTTTCTTCATGTGATAAGTGAAATTTGTTCTGTAATGTAACTGACTACAGTAGCAAGCCTAATCATGTCCCTTTAGGGGCCCCGTAGAATTATTGTTATTTTTTTTACAAACTAAGAGATGAGTCACAATCATTTTCCCTAGTAATTGACAGCATATAAAGTCGAACGTGTTGTATTTTATCATGCTTACACTCCTCATTGATCTTTTTAATGGTGAAATTGTGCCTCTGAGTATCAACATACCGCTGTGTTTTCCTTGTAATATATCTCTGCTTTCCTCTTCCGCTAAAGTACAATATGCTTTCTAATATATTTTTAAGATGCTGTGCTCATCATAGCACTAAAATGTATCACAGTATAAGATAAAAGCTTTTCCTGCTGCATTAGTGGCATCATTTAATCAACATAAAGTGAGCAGTGCCAGTTGAAACATTCACAAGTATTTACAAACCTCTCACAAACTGATGCAGCTCTTTACCACAAGCAAATCGAGCTTGTTAACTCACAAGGTTTAGTACTTTAAAGACTGACTTTCATGAATTGCCTCAAATGAACTTGAATGAAAATAATGACGCTCCAGTGAAATAAGTCAGTGATCGAGAGCAGAGAAATTTAAAAGGAAAATCCGGCCAGTGTGTTATCTCAGATCTCTTTTAATGAATGTGCTAAAAAGTCATTCTGTCTATTTCACATTCCATTTAGAAACCAGGCAAATTCCTAGAAAAATAAGGCTCACTCTTCTGTGCCTGAACAAATGAGATTCCTTCTGCAACATTAGATTCATTTAATGAATTCCATATATCAAATTAAATTGCTGCTAGTGTGACTTTCTTGCACTGAGTGTGTTTAGAGAATTGCTTAACACTGCCCTCCAGTTCCATCTGAGAGCTATACTTTACAATCAGGAAACATTCACTGAATGCTTGATCTTTTGCATTTAAAATGAATTCATGTGCTGTGAGATATTTTAATCCAAATTCAGTCGATGTGTGGAATTTACTTAATCTCCATTGTGATGAATTAACCACAAGTAAAATCAGCTCTTTGCGAGTGAAAATGGCTTCTCATGCTAAAAAAAAAAAAAAAAAAAAGAATACTAGCAGTGAACGGGACCAACAAATTTGAAGCCCAAGAAAGTGCATCCATCCACCATAAATGAAAAAGTCGTTCTGAAATTTGTGTGAGAAATAAAAAAATCCATATTTAACAAGTTATAAAGTAGAATACCTGGATTCTGCCAGGCTGCCTTCTGTATTCAACTTAGGAAGAAAGTATAATCCCTCTCACAGTTTAATACGCTTACGCTACATCCTACACCTTCCGTATTCAACTTACAAATATATGGAAGGCGGTCTGACGGAAGCAAGATATTTTACTTTATAACGTTGTTAAATATGGATATTTTTCTTACGCAAATGCATTGAGTCGCTTCAGAAGGACTTCATTAACCCTCCGGAGCCGTGTGGAGTACTTTTACGGCGGTTATATTTGTTGGTCCCGTTCACTCCCATCATAAAGCCTGGATATTTATTACTCTGATTGTGTTCATCAGATAGAAGAAAGTCAAATACACCTAGGATGGCTTGAGGGTGAGTAAAACTTGGGGTAATTTTCATTTCAAAGTGAACCAATGCTTTAATTCTGAACATAGGCTGCCTTCAAGTCATCGTATTTGGAAGATATACACTTGAATGCTGTATTTTCAAGTGGGAAAGTCTGTATTTTGCACAGCTGATGAAAGAATCCAAGTGGATACAACTTGGTATTGATCATAATTGCATTCGGTCATTGTTGACTGTAAAGTTTAGTTATATATATTGTTTATTGTGATGAATAATAATTATAAAGTTTGAGGCGACAAGCCTGTGTGACAACATTAATTCTCTGTGGCAGCATGAGAATGATAAAATACATAGCATTAATTACACACCTAATGAACATTTGCACAACCCTAATAATTTGCTCTTCATTTTATCGTCGAAAATTACTCAAGCACACATTGTAATTTGATTTCTGAGCTTGAATGTAAGAAGTTCCCAGGAGGACTTGAAAGGTAGCAAAAATATGGATGTGACCTTAAAAATGCTGACTTACAATTTGAGTTTGATGTAGTGATTAAAAGAATGAATTCATACATGCTTTTTTTAATCAACATGGTTCCATTTCTTCTGAGAAATGTGTACTGCAGTTATTAAATGCTTGATTACTACAAGTATTAATAATGCACATTAAGAACAGAGCAGGGAAGGAAACAGGGTCAGTTTTGATTTTGTTGTTATCTTGTTAATTAATCTGGTAACAATTCTATAACTTAAAAAAAAAATAGAAAAAGAGAGAAGAAGGTACAGTACAGTTCAGTTGAAACCTATTCTCAAGTGACTTTTTTTTTTTCTCAAATGACTCAGTGTTTGAAAGACTTTTTTTCCTCGCAGACAGTCAGTCTTGATAGCCTTAAAGGCAAAGATCTTGTTTATTTTTAGAGATTGTGTCTACAGACAGACGAGATCAGAGAGCTGACAGGCTGCTTCCTCAGCTGTGTAAACAGAGGTGGCCGGACACTCGAGCGTCCCCCGTCTAAATGCATGTGTCACCTGTATGAAGTGCTGCAGGTTATTCCATGGAGGTGGTTTCACTGCTGCTGACAGTGGACTGTGCAGGCAAGAGAACCAAAACTAATGTTTTTTTGTTTTTTTTAGATATGTGAGAAGGCAATATGAGCTACACTAGTTACTAATGAAAACAGTTTCAAAGGATTATGGGGGAAGCGGAGCAGCTGTCAAGAAAGACAGCACCATTTTTTTTCCCCTGTTTTTTTATTTTTTTTTTATTATCAATCACCTTGCTGATATTAATTTACTGTTGACTGATGGAAAGTCATGAAGGGAATAATTTTTGGGACAAACAGTACCGTGTTTTATCTGTATCAAGAGAGATATACACACGCCTACAAACCTTAAAGGAATATTATGACATTATTTAAGGTGCTTTTGCAGAGAGTACCATCCATAGAGTGTAATGTACTTCAGAATAGATCTGAAGATCAAAACGACTGAAACAAGTTGCCAGTAATTCCAGGCTTACTTCCTGCACAAACTTATACAAATAATCATTATACCTATGAAAAATGTCTATATTGACCCACCCTCAAACATGAGCACAAAATGATATGGTAAATCTGTCCCCGTCATTAATGTTGGAATCACTGTGTATACAAGCACTGAGGAAGCTTCCGAAACTGAAATTCAGATATGCTAATGGGTGTCACCACACTCACAACAGAATGGGCTGTCTGACCAATCAGAGCAGGCTCATAAAACCGTTTCAGACACTGAGAAAAGTGGTGATGTGGCAATGTATATATTTTGATAAAATGTATGTTTTTTGACCTTGGATGCATGTGAACCTATTGTATTGACCTCCAAAACAAAATTAGGTCACACTTTATTTTAAGGTGTCAGTATTACAGTGTAATTATACATTTAAGTACTGAGTAATGACAATTAACTACATGTTCTTAATATAGGGTTAGGGCTATGATGAGGGTTTGGTTTAGGGTTAATTGCATGTAATTAAGCATCATTTCTAGGTATTACTATAGTAAATACATGTAACATATGTAACAATGACACTGTAAAATAAAGTGTTACCCAAAATTAGGAACCTTTAAAGTAGCATAATAAGGGAACTTTAAAGAATCTTTATGCAGCTCTTTTCCATATAACAAAAGTTAAAAACATGACCAAAAATAACAAAGTGCCTACAATTATTATATTTTCTTGCCACAAAATCACAGTTTTGTGCCTCTTGTGTTGTAACTGAGAAAGGTTTCCAATGTCAGCCAATGGCTGGGTCACAGTGGGACTTCTGTTCTGGCAGAGGGGGTCAGATCCATAGACGGATTATCTTGTTTTCTGGACTGCAGGGTCCAAGGCCAATAGATCCGCAATACTGTCACCACAATCTGAATTAATCCCATTAACCTGGCCAAAAAGGTGACTTTTTTTTTTCAATATTGTGACACAGCACTTTTCTTCCATGTTTTTTCTCTTTCTGACTGACTTAGATGCACTAAATGCGAAACTTTCCTCATTGTGACATCCCTAATATAAGCCTAAAACTACTACTAATAAAAACATTAGTTGATAATCATGCGTTGATCATTAGTTGATCCAAACTTAAGGATAAAGTGCAAATCCGTACCCGTCTTACTTACTGTACTTTAATACCTGGTGTGGCTGGTATTTGGCTTCTGAAAAATGTACAATTCTTCACAATATTTTTAAAAACAGAAAATTGTTCATTTTAAAAACCAAGGATGTGACTGCACTGGCAATCTGCAATTAAAATATACATAAATGCACCCATAATTTATGGAACCTTGTTTCTGCCACAAAATAAATAAATAAAAATATATAATAAATAAATATAATTGTTACTTTTTATCTCACAATTCAGAGAAAAAAAAGTCAGAATTGCAAGTTTGTCACGCAATTTGTAATTCATAACTCGTAATTGTGAGTTTATATCGAAAAAGCGAGAAAAATGAATTGTTGTGAAATAGTCGTAATTACCTTTTTTACTATTAATTCAGTGGCAGAAACAAGCGTCCATAACAATTTAATGACATGCACATTAAAATATTGTTTTGACCCATTTCTCCAGTTTGCTGCACCAGTCATCTGATATACAGCTCAGTTTTATTGTTTTCTCATCTCTGTCTTTGTTCACTGTGACACTCCTCTAGGACGCTGTTCCTGGGACTGGAGAGACACTCTACTGCTCCCATACCAATCATTTGCTCTGATGAAGTGGTTTTGCCCACATCCCCTCTGAGTCTGTTGAGAAATGTATGATTGACCGACAGAGTTCCTCTAAGAACAGACAAACACTCTTCATCTCAAGCTTGGCAGCCTGCTAGGTCTCAAACAGAATTAGTGCCGATTTTCAAAGTTTTAGTTTAGACGCACAAGCCATCCTGTTAACTTATGTGACATGTTAACAGGATGAGTCACACAAAGCCAGATTTTGGACTGTTGCCATAAAGTACATTTACTTGACAACAATGTAATTAACATGCAAACATTTTTCCTTTGTCCTTTTTGCTCACAGACGACAATGTTGTCAAAATCTCCTCGTTCACATGGATCCGCAAAAGCGACTATAAAGGCTGTGTTATGCATGCCAAGCCAGTAGTTGGCGATGTCACTTTATGAAGAAACACTATGCACCTATAGACTGAACATGCAATTTTGTAGTTTACACTGAGTTTTTCACTTTAAATCTCGTTTTCAAAAGTTACACTGTTGTCATATATGAACGGCTGAAATGAATACAAAGTTTTCAGTTTTTAGTTGAAAACGGTGTCTTGTAAACAGTCCCTTAAGGTGAGGTCATATTTACCATTGCTTAGTGAAATTTTGTGAGTGAAATCCAGAACTCAACACAACTCAAAGAAAGCTTTCTGAGCTGTGTGTAGAATTATTAACGTAATAGTTCATCCATTATGAAAATACTGTCATCACCATTTACTCACCATCATGCCATGCCAAACCAAAACCCATTTCTTTCCTCTCTGTTTTTTTTTTTCTTTTTCTTTTTTTTAAAATTTGGTATCCAAAAAGTTTTGTTGACCATTAACTTCCATTGAGGCTAAAACCAAGATCTAGTTCTCCGAATATCTTAGGTTTCACAGAAGAAAGTTTACAGGTTTGGAATAACATGATGGCAAAATTTCACTTTTTGGGTGACCTATCCTCTTAACAAGAGTTCATCTTAGTGAAATTTTATGGATGAGTAAATCTGAATTGAAATGGAAATAGCCTTAGTCAGGGTGGATACAAAGATAGTTGTAAGGAATAGATGTACAGTCCGTTCAACTTCACAGTCCCATCTGGGTCAAAATCATGTCAAATTTTCACAGCCCACATTTTCTGGAGTCTTTTTGTAAGGATGTACTTTAAATGTTTTGTGAACTTTGGCACTCAGATATTGAATGGACCAGACTTTCGTCCTTCACAGCCTCATTTTTATTTGTTTCCATACAAATATTATACCTACCCTGACTAAGCGCCATTCCACAATAACAGGACAACAAAGTGAAAAAAAAAAAAAAATGATGCAGAAGGTTGTAAAATCATTTGTATAATTTAGCAAAAAAAGATGTCATTTCGTCCCAAAAGTAACTTTGAAAACAAAGCCTAACTTACAATTGTACTCAGAGATATCCTCTTTATTTACTCCCTCAATATATTCAGAAGATTGGGTTACACTTTATTTTAAGGTACTTACACAAGTGTAATTAATAAGTAAAACTAATTAAATGCATGTATTTACTATAGAGTTAGGGTTAGGATGAAAGTTTTGGTTACACTTTATTTTAAGGTGTCTTTGTTACACTGTAATTACACATTTAAGTACTGAGTAATATTAAGTAACTACATGTACTTATTAAAGGTTTAGGATTAGGGTTTGGTTTAGGGTTAGTTGCATGTAATTATGCATAGTTTATATTTATTTCTATAGTAACTGCATGTAACATATGTAACAATAACACTGTAAAATAAAGTGTTACCAAAGTTTTTAAAGGGTTAATTGCATTAAATTATGCATAATTTATAGATATTACTACAGTATCTACAAAGGCACAGTAAAATAAAGTGTTACCGAAAATTTCATGTCAGAAACTTTGCAAGCTTTGGCAACTCAGGCAACTTTCTTCAATGGAAGTACTCAGGCTATATAGATACTTTCTCAGGAGAATGATAAAAAAAAAAAAAAAACCTCCTGAAAATCACATTGAAGTCTTCCAATCAGACTGGAGCGAAATATCTTAAATCCCAGCAGCTAGACCAGGGGTGCCCAATCCTGTTCCTGGAGATCTACCTTTCTGTAAAGTTCAGCTCCAACCATGATCAAACACAACTAAACCAGCTAATTAAGATCTTCAGGAGCACTAGATAATTACAGACAGGTGTGCTGGATCGGGGCTGGATATGAACTCTGCAGGTATAGAGGGCACCTCAGAACTAGACTGTGCATCCTCTCAAGAAAAAAAAAGGAACTGTGAGGTGATTTATTAAAACTGACTCCTATTAAAGCTTCATTAGAAGGTTCCCTTTTGTCTCTGAAAGACGTCCTCGGGTTGAGTCGTTTTATTACCAACAAGCATAGCACGGCACAGAGACTTTGTGGCATTATTGAATTACATGAGGACACACACATACACATACACAGGGAGACACTCAACTTTAGCCCCTGGCTATCAGTTTGGTTTCAAAGGAGAGCAGTTTAATACTCAGAGTACAAAAATACAGAGTTAGACAGAGTTTAGAGTTCATAAGGTGCATTGACTTAATCTAAGCTCCTAATCTGACAGAATCACTTTGCTTTGACTTTGAAAAATCAATGGTCACAGTAGTTTAATGATGCTTTTTAATTATGTCTGTCGAATAGTTGAAAGACTCTATAACTGAATAAATGAGTACTATATTCCCGGTGTATAGGAAAAACTAAACAACTCTTTAAAACAGAATAAAGAATGCATTAAAGCAAAATCAGTCTGATTGGTGGAGATACAGTGGATTTAAAACAATTGATTCAGACGGTTGGTCTGTCTGATTCAACCGCAACCATTTGCCCCCACAGGTCTGTTTTGAGATTGTATGATTTGGGTTTGAGCTGTTGTATAGTTGCATCATCTATGTCAATACCTAGTGTATGACTGTTTACTACTGCAGCTACTGTATGTAACATTATGGGGGAGAAGATGCCAGTTGCAGGCAAAAATAATGACATGCCATGAAAGAGACACTTTTGTAAATAAGTAGAAGACATGAAAAGCAAACAAGTGCAAATCAAAGCACATTTCAAAGTTTTATTATTGAAATTTTATTTTATTACTTTTTGTTATTTTTTTGCGACCATTTCTACTCAACCTACGTCTCTGGCATGGGAGGTGGGCGTGCTCAAAAAGACACTAAAGACCGCAGCCCTCAGTCGCGTGCCTCTTGAGGCCAGGGGAGTGAAGTTTACACGTACAGCTCTTACTATCCTCACTCCCATCCGGGTCACGGCACCAAATGTAACTGGTCCTACTTGATCTGCTCTGAGTGGGATTAAAAGGTTAGTTCACCCAAAAATGAAAATTATGTCATTTATTACTAACTCTCATATTTTTCTACACCCTTAAGACCTTCGCTCATCTTCGGAACACAAATTAAGATATTTTTGATAAAAACCAATGCCTCAGCGAGGCCTCCATTGCCAGCAAGAACAATCCATTTTTCAATGCCAAGAAAAGCTACTAAAAATACATTTAAAATCATTCGTGTGACCACAGTGGTTCAACCTTAATATTATAAAGCGAGCGAAAATACTTTTTCCACGCCAAAAATAACAAAATAGCGACTTTATTCAACAATACTGTATCTAGTGATGGCCGATTTCAAAATACTGATTCATGAAGCTTTACGAATCTTTTGTGTAGAATCAGTGGTTTGGAACGCATATCATACTGCCAAACTCACGGTTACTGTTGAAGTTTCAAAATACTTATGACGTAACAAAGCCTCGTTTACTGAAAACATGTGATTTTGGCACTCTGAACCATTGTGGAATGACATGATGGTGAATAATAAATGACAGTTTTCATTTTTGGCTGAACTCCTTTAAGGAGTGCGGTTGACATGCACTGCTCTTACTGGCCTATGTTACACTATAATAAAAACTAATAATAATAATGAAAAAATAGCATAATATAAAATATAATAATGTAATATTAAATATAAAATATGGATGCACATGAGTATATATATATATATATATATATATATATATATATATATATATATATATATATATATATATATATATATATATATATATATCTATATTAATGTTTCATATTATTGTTTTATATTATATTTCCTTTTTTTTTTTTTTTCACCTATCAGTGACCCTATCAGAACAGGCATGCAGTGTACTACAGTTCAGTCCACAGTCTGATGCTGGAAAAATTTGGACATTTCCATGGTACTTTGGATATTCTTGTTCTGTGGTGACTGGAGGGTGTTTTTTCTTAACAAAACACACTGCATTATTGTAACCTGCTGTACATTCTCATTATTAATGCTGTGTGCTTGTCCTAAACTCATCTCCACTCTTACATAATGCAGGAGATTGCATTCCCAGAATAGCGCTGCACTGCTTTAGGCAGGAATAGTGCATAAGTGTCATGTTGTATGATTGTAAAGAAAATAAAGAACACAGAATCAGTGTCAAGCCAAAAACTCCAACGAAATGGGCCGATGCACTTATTTCGAGTCCCATGAGCAGAGGGGACGCAGTGAGCACCACTGATATCACTCAACAAAAAGGATGTGAAGCTCTCAAATCTCTCCCTGGAGAACAATGTTCAGTGTTGCAACAACTCCGTATTTACCGTATACAGTAAGAAAAGCTGAGCTCGACAATGTTGAACAAATGCAGTGCTGGCTCTGATCTCAGCTCAGAGTTTATCGCCAGCACTGAGTCATTAATCGATGCATCTCAGCAGAATCATAGCGGCGTGAAGTTTGCCCATCCAGAATGATGCTGCACTGCTGCGATGGGGCCAATTGACTGTAGAGGGCTGAAATTGTTTTTCCTTCAGTATCTGAGAGGTTCTCCTGCGGGATGGAGGAAGGGGGAAAGAACGGGGAGGGTCTATGTGAATTACTTTGATGGCAAGGTATTCGTCGAGAGTGCAGCTGATAGGATCTGAAGTCTGGAGGGGAAAGATAGTGCGGCAACAGCGAGGGGATCTACCCGCTGACAGCTTCCTGTCATTCATTCACCTCTGAAAGCTCAAAGCCATGGCTTTCCACGCGCTCCTAATCAATAATGACATGAACAAAATTTCACACAGCTCTCATAAACTTTAATGGCTTTTCCAATTACTCTGACTGACAAATTTAGACCAGGGCATTAAAAAGGCTGAAAATTAACGATAACTTAGCCACTCATGTGCATCCATCCGTACATACCATGGGATTTGTCTCCCATCTTAATTGCGAGTTATTTAGAGGTATGCACAAGTTGTGAAGGTCAGAAATGACCATGGGATAGAAAAAAACGGAGTGTGGCTTCATAGGGTTCGTTGTTGTTTATTATGGGAGATAGAGGTCTTGGCATCTGATGTGTCTGTGTGTTGACTCAAAGGCTTATGTTGCTCCGCTGGCTCTGCAGAGAGAAAAACAGACCACTGTCATGTCAAAGACCATTTACATACAGCTTTGTTCACTTGCCCCTGAATGCATCTGAGCACACATTGAAACTGCTAAAGACATTTGTATACTGCAACAGACCTACGGCCAGAGAATATTTAAAGGGTTAGTACACCCAAGAATGAAATTTCCATCATCATTTACTCATGTCGTTCCAAACCAATAAGACTTTTGTTCATCTCCCAAACACAAAGATGTTTTTAATGATATTTCTGGCCCTCCATTGACAGTCTAAGAAACTACCACTTTGAAGCTTCAAAAAGATCATAAAGAGATCACAAAACTAATCCATATGAATTGAGAGGTTTAGTCCAAATTTTCTGAAGAGACACGATCGTGTTATATGACGAAGAGATGCATCTGCGAGAGCCAATGAGGTTCATTCTTGTCTAAAGTTGTTACAGTTTGTTTATAGGTACTAAATAATAATTAATAATTTGTGTTAATGTTGTTACTAGCAAATTGTATTTACATGTACTACTAGTAACTACATCACCTTAAAATAAAGTGTTACAGATTAATCAGCATTATCATAAATTTAATATAATCACATTTCTGTTATTTATTTTATGCAAAGTTTGCAACAGATATTCTACACATATATTAAAAAACCATGGTTTGCTTACAATGTTTATTCAAACTATACTATTAAAACAAAAAAAAAATCATATCCATTGGGACTCTCTTCCTTGTCATGTCTTTCCATACTTCTGTTTCCTTTCCCCTTATTTCTTTGCTGACCTGTTTATTTCTAGACACACAGGCGCTCAGAGGAGGACAGAGTTATAAGTTTCCCCTCTCTGTGCATGTCTTCACAATGACACCAGTCACAAGGGCTGTGCATCTGAATAAAGCAACTCTGCTGCAGCTGAAATCTCAAAGTCCCCTATGTTGCAGAGGCAAAATAATCCCCAAAACACCTGTCCAATTTACCTGTTCTCATAAAGACACCTGTCCCATGCTCAAAATGTTGCCACATACTCACACAGGGAGCAAATGAGACCGCCATCAATGGTCAGCACTCGGATTGCATATTCTAAAAAAACACTTCACAGCAAAATGAAAAACTGCTTGCTATGCAAATTTCATTCCTCATTTACATTGTGTGCTGTAACTTGACTGGTATCATATGGTGCTTTTGGGGAATACTTTTAAAAAGGTTGTGGTTTCCCATAAGCAGATTTTATTATAAAAATGAGCAAATTTTAAAAAGAAGTGTCTGGCGGTGTACAATCTACTTATGCACAATGTTTACATTTCACATTGAGGTCATTATAATGGCCACACGCAGGCTACATTTAGGGGTTTTTGCATGTTTCTGCTGAAAGGGAAGCCTTCAGTCTAATTGGAGCTTAGCTAGTAAACTATGGTGTAAGCAGAAATAAGTATAAAGTAAAATAAGTATAACGTATTCTACACTCTTATTAGGTGTGCGAAAATCAAGTAAAATGTTAATCTATTGTCATGTTAGAGAGGCACTCCTGACATTAGGTTATACTGCCCTCTGAGATTACTTAATTCTAACTGAACTTTCTTTCTTTGTGGATAAGGCAATACCATAATACAATAAGATCAGCTCAGTGAAAAAAAACAACAAAAACAACAACAACAACAACATATATTCCAAAATTGCAGATGGAGTCAATAGAAATTCACAAATGCATATTAGATAATCCCATCATTATCTTAGCAACATGCTAACATCAAACTATTGGGATAAATTGAGTATCTTTGTGCTTCGACACCTACATATCCTTCAATTTGCAACATTACTACAAAGGAGGAGCTTGATGTAGTAGTAGTAGTAGGCCCATTTTTAAAAGACAAGAGTTTTGAACTCTGAAGATTAGGAAGGATTCTGTCTTGTAGCTGATGCCACATTTTGGGTATAGAGGTTGTAGTCCCTGTGGTGAACTTAGACTTTATAGATGATGATGCTTGTCCACTGACAAGGAATTTCACGGTCGGGGCCAGTGTACAGTAGGAGTGAAATGGACTTGGGGAATTGGCCCTTACATGGATTTGTCCATGGGTTCATACATGGGAACCCATACTTCAAATCCATATTGTGTCTACATTGAGCTCCACCATGAAATGTTGGCTGGGTTGCATGCTAGTAGGACAAGTGTTTTGATCTTGACTCTGGCTCTGATGGGGAGCCAATGAAAGAAGCATTGCAGATGTGTGACATGGGAGTACTTGGGAAGGTGTAATGTCAGCTGGGCTGCAGTATTCTGGACGTGCTGCATAGATTTTACTGCTGGGAAGCCAGCCAGTACTGATTTGCTTTAAATCGAGATGAGAGCAGACTTGCAGTAGAACCTGAGTAGCTTTCCTGGTCTGACTTGGCACAATGTTTGCACGAAGAATCTGCATGCCTTCACTTTGGTTACTATGAGTTGAGCCAAGACATTGTCCAGTGACACCAAGGCTCTTGGCTTTCTGTGTGGGTTGAGTTGTCTGTTGACATGACAAGGTCTTGGCCGAGATGAATAGCAGCTTGGTTTTTGCAAAGTTTAGCTCAAGATGATGGACACTTATAGTCCCTCTTGAAGGTCTCGGGGTTGCCTTTATGTGCTGTCAGGGCATTATTTTCATTCGGTCTGTATCCAGACTTAAGTGGTTTGCATACGGATTGCATACTTCTGTAAGGACATGCACCTCCTTGTTTTCACAGTTTTGAATGCAGTTGAAAGATCTAGCAGTGCTCAATTTTCAATTAACCCAATTTTATCAGCTCATGGCAATTGAACCCATGAGTTATGCGTTGCAAAAGCAATTTGCAACCTTTTAAGCAACAGTACAAGAATTTCTACCAATTATTTGGAAGTACTGCCTGTTGTAAGGTACTTGGTTTGTCTGGCAAAAAATGCCTGTAAGATTTATGTGTACTAACAAGGCTAGATAGTTATGAGTAACAACTCCCAATGGAGATAAACAGAATTATAAAATGGGTGTATGAATTCTGGGTCTTAAACCTCATCCCAATGCAGTAACCAAGAGAAATAATTTGCCACTTACTGTCCAATGCTTTCTTGAGCCAGGAGTCCTTACTGCCTTCCATATTTCTCCTCTCCAGAGATCAAATGACTGAGAACTAAATATTCCTATTTCACAACACAACAATCACTGACAGGACCCTCAGAGGAATCCCTGCTCAAGGCTAATTACAACACATTTTAAAACCAACCTCAGACGGAAATTTAATTGATCTGTTTTGGCTGTTTCCTGTCTGCAATTTAAGGTGTGGGAATGAAAAAGTGTGAGAGAGAGGTTAAAATCTGAGGTAAAGATTACATAAGTGGCAGTTGCTGAGTGACTTTGCACAAGGACGGTCATACAGTCCACACAGGGGAATTCTGGGGATTTTCACACATATGTATCCCCTGACCATAACTGACAACGGCGGAATGGGAAAAAAAAAAACAGCTGGACAATGATTGGAGGAAATGTTAAAGTAGAAGATTAGAAAAAAAAGCAAAAAAACAAACAAAAAACAAAACAAAACAAAAAAAATGCAATACACCACCCACGGTATTCTCATGGCATACCAAACTGGCTCATTGTTGAGGTTGACCACACTTTACCTGGTCACAAAAATAATTTTCCTTCCTTGAAATGTGAAGACATGCCCATCTTGCTCAAGCGAAGGTTTGTTTTGCTATCTTAGTGAGGGGGTTCCATAGCAGCAACACAGTCAGAAAACAAAAAATAGCATTTTAAAAGTTATGCAAGCTTGTGAGGAGAAACTAATTACTGAAGGTTTGTTTAAACTTAATAACAATTAATAGCAAGCAAATAAGATCCTCATATATCCTCATCCTGTATAATTAGTATTAACTGAATCAGCTTAATTTCACTTTTAAATAATACTAATAATTACTAATGTTCTGTCAACCTAAAATAAAAGTCCAAGTCTACACACATTTACACTTATTTCTTCAGTGTTCCATCTTGGTCTATTGTGAGAAACTGCACATAAATACAAAATGTCATTGGTCGCTTATCATTGTTACGATGAAGGGTAAAGATGACAGTAGAGGTGATAATCCAAATGCACAAATCCATTTAATAAACAAACAAAATGAAAACAAAAGACTTGGAGATATAACACAAAGAGTCCAGAGAACAGATTGAGCATGATGACAAGAGATCATGACAGTCTTATAGGTTGGATTTCTTGGTGTAAAGAGGTTTCTAAATATATAAAGAACCCTTTTCCACTATAAAGAACGTTTTGTGGAATGGAATGGTTCCATTGAAGTTAAAAGTTCTTCATGAACAATAGATGCCAATAAAGAACCTTTATTTTTTAAAGAGTGTACAGAGAAAAAAAGGTTAGAATTACAAAGTAGAAGATCAATGACAACATGAATAGTGAAAGAGGAGATAGGAAGACAAGAATGAGATTGGTAAGTGACACAAGCTGGGCTTGAACTCATCATTGTATCATGTCACCCACATAAGCATAATGCGTCATCATGTGGGTGACCTGCTCAGCTATATCTCTGATCAAGATGTTATCATCATTTGAGTGGTATTGAATAGATTTCTTAGCCAATGGCCACGTAGCACATGACTCATCTTAAGATATGCCTATATGTTTGGAAATATAAATCAAGGTAACAATATTTTATTGTTTCTGTGCAGGAAAAGTTTATTGTAAGAGGCTCAAGCATAATTTACCATTGTTATTTTTAAGCAATGCAGCTTGTTGTGATAATTGCTTCAGCAGGTAGGAAATATTACAAAGAGTACAATGTTTCAAAATTAAAAAGGCGAGGTGTTATACGTTTACAGAGGTGTTTTTTCACCTGAACTATTCTTTCTCTTCTCAATGACACAAACTACTTTCTTTAGCTCAGAGCAAACAGTTTACCTCGTATTACAGAGGAGAATGAGAATACATCTCAGTATCTGTCTCATTTAATTCAGTATTAAAGATCTCTCCCTGTGTTACTTTATAGCAATTCATCGGTTTTACCGTAAATACTAATGCATGATTAATGTAATTTATTTATTATACACTCTACCATCAAATACTAACTAAAGTCATACTGGTAAAGTCATACATACTTACGTTCTGTTTCTTAGTTATTTTTCACTGTAAATATACTGTATATTTTCCAGTTTTATAAAGACCGGTTTCAAATTCAGCAGTCTGAAGGAGTTTCATTCAAAAAATAACCAGATGGAGGGCCACGTTATGTAGCAAAATACAGGAAACTCTAGACTGTTTTAAAAATTAGACTTCTTTTAACTCGACAAACCATTTTCAAAACATAATACTTATCAGCAGGATGCTCTAAAAGGGTGAGATATGATTCAATGGCCAAATGAATCCTTCCATCCTTTGGTGCTCTACATGAAGAAAAACATATATATTTTTTTTTTCTCAAAACCTTAAACCAATACCTGCTGCTGTGGCAGATTGCATTTAGAGGGAGATGCTGCTCATAACTGCTGGTCTAGGATTTTCTCCATAATAATATTGGTGAAATAGATTTGGCAAGCGATCCAGTGCGTGTCTGTTTGCGCTCTGGAGAGCGTCAAAGGTTTCTATTTACAACGTGTTTTTGCAGTGTTGAGCAATTTAGCCATTCACAAACATATCTGTTGACTTTTTGAGCTCAATGGCCAATCCACTCACCGCTTGTTCAGTGCTGAGTTCTGCACATTTGTGAATCCCAGGAGCCATTTTTAGGTGAGCTTTAGTTTTTTTTGTATTGGATATTATTAAAATCTTGAAATGAAAGCTCTAATGCAAGTTCTGCCAGGAAGACTCAAATGTTACGTCACTGAGTTTAGATCTAACCAATCATTATCCAACACTTGTAGTATATAAGATCGGTACCAATACACGTCTGAGTTCGCAGATACTGACGTCAACCTTTACCTCCATCCTCCCCACCACCACCAGGATGGTCCCTGTCCATACCTCCGAGGGGTCAGCTACGCCCCTGCCTTCATCTTCAGGCAAGAAATGCAGAGTCCGAAACCCTAAGGATCTAAGCTACGGACGGGGCCTACGCCAAAGAACTTTCTTACTATATTTGCTTGATGATTGTTAATAAATAGCATTGTTACGTTATCTTACCTCCCGAGTCTTTCTGGTCGAACTAACATGTACAATGCACAACTGTATTTTCATTAACTTACATTAATGAAGATTAGTAAATACAGAAACATTAGTAAATGTATTAACTAACATGAACTAACCATGAGTATTACATTTGTTAAACTAATGAACCTTATTGTAAAAAGTGTTACCATACACTCTTACTAAACTAACAACACAAACAATTCTACTTTTCAAAATTTGACTGAAAACATTATGTGATCTTTGATACAGCAGACTTAAAAAGAAGTAATTACACTATTAGACAAACACTGAACAAAAATTATATTCATGAGAAGGCAACACAGGAAATCACTTATGCCAAAAAAAAAAAAAACATTGAGGCGTTCCTACCACCACCTGATATTTCAAACCGAAAATGCTGAGGCAGATGAACTTTGTTGAACTTTTTGACAAAATGCTGAATGGTTTGTTAATAGGAAAAAGGACACTGCACACCAACACCAAAACTTACTCCGAACTGTGAAGCAGAGCATCATGGTCTAGCGCTGCTTTGCTGACTCATGGCCTGGACACTTTGCAATCACTGAAGGAACAATGAACTCAAAAGTGCATCAAGACATTTTACAGCAGAACATTAGGACAGCAGTTCATGACTTCAGGCTTTTGAGAGTTTTCGTGAACCTACAAGACAATGACCTGAAGCACACAAATAAATCAACTAAAGCAGGGGTTCTCAACTCTGGCCCTCGAGGTCCGCTTTCCAGCAGAGTTTAGATTTAACCTTGATCTAGCTTGATTAACTTGTGCAGATGTGTTGGGTTAGGGTAAAAGCTAAACTCCTCAGGAAAGTGGACCTCGAGGGCTAGAGTAGAGGACCAGAGAACCGAAGAATGGCAAAGCCCTGACCTTAAATCAGTTCAGATGCTGTGCTATCAAAACAACTGATAAATATTGATAAACCAAAACAGATTTGTGGGGTGGGATGGTCCAAAATTGGTCCAAAATCTTTAGCAGCTACAGAAAACATTTGATGTAGAACCTCCTTTAGCAGCAAAATCTCAGTTACTAAATCTCAGAGTTACTAAATTCAAAGGGTTCATTTACTTTTTCCTGCACTGCACTGTGAATGATTTATATATATATATATATCAAATATGTCCTGGGCTGCTGCTGGATCCTGACGCTATTTCTGTTCTTTACTGCACTGTGACCATGCCAACAACAGGTACAGATATAAAAGAGAATATAAAGGCATCATATGTGTGTCCATGTCCATCTTTTTGACTGGGAGATATCTCATCTGCAGTTTGATGGAATATTGGAGTCTGTGAATGCAGTGATGTTGTAAATGACAGAGGAAAGAAGCTCTGTGAATAAACAGCTCCATATCGACATGCAAGAGAAGCACAATTTCAGATGCATTAAGTGAGACAAGATTCAATTTCCCTGCATGCACCTTTGCTGTCTGACTTCTGCCATCTTAAAGACGCTGAGAATGTGTTGTCTATTCATACAAACATGTCTATGACGCTGGGGGAGTAAGGAAGCAGGTAGTCGTTTAGTAGACACTTTTATACAAGACAACTTACACAACCCAATGGAAACAGTCACATAACTTGTTGTGGCATCCAACATCTGAAAGTCAATTGAAAACATCTGTGATTGTCACACGGTCTCTTCTGTCAGCAGTTCTTTTCTAGAATAAGCTGCAGAGTGGACTAGACTATGAAAAGTCTATATCACCGTGATCTTGGGAGCAATTCATTAAATCTTTTAAAGGAAAACCCATTAGGCCAAATTCCTAGCTTCAACTTAAAAGAGCAAGACACATGATGCAATGAATGAGGTTGCATCCTTAATTTTATAAGATATGTGCACTTTGTAATGTCTTCAAACGTTATACTAAAACCTTAAAAATTATGGTCAGAAGAACCTTCACTTCAGGGGGTATCAATAGGGTGACAGGAGTCTGTATAAAAGTTCAGGGGGGAAAAAAAGTGTTAAAATAAAAAAAAAACATTAAATAAAAACTCCACTCCACTCTTCAGGACAGTTGTATCATAACCGAACATTAAACACTATAAAGTAGGCAAGTCGTTTCTCATCTTGCTCAAAAATACATAAAAGAATGCTGTAGTTCAACATGTTTTCCTCCATTAAGTCCCATACAAAGCATGCTTAAAGGGTTAGTCCACCCAAAAAGGAAAATTCTGCCAATAATTATTCACCCTCATATCGTTTCACACCTGTAAGATCTTCGTGCATCCTTTGAACACAATTTAAGATATTTTTACAAGATAATTAACACATTCAGATGCCCAGAAGAGTACTAAAGACATATTTAAAACCGTTCATGTGAGTACAGTGGTTCAACCTTAATGTTATGAAGCGATAAGTATAATTTTATGTGCCGTTGAAGCTTTACAAATCTTTTCTTTCAAATCAGTGGTTCGCAGCGTGTATCAAACTGCCAATGTCACATGAACCATTGAAATGTTGAAACGTTTCGAAACACTTATGATATAACAAAGCCTTGTTTACTGAAATCACGTGACTTTGGCAGAAGTCAGACAAATCAGCCAAACCACTGATTCGCCCAAAAGATTCATGAAGCAGTGTTCTGAAATCGCTCATCACCAGATATGGTTGAATAGAGTAGATATTTAGTTTTTTTTTTGGTGCTCATGAAGTATTCTCGTTACTTCATAACTGTCAGACACGGACAAGAGGGTAAGGTGTCAATAAACAGTTTTATTGAACAGAGTGAAATAATAACAGGTTTGCGGTCTGGTATGGTGAGCCTATGAGTCCGCGAACAATGAGGTGACTTAGCTTGTTGATTGAAGCAGTGTCCGTGTGTTTGCAGGTTGGTGGATGACTGTCCAGCGGTTCGCGCCCACGCCTGATTCGAAGATCGAGGAAACATACGAGGATAACGAGAAAGGCAGGTAAGATGAAGCGGGTAAGTCTGTAGTCCAGTAATGACGAGATCAGACAACTGACTGAGGATGTGAGGGCTTCTTATGGCGTGAGCGTGAGTGAAGACAGGTGGAGGAGATCAGTATTCCAGTGATTGAGAGCGTGTGGGTGGAGCTTGTCGTGCCGGTGATGGTGACGGTGTGACAATAACGTTAAAGTTGAACCACTGTAGACACATGAACTGTTTTAAATATTCCTTTAGTTCCTTTCTGGGGATTTAAAAGTGTTAATTATCTTGCTGTCAATGGAGGCCTCACTGAGCCATTGGATTTTGTGTTCCAAAGACGAACGAAGGTCTTACGGGTATGGAACTAACCCTTTAAGCTACATATCACCCTGTAGCCCAAGACTGGTTTCCCACTAAAGCTAAGCAGGGCTGAGCCTGGTTAGTACCTGGATGGGAGACCTCCTGGGAAAACTAGGTTGCTGCTGGAAGAGGTGTTAGTGAGGCCAGCAGGGGGCGCTCACCCTGTGGTCTGTGTGGGTCCTAACGTCCCGGTATAGTGATGGGGACACTATGCTGTCAAAAAGCACTGTCCTTTGGATGAGACGTTAAACCGAGGTCCTGACTCTCTGTGGTCATTAAAAATCCCAGGATGTCTTTCGGAAAGAGTAGGGTTATAACCCTGGCATCCTGGCCAAATTTGCCCACTGGCCTCTGTCCATCATGGCCTCCTAATCATCCCCATACGGATTGGCTTCATCACTCTGTCTCCTCTCCACCAATAAGCTGGTGTGTGGTGGGTGTTCTAGCACAATATGGTTGCCGTCGCATCATCCATGTGGATGCTGCACATCGGTGGTGGATGAGGAGATTCTCCCTACCATATGTAAAGCGCTTTGAGTACCCAGAAAAGCTCTATATAAATGTAAGGAATTATTAATTATTATTATAATTTACTTATGTAAATGAAACATGAAGCGACTGACATTAATGTATTATTAAAACATTATAAGCAAGCTTATGTCATATTACAAACTGTTCAGATCATGCAGTTCATAGTAATGCATTTCAATTTTTGATTTGTTTACTTGTATGCTAAACATGTAACAGCACTGGGTTGCCATTTGTCTGATGTAAAATCTGGAATCCTGTAATATTCAATATACTTTTGGTCAAATTACATCAGCATGAAGCATTACATTCAAAGCCTAAACCACATCTGAGGCAATCTTTAAGTACAGTCAATTGGAAGGTGGGACAGGGATTTTATTGAAATTGTCAGAATAGCAAATTTATAGCTCATACAGGACTGAATGAGTACCTTCGCTTATAAACCACCCCATAGCCTAAAGACCTTCAATGTTAGCTGGCAGGATGCAACATCAAACTTGTTAAAGTTGCCTGTCGGAGATTTCAGGAGAGTTTTGTGCTGCTTGTAAATAGCTCGCAGCGATGGGAAGCCTCTGCAGAGCTCTGATTTGCCTGTTCATACTTCAATAAAAGATACAATTCCTCCAGCTTCCAGTGTATAGTGTGCATGTAACAAACCTTTGATTTCAGAGCATGTTTTGTCTCTGGCAGTTCACAGTAATTCTTAGATCAAGTAAACAACACAGTTTTATTGGCTTGCTTACAATCTTGACATTCTAAAGTACTATGTATGTATTTCTATACTTTGAAAGGCTATGTGTACAACTGTTTATGTATTCTGGCGTACATGCAAAAATCAAAGTATATTCAATTTGAAGTGTACACGCACGCAGGCGTTTGACGCATTCACATTACGACAACACTACTTGCAACATCCATGCCTGGGAAATCTCTCACCACGAGTCTTAACAAATATACACATCTTTATAATCTTTTAGCTGTAGAGTTGGTTGAATGCGGGTTCTTTCTCCTCTCATCCATGAAGTCATCCATTGTTGTTTCTGTCTCTTCCATTTATTCAGTTTCATCTTGACTACCTTGTGCATCAACAGCCCTGGGGTGCTGTTGCCGCTTTGTGGACAAGCTAATTAGTGCAAAAAATTTGCGACCTGCACGTGTAATTTACATATTCGTGTCACACGCACTGTGTGCCCTAGCGTACAAAGTGTACTTTGGCTAAATATACAAATTCCAGAAGCATATGCCTGGATTAACACAGACGTATTGTCTGATTCGCCCTTTTTCCAGCATGCACTGGGGCATGAATACTCAATATGGCTGTGTACAATCAGGTCAGAGGAAGTAGACGAAGTGAGGCGAAGCAGATGTAATAGCAGCTAAAATCTAATTAAACAAAATAAAAGAGTGATATCCATGAGAAATCAACCTAACAGTGTGCTAACAAACAACTGAAACTGAGGAGGATTTATACTGAGCAAACTAATAAGGATCAGGTGTGTGAAATTAACGAAGCCATAGCAACCAATGGAAACATATTTAGACTGAATCCGAAAATGCTCCCTATACCCTCATTAACTACTAATATATACAGTTCACTTGAAGGAGTGAATAAAAGCGAGTGAATGAATTCGGACACGGAGTGCACCGGAAGGGTGTTTGTATTTCCTGTTTAATAATCATGAAAGAATGAAAGGATCTATCTTGAATTCTGTCATGGAAATTATGTATAAACCTTAGATTTAATAATCAATTAAAATCTGTATTTTATTATGTTGTACACCACGGACAAGCGGTTTGTAAAATGAATGAATGGATAAATGGATGATTCAGATGCATTTGCCATCTGGCGAAAAGCGGGAAATCATTAGATAATGTCCACTAAGGTTTCGGACATCACTAAAAATGGCGGTTCCCTTAAACAGTGTCCTATTTAAGGGAATAGGAGTTTACAAGAACCAAGGAAACTTGTTTTTTGACAATGTTTAGCTGACGAGTTATTAATCTCGAATATGTGGATTGCCATCCTCACTGAACTCCTTAAGCACTGACCGCGTTTCTTTATATTTGAGTCGAACAAGTTCAAACTCTAAATGAGCCGCACATCATTTGTGTGTATTAATGCACGGAGCTGACTGAAACACTACTGCCAGCGAAGGGACATTAAACAGGAAAGCTTTGTCCGAGCTCACAACAGCTTTTGCAAGGGAACGATAATATATAAAAGTTCTGCTTGGGAATGCAAAGTTTTGTGTGGGAACGCAAAATATTTATTTATTTATTTATTTTTTAATTCCTCCCATCCCATTTTTTTTCCACCACCATATCCATTTAGGGGTTCCATAGATGACTCCAACTCAAAAAGGACAAAAAAAAAAAACAAAAAAAAAAGAAATTCAAAATGTCACCTTTACAGTGTCTTTTTCATACTGAGTAACATAGTTTTGATTCAAAACTAAGAGTTATAAGAGTTTTTATTTATTTATTTATTTATTTTAGAGTGAAACCAGCACTCAGATCTCACAATATTTCAGGATTCAACATCCCCTTTTCCAAAGTGAAAGAAAATATTCATGTCCTCACAGAATACTGCTTCTGTAAAGCTAAAGCCTAAGGCAGCTGGAGGAAAGAGGTCTACAGGGCATGATTTATATCCATAACCAGCCGAATTAGAGCAATATTTCAGTGTTAGTGCGAATACCTTTCAACATCACATGAATGCAAATGAAACCATGAGAATAAGACCTTCACTATGCTTTGTCTTACCCATCGATCACAGAGTGACTCTGGAACACAAAATCTGGTTGTGTTGGTAATTAATGCTGATAATCCTTTTCTCCTGACTGAGAAATGTGAAAGGGATGGTTGACCCAAAAAATGAAAATTCTGTCATCATTTAGTCAACCCGTATGTATTAATTTCTAGAAAGGAGATAGTCTTTCAGTGGGTTCCAGAGTTGTTTGGGACCCAGAATTCTACAAAATATCTTGTGTTTTGCAAAAGAAAGAAATATATATAGTAAAAATCGATAATTTTTTACTTATTAAATAGTTGAAATAACCTTTAACTGTAAGCAACAGATTAACTGTTCCTCATACTGCATTAAAGGAAAGTTTACCTAAAAAAGAAGTCACATTAGATTTTCAATAATCTTCCCCTCTATTGACACTTTCCAATAAAACATTTTTCTTTTTGATTTTGATTTTTGGTTGAACTGTTACTCTAAGTATGCTTCGAAATACAATAAAGTCTCTCATGTGGGTTATATACGACTATATATAGTTCCGACTTTCTCTCTTTTTTAAAGTATCCATCAGATTAAGCACAGAAATGAAACAGAGGTCTGGCTGACTTTCAAACTGCATTTCATGAAGGATAAAAGCAGTGATGCTTTTTTTAACGGTCAACTTTGTTCATTTTAATGCTGTCCTAATTTGCATAACAAATTTAGAGAACAAACAGTTGATATTTTCAACTATTATGATTCTGTTGCTGGAGTAAAATGTTATTTTTTTCCATAGTTTCATCTTTTGAGAGCAGTGTTCTGTTAAATATTCATTGAAATCAGTCTTTGTTATGTTTTTTTTTTTCCATTATCATGCTGAGATTTTCACCGTTATCTCACATGCATGTGAATAAAGACAGCAGCTTCACAGCATTCATCAGTCACTCATTCAAACATCACTTAGATAAAGTGCTACAATATGCGTTTCTTCCACAAAAAAAGTTTTTCATCTTGTGCTGTTCAAATCCCCTACACACACATAAACAAATGTGTGTGGAGAGTTCTAAAAGACTGCAAATTCATGTCCCAATTAGTATTTTTAAGTTTAGTATCTCTCTTTCTCTCCGCTTTCATTGTGTCACAGCAAAATAAATGGAAGAAAATCTTTTAAAACTATAAACACAAAGTGAGTCTTGTTTACAGAGGCTATTTATACAAACTCCACCCACCTTTCTCTTATTGAACCAGACAGAATTACAAAAGAAATGCCATTGATTTATGAACTTATTCTTCTCCATTTTCCATCACATACTGTATCAGCTCGGAGAGGTGTTTATTTTAAATAAAAATGAAGAAAGCATTCAAAAAGTTGAAATAGTGTGAATAAAGTATTTAATAAAGTTGTGGGTTATGGGTTGGTGTAGAGGTGGGCTTTACGGGCAAGGACAAGAAGTGTCTCAATGAGGCAGCATCCGTTTATGATTTTAACAAATATAAAATTATATACACACTGAATATATTGCTATTAGTGCATACTGTTTTAGTATATACTGCATATAATAGTGTATATATATATATGCTATTTACACTTAGTGCAAATTCAGTAGCTGCTGCCATTTAAGTTTTGGGTAACACTTTATTTTAGGGTCCAATTTTCACCGTTAACTTGTTGCTTATTAGCATGCATATTACTAGGATATTTATTAGTACTTATAACGCACATATTAATGTGTTATTCTGCATGATCATATTGTACATCCTTTAATCCTACCCCATAACTAAACTTTACAACTACACTGTAATTTTTTTTAATGATTTGTTATCATAACATTTTTTTCTTTTGTCAAATCAACTTAGATAATTAATGTAGTTTAGATATATAATATTTTGAGTTTCTGTTGATTAAATCAATCGCCTTCATTGTATTAACTCAATTTTTTTATTTACAGGCATAATATGTAAGATTTTAAATAGTGCTCCATACCTCCTTTGTCAATTGTCGCCTGTCAATGATCTGCGTTATATCTGGATTCCACTTGTACTGCATAGTAACCATGGAAACAGACGCGTAACGTCTAGTGGCGCGCTGTTGTTGTTTCGTTCAAATAATTATCAGCGCCGTTTCTGAGATGGTGAGAGCTTTGCGACAAACTTTGACTTGACAGAGATGCTGCTCTTGCACGTTATTAGACAAGATAAGCAAATGTAGGCTATAAGACTAAGCAATGTTATACAGCTCAACACGATGAAGTGTTCGAATATCATCAGTATGATATTCTAATGTTGATCTAGCTTACTGTGAAGTCTCATACAGACAGCAAACTAATACACAGAACAACATTGCAACTTCCAACACAATCAAATGCAGTTTATATACTAGTGTAACGTTAGACTAAGTGAAGCAGCGCTGCGTTACCTCACAGTTTTAACTCGTCAAATAAACTGACCTGTATGAGAAGTATTTCAGCACTTATGAGTAGTTCGGTAGAATGAAATGTCCTTTCCATTCACTCACCCATAAATGTTATTTCCTCATAAACATCATTAGATCCATCGGCATGATTCCATATTATTAAACCGACAGTTACTAACTATTAATAAGCAGTAATTAGGGGTTTATTGAGGCGAAAGTCATAGTTAATATTTAGTTAAAGACCCTCATCTAAAGTGTTACCCAATTTTGAATTGCAAATGTAGAAATAATAAATATTTTCAATTCATTTGCAGCTTCAATTTAAAGTAATTTAATTTAATCACATTCACAATCATACCGTACCACTGAATATCATCAAGGCTATAATTATTGACCTTCTCGTCCCTACATCCACAGCCGTTCTGCCAATCAGTACAACAGCAATTTTACTCAGTTGATATTACATATTTAACAGACAATAAAAACACTATTATATGTGGCAGTAGTTTTGGAAGAAATAACATATATGTAGATGTAATGAGATATTTCTGGAGGAGAGATTCTATCTGATTGTATATTCCATTGAAAATCAGTGTTGACTCAAGTAAGAAAGCATGATTTAAAACTGAATTTGCAAAAATGTCGCTTTCAGAGCTTTTGAAACTCACTCACAGTCCCACTGAGAGCTGTTCAGAGATGCTGGGGTCTCTTGTCTCTCAGTGCTTTCTATTAAATCACACAGAGATAAAAACTGTGAGGTTGTGCAGCACTCAAGATGTTATCTTTAGTTTTGTAATTTCTTTCATTTGTTCTCTATAAACAATGAGACAGACAGGTTTTCATTTGTACTTAACTGTACTGTTAAGGTAATTCCACAGTCCAAGATAGTGCGGCCAGAGATGAACTGCAGAATATATTGATGATAAATGCAGTAAATTAAATACCTTTATATAAATTCATGTAAATTAATTTATGTATACCTGCATACCAGTCTGTAAATTAAATAGCTGTATTTTGATGTCTTAAAATTCAACATGGATGAGATATGTATCAAATTTCAAACAAATAATAATAATAAAAAAATCAAATCAGTCGAAAGTGTTTTACCCTTTCCTCTTTTTGGCCAATCCATCCTGGCGTGTGATTCTAACCAGAGGTCGTCGTGCTTGTTCCAGCACAGTTTCACCGTTTGTGGGAAAAAAATATATATAATTGATAATAACCCTGGTTGTTAAGTTAATGTTACCAATGTTTCATGCACATTTTCCCATTACACTATCTTATTATATTATTTCTGTCAAATGCGTACGGTTAATTTTTGTGAAAAACATAAGGATCTACATGCAGATCTTTTCCATAGAACTTTTATAAAATACTGGTCACTATGACGTGGTCTCTTTAGTGAAAACTAACAACGTAGGAGTTTGGAAAGGGTTCGCTCACCTTAAAATTATATTGTCATTTAATGAGAGTGAATAGCAACCAGCATCAAGAAAAAATAAGGCAAAAATATGAGAAAAGAATGGCACGTGTCAAACGTGTTCTGGGGGTATATGCTATGGTTTTGTGAAAAACAACCTGGATTTTAATGCATTATTTAATGAAAATCCAGACTTTCCGCATTCATGAATCTCTATTAGCGTCTCACTCGTCCAGACAAAGCAGACAAAGTTGTTGTATTTGTATTTGTATTTATTATTTATTATAAAGCACATCAATACAAGACCAAGTCCAAAGTGCTGTACATTAAGATGAGAAAGGAGAAAGGAACAAAATATAAAAAACATAAAACAAAAAAACACACACACATCACAAACATCAGATCAAACAGAAGATTTAAAAAAAGCCATAAAGAAGCTAGCAGCAGAGAGATTTAAAATTTAAAAGAAATGAGATGAGCAGATAGAATAGGGCAGTGAGTTCCGTAACCTCGGACCAGCTACTGAGAAAGCCCGATCTCCTCGTCTTTAGTTTAGATTAGGGACCACGGGAAGACTAAAAAAGTCAGAAGATCATCAGAGAGGGAGAGGAAGACAGAAGTTCAGGTATGACTCATGGTATACCAGCCCAGACCAGCCAGAGATTTCAAAGAAAACCAAACAAACAAATAAAAATTTTCATTTTGATTTCAAACAAAAAACAAAATTAGAAAATAAAATTCAGTGAATATGAAATTGCTTTTCGAGTGAGTGCTTTGTTAGCAATCTCGCCTGATACCATCTGTATTTGAACAATCGTCTGTCTTTTCTCTGGCTAAACCTGGCTACTCCTAAGTGCAAGAGAATTGACGTAGTCTAAACGTGAGAACAAAATATCTAGAATAACTGAAAGAAAGAAAGAAAAAAAAAATCTCTAAACGTGTCTCAATTGAAAAAAAAACAAGATTATTTGAAGAGTTTATTTTTTTAACAAATTTCATTTCTGGGTCGACTAGAATAGATAAATTTTTCTTTCAACTTTTACTTTTCTCAGCCAACGGTTTCCAAGAAGAATTTGTTTTGGGTACCTGTTTTCCGTCGTCTGAAATTTAATGATCAGTTCAGTTTTATTTTCATTTCAAAAAATTTTAACGGCCATCAAAAACTTGTTCCAAGAAAAGCAAACAATTCAGGGGAAATATATCCAATCCATTCCTTTTTTTTTGTCATCAGCAATATATCATCATCTTACAGATGAAACAGATGAAATGAGATCCTTCATAAAGATGAAAAAATCAGGCAGCAAGTACAAAGAAAGAAAAAAGGGGGCAAAGTACTTGAAAAAATATCATCCGCACTTTAGTGGAGCTGAAAGGAATTGAGATTGACATACATTCACCCCACCTTCATACAAAAGCTACCTTGACGTAAAAATGACGTAAACCCAAAAAAGCAATCAACAACATCCAAAAATGGGGGGGAAAACATTTTAAATGATGTCGTATGTGAATGCTGCGCTGAGATTCCAATAGCATTTCACCAATAGCAATAAGATCGATAGAAAAAATGATAATAATCAAATGTGCAATCATTTTTGATATTCCAGTACTGTGTTTTACCCTAAAACTGATTTGAAAAACTTGATTCTAAAACCTTTTTGAAAAAAATGATTGCAGTAAATTTCAAAACTAAAAATGAAAAAACCTTTTTCTCCAAAAGGTAATCTAAAAAAAAAAGTAGAAAAATAAATTTGCAATTGGTCTCATACCTATTGGGGTTAATGTTTAATACAATCAATTGTTCTGATATACTGGGCAAAACTCTCTTTTAATTTTGCATTTAATTATTAATTAATCTTGGGCACCACTTATATTACTTTTTTTTTCTGTTTTAAAAACTTGTTACTTGGGTGGGGAGGGATGGAGTTGGATTGGGGCCGTTCAATTTGGGAATAATTTCAACAATCCCTGCCAAATCATACTGAGGAAACAAACTCAAACTGATGAAAAACTCATGAAAACATGCCATCAAATGATAAATAAATTAAAATTTAAAATACTGGACAACTTTATCTATCTAATACATCTAAGAAACTTTTAACTTTATCTGATGTAAAACTAATTGTTGTGCTGACGCAGGTGGATTTACTGCTGTTTTTTTGCTGTACGCAGGTGGATTTTAAAATAAATTCATGGAAACTGCCCATGAAACCATATTAAAAAAAAATTTTTTCGGATTATTATTTAGAAAAACTTAGTCCTTTCGAACAAATAAAATTAATCAAATTATTTTTGAATTTTATTTATTTAAAAATTTTTTCTCTTTTTAAAGCGCTCTACGGTGTTTCCATATAAAGCCCTGCTGCCTTTGATCTCATTGAGCCTTTTCATTTTATTTCTTTTCACTGACTGATCTGAGAGGATTTTCTCAACTATTCTCTGAGTACATAGGAGAAAGCTGAGAGAGTCATATGAGTCCCCCCAAAATCATTCAGATTGCATACTCATTGTCATTTTCAAAATCATCATCATTTATCATAAACATTGAAACATTTCAACCATTTTCATTAAACATTTTCCAGGATGGACGCGGGGAATTTCTTTAAGTTTTCTTTCTTTTGGACAAAGAAACAAAAAATTATTGCAGGGAGCAGAAGGAACAAAAAGTAAAAAGTTCAATAGTTTCAAGAGAAAGCCATTAATAATAGTTACAAGATCAAAGAAAATGGTACAGTATGTGTGTTTCAAATTCACATATTGCACAAGTGTATGTCTAGTCACCATATTATAAAAAGAGATTTGACAATCTCAATACAAAAAGTCAGACGTGAAACATCGTTGTCCCCAAACGATCAAAATTTTAATCAACCCACAGATTAAACCACTAAAAATTCATCAACATTAACAATGAAAAACTTTTCTGGTTGGTGGGGGCGATTTCCAGGCAACAAAACACAAAGGGAGTACCACAATACACAGATCAGAAGGCAGGAAGAGAAAGTATTTTGGTTACATCAGCATAGGCAAGGCAAAGTTCCTAGTAAAAATTTTCAAATGATTGCCACCAAAGTTCCTATACGAGGAAGAAAAACAGAGCCACCACCAAAGACCAGTAAAAAGGGGTGGTAAGGGCTCACCAAATAATGTGGGTCAGGTCTAAACAGTAAAAAAAACAATAGTAAAAACCAAAAACAATCAAAAAAATATAAAATAAATTATACAATCCCAAATAATTTAATTTAAACAAAATAAATGAATCATAAAAATGCCATTCAAAAATAACCAAAAGTTTATTTTACCAAATTACTGATCATAGCGTCAGCGCAGAAGATTTTGTGGTAAAAATGGCTTAGAGGGTGGGCGAAAAAAAAACAGGCATAAACAAGGTAAACCAAACATCCCGGGGAGGGCAGCAGTCGAACACGTCCATTTAGGGGAGCAGAGCCAAAATCAGGCGCGGCTCCAGCCGGGCAGTCACGGACGGGAGCAAAACGGCAGGCAACGCCGCGCTCCGCCGGATTGCGCCGCAAAGCAGCGCCGCCACGCTTCCCATGGCGAGCACGAGCGATCGTACGGAGCCGGCGTTTATTACCAAAGGTAGTAGTCGAATTTGGCTCACTAGAGTCGAATTTTTGACCAAGAGAGTCTTGGGCTCCGAGTTATCTTCACAATTGTCTCGGATTAAGAGTCTGTGATAAAGAGTCCTGAATTCCTGGTAACGACACAGATGAAAAAATATTGTGGGTTAAAAATAGCATGAAAAAAGTAGAGACAACACGCAAAAATGGAAACAGGACAGGACAACTTAACACCCCATATCGCGCATCTTGGAAACAGCTTGTGAACGGGTTGATGGCAGTATATAAAGCACACAATGAAGTATCCAAAGGAAAGTACTTCATTACAAAAGAAAACAAACACGATGGAGATCACATGAGAAATAACTGAGAAACAACATCTCTCCCCACAAACGTTTCTGGCTGAAACTGAGGGCTTAAAGAGTTAGTTCACCCCAAAATTAAAATTCTGTCATTAATTATCATCTTCATGCCGTTCCAAAACCGTAAGACCTTCGTTTATCTTCGGAACACAAATTAAAATATTTCTGATGAAATCCGAGAGGTTATCTGAGCAATTTAATTACCACTGTCAAGGTCCAGAAAGGTACCAAAGACATTGTTAAAATAGTGCATGTGACTGCAGTGGTTCAACCTTAATGTTATGAAACGACTTTGAATACTTAAGAATACTTTTTATTTTGCAAAAATAAAACAAAAATAATGACTTTATTCAACAAACTTCCCTACGCAGTTAACATTGTACACATAGTGCAGTGCTTCCGTGCTCTATTTCAGAACGACGACTCATTCGCCGGCGAAGAGGTTCTGACGTAGAACACGGAAATGCTGCACTGTGTGTTCTACGTCAACTGCGTAGGGAAGATACACAAAAAGTGTTCTTAAGTATTAAAAGTCACTTCATAACATTGAGGTTGAACTACTGCAGTCACGTGGACAATTTTAACAATGCCTTTAGTACCTTTCTGGACCTTGAGGGTGGTAATTGACCCTTCGCAAACAGTTTGATTGACAGGCGATCTGACCAATCATAACCCCGAATCTGCCATTTTGTCAGACAAAGCAGTCAGGAGAGATAGTAGATTAATGTTAGTGAACTTCAATTTCAAAAATGTTCTGTACTCACGTTTTTCCGCACTTGAAACAACATTTCTTCTGATGTTTATTCATGTTTATTTGATGCTATAAAGAACTAGTATGAAGAGATGATCGCTTCACGAGCCACTTGAAGGAGCTACAGCGATCTGTCACGACACATTAAAGAGACACTATACGCTATTTATTGTTTAAACTTCTTTAAAAAATTACGACCAATTAAATATGAAACTGTTTCATAGGTCTGTCGACGTGTTGTCAGTGTCCTCTTTGCTACAGGATGTATTTTTCACTCCGTGAGAACATGATGTGTGGCGTGAGAGCGCATGGCTTGTCGGACATAGCAACAGTAACTAAAGGGGGCGGGTCTTGGCGAAAGGTCAATTAAATTGCTGTCTATGGAGGAGTCAGATAACCTCTCGGATTTCATCAGAAATATTTTAATTTGTGTTCTGAAGACGAATGAAGGCCTTACGGGTTTGGAACGACATGAGGGAGATAATTAAAGACAGAATTTTAATTTAATTGACGGAATTTGTGCTCTGCATTTCACTGTGAACACACACCCAGAGCAGTGGGGAGCCATTTTTGCTGCGGCGCTCTGGGAGAGATTGGGGGTTAGGCGCCTTGCTCAAGGGCACCTCAGTTGTGGGTAATGAGAGCGCTGTTCATTCACTACCCTCACCTACATTTCCTGTACTGAGACTCGAACCCACAACCTTCGGGTTAAAAGTCAGACTCTCTAATCATTAGGCAACGCAAAATATAAACCAGCAACGCGAAACAGCTTTTAGCATTACGACACATTACAATATTGTCTGAGTCTTTCAAGCATTTATACATGCATGAGGAAAATCAGAGGGAGAGCCTTGTGTCAAAACAATTTTGCTATCTTCAAGAAAAACATTCAATTTCAAATAAAAGGGCCTAATTACTGTTCGATGCAAATTTGAATGCTGTTACTAAGCCATTACATGGAAGTGAGGATTACATTCTTGCCTTTGCACGGCACTTTTCCACTATTTTGCTGATGTTAAGGGGATATTTTGTGACTCCACAATAATTAAATGGCAGCAGCAATTCACAGATAATTCAAAATGCGAATTACCAAAATGCACACGGGTCTCATTAAATGATGCTGGAACATCTACAATCAATACATTTTAGGCCTTCTGGCTAATCCTGCTTTATTACTAAAACTTCAATGCAACTAATTAAACGGTCGAGGAAGAAATGTTTGAAATGCCTTTCCGGAGGAGGGCATTAGCAACAATTAACATATTACTCATGTTAACAGTTTTGACGATCCCTGCTTGAGCGGCTTCTATGGAAACTAAAGCCACATGAAATGGAAAAATGAAAGTAAACACTTAATTCGTAAACTAATTCTGCTGCTTGTGCAATGGCTGTGCTTTAGAGCTCCATTAATGGAGACTGTGATTGCAGCAGACCATGAGTCGTCTTATTTTTCTCCTTTAATTTCAGCACACAGAAAGAAAGGTTTAATGAGGGGACAAGCAGAGAGCTGCAAATTACATTTTTAATGATTTGTTTAGAAACAGTCAGTGTCACAAAGAAAGTGTTTTATCTTAATAGTGAAGTAATCTTTGACCTTATTATTTAAAGATGTAGCTTTATAGTAGTATGCATTTAGTTTAAAATCAACATTAAATTTAAAAAAAAAAAAATCATTGATTGTGCTCAATTCAAGGGCAATCTGTAAAACTGTGAAAAGTTCTGTGAACTAGTTATACAAGCTAAAAAAACACTGCATGCAATTAATCTCTGACCTAATGACAATATTAAAGAGAATATCTGCCATCATATTCATAGCCTACCTCATTGCGTTATGGTTTGTTGTTGATATAAATTATGAACATTAACACATATTCCTATTAAATTATGGATTGCTAGAGAAATGAGGCATGAATTTCCACGTAATAACTGCAGCTTTGATCAGTCTTCCATAACCTTCCACCTCCGTCTTAACCACACGTGTGCAGAATACAAGTTTCAAGAGCAAGAATTAGTATTCTCCAGCCTGCCTTTAATAAAATGTATTAAACATTCACGGCTTCTGGCTTTCTGCCAGCACCTGAATGGCTGTGGACAAATATTGCTTTGTGGGCTTTGACTAAACAAATCTTTTATACATTTTCAAATAGAGTACTCTGCTCAGCGGTGGTTTAATTTTGAACTCTTTGACTAATTCTCCTCTCAGTGTCCCTAACGTCCTTTAAACTGCGGGATGCGCTTTTTACAGCTATCAGGTTTTATCTGGCCCTCACTCACACAATCACATAAAGATGGATAAAAGGAATGAGGAAGATTTTGGGTTATTTACAGCCTCATATGTAGACATCAGTCGTGACTGTTTTTGATTATCATAGATGTTCCTTACGAATACCAAGTGAGAGGGAAAAAAAAGTGTAATGTTCCATTCATTAATGCTGTATTTTTGTTTATTTTATAAGATTATGCAATATAATATTGTTAGCATCTCTATGTTTACTGACAAAGTGTGACTGCAGAACATCAATTTGTTTTTGTACATTACTGCTGCATAGAAACGTTTGACATATGAACATACATAAATTATGCGAATCCTTTGAGCCAGGGTTATTACTGTTTAATTATAACTATTAAACACATTTCTGTTAATTGAAATTAAGCTGAAATTTAATAAAAAGGAATTATTAGTTGAAAAACTTAGAAATGTTGACTTGGCAATAAACTCAAAAGTACGAATAAAAGTACAATAAAACGTAAAAAAATAATACTGTTTTCAGGTTCACAGAATATAATTCATGGAATTTATAAGTTGTTTTTATTGTAATAAATTATATTTAGAATTAATTAGACTGATTAAATATTTTAAAGCTGTCAAACTTATTTAACACGATTAACACATTTACAGTGGGGGAGGAGAAAGCCTTTGTGAGAGAGGTGAAGAAGAACCCAAAGATCACTGTGGTTGAGCTCCAGAGATGCAGTCGGGAAATGGGAGAAAGTTACAGAAAGTCAACCATCACTGCAGCCCTCCACCAGTCTGGGCTTTATGGCAGAGTGGCCCAACGGAAGCCTCTCCTCAGTGGAAGACACATGAAAGCCCACATGGAGTTTGCAAAAAAAAAAAAAAAAAAAAAAAAAACACTGAAGGTGTAATAAGATTCTCTGGTCTGATGAGACCAAGATAGAACTTTTTGGCCTTAATTCTAAGTGGTATGTGTGGAGAAAACCAGGCACTGCTCATCACCTGTCCAATACAGTCCCAACAGTGAAGCATGGTGGTAGCAGCATCATGCTGTGGGGGCTACAGTTACAGGACGACTGGTTGCAATTGAGGGAAAGATGAATGCGGCCAAGTACAGGGAAATCCTGGACGAAAACCTTCTCTAGAGTGCCCAGGACCTCAGACTGGGCCGAAGGTTTATCTTTCAACAACACAATGACCCTAAGCACACCGCTAAAATAACGAAGGAGTGGCTTCACAACAACTCTGTGACTGTTCTTGAATGGCCCAGCCAGAGCCCTGACTTAAACCCAATTGGGCATCTCTGGAGAGACCTAAAAATGGCTGTCCACCAACGTTTACCATCCAACCTGACAGAACTGGAGAGGATCTGCAAGGAAGAATGGCAGAGGATCCCCAAATCCAGGTGTGAAAAACTTATTGCATCTTTCCCAAAAAAACTCATGGCTGTATTAGATCAAAAGGGTGCTTCTACTATATACTGAGCAAAGGGTCTGAATACTTAGTACCATGTGATATTTCAGTTTTTCTTTTTTAATAAATCTGCAAAAATGTCAAGAATTCTGTGTTTTCTGTCAATATGGGGTGCTGTGTGTATATTAATGAGGAAAAAAATGAACTTAAATGATTTTAGCAAATGGCTGCAATATAACAAAGATTGAAAAATTTAACGGGGTCTGAAGGGGGTCTGTACTTATCAAAAATTAAATGGTTTCATTCTATTCTGTGAGATTTCTAAAGACCATTGACAGCTTTAGCTTATATTTTATAGAGCTTTGATGATAATTAAATTGAGCCATAGAAAGAGTGCAAATAACATAGTCTTATCTGGATTTCACTCATAAATCAGTTTTTAACCAAAGTTTTTCTTGAATATTTTGAGAAGTTTTACTGATAAATTGTTAGTCATGTGGCAATGTCAGCCTTTACCAGGACTTCACATATCTTTTATGTTTGCTGTCAATATGCTAACATTTCATCTTCTTCAAAATGTGCAAAAAATGAATGTACAGTACAGGTACATACAAATACGAACGGAGTCACCTGGATTATCAATGCACACATTACTGTTTCAGGTTAAATTTGTTACAATACAATTATTAGATATTTAATTATATCACCCTCCCCTCCTCTCTCTTTCCTTTTTTTCCCCCAGTGGGTCATCCTATCTGTATCTAAGCTAAACTGATTGCTTCCTGTTTTTGCAAAAAGCTGTGGTGGCCTCTGTCACCTTGGTAATGAAATACAAGTATGAGCGGGGTAACAGAATTAATCACGCTCCCAGCCCTCCTCTCCTCCTATCACACTTCCCATCTAAATGAATATTGGCCTTGGTTCAAATAGTCCTGAGAGTGTTTCATCTTGAGCATGAAATCAAATTGAATCAAAGTGGTGACAGAGGGACAGGTAATATTACCATGCTCATTTCTGCTTCTAGACACATTCGCAATAGAGTAAAGAGGCATGGTTGTTCCTGCGTCATTCCTGCCACCTTCCTACTGAATAGTGTCTGAAACTCTTAGGAAATAATTTCATGTTTTCTTCACCAGATGATCAGTGAAATGAGGTGCTTAACCTTCAGAAAATGTTGATCGTCAACCTCAGCAGGTCGAGCTAAATATTATACGACACATTTTATTTTCATTTCATTTTATGTAAGTCCATATATATATATATATATATTACACGGCTCTGTGGAATACTTGATTCTGATTGGTCAATCAAACACTTGCGCTTGCTAGGAACGTTTTTTTCTTCGACGTTTTGCGTTTGGTGAGCTAATAAAATATCAAAACTCAGTCAAAAACCCATAGTATTTATTTTTCCTACTATTGAGATCTGTTTGGTTACCGACATTCTTTCAAATATCTTACTTTGTGTTCAGCAGAACAAAGAAATTCATATTCATACAAGATCGGAGCTACTTGAGGGTGAGTTAATGATGACATTTTTTAGGTGAACTATCCCCTTAAGCAGATAAACTACTAATATTCTAATGACAGCTAGCTGACGTTAGGTTGCAAAGTTATTTACAGTAAGTAGAATGTCTAACATGGACTATTGAAATAAAGTGTTAGGAAAGCCTCTGCTGCAGGATATGTAAATGAGTTTGAGTTTAATCAGTTCGTTAGAAGTATTGCATTTTTTCCCTTTCTTTTTTTTTTCTGTACTTAAACTATATCAAAGAAAATATGTTCAAAAAAGTCCTCCATGAAGTGATTTTCTTTGTAAAAAAAAAAAAAAAGCAAAGGCTAAGTATTAGCAAATGATTTGATGAATTCTGTGATGTTTTGTGATATCACTTGATTTGTTTCACTCCATGATGCAATTACATAAATCATTATATCATAATGTGAAAGATTGTTTTTGTAAAAAATCATCCAAAGATCAAAATGAACATGTTGAATCAGTCACTGAGCAATGGCAAACATTAATGATTGCACTATATAATAAAACATAAACTTAAGTTAGAATTAATAAAGTGTCTGAGCTTGACCATGGTATATTTATGACAGTCTGCAGCACTCTTTCTTAGAAATAGTTCTTTATGCAGCACAGACATATATTTGGTTTTAAGTTGCATGATTGAAACTGTACTAAAGAACAGAAATGACCCTCCTGGTCTCCTTCTGTCTCTTCCTGGAGTTAAATATTCTGGTTCTTTCCTTCTGATCCTCTTCGGTCATTATAATTTTGAAGTTTTATTTTTAAACGCTGTGTGCCGCTGAAGCTTGTTATCTCTTCTCTGTGGTACAGATTTGGGTGCGGATTTGAAGGTGCCTTTAAGTGGACAAGCATGATTAAAAAGATGCATATCGCAGAGCTTGATTATGGGCTGAGATATGTTCAATTAAAAGTGGAACAAATCAAGTGGGACTCTTTCGTTGTTCCACTGAATATTAATTCGCCCAATTAACTGAGATAAATTCGAATTTAAATTGTAATTGGTTGCTAGATGACACTGTAAGGAAGTTCACACAAAACTCAAGGAAAAGCAGTTAATTCACCCTTTATGCGAGCAATGCATTACACATCCTGCCTTTGGATGCTAATGGATTCTTCATAACATATGCTTCTTGAAAAGCCTGCTATTTTTCTCCATACAGTGAACGCATACAGTGACCAGGGGCTGTCACACTTCAAAAAGGACAAAAAGCACCATTAAAATAGTCCAAACTATGAGAAAGAGCTCTGTAGGGTAAGCACACCAACAACATAACAACCAAAAACTTCAACAACAACTTTAAACAGAATTCTCAAGTGAACTGTGCTGCCTATTAACAGATCGAAATTCGGCTTAGGCTTCTTTTGTTCACTGGATGTCAGTTACTGCTAGTATTAAATTCATGACATTGTTCCTGGCCTGCACTGCTGTCCATAGCCTGGTCACTCACCGCCTTCATTAAAGTTATTTCTCCTCCCTGGTACATGACCCAATCCAGAAAAAATACAGTTCTGATCAAGTATATTCAGTTTACTTGCTACCAAGAGCCTCAAAAAATTGTGACATATAAAGTCAGAATAGCGAGACAGAAGATATAATTATGAGTAATAAATTCAGATTTGTGATATATAAACTTGCAATTGTGAGAAATAAAGTCAGAATTGTGAGATATAAACTCGCAATTCAGTCTTTTTTTCCCACAATTGGAAGTTTGTATCTCATAATTCGGACTTTTCTCTATCAACTAGTAATGTCGAGTTATAAAGTCCAATTCTGAGGAAAAAAAGACTCACTTTTTTCTCATGATTGCGAGCATTAATTGTTTATATCTCGCAATTCTGACTTTATAACATGCAGTTGCAAGTTCATATCACACGATTTGAAAAAAAAAGTCACAATTGCGAGATTTATATTCACAATTACCAAAAAAAAAAAAAAAAAAAAAAAAAAAAAAAAGTTAGAATTGTGAGATAAAAAGTCTCTATTACCTTTTTTTTTTTTTTTATGCAGTGGCTGAAACAAGCTTCCATAGTTTAGTATGAAATCTTGTTTCTGCCATGGAATAATAATAACAAAAAGGTACTTTAAATCTTACAATTCTGAGAAAAAAAAAGCCAATTGTGAGTTAAAAAGTAGAAATTACCTTTATTCTGAGGCAGAAATGAGCCTCTATAGTTTCAAGGTAATGCATTAAACTTATTTTCACAAAAACATGTCTGACTATGCGACTGTCTGATACAAATGCACATATTAAGTAAACTGCACACTGCAGGGATACTTGGACATGGAGACATTTGGAGTCCATCATGTCCTGTGTCTTTAATGAGGCCATACATTTGTTTCTTTATTCATCCTTCACTGACTGAAATAAACCCATTCATTTACAAATGGGCTCGATGGTGACGGTAAAACCACAGCACCCATGGCGTGTGAAATGTACCGAGCAGAACATACATCTAAATTTGGGAGCATCAGGGATTAGAGGAGACATTCACAGTTGGCCAGAAAGGCTTAATGAGCCGGTTAATGATGGCAGAGCCATTGATATGCCACAGAATAGGTACCTACTGATTATACTTATGATTTTTCCTGCCAAAAATGTGGACGTCTCATTGGGGGTAGAGCAAATGAGTTCATGCCCTTTGAGTACACATAAAGCCTGTAAAAGCTGTTGAGCAGGGAAACATGCTTCATTTGAGAGTGCAGAGTAACGTGAGCGCTGTCATACCAGAGGAGTTGGAAGCAAGGTTCAGGGTTATGCAGGGTCTGCTGAATAACATTATTATTGTAATATGAAGTGCTCTGCTGCTTCTAGCCTTATGCTGAATCACCCTGTGTGTTGCTGTTACACAGAAAGCCCCAAAATAATTGGAAGCCATCATAAATACAGTATGCTAATATAACAACAGCTTTTTAAAACAAGAATGTGCTGATTTGTTTATGCCTGCGGCTTAGTAGAAATAAAATGGTAATAGAAGCAAAAATCTTTAAAAGGTGAAATCTACAGGGTGCAATTTTATTTCATCAACCAATACCTTGATTCTAAAGTAATGGTAATGACAGCAAGCTAAACAGTGTGCTAAGATAATACATTACCCATAATTAGGCACGAAAAGAAAACAAAATTAAAGTTTTGAAGTTCAGGCTTGTGAAGTATATGACATCAGCAGGTCAAAACGGATGATTTTTTCTTCATGTTCTTTGGGAGGAAATCTGCATAATTGTGTAACGATGGTAAAATATTTTCAACTGAGCTGATTGTACTACAGTCTCATTCACAGAACTGACTGAACCATACTGCGACATCCCTTATGATACCAATGATTATACGTTTTATTTATATTGTATACCCACTTTTACGTCCTATTCTAATGAGGAATAGGGTTTGACGGGAGTTTGGTGGTACACTGGAAACCAACCCCAGATCACCACAGACATAAATAAGATCCACAAATGATTTATTAAAGTGGAAATAAATAATTAAATGAAGGAGCCGTGGCTTCAGGATGTCCCAAGGCCTAAATAATAAACAAAACAACTTACAAATGAAACAAATAAATAACCTAACAAAGAAAATAACAAAGAAAAATAACAAAGAAAAAAAAAATACACTAACTCCCTAAAATAAACAAATCGCAAATAAGGTCAAAAATAAATGGCAGGACACCCCTACGGTCCTACAACTCGCATTAGCTTCCTCAAAACACTTCACAATAAATATACAAAAGACAAGTGGTTTAGAATTCTGTCGGTGGAAGAAGGAATCCGGAGCTCCTCACGCCATCTTCCGAGAGCGCCGCCCTTTTGAAGACAGTGCAGCATTTCGGGGCTGAGCCAATGACGTTTACTTCATCAACCAATCCCCTGCACAGACATGTAGAAAAAAAACAAAAAACAGATGACGAATGTCGTAACACCCACAATGATAAACGTACCACTGAAGTATCATAAAAGTTGTCTTATGCATGATATTCTGCAGTCATACCATAGCTTTTTTGCAAAGAATAATGCATTTGCTGAAGTAACCATCCAGTCATTTTAGCTGGATTCTACAAGACTTTGAGCTCTTTTATCGCAACACAAAATTCAAATCCTGATTCAAAATAAAATTTCTGGTACAAAAACGCCAGCTGTGGTTGCCATAACTTTACCGTTATAAATACGGTAGCAACATTTAGATTTTACGGGACAGCTGTCTAGGTTACAGTTCAAAAATGTATCATTTAAAGGTTTACATTGTAATGATTACGGTTCATAACTTTTACAGTTCATACAAACTGTAAAAAAATTATGTTAAACTTACGAAAAAATTAATTTCATTCCTATTGAAGCACTAATATCTGTTTTGTACCTCTGTAATACACTGACACCACCAATATTATATAACTGTTTTTCACAGAAGTATGTTTACAGTCTTTTAACGTTAAAATCACGGTCTTTTTTTTTCAGTGCAAGCGCTCCACTCCACAATGCATACCAGGTAAGCTATTGAGCAAGTTTACTATGTCAAACATAGGTTATAGAGCTTGTTATGTGATGCAAACATTAAAATCTATTAGTTTACATATCGTGCACTGTGATAAAAGTGTTTTGAGGTCATAACATATTTGTTGTACATCTTTGAGCTCAATTCACAGTATTTTAAATACGGTTCCTTGTTATGTTATCAAGACCTGTCTTGCTTCAATTTGTCCTTATATAACTTCAATATTATTTCCGGAACTCTCACTCTAGAATTAAAAATAGCATTACACCAGTCCCTAAGAAACCTGGTTGTGATGTTTCTGAATTGACAAACTGTAGACCTATTTCTAACTTCCCATTTCTGGCTTAAGTCCTGGAGCATACTGTGGCTACTCTGTTACATAATCCCTTAGCACAAAAATCTGGTTTCAGAACAGGGCATGGTACATTAGACAGCTCTAGTGAGGATCGTAAATGATCTCCTTACTGCAGCTGTTATAGCGTTTGGTCTTGTTAGACCTCAGTGCTGGTTTTGACACCAAATGTTATTCGGTTTTGTTGGATAGGCTGCATACTTAGTTGGGTCTCTCCGGGACAGTTCTAAATTGGTTTCAATCTTACTTAACTATTCGTGCTCAGTTTGTTAGCCTGGGAAATCACATATCTGATACCTTGCCTGTTCGACAGGGAGTTCCTCAGGGTGCAGTGTTGGGCCCAACTCTATTTAGCACATATATGCTTCCACTTGTGCAGATTATCAGAAAGTATGGCCTTGGGTATCACTGCTACGCATATGATCCTCGAATCTACATCACCACTTGCTCTGATATTCACTGCACATTAGCTATTTTGATAAAGTGTTTAGAAGAGATCAGAATCTGGATGGAGAATGACTTCCTGAAACTGAATGGCTCTAAAACTGAGCGGATGCTTTCCGGTGCAATGGCAGCTGCTCATATAATTTGGCTGATCATATTAATTTGGTTGTCAACTCTAACATGGTACATCCCATGTCAGAGGTGTGGAATATTTGTATCATTTTTGATCCTCAGCTAAATTTAATGCACATATAAAATACATCTCAAAAACCATCTTCTATCATCTTAGGAACAGTGCCCGACTTTGACTTTTCTCTCTTTTGCTGATGCAAGAAAGGCTCATACATGTCTTGATTACATTAGATTATTGCAATGCCTTTTTCTCTGGCCTTGCAGCTAAATCTTTAAGCAGGCAACAGTATTTTCAAAATTCTGCTGCTCATGTGCCTACTCATACTCTTCTCGTGAACACATTACACTAGTGCTTTCACAGTTGAACTGGTTTCCCATTAATGCTAGAATTGATTTTAGAATTTTAATTTTAACATATAAAGCATTCCTTGGGACAGCACCAGAGTATTTTTGTAATCTGATTAGTCCTTAAACTTCACGTTCTATCCGTTCTGCCAATACCTGCAAATTTAAGACCATGGGGAAAAGAGCTTTTTCATTCAAAGCCCCTATATGAAAAACGGTTCCCTTCACTATCAAAAACGTTTAAACTTTGGAACACAGCTGATAAAGATGCATTTATTTAAGGTTAATGAACTTGTTGTACGCGGTCTGATATTTTCTCCACACTTGAGCAGCTGTAGCGTCAACAAGGTCTCGTAAGCAATCCTGGTATTCCACTTGGGCATGTAAGACTGAACATAAGACTCTTCATTTTCTCCCAAAATCTGAGCTACTGAGGATGCAGTAGTTTTATTTTTGAAGCTAATGCGGCCCAAAATCTACCTAAATTTGAGCAAGGGACCATACAAGGCAGGCTTTGCTAAAAAGTTTGTACACAAGGGCAGATCTGTACCTACTGTTCGTGATTCTCCAGAAGAAGTAAGTTTCACACTGCTTATTTATTATTTTTTTATTTTTGTGCAAATCGCCATTTCTGTCGATATGCCTGTTAGCCAGTTCGTCTATTTTAAACCTTGTTTATATACTGTAAAAAGAAGTGTAAAAGGTGATTGTCTTGAAAAACTGTGTACGTTTTAAAGACAAGACATTGAAATCGCTGTTTATTTAAAGGCCAGCAGATTTATCCTCTAACCACTCAGAAACGTCCAGTTGCATTCTTAAAGTTGTAACTTCTTCTTGAGTCTCTCCATTTATAACAATGGCTGAACACCTGTACTGATGATCGCAGCATGAGATTCTCTTGCTTTGTTGTTGTCAAGCTGTTAAAAGCTCCACCCTCTTCTGGAAAGGGGACGGGGAGCAGCAACTTATTTGCATTTAAAGGGACACACAAAAAAATTCAAGACGAACACTTACTGGACTGAAACAACTTAAGTTTAATTGATTATCCATAAATCATTCTTTATAAAAGAAAATAAATATCATTGCATTATATTATATGTTTTGTCCCATGCATTAAAAATACAGAGCTTTGATCATAAAACTAAGGATTTAAATACCAACTTAAGACATTTTATTGGAATACATAGAATGAAAACTGATTTAAATTGCAATCTATAAATCATCCTTTAGGCCAATGAAAATATTAACAGTTTTTATTCTTTATTATACAAAGGTTTGATAAACTATTCCACTTCAAATTAAATCCTGATTATTACTTACATATTTCAGACTTTACAGGGATTAAGGGGCCAATCACAGTTTAAAATTTTGGTGGATATCTCGACACGGCCCTTTTCTAATTAGCAGCATAAACAAATAATTCAATATTTAAACATGTGACCTCAAAAGTTCCATTAAAACTTTGTGAATGACGGGTATTCAAATACTGTGGAAATCTGTCAACATTTGTGGGTGCAGATCCTGTGTGGGCCTGACCATCAGTCAAGCTCTGAAGAGCGGTGGTGGTCACCAGCTTCTGAGTCACACACTGTCTCCATCACCACCCCCAACAACCAATGTTAATGTCAGCATCTCTCCAAGAGGCCCGGTAATTGACTAAAGGTCTCAGTGAGACTCGATGGTCGATCATTGCTGCAACAGCTGTCATTGACAGCTCCTCCGAGGGGCCATCAGAAAGGTGCGAGACGCGAATCATTGCGTGCAATAATAACTGAACAAGTGGGCTGATTACTGAAGGAGTTTGGGAGATTTACAGGGATCAGCAGACTGCTGTGTTGGAGTATATTTGCATTGGTGAGCGAATGCAGTGATCCTGTTTCTGTCAGGGCACGGCTGTTAAAAATACTGGTATTTCTAGATGCAGGCATGAAAGCTGCTAACATCAATCAATGCAATGCAGAGTGAGATCCGTTATACCTCTCTTCACATCCAGCTGTGAAGCTACTAGTCGTTCAATAGCTCCCGTTCAAATATACGACTAATGACACTTGTATACATATTAAATGTGTATGAAGTGCAAGGTTTATGTTTTCAAGAGCAATTACAGTAATTCTCTGTATTGCTAGAGAGGACAAAGAAGCAGCATGAATGGGGGAACATGGCCACTCAGCTTGCTGAGCCAAATGGTTTTTGAACGCAAATACTACAATAAAAAAAAAATATGTTTGATAATTAAATTCCATGATTATTGTACAATGTACACTGGAAAAAATGGACCAATTAATTAAACATTAAGCAAGGAAACCAGAACTAAACAGAGCAGGACAACCAGAACTATAGGAACAGGACAGAATATCAAACTAGAAGACACCGAACTATCAAACTAGAATCGTGACACCTTTCTAGCAGATGCAATTTTGCATCGTCAATTATAAAGGTTTATATTATATGAGGATGTAAATTCAACTGATTTGTTAAAAAGCAATGATTTATTCCAGAATGAAACAAGCCAATGATTTAAATACTCACTCAACCATTCTTTTCCTTTATTCAAAACTCTGATTTATTCAGGAATGAATCAAATGACAGTCACTTGATTCATTCCAGAATAAATCAGAATTTTGATTGAGTCACTGAATCATTCATTCAGCTGATTCGTTCTAAATACTGATTTCTTAATGAAACAAGTGACTCTTTAAGAGTGAGTCATTTAATCATTCTTTCAGTTGATTAATTTTAAATTCTGATTTACTAATGAAACAAGCGAATGACTTTATGAGCGAGTCTCTGAATCATACTATCAGTTGATTCGTTCGAAACGCTCATTTATTCAAAAATGCCATTATAGAGGGTTATGCAATAATAATTTATGCTATGCTGTTTTAAACTATATTGGCTGCCAGTTAAAAACAGATAAAGTAACTTGTAAAATTGCTTCTAAAATGTAAGTTGATTAATATTAACATCTTGTTCATTGAACTTGTATACAGTTTAAAAGTGTGATCACACTTACACATGAGTCAAATATTCAAAACAGTTTAGTAGATATTAAAACAGCTCTTCAGACACACAAAATAAAGTAACATTAGTTAAACTGTCATATAAAGACATGATGACATGAACACATGTAGATTTCTTAATATTTTTAATAAGCATCAGTCCACCCACAATACTTCATACAATAATGAAAAATGAAAACAATAGATGACTATTTTACAACGGCACAGGGTTACTATAAAAGGTGAATAATTACATTATTTATATTTGATTACAGCTATAATTTTGTCTAATTAGACAGATGGTGGTGAGCTATTCTCTTCCACTTCTGTAGTTATTTCTGTGAAAACAGTGGATTTTTTTTTTTTTTTTTTTTTTTTTGTGACACGTTGACATGATTTGCTAACTTTTTGGATGGAGAAACATACTTCTGTCACATTTGGTCTGTGTTTCTGTAGGACATTCTTTTGGTTTTTAAGTTGGTTGTTCTGTCTGCATTTTTTGAGAGTGATTTGTTACTTTTTGAGTGAGTTAATAAAGAACATATTCTTCTCCATGTCAGCCAGCTGTGAAGCTCTGATATTATAACTCATATTTTATCATAATATAGTCTAAAGACAAAAGTATGTTTTCATAAGGTTAAGTTTCAGAGTATTAAAAAAAACTACAGTCACGTCTGGATTGACTTAACAAATTCTCTATTCAAGGAACCATTAGAATACAACAGCTGTGTATTTCAAACACAAATAATCAATAATAATACAAATTCACTCCCCAAACTACTCAAATCAGAAATTTTAAACAGCTTAATCTAAAACCCACAACTTTACTTTCATGGAAAAGAAGTAAGACTCAGTCTAGACAGCAGATTTTAAACAATAACACCAACACATGAATAGCGAAAGCTACAGTGAAAGGCATGTTGATTTAAATCAACATTTGAGGCAAAGACATGAATGTGGGAAGATCTTTGTGCGTAATACAATATAACACTACAGCAATTTTTTGCATCTGTGTCTTTGGGCATCCTGCCATCAGAGAGCAAGAGAGCCTCCCAGAGCTGAAGCATGGATCACTAAAGAGATTAGCAGTTCTGTGGGCTCTGTTCCAAAATATAACTGTCTACATAGGCAGCATTTTAAAGCATCATAGGTTCACTCATGACTCTTCGGCTGTTCCAAAATAACTGGCAAGTGATGCTGCCTTCTAAGATCTTTTGACCCAAGTATCATTGCTTGTATGCAACTTGGAGAAAGCAATCACCGATTGCATTGTGACTAGCTCATTCAACATGGTAGACGACTCAAGAGAAACTTTGATTCTACATATACTTTAAATTACATTTATGCTTTTTATCCAAAGTGACTTACACTGTGTTTAAAAATACTCTAAAACCTGACTCTAATTTCTTATAGACCTATAATGTTACATAAATATTGTGATTTGTGAAATCATAATGGTAATATAAAAAGCAATTGGAACAAACCTGCCTATTACTTTTTAATTATCATTTTAAACAATACATCACTGGAAAATTGCATGTATTGGCTAGTTAAATATATCTTTTTTCATCATAAGCTTAATTGACTAATTAGTAGGTTTGGTTACAGTTGATATTAAGGTGTTTTTGTTACAGTGTGATTATGTATTTAAGTACTGAGTAATTAACTTCTATTGTCCTTACTATAATCTAGGGGTTAGGAATGGGGTTTGGTTTATGGTTAGTTTTATGTAATCATGCATAATTTACTGTCATTGTTACACTAAGAACATGCAACATATGTACCAATTGACCCTTCGCAACCAGTTTGATTGACCGGCGATCTGACCAATCATAACCCCCGAATCCAGTCAGCGGAGTTAGTAGATTAACGTTAGTGAACATGAACTTCAAAAATGTTCTGTACTCACGTTTTTCCGCACTTGAAACAACATTCCTTCTGATGTTCATTCATGTTTATTTGCTGCTATAAATTAGCTAGTATGAAGAGATGATCGGTTCACGAGGACCTACATGACACATTAAAGACACACTAGACGCTATTTATTGTTTAAACTTCTTTAAAAAATTACGATATATAAAATATGAAACTGTTTCATATGTCTGTCAACGCGTTGTCAGTGTCCTCTTGACAACGCCTCGACGGACAAGACAGAGCAGGTTACTTTTGATATGAAACAAAGTTTCAAATTTAAAATATTGTAATTTTTAAAGAAGTTTAACCAATAAATACTATATAGCGTCTCTTTAATGTGTCGTGACGGATCGCTGTAGCTCCTTCAAGCGGCTCGTGAACCGATCATCTCTTCATACTAGTTCATTTATAGCATCAAATAAACATGAATGAACATCAGAAGGAATGTTGTTTCAAGTTTTTCCATGTTCAAGTCCACCAACGTTATTCTACTAACTGCCCCTGACTGCTTTGTCAGACAAAATGGCGGATTCGGGGAAATGATTGGTTAGATCGCCTTTCAATCAAACTCCCAGCGAAGGGTCAATTCAGGACACTGGAATTTTTAAATTCCTTTTCCATTAACATTAACATTTACAGAGCAATATCCATGTTCACTAATGCTTACGTTTTGAGCATTAACATGTTATTAGTCATGTTGTTATCAATGTGCAATTTTATAATCAATCATTTATGATGGTTAGGACACTGCCTAGACAGACAGCAAAGCAGCTTAAGGTTTGGAACAGAGCCATAATGTGAAACGCTTAACTGATATCATTTCCAATAAAAGACAAGGAAAGTTTGCCAGGGAATTTATTTCCAGCAATAATGGGAGAGAGGTTTTCTTTCTGTTGCAATTCAAGCCATTTTATGACAATTTTCTTGAAGGCATTGTAGGAGCACATTTTGACAGGAAATTCTGGCAGCCACACAGAAAGTGGACGATAGAGGTTCTTTTGTATCGCAATGGCTGCCAACAGGGCAGCAGGGTAGCTAATATGCCTCACTTAAATTCATTAGCCATAGTCTCATAAAGAGAGTAATTATTAGAAGTCCTGCTCCTCCGTCCTGTTAGCATATGAAGCAATTATAACGAACAACTGAATGTTAACAGGCTCATTAGATAGCGGAAGACCATACAAATGCCTCATTTCCATACGGGGACTTTAACGTGGCCAGACAACTGACAGGGCCAGAAGAGAGACACAGCCAACTGGAAGTGGTACTTTAGCCTTGTGACATGCCCCCTCAAAAATGAAGCTGTTCAATTAAACCGTCTTGCTTTAATCCAAATGACTTCATTCCTGAGGGACACATACAGGTCTCATTCCCAGCAGTCTATTAATGTTGAATTGCTGCAGGTCACCGTGTATATAAACTTGCCATTAAGCACCGGTGACATCTTTGCCATCAAGTCGCCATATGTCAGTTTGCGGCGCTCATGCAGTTTGTTATTGGTAATTAGTTCAAGCAGTGAATCATCAAGATGAGGGATCTATCTTTGTAAATCAACATTACCACATGAAGGCTTTGTAGAGATAACGGTTTAATTGATTTGAAATTCAAATTTGCAATGCAGTGGCATGTTATACTACAATTGTGCTTCATTTTCCTGTTTTACTTAACTTGTTTTCTTTTTCTTTGCTAATGTCAAAAAAAAAAAAAGCAGAATCAACATAGGCTTTTAAAACTACCGCAAAATAAATAAATAAATCAGCTTTGACTTTTCATCTCCTTGATTAGTTGATTACATTTGCAAATTAGAGAGTTCTAGATACTGATTTGTCAAAGCAAAATCTACCTTTATGAAAACTATGCAATTTGATAACTAATGTAAATGTATTTTTTAATGTTTGCATCAGCAGGAGCACATTATAAAAGGTCAAAGAATATGACAATTAAAATATCATTATTAAAGCCTGTAATATGTCTATACTATTTATAAATTAACTTTTTTGTCATAATATTAGGCATATACTTCAGATAATGTTACTGCTTGTTCAAATTATTTGAATTAGAAATCAGAAAATCTTGAATATTTTGTTTCAATTTAATTTCATTACGTTCAAGTTGCTTAACTTTGTGTGTGTGTGTGGAAAAAAAGTTTTCCTTAATATAAGTTCACAGAACAAATTACTGTTTATAGTGTAATTTGTTACAAAAACTGTTTGAATCTCCCAAATTGGCTTCAGTTAAAGATAATAATATTATGTGAGGGATAAGGTAATCTTCTTGACTTGCTCTCTTTCATCACTTTTGCTTTCATTCTCGTGCATTGACTCAGTAGCTAAACTTAACAGAAAATCAGAGAGATCTCTCTCACCCACTGAAACATGCTGAAACAGTGAACTGCCGGCAACATGAACCTGACGTGTGGAACACACAGAAAAAACAAGCCTGACACACACACACCTAACGCATCATCACATGTATGCTTTCAGAACCAATCTTCATTTGAGTAGAGTACATGCTATAAAGAGTATAACTGCAACGATCGTCAGCTGAAGTGCCTGGGACAACCTCTAGAGGGCACTTCACTTTGGACTATACACCACACACTCACTCACTCACTCACTCACACAGACTACATTTCCCAGAAGTCCTATACCCAGTCACTGATTACCAAACCAGCTGCACCTCATCACCCATTCGCTGATTACCTCACCAGCTACACCTCATCACCCACACCACATATAAACACCATTCTCACACAACACAAACTGCGAAGTCTTGATTAGGCTCCCTGTCAGTTCTGAGCATTATTTCCCATGTTTCCTTGTTTTCCTGGTTCTGTTTCCTGCCTGTCTGTCCCGGTTTTTGATTGTTTGCTGCCTACCCTGTTTGACTCACTGATTTGGATTACTGGACTGTTGTTTGCCTGCCGCCTATACCGACCCCTCGCCTGTTTACCGACTACGAACCTGCTTACCTCCGATATTCCTGTTTGCCACTGTTTGATCCTGCCTGTTACGACCATTCTGTTTTCCAATAAAGCCTGCAATTGGATCTCATGCCGCTGACTCGCCATTCATTACAATAATGATCCACAAAGAGTAGAACAGATAACAGTGGTTTAGTAGAATCCAGTTCACTCTGAACATGGTAAACATGGTGAGCACTGAAAACACACATTTTTAAACCTTGACACTTGGGAAATAACCCAAAAATGACCCTATATATATATATATATATATATATATATATATATATATATATATATATTTTTTTTTTTTTTTTTTTTATAAACGGCAAACAAAAGAACAGGGGGTTTTCCCTTCATGATTTTGAGATAAGCTAATTGCGAATTCTGACTTTTTAACTCACAATTGCGAAATATAAACTCACAATTGTGAGAATAAAGTCCAATAATGAGGAAAAAATTGCAAGTTTATATCACAAATCTGACTTTATAACTTGCAATTCTGATGTTATAACTTTATGAGTATAAGTTTATATCATGCAATTCTGAGAAAAAAAAGTCAGAATTGTGAGATAAAAAGTTGCAATAGCCTTTTTTTCTTTTTTTTTCGGCGGCGGAAACGAGTTTCCATAGAAAATAAAAGTAGGAAAAACACAATGTCTCAGTTGTTTAAGGTGTTTATCAAGTCAATGCTAAAGGGTTTCTAAGGTTCTTGTTGGTTTACTGCCATCATCAATGACTAATACAATTTGCTGGAAATTTTATTGCCCATTTTTATTCTTTGATAAAGCCTGCTTACAAAAGTAAGAGCAAACCTCTCACCATTCATAACCTGAACAGTGGAAATGTTCATAGTGTATTTTCAGCAAGTTAAGCTCAAAGCAATTTCTGGAAACCTGCACAATGGTACAGGGAACGTTCGGACTGCGGTGATACGATCTCCTTGTACTTTTTGTGGAAGTGAATAGCATTTCTGTATTTTCTAAAGTGCTGCACTTGGCAAACGGACTGTAAAATCTCTCTTGTCATGTCAGAGTACTGCACAATCTGAGCAACACACACTGACACTGTAGCAAATATCTTAATAATATAGGCCCTGTGAGATGCAGGCTTTTGTCATATAGCAGGGGAAGGATATGTTTAGCACTGAGAGCTCTGCAGATGCTGAAGTCATACCAAGTCTGGTGGGAAGCCTAACGTCGGATTCATTTGTAAGTGCATCAGGTAATACGCTGTCGACTGGAATTTTAAAAACACTGTATATGGCATTTAATGAGGTCAAAAGAGCCTTTGTCATGGCAACAACATTTGTAATCCCCAACGAATTGAGTTGATTTTCGCTATTTACTTTCCATTGAGAGCAACACACAGACAAAAGCCAGCGCATCACCACCTGTGCTGAGACATCAGCACATAAAGCCCTGATCAAGTGCATCTACATATGTTTAGGTTTAGTAAACAGGTTTGGCTTTATACACATTGGCTCTGTTCCAAATCCTAGCAAGTTGCCTACTGCCTACAAACGTGTTTGGCATTACTTAAATGGAACCTCATAAGTGACTGATTTGGAGGCACAAGTCACATAAGAGGCTTCACAATTGATTTCAATAGAATCTTCCATTAGCACATTGTTGAATGTTATGTTTTCCAATTTTCAACCAGCTTTCTACTGTCACAATGGCATTAGTATATGCAAATGAACAATGTGTTTTATTTCTCTAATTGCATCTAAAATTGCATACTTCCCTACTATACACACATCAAGCTGACGGTCGGCCGTCAGTTAGTTTTTGTGCGCTGGGCAACTGAGTTTTCTCAGTGTGTCGACTAAAGTTGATCCTCATTGGCTTTTCTTCGTCCAATTTGACTTCTTGAATCTGCGTTGGGCCATCGGTGAGAGAGAGAACTCTGATTGGCTGTTCAGCATAGCAAACGAGTCAGTTCACGAGAATATAAGCAAAAGTTATGAAAACAAGCAAAAATGACATTACGGCATAGACAGAAGGTTGTTCTAATTTTACGTCATCTAACCTAAGCACTCGAATACACAAATATTTTCAAAATAACATGAGCAGAGTGGAATAAAGAACGTGATCAGCATGATTGATATTCAAAACGGTAAGCAAGCGCTGCTTTGTTTATGGTTTGTTTACATGCAGTCTGGTTTCGCGTTCCCTTTTTGAATGATGAATATTGACAAATATATGTGCTTAAATAGACAGTTATCTCCTTTATACAGAGGCGGAGAACATGTGCACTAGATGACAGTCGGGTGTCGGTTTGGTGTGTCAGGGCAACTTTGAACCCAGATGTGAGCCAATCCCACAGTCTGCTTTCGTCGCCACTACAGTAGTTTGTCGGCATTGACTTGGGGTTTTCAATGCTTAATAAGACACAAAAGAAATATGTCTGGATAGTTCTCATAAAACAATAGGAAAAAAGTACCCGGATGATCTACTTCTTCCAGGGTGATTCTCAAGTGTGCATATGATGGATACTTACTAACCTTACATGAGGTCACTGGAGAGAATTTGTTAATGGCAGTGACACAACGTAACGGTTGCAGCCTTTAGCCTCCTTCCCATGCCGGAAGACCCGGGTTCGCGCAGAGCGGGCCGAGAGGGGTTGGGTAGAGGGGTTACATTGGTGCCGTGACCCGGATGGGAGTGAGGTTTAGGGGGGTGAGTATAAGGGAGTGAGGTTTAGGGGGGGTGAGTGTAACGGAGGCCAGCTAGTGGTTGCTGTGCGATTAAACCTCACACCTCTGACCTCAAGAGATGCTCTAGCGACAGACGCTAGAGGTTGCAGCCTTTAGCCTCCTTGTTAGAGCGTCCGACTCCCAGACCCTGGTTCGAGGTCTGCGCAGAGCGGGTTGAGTAGTACCTGGGTAGAGGGGTTACAATAACGCAACTGAAAATGGTAGGTCATGTAGTACACCCAGATTATATTCATACTACACACATTCATACTATATAAAACAGCGGTCACAAAGTTATATTACTTATTCAAAATAAGTACCTACTCAGGAGACTATGTGATTTCAGACACAGCCTCCACCCAGATATCCTTATGGAAGCTACAGATCGAACATTCATAGTTTTGTTTTCCCGCTCATAGACAATTAGACCATCAGAGGGGCGTTGCCAAAATCAAAGTGCGTAATGGGTGTTAAGGTCCCTATGAAATCAAAATTCAAGTTTTTTGGTGCTCCAAAACAATAACAATACTCACTTTTAGAAGATACAAGCATTCAAAACTTATAGTCTCTCACTTCCGACAATTTGGATAACTGATTTTGATGCTTTAGATCCCTCTGCACTTCAGCTTCTCATCACATTTTCTGTCCAGTCAAATGCCAATGTAATTTAACACAAGGTATAGTGTTATAAATGTAAACACATTTTTTAAAATGAATATATAGAAAACTTTGTTAGATTTATGATGTTAATACTTGTGGAAACAAGTCATCACACTGGTCACCCCCAGTATAAGCTACGGTTTGCATTGTTTGCTGGTTTTCTCTTGACCAGCAATATACCAGCTCTAAACAGCATAAATCAACCTGGATCAACAAGGAATTCATACTACATTTTTCAGCAGAGGAGTCTGTGAAAAGGATCCATTAGAAGTTTCTCTCACTTTGTTGGACATCGTGGATTGGATGGATTTTTGCAATGCATTGTGGCATTTCATTCTCTGCTACATTTATATCCAGTGCTACTTGAGTTTGGCAAAAGTAGGTGTCTTGTATGATAGCACAATAATGCTGACTACCTTTTGAAACAGCCTTCACTTTAAAAACACACCTATGATACTTTGTAAAATAAGGCACCGCACTGTTGGTTTGGAAACAGATCCATCACCTTGACGCAGATGCACACATTAAACAGGAAAAGAGAATTTGAAGATCCTATGTGACAACTATAATAAACAAACTGGGGTGCCGATAAAATACAAGCAATCAGTGGGAACGGATGATGGAATTGCAATTTTTCAGTGTGGTAAAGCAACTGACAATTCAACTTCGTAGTTGAGAAAGAGACCCCTGTAGTTTCCAGCTTACTCACACTGACTTAAACGACAAATGTCTAAATGTCTGGGAGTCGGAGCAGAATAAATACAGAAGGCACAAAAACAACATTCATACACCATGACAGCCAGATCACAGTGCAGACTGTCTGTGTCTAGAATTTATATAATTTCTGAACTAGACACATGGTGCATTTAAGTCACTGGGTTAGTTTTTAGTACAAGATGAGTGTTTCTTAAACCAAAGGCACTTTTAGGGTTTTGTCTTATTAAAACCAACATTTAAACTTTGGATTTAACGTTTTTCATCGTTTTTTTATGGCTCTGTGAAGGTTGGCAATAGTTTTTTTTTTTTTTACAACTTTGACAAAATATGAAATAAACAAACATAAGAAAAGATTGAAATAAATATAAACCATTTCAGTATTTACTATTGCATGAAAAGTTTTTCTGTCTATTAAAGGTGGGGTAAGCGATATTTCAAACGCCATTGGACATTGTTAGTTGTTTGAAATCAACCCAAACAAACACACCCATCTCTTCATTACTCCACCTCTGAAACTCATCCACCAATCCTAACCACCCTGTTCTGAGTTGACCCCGACCCCCACTTGCCGGCATGCGGTTGAGTGCAGTCTCTAGCGGTCAAAATAACACAGTTTACCTGCACAACTCTCACGAGCTGGCCTCTGTAGCGCACTCAGTGCGAGAGTGTCTGTTTATCACAGCTGACGTGCAAGAAATTAATGCTTCACGAAAAATAAAGCGCAGATGATGAACAACGGCCAAGGAAGCACAAAAAATTGAAATACAGTACACAAGAATAAACACAAACAAGAGTTCGTTTTTAGTCGCCAACAACACAGCAGCTCCAGACAATCAATGACACTCAGACCCAGTGTTACTCACATGTGAAGCTGAACCAAAGAAGCCTCTGCGTCTGTTTTCAGGCCTTCCCGCTTAGCGCTCTCCAGCGCTGGAAAGCATCTTAAAACGGGTCTTGAAGCACTTTCCCAGTCATAAACCTTCATTCCAGTGTTATTCTTCTGAGCTTTTCTCTTTTGTACTGTGTCTCATCTCTCTTTCTGCAGTCTTTCTTCAAATCTCCCTCTTACTTGTTCATCTCACCTTGATCATCATATGCCCCTAATGCTGATTGGTTACAGGTTTTGTTGTTGTCCTAACTTCCAAATAGCGTTATTGAAATGTCACTTACTCCACTTCTAAACCTTGTTCGGACTCTCAGTCCAAATCCGATTTTTGTGCATATCCGATCACATATAGCAAGTGTGAACGCAAAAAAATCACATGAAATGATTTTTACTAATTGAGCTACACTCATATGTGGTTTAAATTCCAATTCAATCGGATTTTACGTGATATATGTCACTTTGGCCATGTTCACACTGTCAGTCCAAATCTGATTAGAATCTAATCTAGATTCTGACATCCACATTGCAACTGTTCAGATTCGATTTGTGTGTCCATGCAGCTCTTTAATTTTTTGGAATATCTGCATTAGTTTAGTCAAATGACAAAAACAACAACAATATCCACAGCATGGAGGGGTTTGCAATACAGATGTTCTGTAGACCTGGACTACCGCCACTTATGAGGCAGTTAGAGGCTGTATGTATTGTTTAATTCTGCTCTGTCATCTTCGCTGGTTTCAAGTTTCAAAACATGTCTTCGTTATGTTGTAATTTTTTCACTGTCCAGCACTTTGCAACAAGAAAACCTTGTTTCTGCAGCGACTTCAGCATGCTTTCAATAACAACGTCTGACATTTACGTTTTACGTAGCGTGAGAAAGTCACATAAATCCGATCAGAGCAGTCAGAATGAAACGGATTTCAAGAAATGCGATTTGTAGATGATTTCAAACCACAAATGAATGTAGCTCAAAATGGATTTCTTGTGGTTTTTGGCCATTCACACTTGTTACATTTAATCGGATTTCAATCGGATATGGTCAAAAATCGGATTTGGACTGACAGTCTGAACAAGGCCTTTCTCACGCCAAGTAAAACATAAACATGTCAGACGTTGTTATAGGAAACACGCTGAAAGTCACTGCCGAAACAAGGTTGTGTTGTTGCCAGAAGAGCAGAAAATTACAATATAATGGAAACTGGCGGAGATGAAAGCATGGAATAAAGCCATACATACCAGCCTCCTACATTTCTCCTACTACACTCCTCATAAGATGCAGTAGTCCAGCACAGTGGCTACATTGTCATGTTGTAAACTAAGACATCTGTATGCAAACCCCTCCATGTTGCTATTGTTGTTGTTATTGGCGTATGCCTACTAAAGCATCACCAGTGCCATAGAAACCAATGCAGATATTCCAGAAAAAACGAAAGAGCACCATGGGACATATAAATCAGAACTGTTGTGATTAGGGGCGGCGCTAGGGGTGGGCTAAGGGGGCTTTTATTGGCTGAAGCTGAACACGTGAGCACCACGATACATGCATGTGATGCTGACACAATAATAAGCCCGCGTTCAGACATAAACAAGGAAGTCTACACTGAGTTCACTACATCGACTACGTATGACAACGGTTCAAATTGTTGAATAAAGTCATTATTTTTGTTTTGCTTTTGTTATTTTTATTATGCAATATCCAAACAAACTGTCACACTATGTGTAAAAAAGTTTGAAATATTAATTGTGTGTTTGTGTATATAATGCTATGAAATTAGCAATAGTAAGCCGAATGAGTCGACCATTGAGTGTGAAAAGTGTTTTGAGCAAAGTTATTTTGTGTGAGGGCCAAAAGGGCATATTTGAAACATCCACAAACTGCAAAATGGGACATTCTTTTAATGCGGTACATTATCATTGTACGTGTCTAATTTGAAAAATAAATAAATAAAATAATAATAATAATAATAATAATAATAATAATAATAATAATAAATAAGGGATTTTATTCATTTTCTTTCATCACAATTTAGTCAACATGTTTCAAACAAAACATGTCAATTCATCACTTATCAAGAATTAAATTTAGCTCTTCATTTTCATCCTGCTAGTCATTGCCATCATTTTCTTACCATGATGTAAATGTTAATTTACAGATTTAATTTAATAATAATTCATAAAGTTTAGGTATGAGAGCTTGCTGGTATATATTTCTAAAGGTCTTCTACACTTTGAGACACTTTAACAGAAACACTTCCTTAAACTGTTCATATTATTATTATTATTATTATTATTAGTCAAATGTAATTATGTTTTATATATTTATCACTTTAATTTTGTTGTTCTTCTTCTTTTTTTTAAATTCAGAAGTTACTGCAGAAAAGCCGTGATCACTAACCAGGAGAGTTTTCTTGATAATCTCACTTTCTCACCTAATGAAGGAGTTGAAGTCAGGGATTTATCTTCTTTCTCTTTTTTTCCAATTAATCCTTTAAATCCAATCCAAAAAAAAAAAAAAAATGATGAACTCGCTCCAAGAGGATTTAAATGTCAGCTACTGAAATTAAATTATGTACCTGGATCGAAATGTTTGATTTGTGAATTTAATATTGCTACTCTGAAAAAAACATTGCAAACCTTCAGACAGGTACAATTCTAAAACAGCGCTGTCTTTACAGAGAGACAATAACCCTGTAAACCGAGAATGTGAATTTATAGCCATCTATCTTCTGTTTCCTGTTGGCAAATGTGGCGGCACCTGTGCAATACATCATCAGTTACTCTTGGGCCCTACAGCTCATCAGGTCTGTTGAGACCTTCCACAATTCAATTCCAGACTATCGCATATATTACACTGATAGGAAGATTTACTTTTTCTGAAAAAAGAAGAAGCTGAATATTCTCTGTGCAGTACTAGCCAACACAATGCTAGGTTGCTGTGGATGGTTCCTGGGGTATTGCAGTAGACAGGACGTTCTGGGTGGTGGATATAGAGTTGCTTGATGTTTACTAGCCTAATTTAAAAGACGTCCTCTATGATATTCACCCCTGTAGTTTTAACATTTGAGCATAGAGCTAGCAACCGCAAGGTCATGGGTTTCATTCCCAAGGAATGCAGGAACTATATACAGTCAAACTAAAATTTATTCAGACAACTTCAACATTTCACACATTAAATGTGTAAAATGTGACAAGAACTTAGAGTTAAACTATGTCAGAAAAAAAATAATAATGTCAGATAACACTTAAGCAAAACATGATCATGTGAAAGTGTCTGAATAATTGTTGGTCCCTAATTTTTTATCAGTTTAACTGGTTGTCCACTGTATGAAATTTTTGGGTATAATATGTCCCAGTTTAGTTTATTTAGCTATCCTCACTCACTGCATCTGTAGAGCATTCACGGCGCTTCACTTTTTCCATATTTTGATATGTTACAGCCTTATTCCAATTGGGATTAAATTGATTATTTTCCTCAAAATTCTACAAACAATATCCCAGAATGACAGCATGAAAGAAGTTGAAAATCTTTGCAAATTTGTTAAAGTAAAAAAAAAGAAAGAAAAAGAAAATCACATTTACTTAAGGATTCACAGCCTTTGCTTAATACTTTGTTGAAGCACCTTTGGCACCAATTACAGCCTCAAGTCTATTTGAGTGTGATTCTACAAGCTTGGCACACCAATTTTTAGGAAGTTTCTCACATTCTTCATTGCAGGACCCTCAAGCTCCATCAGGTTGGATGGGGAGCGTCGATGCACAGCCATTTTCAGATCTCTCCAGAGATGTTCCATTGGGTTAAAGTCTGGGCTCTGGCTGGGCCACTCAAGGAATTGTCCTGTAGTAACTCCTTTGTTATCTTGGCTGTGTGCATGGGGTTGTTGTCCTGTTGGAAGTTGAACCTTCGCCCCAGTCTGAGGTCAAGAGCGTTCTCGAGCAGATTTTTATCATGGATGTCTCTGTACATTTCTGCATTCATCTTTCCCTTGATCCTGACTAGTCGCCCAGTTCCTGCCGCTGAAAAACATCCCCACAGCATGCTCCAATCCCACCATGCTCCACTGTAGGGATGGTATTGACCAGGTGCTGAGCGGTACCTGGTTTCCTCCAGACATGACACTTGCTATTCAGGCCAAAGTCTTCGATCTCTTATTCATCAGACCAGATAATTTTATTTCTCATGGTCTGAGAATCCTCCAGGCGGGCTGTCATGTGCCCGTTTACTGAGTAGCGGCTTCCGTCTGGCCACTATACCATGCAGGCCTGATTGGTGGAGTGCTGCAGAGATGGCTGTTCTTCTAGAAGGTTCTCCTCTCTCCACAGAGAAACGTCGTCAGAGTGATCGTCATGTTCTTGGTCACCTCCTTGACTAAGGCCTTTCTCCCCCAATTGCTCAGTTTGGCCAGGCGGCCCACTCCTGGAAGAGTCCTGGTGGTTCCAGACTTCTTCCATTTCGGATGACGGAGGCATTCGTCTCATTGGGACCTTCAATGCTGGAGAAATTTTTCTGTACCCTTCCCCAGATCTGTGCCTCGATACAATCCTGTCTCGGCAGTCTATAGACAATTCCTTGGACTTCATGGCTTTGTTTGTGCTCTGACATGCAACTATGGGACCTTTATATAGACAGGTGTGTGACTTTTTAAATCATGTCCAGTCAACTGAATGTACCACAGGTGGACTCCAATCAAGTTGTAGAAACATCTCAAGGATGATCAGTGGAAACAGGATGAACCTGAGCTCAATTTTGTGTGTCATGGCAAAGGCTGTGAATACTGATGTGCATGTAATTTTTTGTTTTTCATTTTTAATAAATTTGGAAAGATTTCAAACAAACTTCTTTCACGCTGTCATTATGGGGTATAATCTGTAGAATTTTGAGGAAAATAATGAATTGAATCTCTTTTGGAGTAAGGCTTTTTCCCTTTTGGAGTGAAGTGCTGTGAATACTTCCCAGATGCACACATAAATTAACTATAGTGTCCTATAAGAGTGTAAAAATATTTCAAAAATATCAAAAGTGTCTGAATAATTTTTGGTTTGACTGTATATCTTGAATCCATCGCAAGTTGCTTTGGATAAAAGCATCTGCCAAAAGCATAAATGTGATGTAATGTCAGTGTACTAGCTACTCAGCTAATATTTCATCTCTCTCTCGGAATGAGTGTGAGTTGTTAATGGCAGAGGCCTTGGCCCCTCTGTTTAACCTTCCTTGCAGCACCAATTGTTATTTATACTGCAAGATTATTAGCTGTGTTTGCAGAACGAGATAAGGGTAAAATATGCAGAAGGAAATGATTTGCATAGTTTAATTTGCATGGTTTTAAATTCACCCTCTAGAAAAAAGAAACATATCAATCATTTTATTATTATAAACTGTTTTGAATCAACTCATTGCCACCATCTAATTTGATGCGTGGATATACATGAAACTAAAGAGGAAATTTAATTTCATATCTTTTTTTCCCCTCTAGAAATAAAGCACACAAAAGCATTGCTTACTGTTGGTAAGGCAATACAAATTGTGAGAATTACAAATTAAACAGAAGTTTTCAAAACCACTAACCCCTAACTTCCCATTACTCCCCAATTTCCTGTGACATGATTACATGGACGCATATTGAAATGTCACTGGTATTTATCCAAAAAAAAAAAAAAATATCCCTGTATTACTGGCATGAACCATTATTCTACAGCAATAATTTGTTTTGCTTATCATGCCTGTTCAGTTCACCAAGTACAGTGAATTATGCGCTCATACATTTCTGTTATCATGAGTGCGAAAAACATTTCTGCAAAACCGAACTTTGCGAACATGCTAACAACCACTAGCAGCTTCTTAGCAACCCACTAACAACTGCTCAGCGACCACTAAAGAACGTGTAAACAACCACACTTTAGCAATCGCCTAACAAAATGCTAACAACCAATCAGAACACTTTAACAACCCCGTAGCAACACATTGACAACCTCTTGAACACTTTGGAAAAGGCCAAACAACATTTAAAGGACCACCCAGGGCTGCGTTTCCCAAAATATCTAAGTAGATCGTAGAACCATTGCATGCTAACCAAGATGCTATTGAGAAACACTGCAAATGACACTTTAACATCTGCATGGCAGAGCACTCATAACCACTCCTTAACAACACCTTAACAACACGGTAACAACTAGGGTTGCGCGATATATTAAAATATCATGATATGCACATCTCAGCGGCTTGCGATGAATAATTGTAATATTCCAAAAGGATTACAAAAGTCAAGTTATAGGTCAACACTGAGGGCAGAGAGTAGGCTGGACACATGACTCACATACAGTATGTGTGACATGATTAATGTAATTAAATGCAATAAGTGAAGTACTCATGTGCACAGAAAGGCTCTCGGAGCACGTGATCCCGAAATCCGTTCTCTTCCGCAGCTTATATGGCCAAATACACACAACACTATGTCAAAATGCCCGTCTTGGAGAGTATTCACGTAAACACCGTCTGTTATGTCTTAAGTGGATTACAACATTATAGCAGAACGTGTGTGTGTGTAACAATATATTGGATCCGTGAAGCTCTTAAAGTGACAGCATCCTAATAAACTTGCTTCTGATAATCTTGAGTACCTATTAGAGAAGTATTGCATCCTTCATATCGCTGAAGAGTCTTTAGTTTTATAAGATTTTTAAAAGACAGATTCAGCTGACAAAGTCTTTTTTTCCGAAAACAGTCCAGCTCCTGAAGACGTGCTGTGGGCGGAGCTAAAAAGTCAAGAGCAAATATAAATAACACAGACATTTAATGTTTTACTTACCGCCTGCGGTTCCAATTCATGACAAGGATATGGTTATATGATTCTTCACTGAAATTCCGGGAACAACACATTTGCACAACTCGTTGCTGACCCTGAAAACAAATATTTCTTGAGCAAGTTCTGTGCGGCACTGGCAATGACTTCTGTAACTCGAACGAAGCATGATAAAGGATAAGATCACTTCTGAATTAAAATGTTTATTTACTCACCCCCATGTCATCCAAGATGTTTATGTCTTCAGTTGAAAAAGAACTGGTTTACAAATGGCACTTACTTTTTTTTATGTAATGCTACAGTAAAACACTGCTGTTCACTTTCAAAAGTTGTAGGGATGTTTTATTCTCACAAAATAAAGAATGGGAAACATGTATGTTGGTTATTTCATTTTCAGTTTTTAAATATATTTAAATATAATTTAAATTTAATTTACACACTTAAACCATTATTGTATAGCATATAGAATATCGCATTATCACATGTCACATTTTTTTTTTCAATATAGTGCGGGCCTAGTAATAACCCACCACCTAGCAATATCCTCTAACACCTAACAACTATCTAGAAACATGCTAACAACCACTGAAAACACCTTGGCGAACCAGAAAGTTTCTTCACAGCCAAACACCTCAACTTTTATTTAAGAAATGTAAAAATGTATTTTGCATTTACACCTCCATAAAACACACTATTCAGTCACCAGATGCTCAATGCTATAATGAGATGTCTGCTGACAGCTGAGGTCTGCTTTTGACAAAACCTAAAAAATCAGAATGTTACTATCTAATTATCATGTTTTTCCAAAAAGGACTAATCAATATTCAAAACGCAGCCTCCTCTGTTTCACATACATGTGGCGTGGATTTTGTTTATCAGATAAACATGCACACTGAAATACAAGCGAACTTGCCCCAGACCAAAGCCGAAGTTACCCCCTGCCTTTGTGCCAGACGGTGTTTGTGACCGGTGTGATTGGTAAACATTCTGTTGTCTGTTATGATGACCCTTAATCTGTTCTGGCTCCCCTGGCTGCGCAGGGACACACCTGAGACTGGGCTCTGCAAACCTGCTGATAAGAGAGTGTGAAATTGTGTCAGTTTGCATCAGTAATAAAGGCCTTTCTGTGTATTACACAGATGGGGAAAGAGAGCATCAGAGCGTGACTGTACAATGAGTCTGCTAATTACTTCATTCCTGCAGAGGAGGAGGAGGGGACATCCGTGTGAGCAACAAGAACTGCTGTATTAGCAGTCGGGGGAATCGAGACAGTCTGATGAAAATAACAAGCAGGGAAGGTTATCGATTGCAGGTATGATTCGAGGACTATCTGCACTATGCATCAAATGAACACGAGACTGACAGTTGAAACAGCTCCTGATGATGGTAGAAGTCAACTGTGCTCTGAGTTCATTAACAACAGAAGTTAAAGGCACACTATGTAAATTTTCACCACAAGAGGTAGCTTATTCAAAACAAAGGAGTAGTTTGATTGAGCGCGAATTCTTGGGAGATGTCGTCTTTACCTCGCAGCCCGTGGAAAAGAATCGGGACAGGACTCAGACAGAAAGCATGTTCATGGATGAGATCATTAACGTTACAGTAGTATGATGCAAACGCGGCCGCTGGAGTGATTGCTAATGAGAGACAAGCATGACTCGCCTCGATAGCAGCGGAACTTTTATCATGCCACAGTCACTGCTTCTTCTGGTCATGTGTATGTGGGGTAAAGCAGCGCTGTTTTTTAAAATTGATTTATATGATTTTTCTGGAACGTTTTCCATTCCTGGAAATGACTATTTTGCTTGTATGCTTTGCTTGGCCCACTTAAGGGTTTTTCATACTGTGCTTAACCCTAGGTTATCTGTGTTCTAAACACAGCTTTGAACCCCGGGTAAAGAAACGTTTCACTCTTGTAATTTAGAGGCAGAGTTAGTACCACGTTTTACCCAGGGTTATGAAACCCTGCTCCAGATCAGGTTTAGCACCGCTTTTGCGACGTTAACCCTTACATTGTGGTGTCAAACAGTGTGAAACGATGTGGTGTTAGAATGTTACAGCCTGACGCAAGTGCCTCATATTCACGTTCTTTGGACAGTCACGGAACGCATTGTATACAGTGTAAACAGTAAATTCAGCATTTGAGAGGAAAAATGCCAAATGTTGACAGAAACTAAGGCAATTTGAGTGCAGAAGAGACCGTTTCATTTTCTTACTTTTATAGTTTGAAATGTCTATTCAGAATAAACTTAATAATACAGTGGGCAATACGAGAATGCGCAATAATGCTGTGTAAACAAGTTGTGTGCTTCGTTTATACAATCAATGACACTGACACTGCAAATATGCAAACAAGAACGTTAACCCAGGGCTTAGGAATGTGAAACGTCAGCTTATGAATACCCAGGATTCATTTTTAACCCCAGATAAATGAGCAGTGTGAAACGTGAAGTAAGATAACCCAGGATTACATTTACCCGGGGTTTAGAATGACCCAGGGTTTACTATTTCAAGTGCGAAAAGCCCCATATGTGCTGTGGACATAGATGATACTTGTGGCTTGTTGAGGTGAGGTGTAATGTTACTTTTCTAAGCAATCAGAATTCAATTAAGAATAAAACCACAAAAAAATAAAAAAACACATCATTATTCCCAATTGATTTAAGGGTGCTAGCAATGACCTAAAAATTCCCCTAGATACCACTCACAACACCCTAGCAACTGCCCTATGCACCCTAACAATGTGATTAAAACCTCTTGGAACATCTTTGCAAACACTGGAAAAGTTGTCATTCCACCTCCAATATTTTGGCAGTAGGTTTTGCACAAGCAAACACCCCTCACAATTTCATCAGAAAATCCAGTTTTACATGTTTTTATATTGCTTTGGCAATACAAACATATATTTGCTATGTCAATAAAGCATATTAAATTGAAAACTGAAAAAATAAAATAAATACAGGCTATATAAAATAAGGGAAGCAGAGAGAGAATGCATTTATTGGTCAGCGGTATTTTCTCCAAACACTGAATGAGGCTTTCCATTTTATAGTGTTTCTGAGTACTGGAAAAACAAACAAAAAAAATCTCTTACTTCTAAAGTAGCTTGGCCAATAGATGGTCAGCAGTCAAAACAAAGCCCAGTGGAAATATACAGCCATCCTAATAAACGGTCGGCCTTTTACCAATTACTTTACTTTGTTCCGTCACCCTCAAATGAGTTTCCTTTGCCTTGCTGCTTTGAGTATTATTAACTCCTTCACAAAGAATTATTTAGTCACCTTGAGCATCTGGAAAGTAGTGCTCAAAGTAATTATCAAATGGGGTCCACTTATTTTTTAATTGACTCTCTTGGTTCATTGCCCCAACTTTGGTACGCTTGTCAAAAGTACCTCTGTTCTTTGTGACCCTTTCTGTCAAAGTAGAGCCTGTCAACTTCCTTGGAATTTTGTTCCCTGTGGTGGCAATAGGGGAGCTGCTGAGAGAGAGAGAGAGAGAGAGAGAGAGAGAGGGAATAGAAGAATTATTTTCTGCTGTTGCTAGTTCTGATGGCACCATTTCAAAGTATTAAGCTTCACAGGCGACTATCAACACATACTCGGCCATATCCAGTTTTGTGTGATTTCACCCCTTACTGTGAGAAATGCTGTGATGTTTCTCATGAGAAGTCATTTTTTCTCACAAGACATGTAAAAAGACAAAAGATTTGGAGCTATCTTCTGTTCCGTGGCTGCAATAGGAATAACTTTATACCTTTGCAATGCAGTTCTTTACTGCAAAGCAAACGTTCCCTCGCTGGTTTAAAGCACACCCTTTAATGTTGCAACAAGAACCCTTTCTGTTTATGACAGCTGACTTGAAAGAAAAGAAATTACTGACAGAATATAACAAAGAGTTTTACACATCATGGCAATGAATAAACAATTTCCAAAAACATGCTATTGACTAGAATGTAGAAAGAAATATCAAAAATGCACTAAAGAATCTTTTTGAAGAAGATGCTTTACTAGTGGGTTATTTGATAACATATCCAGTGTTGGGGAAAGTTACTTTTGAAAGTAATGGATTACAATATCACGCCACTCCCTACAAAAGTAACTAATTGCATTACTTTTGTGTTACTTTTCTCATCTGGGCTGTGCTGTTTGTTGCAATCGTAATGATTTGAATCAGAATGACAAAAAAAACATATAAACGTGGCTATTGATGTTATAGAGCTGCAAAAGTTCAGATTTGTTTTTGAAGCAGTTTAATTACATGTTACTCATTTGGATTTTTATCTTTAGTTTGTATTTAGTTCATTCCTGTTTTGTAGTTTTGAAGTGTTTTTTTTATTATTATTTTGGTTCCCCTCGTTTTTCCTTTTGCACCTGGTTAGTTCAGGCTGATTTATACAACTGCATCGAGTGTATGCCATAGCTACGGTTTATGCTGTGTGTAGCACGCGTGGTCGGACGTGCACCTCTTCAAAAATGTATCAACAATAAAATCTATGTGGACCAAAAGCGCAGTGATTGGTCTGCTAGAACCCGTCCCTCAAGTCAAAAAACAGGCGTGGAATAGAAATGAAAAAACGCTTTGTTTCAGGACACACCCCATCAAAAGTCATTGCCTATTTGCGGCCATCGCTTCTGAAGCTTCTCACACAACATACATGACAAGCTGCTTCTTCTTCAGCTTTTGCCTTGATACTCAACATGACCGGACACAAACTCACAGACTTAAAGTTTCAGGACTCACAACCTTCTTAGAAAACCCACGCTGTGTTAACGGAAGTAGACTGGATAACTAGATGTCTGTCAGGTCACACGATGCGAGAAAGCTGCTCTACAATGTACAAACACGTGTCTACTGTGTGTTCAAGGTTTCATGTTTGGTGTCAGCAACTTACAGTTGCGGAAATACGAAGGTTTTATATCCAGTTCCTATTCTCCACCAGAGCTGCTTCAGTCAGTTTTGGGTTCCACGCACAACTAGAATGCTCCGCTCTCAACGAGATATTAAAGCTGTTGCCGGCTAATGACAAGATTTTTCAGTTTTATGGACGTCGCCATCTTTGAAATTACTTTGTTGAGTGTCGCTATGGTTACTGATGGTTACATCGTGGAGCAAAGAGGACACTTACAACATATGAAACAGTTCCCTTTCAGTCGGTCACATTCGACGTACGTCAGAAAGGGGAGCGCTCGCACTTTCTCTTTCCCATCGAGTTCCTGTGTTGTGTTTTAAGGGACATCAGCGGTCCAATGATCCCCACAACTACAAAGAAAAAGAAAACTGCTGTTTTCACAGCAACCTGAGCAGATTTAAACAGAGAAGGGTTGTGATTTGGGCCAGTGGTGAGAGCGCTGCAGATGGTGTGCCTGACTCAGCGCAGTGGTGGTTCCCCTGGGTGCTTCAGCACAGTATAAAAGAGCATTTCATTTCCATCATGAGCGTGTAGTGCATCTTTTTAAAGATGTAATTTCGCTCGTGCGCTGCTGGGTGTGGTCATTCCCTGTCACCAGCTGACGGGCACAATCGCTGCATCACATGTTTGGGTGTTCAGCACGCTGAGGTAGCGTTTGTGAATAGTTCATGTTCTCATTGCAGGAACATGACTATGCGGTGTTGAGATCGTGGCTTGGTTACCTTGGTTCTCAAGGCCAGGCCCCCGTTCTGGTTTTGGCAAGAGGATCGCTACTTCTTTGGATAGACCGGGAAATCTGAGGATTACAATTAGCGCTTCCCCACCGAGCCAGTCTCCATCGGCCCCTAACCTCTCACACGCACTGCAACCCGTGGTGATGCCAGAAGAACGCACTGGTCCCTCTCATGAGCAACCAGCCGTCTCTTTTGGTGCAGCGGCTGATGAACAGATGTCAATCGCGGCATCGGAGGGTGGGTTTGAGTCCTCTGTGGATGAAAGGAATGGATACACTGCCTCCCTCTGGGAGAGTGGCATGGTCCAAACCCGATCTAGAGTTGACTGCCATGCTTTCTCGACTGGAAACCTAGATAATTGGTTTTTCGGGGCAGCCCACGCTGGTTCTCAGCACTCTGCCCCGGTTCCTTTCTTTCCGGAAGTATATAAGGTGAGTAGATTGTGGAGGAAACCTTTTTCTGTCCAGTCCGGTCCCTCCTCCGCCTTCACCTACCTGGATGGTGGTGCAACCAAGGTTTACGTGGGTATCCCCCTAGTTGAGCTTGCCCTCGCGATACAGCTGTGTTGGGCGGCCGCCAATTCGAGGGGAAATCTGCGCCTACAATCCCGGGCCAGTAAGTTCTCGTCCAATCTAACGGACAAGGTTTACAGAGCCTGTGGGCAGGCTGCATCCACCCTGCATGCCAGGGCGCTGTTATTTGGCGCAGGCCAAAGCACTCCATGACATACATTGGGGCAGTCTTGACCAACAGCTCGTGGAAGAGCTGCGCAGCGCCACTGACATCACCCTCTGGGCGATGAAGGTGATGTCACGCTCGGTTTGTCAAGCGATTGCCAAACTAGTGGTCCAGCAACAACGTCTATGACTCAACCTAACTGACATGACGGAGGCCGATAAGCACATGAGGCAACAATGGCTTCACAGCCGAGTCCCGAGATGGTCGTGGCAATGTCATCACACAGAGCTGCCATCGTACCTTCACACAGTGGTCCGACCCCTCATTCCTGCAGGCTGGAGTTCTCCTGCAACAAGTATCCTGGAATGCTGTGGTCTCCACGGATGCCTCCACCACCAGGTGGGGGGGCAGTTTCAGGTGGGCAGTTTCAGGTCTGTGGATGGGGCCTCAACTGCACTGGCATATCAATTGCCTCGAGTTGTTAGCAGTACGTATTGCACTGGGCCATCTCAAGGGGCTGTTAATAGGCAAGCACATGCTGGTTTGTTAGGACAACACTGTGACCTTTGTGTACATCAACCACCAGGTTGATCTACGCTCCCATTACATATCAGAACTCGCCAACTCCTCTTATGGAGTTAGATGCATCTGAGGCCCATTCACATCTCAGGAATGCTGAACCGTGCAGCCGACGAGCTCTCACGACAGCCTCCACTTCCAGACGGTTCAGCTGATATGGACCGCACAGGTAGATCTGTTTGCCGCCCCGGACTCTTCCCTCTTCCCAGTTACCAGTTGTTTAATTCCCTATCCGAGGGCACCCTCGGCACGGACACATTGGCACACACCTGGCCCTGGGGTCTTCGCAAGCGTGCGTTTCCCACAGTGAGCCTTCTTGCACAGATATTGTGCAAAGTCTGGGAGGATGAGGAGCAGGTCCTGCTAGTTGCGCCGTATTGGCCCAACCGGACCTGGTTTTGGAACTCACGCTCCTTGCGACAGCACCTCCTTAGCCCATTCCTCTAAGGAAGGACCTTGTCTGGTCCATGTCTGGTCCCTGGACAGGACGCAGAGGTTCTAGATGGTTTACCCCAGTCGGTGGTAGACACATAACTTCCGCTAGAGCTCCTTCTACGAGGCACCTCTATGAGTTGAAATGGAACCTGTTCATCGAATGGTGTTCTTCTCACCAGGAGAACGCCTGATCTTGCTCGTTCAGGTCAGTGCTTTCCTTCCTGCAAGAGGGGCTGGAGTGAAGGCTGTTTCCCTCCACCCTCAAAGTATATGCTGTTGCCGCTCATCATGATACAGTTGAAGGTAAGTCACTGGGAAGGCTGACCTGATCGTCAGGATCCTGAGGGGGGCGAGGAGACTGAATCCACCTCACCCATCCCTTTACCTTCTTGGGACTTGTCCCTGGTGCTTATTACAGCTCTCCAAGGACTGCCCTTTGAGCCTTTGCAGCCTGTTGAGTTAAGAACTTTTTCACTTAAAACAGTTCTCTTGATTACATTGGCCTCCATCAAGAGGGTATGGGACCTGCACGCTTTTTTTGTTGACGAATCGTGCCTAGAATTTGGTCTGGCTTACTCTCACATTATCTTCAGACCCTGGTCCAGATATATGCACCAAGGTTCCTACAACTCCCTTTAGAGATCAGGTAGTGAACCTGCAAACGCTGCCCTTGGAGGAGACAGCTTCAGGACCTTAGACCAGCTCTTCGTCTATTACGGAGTGGATGTCATCGCCTTAGCTTATCAGTCCTTCATATGTGCGCTGCCCACGGCCACTCCATATGTGCATTCCCACGTAATACCTCCCTGGGGGTAGGTTTTGATCTCCGCAGCATCCCCAGTGGGCATGCTTTCCCAGTGTTATCCAAGTCTTACTGAACGGGTCATGCAGAACAGCCGTAGACTTTCCTAGTGTAAGTCTGGTCCCTTCTCTGTCCCAAGTGTGTGCCGGGATGCTGTGGCTTACGCTGGGTGCTGGACGGGGTCAGTAACTGTGGCGTTTTATTAGAGATCCCAATTCGTCGGTTCACTTTCTGACGTTCGTCAGACATGAGCGTCTGAAAGGGAACGTCTCGATTACGTACACTGTTAAATTTCGCTGTAGATTTAGCAGCACATTACTGTAAAAACCAACAGTACAATACTGCATTATATAATACAGTACAATACTGCAATTTACATTGGATTCTGGGTAATTTTGTTTGAGCGGGAACATTTTACAGTACATTTTAGTGTTTCTGTAACCTAGCTGTAACGGCTGTGATATGCCATGTAATAATACAGCATTGCTGTAAACAGCGCCCCCTTACTGACGTCAGAGCACAACTGCAGCAGCTCACTCACGGATAGCTGGACATGTCACTCGATGGATATCTGGAAGTTTGGTAAGTTAGTTTTAAATTTTAAAATTAGATTTTAGTATTTTATACTATAGTGTACGTAGCTTTTAGTGTGAAATGACAGTGGAAGTAAACTTAGGTGTTATTCACTGTTTCCCGCTTGTTCCGACATTTTCAATTTCAATCAAAACTCGGTGAATTACTCGTTTATTTCGACCAAACCAGACCTGGTGATTGTTAAAACGGTGAAAAGATTCATTCAAGATGGTTTGTGTGAGTTTTATTTTGTTTCTGTCGAGTTTGAATATACATTTTTTACGATGGTCTGTGAAGTAAATTTACTGCGTTTGCTAATGGAGTCTGGTAACGTTAGGTTTGAAGGATCATATGAAAACAAAAATGTCTATCTCTCTGGGGATCCTTTCCATAATGTTCGATCCGAGCCTGTCAGCAAAAACTGATGTAAACTGTATTATAATAGACGAACATTACTGTTCTCAAACACCTAAAAACATTTGCAGTCAGTTTCCTGGATGACGGCTGCCGCGGTCACGTTCAAAACTGGACCTGTTTGAACAAGTCGTTTAGACACAAAAATACGTGAAAACAAGGCTAATATACTTTTCTTTGCAACGTAAACAGGTGATTTGGGCTCAGAGAGATTGGCTATTGGTACCAGTTTCGGATTTTACTTGGTTTGATTTAACTTAGACGGAATAACCAGTGTGATTGTAATGACAAATATTGATTAATTAAAATATGAATAAAGGTATAAATTACCGTTATCATAGTTAATAATTATCTATTACTTAACAAAGACCGATGCATCCCAAAAAAAGTAAGTTAGAATTTTTAGAAGCAGAAGCTTATCATTTTTTTTACTATAGATATGTTGTTGGAGTGTATGAAATACATTGATGTGTAGCTTATATGACCTCAACAAGCAACACATAACTGAATAAAATGCATTTTGATTTCATACAGCTCTACAGTGTGAGACGGTTATCTTTGCTGCCTGGGAATGAGTTTTCTGTAAGTATTAGCCATTTTAATAAAATGTTTTAAAAGGTTAGTTCACCCAAAAATTAAAAGTATATTAATTGACTGGTGTGATATTGCTAACAGGTTCCTGACTGGTTCCTCCAACCCTGACGATGGAAATGCCAGACAGAAGAAGTGTACTGCCAGACAAGGAGTCCAAGAGAGAAAGAGGACCAAGAGGGTGGTGCAGAGGAAGGTGACGGCCGTCAAACCACATGCCAATAGTTTTATTCGGTCCTTGATGGAGTTTGAACGGAAAACTCCCGTCACCAGCGCCTGGTCCCACGTCTCCTTCACCAGCTCTTCGGCCCGGCTGTCCGGATGCTCAGCTTCGGACATCCGGGACTACGGCGACGCCTCCGCCCGTCACCCCTCTGGCGTCATCGGACTCCTCCCTCCTCACAACCTCCCCGTCATCCTCGGTCCCACCACCTTCGCCCCGGCCAGCCAGCACCTCATCACCGGCTCAGTCCCGTGTGCCTGCGGCTCGGCGTCGAGCTTCCGGTCCGGCGGTGTCGCCCAGGTCCGTCGGCCGGAAAGTTCCGCCGGGTCCCCCAACTTGCGCCATGGTTCCGCTGCCGGCGATCGGCCCCGGGACGTCATCCCGCCCCGCAACCTGGACTCCTCCCTGGCTCCTCCCACCGTCAGCGCCACCATGGGGTCGGGACCCAGCCGCTCCAGGACACTGCCCGTCTCCAGCTCCACGCCCACCTCCGAAGCCTCCGCCCTCGTCACCTCACCCCCATGGACTTTGTCACGGCGCGAGGACGCGCCTTTTTTTTTGGGGGGGGTGTAATGTCACACACGTCCTGTGTAGTTGGTTGTTATCTGTCATTGTCTTCACCTGTTATCCCGTAATTAGTCATTGTCATCAGTGTATTTAAGTTCCTCCCCTTGTCTCAGTCGGGGTCGGTAATTGTTTGTGTGATGCACGCTGTTCTGGTACCCTGTCTGTTCATTAAAACCTGCCTGTTCTCCATTTACCTTGTCTCCTGTCATCCTGAGCGTGACACCACCGTTAGTGGGACACTTGTTGTTTTTTTAGTTGTTGTTGCTCACTTGTCACTCTTTTACCCAACCCAATCCTCAATTTATAATTTCTCATGTTTTTTGTTTTATTTACAGATTTGTGCATACTTAAAGGGATAGTTGACCCAAAAATACAAATTCTGTCATCTACTCACCTTCAAGTTATTCCAAACCTGTACAAGTTTCTTTCTTCTGCTGAACACAAAATAAGATATTTTAAAGAATGTTTGTAACCAGACAGTTGATATTTTTTTCCCTACTATGTAAGTCAATGGCTACAGTCAACTGTCGTCTGGTTACAAAAATTCTTCAAAATATCTTGTGTTCAGCAGAAGGAAGAAATTCATACAAGTTTGGAACTGTTTGACGGTGAATAAATGATGACAGAATTTTAATTTTGGGGTCAACCATCCCTTTAACAGTCCTTAATACCTGTAAATTGCTGATTCACTGAACATGTAAATAAAATGGTTTTAATAGTTTAATTGATTAAATAAAGCATATTTTTGACAAGAACATTGATTGGATTGTCTTTTGATTTGCAGGTATTCTGACATAGCATTTTAATATTATGTCCTATAAATGTATATATCATAATAACTACATTTATAATTATAATATTAACATTATTAGTAATTATTTTGAATATTATAGTAATATTTTGCAGTAATGGATCAATATAGATATTACAGTACAATACTGTATTATTAATTACAGCAGAAGCAGACTAAAATTATAAAATGCGGTAAAAATACAGTAAATTACTGTTTTGTAGAATTACAGCACTCTTCTTGTGTACTGTAAATTAAATTACAGTACGTTTACTGTATATGAAAATACAGTAACTTGCTGGCAACCGTGCTGCCAGTACTGTACTGTAAAAATACAGGAAAATTGTTAACAGTGTATGTAACCCTCATTCCCTGAAGGAGAGAACAGAGACGTATGTCTTGTCGCCACAGTTTCTGTTCCCCGCTGAGCACGGACCACTGCTTGTCTCCTCAGCAAAAAACAAAGTGTGAGCGCTCCCCGCTTCCATATTTACACCCGTTCGCGGGGGAGGGGTATGTCATGTGAAGCTTGCATGCCAATATGCATTGGCTAGTTTAGTTTACACTCAAAGGTGATAGGGCTCTCATGCAATATCCCAATTCGTCAGTTCACTTAGTGACGTATGTCTCAGTTCCCTCCTTCAAGGAACGAGGGTTACATAACGTTTCATATTTAAAATATTGTAATTTTTTTAAAGAAGTTTAAACAATAAATAGCGTACAGTGGCTCTTTAATGTGTCGTGACAGATCACTGTAGCTCCTTCAAACCGATCATCTCTTCATAATAGTTATTTTATAGCAATAAACATGAATGAATATCAGAAGGAATGTTTTTTCAACAGCTGAAAGATGTGAGTACACAATTTTTCAAGTTCAAGTTCACCAACGTTAATCTACTATACTCCCCCGACTGCTTTGTTGGATAAAACAGCGGATTTGGGGTGATGATTGGTTAGATTGCCTGTCAATCAAACTCTTTTTTTCGAAGGGTCAATCGACTGTTGATAGGGAATGTTACAGTATGCTCTTTTTGAATTTGGCTTCTGAAAGTTACAGAATGTTTTCACAGTACACTGAGATATTTTGCCTTAAAGATCAAGAGACGCTTTAATTTTTTGTGATGTGACCCGTTTATGGTTCCTTTTATTCAGACCATGCAGTGTGTGAAAAGATATTTGCCAGGTATATTGCCTTGTTTCTGTGAGATCTTATTGGCCCGTAAAATGACAAATATTTGTTATGAGATGGACTGAAGATAACAATGTTACTGTGTTACTTTGCATCAGGATTGGTATTGCAGGAGTACTCTGTGAGGAGCTCCCAGTGCCTTCTGTTCATACGGAGGGATATTTGATTGGAAGTCTGATAAGTGAGATAGAATCTGTGCTTTGGGAAATGAATTCTATTCCTGAAGACTCACAACATAATTTCACATGTAAGCAGCTCCTCTATAGTCACAGGGCTTTCTCTCAGGCCTAGTTCCCCATCAGGGAATTTAAAATATTCAGTATTAAATAATATAGTACAACATAATGTAGAAAGATCACAAGTATTCCTGCTGAGAGGATAAAAAAAGAAAAAAAGACAGAGGTTTGAATCACTGCCATCTATTCCCTCTCTAATATACATTCAGATTTGAGATGGCTATTTTGGGCATGATATGGAAATAATATTTATGAGGAATTTATTTATTTTTTGATGCTACTCTTCTGATCTGTCTGTAAACATATTCCAAGCTGATTAATGTGTTTCAAAAACAAAGATATTTGAAGTGGAAAGAAGAATCTTAGACATTTAATTCAAGCTAGCAAATTAATCCTAGACTGTCTGTGTTCTCTTTAAAAGGGGTCATATCACGAGGAATGCAATTTTCCTTGATCTTAGATAAAAGAGCTCATTTCAAAACTCAAAACTCACCAGTCCAAAAACACAATTTATCAGGTACTGACTAACATCAGACAAAAGAACAGATGAACTCCTGATCACCTGTATTTTCACATCAGCTACACTGTGTTCAAAAGTGTTGTGCACACATTCACTGTGAAATAACGAGAACGCTTTATAGATACTCCTATTTCTAAGCACCAGAAGGACTGACAAGACTGATAAATTAAGTACTGTGCAAAAGTCTTAGGCCACCACCAGCTTTGTTGCTTTAGCAATATTTTAATCACCATCCATTTTTATTTCTCTTTATTAAGATACAAACAGAAAATACAGGAAATATGTATATCAATTAAAATTAATAAAAAAAAAAAAAAAAAATTGTTCCTTTAAGCAAAAATCAGTATTTAGTGTGACCTCCTGGACTTGCATTTTCTAAAAAATGAAACAGAGAAATTCTCATCATATTTTGAAAGTTTTCTTTACCTTCCAGTGCTTTTCCATTCCATTTTGGTTTAAGAGAACTGGTTCTTGCTATTGCTCAAGTGTAAGGAGAGGTCACTAAATACTTGGCTCTTAAGCCTGTTAAAGCTGTTTTTTTTTTTTTCTGTTTTTTAATACTGCATACAAATTTACTGTATTTTCTGGTTATATTCTAATAGAGAGACAGAATTATATCTAGTCATTATATCATTGCAAAAACAACATCTAATGGAAAAATATCAAAATAGGTTTAGCAGATATCTATATAGGTGGTGAGTTTCTGGCGCGAGTCAAGCGACAGCCATATGTATTCGACTTACTTTATTTATTTAAAAAAAAAACAACACAAAAATTCGACTTACGTCCCAAAAGCGTTAGTACATAATGCGTTGAATGCTACGCCATGATGTACAACACTATGTCCTACGTTATAACGCGTGGTAAGTTACGTCCAGGGTTGGGTAGGTTACTTTTAAAATGCATTTCACAACAGATTACAAAATACATGCTTTAAAAAGTAATTTGTAACGTATGTCGTTACATTACTCAAGTTTAGTAACTTAATCTAAATACTTTAGAACACTTTGGAATACTAATAAGTGTGGAACAAACACAAAAAAGGTAATTTCAAGTTTTTGTCTCACAATTCTGACTTGATCAAATGCAAACTCACAATTGTGAGGGGAAAAAAAAACTAATTGTGAGAAAAAGTAGCAGTGACATTTTTTACAATTATAAAATGACTCACAAACAACTATCACAAAACATGAAAACAGTCGAAAACATGAAACTTAACTCCGCTTTTTCAGACTGTCAGAGTCAGAGAATCACCAATTGCTGTTTAAATGACATTAAAGTAATCACTTTGGTAATCTAAAATACTTTTCAGATGTAACTGTAATCTGATTACCACCCATTTAAAATGGAACTGTAATGAAATACAGTAACTCAAATTTTGTATTTTAAATACGTAACTAAGTTACTTGTATTTCGTTACTCCCCAACCCTGGTTACGTCATTGTGTAATACGTTGCGGAAGTTAGTGCTTTTTGGACGTATGTCGAATGCATATGGCTTTTATAAAATGTTAAATAAGGATCTTAATTAATAATTATCTTACACAAATGCATCGATACACTTCAGAAGGCCTTTATTAACCCCCCTGAGGAATACCTTTTATGATGGATGGAGGCACTTTTTTGGACTTCAAAACTCATCCTCCATTTACTCCCATTATAACGTTTGGCGAGCCAGGATATTTTTAATATAACTCGGATTGTGTTTGGCTGAAAGAAGACAGTCATACACACCTAGGATGGCTTGAGGGTGAGCAAATTATGGGGTGATTTATATTTTTGGGTGAACTAACCCAGTGGTTCTCGAACTTTTTAGAGTTGAGTACCCCCTGAAGCATTTCACATCTTTCTGCGTTCCATTTAGGCTCCACTCACAACTTTTCCATTAAAGGACAATTAGTTGTTCCCTTAAATTGATTTGACTTTTATGAATACCTTTTCAAAATAAATAATGTTTTAATGTTTTAATAGAGAAATATGCAATGATGGTAAAAACGGAAAAATGTTTAAATATTAAACTAAAACCACCAGTAGGTGGCGGAAATTCACCGTGTGAATCATCGAGTACTTTATTGATTCATTCAGGAACGAAGCAAGTGGCTGCATTTAAGAATGGCTCATTCAATTCATTTACTCTTACGATTCGTTCAGAGCCGCAGATTCATACACGAATCACTGCTGCATTGCGGTTCTTCTGTGGCTTTTGTTAGAACTATTAGCTCTTTGCTAAATTGAGCAAACAACACTGACAATACTCCATTTAAAATGTTTATCACATACTGTTACCTCTTTTTGTTGAACTGTAATACAAAATCAATGTCACATTTGCAACCGTGTAGAATAGATATTTGTGGAAAAATTTTTATTCTTACTCATACTATTAGCATTAAAAACAAGAACACACAGGGATTTTGTATTGAAGAGTGCTAAATCACAACTTTTACAAAGGTACATTGTCGAGAATGGCAGTAATGTAGTGCGATTGGCTAACATACTCTGCACGCAACATATTTGCACGCTGCTTGTGTTGATGCAGTCAGTTTTGACAGTTTTTTTTTTTTTTTTTACAATTTGCTGTATTTTTTTAATTAAATAAGTCACTTACCACAGTTGTAGACCACTCTCTCTTGCAGCTACCTGAATCTCAACCGTTGAAAATCCTACAAGGCTTCTTTATTCTTGAAATTTACAGTAATATCCTGTAATTTTGAGTCAAACCGCCATGCCCCCCAGAATGCATTGCAGTTTACAGCAATGTGCTGTATTATTAAGAATACAGCCATTTGCTGTAAAATATTGCTGTAATTTTTACAGCAATTCATTACAGTGTAAGGTGGGGTAGAATTAAATGAATCGCAAAACTCAGCATTTTGTTCGAGTACCCCCTCTTGTCACCTCCGTACCCCAGTTTAAGACCCAGTTGCAGTTAAAACTGTGCCCGAATATCCACAGAACATTCTGTCTAATCTTCACAGTCATTAAATTCATGGGTCAAATGCAAATGATTGAAGAAGATGTAACAGAACACTGATCATACAGGCATTTACAAGACTGTGGTCTGTTCCAACATGAGTTATGTAACCAAACAAAGTTCAGCGTGGGAAGGTCAGATAAATAATGAATAATGCTGCTTCTCTGGTAAGAAAAAGGAACCTGATTTATGTCATATTCAGTAGCATCATCAACATATTATATGCATATACCAGACAAACTTGATCTAACCTTGTTGAGCGTGGATCTTCAGTGCAACTAATGACAGAACAACAAACACAACAGGGTGATGTCTGCAAGCACTTTGTTTTGTGTTTTGATGAGCATTCGAGCATGTCAGGCCCTTTTGATGTTCACAGAAAATAAGATACGTTCTTAACAGATACACGCTGCACTCTGTATGGCTGGTGGAGTCTCATTCAGGCTCTTGGAGACAGCAGAACAAATGGAATTATTTATTGGAGTAAAATATTTATCTGGGTCCACAGTGGCATGTCACATGGCATTCAGCGCAACACCAAGGTGAGCTATTTACAGAATACTCCAGACAATTTACGCATTAGCAGTGCTATCCTACCATTTGATACTATAATGCTGGCTAGTGCATTAAGCCTCGGTCATGCACTTAAAGTAGCAATTAAAAAGAAACATGCAGTATGGTAATACAAGGCTGAACATGCTAGAGCTAGAGAGCTTACAGCATCTTGGAGGAGTGGCAACAACAAACAACAACAGCAAATTTTCATTCCCCGTTAAGGTTGTAATTATTACATTACTATTATTATTGTTGCTGCTGTTAAATTTGATACAGTAACTGCTTCAAAGGCTTCACCATCCATAAATAGGCTTAGATAGAACACACCTATGGAAGTTTGTAGTGGCTTCCATTTGTTTGTAGCCACTTCCGTGTAGGAAAGTATATTTAACACTATAAACCTGTTTGAGCAAGACTTGTATTTATTGTAACAAATGTAAAACAGAAATATATACACAAATATATTTGTATATGTACAAATATAATCAGAAATATTGTGATATATAGTGAAAGTATACATTGAGTAATAACATTAGCAACCTTATGGCTCCTACTTCCAATATTAAAGGGTTAGTTAGCCCAAAAATGAAAATTCTGTCATTAATTACTCTCCTTCTTGTCGTTCCAAACCCGTAAGACTTTCGTTCATCTTTGGAACACAAATGAATATCTTTTTGATGAAATTTTAGAGCTTTTTGACCCTCCATTGACAGCTACGCAACTAAATATGCATTTAAATTACGCAATTAATTATAAATATATATATATATACTGAGGAGCCATGAAAATATATATATTAAAGTGTACCTTAAAATCTTCAAATAGTCTGTACACGCACAAAAAAATAATAATAAATCCAAAAATAGTCCACTGGGCAAAAAAATAAAATAAAATAAAATAAAAAATAGAAAAAGTCCAAAAATAGTCCAATGAACAAAACAATGGAAAAGGCCCAAAATAGTCCAATGAAGAAAAAAAAAGTAATGTGAAAGGTCTAAAAATGGCAAAAAAGTATTCATTAACTTCATCAAAATCTTATTAACTCTGCAAACCACTGAACTTACTACTAAAGTTACTCATGTGCATAAATTATTTTCAATCATGATGCCTCTGGAAGCTCACGTTATCCGTTAGTCTTTAGTGAGGCTGTAAGTCTGTAGGATTCATCTGCATGCCTGAAATTAAAAGATTTGTAAAGTTAGAGCTGTCAGCCACGAGACAGACACAAGATAGCAGTTGGTGTGATGCTGCACTCTCAGACAACAATAAAGCTCTAGAACGTGCTTATATTGCAGTTGCCTCAAATAATACCCTACGTCTGAAAAAAAGCTGAACGGGAAGCTGCATTAAAGCGACATGGAGGATAAAAAGGTGACAATTACAGGCTTCTGAATGACTTTTGCAAGCCGAGCTGCTCGCAACACACAAAGGACCTAGAGCCAATGTGAGCATGAAGCCTATAAATGTGCAATTAAGTGGCAAATGGCTCTTGTGTCAAGAAACACGATGGTAGCCGAGGCATGAGACAGATTCCACGGACAGTTCTGGAAGGGAGCTCCTGCATGCAACAATGAGAGGTTTGCATCTATTCAGCCCTGCCCATGGCTTTCTTAGCATGATTTCTCCTTTAGAAGATTTAGAGTTCACAGGAAGGACTGCTGTTTTTCAAGCTGCCTCCTGCAGTGTCAAATGCAGACGTATGACATAAAAATGGTACAATGCGACCCACATGCAGTTACTTTTACTTTGTCCCCATGAATTACTGATAAAATTATGGGGAAAATGCCAATATATAAATGGTAGCTGTCAAAGTAACCCAGGATTAGCATGACTGATATGATTTTCCGACGTTGTTTTCTAAGCCTGCAGCAACATGGTGACCTTTCAGTGGCCATCTAAGATCCATTACCCAAATCCATTAAACTCACTGATTATTTAAAGAAAAGTTTGTTGGCGAGAATTTTTTCAGTTAATAAAAGTGTGAAATCTATTGTATGGCTTTAAAAAGACCCCTGAAATAAAAAGGCCCCAATATACTTCAAACGAATTCAAAGAATGAACTACTGTGACATAATTTCGACCAAAATCAGACAAAAACAAAATTTGTTTGGAGTTTGTTTTGAGAGTATGAAACAGCTTGCCAGTGAACTTTGCGAGAATCAGCCAGAGCAAACTTTTCACCATGGCTCAGTGGGTAGCACTGTCGTCTCACAACAAGAAGGTCCCCAGTTTGAGCCCTGGCTGAGCCAGGAAGTCCTTTCTGTGTGGGGTTTTAATGTTCTTCCCTTGTCAGTGTGGGTTTCCTCTGGTTTTCCCCACAGTCAGTTAGGTGGACTGGATATGCCAAAAAAAAGATCCGTAGGAGTGTGAATATGTGCCAGCAGTCTCAGTAGGTTGTGTCAGATAGGGCATCTGGCGTACAACCTGTGCCAAATCAAAATGTGTGTGAAGCGGACCCTTCAAATGAGCAGGAATAATGTCAGGAAGATAGTTGGATGGATGGATGGATGGATGGATGGCCTTTAAAGTCATACTGGTTTAGAGTGACATGAGGGTAAGTAAATGATGACAAAGTTGTAATATTTGGGTGAACTATTCCTATAAGTTCAGTCTGATTGGTGCATATTAGCATTTCAGTGCATTTTATCTGGGAAATAATGTGATTCATTTGAATGCAGAGCATTACATCCATATCACCAGCTCGGTTAATAGAGCTATCTATAGAAACGCACTGTCATGATGAGTCTAATTTCCTCTGCCATATTGTCAGTTTAGGTCTGAAATTAGTTTTTCAGTCATCATCAACTAATCACTTCTAAAACTTCTAACTCATACAATGCACATTTCCATTCCGTTTACACTTTACCGTGTCCTTTCTGCTCATGTGTTGTTATATACTGTTGGTTTGAGGACTGTGCTCATTACAGCATTGAGTTTTGTCCTCTGGAACTAAAGTACCACTTTAGACATTCTACTAATTAAAAGTGACTACATGTCAACTAACTCTCATTAGAGCATTAGTAGAGTGTTAGTAGACTGTTAGGGATTCTGTTACTAGAATAAGTTGACATATTTGATATTTGATGATTGGGGGACCATCAAAATTAAGTGTTTGCAGATATTAAGCTATTAATACTCCAATGAGTGGTAGTTGACATGTAGTAGCAAAGTTACTTATAATTAGTAGAATTTCTAAAGTGGTGCATCGGAATGAAGTACTACCCTTTATTCTTGCAAACAGTTTCTGGCCTTTCAGAAATGAAAGTTTATTTAAAAAAAAATTATACTCATTACCACGAAGCACAATAGTTACCATGCTCTGTTTGGCAGTGGTCAAAAAGCAAATTCTCAATTGATCCTTTCTTGTAAACATAGAGATGTGGATTCGTACAGTAGTTAAAGGATAGTTCACCCAAACCTGAAACTCACCACCAAGTTGTTCCATTTTATTTTTCTTTTGCTGAACACATCAGAAGATATTTTGTAGAATCTAGATAACAAAATAGTTGATGCCGATCAAAATATCTTATTTTGTTTTCAGCAGAAGAAAGAAATTTGGAACATGTTTAGAACAACTTGAGGGTAAGTAAATGATGATTCTCAGTTTTGTGTGAAAAATCCTTTTAAATTACCACACGACTTTAGTGTTTGTCAAAAAAATCTATAAATGTAGGTAATTTGGCTGGGAACTCTACGCTGATGGTGAGAGAAAAACAGTCATTCTTGATTCTAACGGGCAATAAAAAGGGAGTGTGGGGTAAAATTAATTTTTTTAATTATGTGGTCCACAAGATAAGTGTAATTGAGGCAGAAGGACAAACTAATATCAGGCTGTTTACAATCATTTCAAATGACCAGAATACATCTATGACAAAGGGTTTTAGAAATGAAATGGTATCCCTCTGGCTCAATTTACCCCACTCTCTCCTAAGTGAGCCACGTCTAATTTTTACATATGTAAAATAATTAAATGACTAAATTCCTTGTTCGTCAATATAGTGACACCTAGGCTTGACCATGCAGCAATTTTTGACGCCATGGGAGAGAAAATGGGTTAAGCATTTTTATATCTATCTGCCCTGCCCTCATTACTGTCAAGACTTTCTCATGTATTAAGTCTACTGAGACAGCTTATTCAAACATAGTTCTCGCAAATTCCTTTTTATATTATCTGAACAACATATTAATTTGGCAATGCTCATTTGAAATGAGTGAGCAAGTTTCTTTCCATTGTGATGGAGAACGTTTCAGACCCTCATTTGCAAAGCTATAGAGAACACAGTCTAGAGTGGACTGTAATCGATGGAGTTTCAGTCAATATCAAAACATGAATCACAGATTAATGCGGCATCCAGAACATTTCAATCGAACATTCTGTAAAGCCAGATGCTGTGTCTGAATATAAAAAAGCCCCAAGGATGCACATTTATTCCAATAATAACATGATAAATAATACAAAATCCAACTGACTTTAGCTTGGATTTTAGAAAATTGAGTCATCATTCAGACAGCAGTGTTTGAGGTCCTAACACTCTCAAACCAATAGCAGAAGTCCTTAAAGGAATCACCATATAATGTAGATTCTGTCATCATTTACTCACCATTATGGCTTTTTTTCTTCTGTGGAACTCAAAAGGAGAAATTAGGCAGATTACTTAAGTGTTTTTTGTTTTTTTAAACAAGGTGAAGGTGAAAAAAAAGACCTTATAAAATCCAAAAATGGGTAGTTCTGGTCCTGGAAGTTGATTTGTAAATATATTGCTCATGTTGCAATTAAGCAATAAAGTACCAGAGGCCCTGCTAATTTTGTTGTATTTTTTAGGGTTAAAAGGTGTTCTCTATGGGCCCATCCCATCCACAGTAGAGAATCAAGAAATCTTATGATTGCTTTTCAGTTACAAACAGCCCTGTTTTGTCCAATCCAAACCTTATTTTCTGTAATATAATAAACTGCTTGGTTACCAAAGCAACAAACAAGCAATACCAGCATTGAATGCGCATTGTTGAAGGTCAACATTGTAATAATCATACTTCATACTTCTAAGTATTTAAATACCACAAAGTTGTTTTAAAAATAGTTTGTGCTTCCCTAAGGGACTTTTGATAAATAAAACATTTTCTGTTTAATTTTCTGGCATTCATACGGTTTTAAAATGATGTTTCATACGTAAATGACTGGTCACGAAATTTACATTGATCATTATATATACTGATGATTATTGACATAATAATTATTTTATTATTAACATTAATATACATTTACTAATATGCAATATAAAACTTAAAACAGAGGAGACTAAAGAATACTCTCTTTTTTTTTCTAAAGGGAAAATATGGAGTTGGAAATCTCATTTGCTCTCGACTGAATCCCATTGTTGTCTGATTTCATTTGTTATTTTTCTTTCCTATGGGTATGTAGAAAAAAAAGTGGCAATGTCTGATACTCAATGATGAAGTGATGTTTCACTTATAGTTATTGCAGGTAGAAAACAAAAGAATAGGAAGTTTCATCATCAAAATTTGAAATGGCTCTGCGATTTACTGCAGACCAAGTACTGAATGCAATTAAATATTAGTTTCACTAGCACTTGATGCTGGTTCTGGTAAAATATTATTTTTGAAGTAGTTGAAAATGATAGTTTTGAGAATATGGTTGACATCACAAATATGAACAAGATGCTGAATGTGCTGGGGAAATGTACGGTGACCCAGTAGTGCACAACAATTTATAAGAAATTTAAAAAGCAAACATAAGTTCACAACACAACAGAATCAAGCCACAACACAACGGAAACAAGCCATAACAAAACAAAATTGCCGCAACACAACGAAATCAAGCCACAACACAACGGAAACAAGCCGTAACAAAACAAAATTGTCGCAACACAACAAAATCAAGCCACAACACAACTGGAACAAGCTGCAACAAAACGAAAACACTGCAACACAACGAAATCAAGCCACAACACAACTGGAAAAAGCTGCAACACAATGGAAACAAGCCGCAATACAACAGAATCAAGCCAAAACACAACGGAAACAAGCCGCAATACAAGAGAATCAAGCCAGAACACAACGGAAACAAGCTGCAACACAACAGAATGAAGCCAAAATACAACGGAAACAAGCTGCAACAAAACGAAAACACCGAAACACAACGAAATCAAGCCACAACACAACTGGAAAAAGCTGCAACACAATGGGAACAAGCCGCAATACAACAGAATCAAGCCAAAATACAACGGAAACAAGCTGCAACACAATGGAAACAAGCCACAACACAACGAAATCAAGCCACAACACAACGGAAACAAGCCGTAACAAAACAAAATTGCCGCAACACAACGAAATCAAGCCACAACACAACTGGAACAAGCTGCAACAAAACGAAAACACCGAAACACAACGAAATCAAGCCACAACACAACTGGAAAAAGCCACAACACAACGGAAACGAGCTGCAATACAACGGAATCAAGCCAAATCACAACGGAAACAAGCTGCAACACAATGGAAACAAGCCGCAACACAATGGAAACAAGCTGCAACACAATTGAAACAAGCCGCAATACAATGGAATCAAGCCAAAACACAACGGAAACAAGCCGCAATACAATGGAATCAAGCCAACACACAACGGAAACAAGCTGCAACACAATGGAAACAAGCCGCAATACAACAGAATCAAGCCACAACACAACGGAAACAAGCTGCAACACAACGGAAACAAGCCGCAATACAATGGAATCAAGCTGCAACACAATGGAAACAAGCCGCAATACAATGGAATCAAGCCAAAACACAACGGAAACAAGCTGCAACACAATGGAAACAAGCCGCAATACAACAGAATCAAGCCACAACACAACGGAAACAAGCTGCAACACAATGGAAACAAGCCGCAATACAACAGAATCAAGCCACAACACAACGGAAACAAGCTGCAACACAACGGAAACAAGCCGCAATACAATGGAATCAAGCCACAACACAACTGAAACAAGCCGCAATACAACAGAATCAAGCCAAAACACAACGGAAAAAGCTGCAACACAATGGAAACAAGCCGCAATACAATGGAATCAAGCCAAAACACAACGGAAACAAGCTGCAACACAATGGAAACAAGCCGCAATACAATGGAATCAAGCCACAACACAACGGAAACAAGCCGCAATACAACGGAATCAAGCCAAAACACAACGCAAACAAGCTGCAACACAACGGAAACAAGCCGCAATACAATGGAATCAAGCCACAACACAACGGAAACAAGCCGCAATACAACGGAATCAAGCCAAAACACAACGCAAACAAGCTGCAACACAACGGAAACAAGCCGCAATACAATGGAATCAAGCCACAACACAACGGAAACAAGCCGCAATACAACAGAATCAAGCCAAAACACAACGCAAACAAGCTGCAACACAACGGAAACAAGCCGCAATACAACGGAATCAAGCCAAAACACAACGGAAACAAGCTGCAATACAACAGAATCAAGCCAAAATACAACGGAAACGAGCTGCAACACAACGGAAACAAGCCGCAATACAATGGAATCAAGCCACAACACAACTGAAACAAGCCGCAATACAATAGAATCAAGCCAAAACACAACGGAAAAAGCTGCAACACAATGGAAACAAGCCCCAATACAACAGAATCAAGCCAAAACACAACGGAAACAAGCTGCAACACAATGGAAACAAGCCGCAATACAATGGAATCAAGCCACAACACAACGGAATCAAGCTGCAACACAATGGAAACAAGCGACTTTATTTTGTTGTGTTGCGGCTTTATTCCATTATGTTATGGTTTATTCCATTATGTTGCGCTTTATTCCGTTGTGTTGTGGCTTTATTCAGTTGTGTTGCGGCTTTATTTTGTTGTGTTGTTGTGTTGTGGCTTTATTTTGTTGTGTTGCGACTTTATTTTGTTGTGTTGCGGCTTTATTCCATTATGTTGTGGTTTATTCCGTTGTGTTGTGGCTTTATTCCGTTGTGTTGCGGCTTTATTTTGTTGTGTTGTTGTGTTGTGGCTTTATTTTGTTGTGTTGCGACTTTATTTTGTTGTGTTGCGGCTTTATTCCATTATGTTGTGGTTTATTCCGTTGTGTTGTGGCTTTATTCAGTTGTGTTGCGGCTTTATTTTGTTGTGTTGCGACTTTTTTCCATTATGTTGTGCTTTATTCCGTTGTGTTGTGGCTTTATTTTGTTGTGTTGCGGCTTTATTCCGTTGTGTTGTGGTTTTATTTTATTGTGTTTTGGCTTCATTTCATTGTGTTGCGACTTTATTTTGTTGTGTTGCGGCTTTATTCCATTATGTTGTGGTTTATTCCGTTGTGTTGTGGCTTTATTCCATTGTGTTGTGGCTTTATTCAGTTGTGTTGCGGCTTTATTTTGTTGTGTTGTTGTGTTGTGGCTTTATTTTGTTGTGTTGCGACTTTTTTCCATTATGTTGTGCTTTATTCCGTTGTGTTGTGGCTTTATTTTGTTGTGTTGCGGCTTTATTTTGTTGTGTTGCGACTTTTTTCCATTATGTTGTGCTTTATTCCGTTGTGTTGTGGCTTTATTTTGTTGTGTTGTGGCTTTATTTTGTTGTGTTGCGACTTTTTTCCATTATGTTGTGCTTTATTCCGTTGTGTTGTGGCTTTATTTTGTTGTGTTGCGGCTTTATTCCGTTGTGTGTTGTGGTTTTATTTTATTGTGTTTTGGCTTCATTTCATTGTGTTGCGGCTTTATTTTGTTGTGTTGCGGCTTGTTTCCGTTGTGTTGTAGCTTGATTTCGTTGTGTTGTGAACTTATGTTTGCTTTTTAAATTTCGTTGTGTTGTGCACTACTGGGCCACTGTAGAAATGAGCTCGGACAATGACAGTGTTGATGGTAAAAAGCATCTACTGAATTTGAGCCCTTGTAAGTTTCAAAAGATAATGAAATGTGCTTTATTATATTCTTTTGTAATTGCTATTAAAATATCTGGAGAATTGCTATTGCAGCATTTAAGAAATCCAGCCGTGTTAGATATAGATCTGTATATAAAGACCCGAATATGTAATAATGACTGGTGAAACATTCATGCATCTAATTTTTAAATAGTCTAAATTCTGATTATTTTTATTAATATACTATTTTTCTCCCACATTTAATGCAGTGTCCAAAATAATTGCGCATGCTTAAAATACAATGTGACCGCCCCTTTTAAAGCTGTTCTATTTCTTTTGTCTTGAGAGGCAGGTTCTGTAGTCTCTCTCCATCTGAGCTTCCCCTGCCCTGTCTGTCAAATCCCTGGGCTTTAACTCATCATTAGCAGGCTGATCTAGCTTCTTTTCTAGCCCCCCCCCCCCCCCCCTCCTCCTCTTTCACTCTCTGTTTCTTGTCTCTCTCATAAACACACTGCAAGTGTTCTCATAATCACAGTGTAAGCTTCCTGTGCAGGGTTTGGCATTAACAAAATGTCAGATAAATTCCCCTCAAGGCCCACCAGGCTGTTAAATTAAGCACAACATGCAAAAATGGACCTCTAATGAAGTGCATTAACCTGAGGTAGAGAGTATTCATTTAGTGGCCCGTTGGTCTCTTTTCCCCCCTCTTTCTGTTCCATAATTTTCTCTCCTTTCAAAATGAGAGCGAATGCAACAAAAGAAGGGAATGGAGAAAATAAAAATGTTCTGAATTATGCCTCTCATCTCAAAGGAATGTTTTCAAGAAAAAGAGAGAGATAAAAAGCCTTGAACAGTATGAAAAACATGAAAAATAGGCATTTTTAAAGTCAGACAGATGGTGCCTGAACTGTCATTGTGAGGTATTGAGTGTCCAAGCCCTAAAAGAGAGTTTTCCAGATGCATTTATCTGCTCTTGGATGTGTTGTGGCATATAGCAGCACTGACAGAAGAACATCAGTCCTGTCACAGGCCACGTATCAAACACCTCCCACGTTCACAGTATCTCCCATCTCTCCGTGTTTATTTCTTTCTTTCTTTTTTTTTTTTCTTTTATCTGCATTGGAAGGGGAGCCCATTATATATATATATATATATATATATATATATATATATATATATATATATATACAGTGAGGAAAATAAGTATTTGAACAACCTGCTATTTTGCAAGTTCTCCCACTTAGAAATCATGGAGGGGTCTGAAATTGTCATCGTAGGTGCATGTCCACTGTGAGAGACATAATCTTAAAAAAAAATCCAGAAATCACAATGCATGATTTTTAACTATTTATTTGTATGATATAGCGGCAAATAAGTATTTGAACACCTGTCTATCAGCTAGAATTCTGACCCTCAAAGGCCTGTTAGTCTGCCTTTAAAATGTCCACCTCCACTCCATTTATTATCCTAAATTAGATGCACCTGTTTGAGGTTGATAGCTGCATAAAGACACCTGTCCATATATATATATATATATATATATATATGTAATTACAAAACACAGTAAAATAGTGATTTGTGAAATATTATAATAATTTAAAAATGCTAAAATATTTTTTTTCAATTCGAATACATTTCAAAATATAATTTATGTCTGTGATGGCAGGAAATTTCAGCAGCCTTTACTCCAGACTGCACAATCCTTCAGAAATCATTATATGTTAATTTAGCATTAATAATATGTTATTACCAAATCAGCACATTAGGATGATTTCTGAAGAAAATGTATATAATATGTGTAGAATATATATTAATGTCATTTAAATCTATGGGCAATAGTGATATGGTAAAAGGAAAAGGTCAAATAATCACATAGCCATGTCAAAATAGACACTTTTTAAAAATTTATTTAATAACTTTTTGTATTTTATAACATCTTAACAATAAGCATTTTATTAAATGCCCTGTGTTACTCTGCTAATAAATTGTGTTCTTTCCTGAAAAGTGAAGTGTGGACTTTCTAGTAGCACCAAAAATCCATCCATTCATCTATTTTCCAAGTCACTAGCTGTATGCTCACGGGAATGCTGGAGCTTCCCTTGTCAGTCCAAAGCCAGGGAAACACATAGATGGATGGCCAGTCCATTAAAACTACTCCTCCCATTTGCCAATTATTCAGACAAAATCAAAAATTTCCCTCAATTGGCTCAAATCAACCTGGCAGCAGAACTGAGCATGAACATTTCAAGTCACATATTACAAATCTGCACCAGTCAAGCAACTTTATAGAGATGAACGGGAATGCTAATGGCTAGCTTTCTCAAAGAATTACACAGACTGCTTGCTAAAAACAAACAGAGGTTTGATAGCACTTCAGAGTCACAGTGTTTACAGTCTTTGGGGAAATCAGCCTACGAATGGCTTAGTTATAGTTGTCTCTGAATATTAAACTGGGATAGGGGAAATATAACACACTTCATCTTTAGAAGCGGAACTAAATATATTAAAACGGGATGCAATGGATTTTTCAAGGAAAAATATATATTTCAAGGCAATTAATTGTGATTATTTTGTTATAAATACTGAGTCAGTTGACATTGTATACTTCTTTGCTTTTCAGCTACAAAACACATCATGTTTACACTGGTCTCTGGTTTCTGATTGATAAATGAAATTCATGTATTTTCTTTGGACAGCTTCACAGACATCACATATTGTGTTAAAGACAGATGGACGACAGTGTGTCTCTGCGCTCTGGGCAGACTGACTGATTTTGGCATTATCTCACCAGCTGCTAATTCATTTACTCATAAGGGACACAATCCTATGAGTTTATGGATTATCTCAGATTAATTCTAAATATATTGTCCATGTCACATTGCAACATGTTTTCACTCCCCTCTTGTAACAAATGGATGCTTGGTCAGGACTCCTTGGTGTCACTTTCTGAAGCAGAAGGTACAGCTTTAGTATCAATTTTCAACATGCAGGTGTAACCGCTCCAGTTCTACTCGCACCGCTCCCAGTGGTATTCATGGCGGCATGGGAGGTCAGTCTCGCCTTTTGAGGCCAGGGGAGTGAGATTTACTGACACAGGTATCACTAAATGCTTCTGTTACACTCACCCCATAAACCTCACTACCATCTGGGTCACGGCACCAATGTAACATGTCTTCACACTCTTCTTAGCGCTTCTTTGAACCGGTGTTTCCCGGCATGGAAGGTGGGCGTGCTCACAAGGATGGTAAAGACAGCAGTTTCCAGCACACCTCTTGACGCCAGAGGAGTGACGTTTACACTCACAGCTCTTACTAGCTGGCCTCCATTACACTCATTCCCCTAAACCTCACTTCCATCCGGGTCACGGCACCAATGTAACCCCTTTGGTTGTACTCACATCACTCTGAGTGAGATTTCGAAGCGACGTTTTTGTGCGCACTAACAAGGACACAAAAGACGTCAGTCCCCAGAATGTCTTGAGGGCAGGAGATTGAGGTTTACTCGCATAGCTCTTATTAGTTGGCCTCCATTACACTGGGTACGCCATTGCTTTTATTGAGAAACCTTGGCGTCAATACACAGACGTGATGGTCATGGAAATCGTCATGATTAAATTACATATTTGGGTATAATTTTGCCATTATGGCATGTATGTTGGTGTATGATTTTCAATTCAAACAGACAAAAAAATAATCTTCCTCCACTGTCAAGCTCAGGTCCTTTCCACACATTCAAAAATTGCAAACTGAAAGCAATGAAGTACCCTGCATGTTGAAAAATGACTCTAAAGCGGTAACATGAGCGTTAAAAACTGATGCTAAGGGGTCTGAGCCAAGCATCCACATGTGACAAGTTGCCGTGAGAATGTGTTGCCCAATCAAAAATAACCTATAGTCTACTACTGGAGAACCACTGACAAACAGTAACTGTGCATACATAGTTATAAACGTTCAAATGCTCTATAAAAGTAACTGCATCCCAAACAGTTTTCCTTGACACTCATTCAGAAGAACTGAAAGAAAAGCATTATCTTCCCTTCATTACGAAGACGATACTTAGTGATTACTCAATAACTCATAAGGAAATTACAAAATTAGTCACGCATTAGAAATTAATTATTGACTACTTTAAAGTGTGAAATTGAAATTTGACAGCTCGGAGGCATTTGGGAATAAAGATGAATAGTGATGCACACATGTTTAAAGAGTTACAACTGATTTGAAGTCTTTTAACATAACACCAACACCAAATAAACGAAGTCAGAGAAATAATATTAAGGAAAATGAGAAATGAAAAACATGTTGAAAATATTTGATATGCAAAACCTGCTGGAAACTACTTTAAGGCAAATAATCCTTCCCATGTGTGTGTTTTTTTTTTTTTTTTTTATAGGCTTGCTGCATGAGGTGTGCTAAAGCATTCACTTTGTGTATCTCCATGTCACTTCCAATCATAAGCCAGTATTTCGCACGTACAGGAGAATTATACAGCTTCTTATAAAAGTTTGGCTGAATCTGTCAGTGTATATGATGACACATCCATAATTGTTTATCATAGACTAATTCACTGTGTATACAGGGTTTGAAATGAACTTTTTGTTAAACCTGTCAATGTCAAGCGAAGAAAATGTTTCTGCCACAATACATTATGTATTTTGTCCCGATGATGACAAGAAAAAGAATCCAGCAGAGAATGCAGGCCACTGTCATTCATCTCAGCATTACAAAAATAAACTATTTGAACATTTTAAGGAATTTGTATGTATGTATGTGTGTATATATTATTAATAACAGGCCATCTCACAAGTAACTTACCTACTCTTTGTGAGACTTCATTTCTTTCATCTCATGAACTAGTGTGATGTTGCTGGTGTGCCACAGCAGCAAAAATTTAGAGGTCTAATGGCTTTTGAAAACTTGTTTATTTGCAATAAGGTAGACCTCCTGGAGAGAGAGAAGTGTGTTTGATTTTAGCGAGACTGTGTCAGGGTGTAAGCAAAGCTGCAACTCTGAGCACCACAGGAGATAGTAGCTTAAGCTTCTTTCAAAAAGACTGACTGATTTGTCTTTACACCACCATTTTGTCTAATGGTTCAAAGCTCATGTTATGCTATGGAGAATCTTCATATGTGTAGACCGTTTGAACGCTGCATGTGCTGCAACCATATTAAAAAAACTGTATAGTCTAATTTAATTAGATTGTTTTATTTTATTGATGTCAGGTACCTTCAGTCATCTACCAGTAATATTCAAAGTAGATGGCATTCAAATAATATCCAGATTGACAATAAAAAGATTTCACATGCAAAACAACAACAAAACAGTTTGGTTAACTGTTGATTGTGCCTTTCAGCAGCTTCCAAGCTGTTGATGAATGAAAAAAAAAAAAAAAAATCTATTCACTGTCTGTGTACAATGCTACGGAAGCAGTGTGTTATCTTAAGACTCCAAGCACAATGACTCCCGTTCCTGTCAAATGCTTTCAAAAGTTCACAGTGTAGACATATATTTCACTGTAGTGCTGCCAAACCTGCTGATGGTTTTAGAAACATCTGTTTCGTTCGCACAACACTTTTTAAAAGATGCTAATTTAAATTTCAGTCAACCATTTTATGTCACTTTTCCTCTAGGAAAAAACATGAAGAAATTCTGAGCGTGAACCATGAATGCTCTCCCTTGAGCATTTTGAAAAGAGCTATGAGGTCAGGATTCTCAGAAAATACACACAATACAGCTGTTAAACAATGTTAAATGAAAGCAGTCAACTGAAAATAAATAAATAAACAAGAAAAGATACATAGAGTGAGATAAAACATAAATGCTTGCAACTTTGTTCCGAAACCTAGTGAGCTGCAGGCGCGACACCGAGGCTGTTGCAAAAAAGTAGGCACAAAAATTATTGTGTCAACTAAGATACCGTTTTCGACCAGATTCTAAAGGCAACATGTATTTTTCACAAAGACGACATCCCATAACGCACTGATACAAGGTGAGCAAAATAATAATAATAATAATTGAAAAAAAATAAGATGGCAAAGTAAAAAGTTAAATTGAATTAAAAATGGACTATTTTAAAGTAAAAGGTTACTTAGGTGTTAGCTTAGCAACGATTAAAACCAATTGTGAGTTGAGTCTCCATGTACTTTGGGTGCTTCCATTTCCTTTAGAATGGCATCTTTTTAACTTATTAATTAGTCTAATTAAATGCCTTACTAAAAATGTTGCTGTTCAGAGAACAAGGATGTCAAATTTTCCCACGTCAGAGGTTCGGTTTGTTTAGCCCACATCTCAGCTTAGTCCAGAATAACAAACTTATTGACCCTGAATAGACACTGATGTTTTTTTGAACAATTGCATTTCTATGGAAGATATTTTCTTTATCTGTTCATTCACTTTGGCGTACCCAGCATCCCAACAACCCCCCTTCACCCTGTCATCGCTCACATGGATCAACCGGATGCCATTATTGTCACTGATAGTGGTTTAGTTAGGAAATACATTGTGTGGAAATACATTTACATATCCTGCAGGAAAAAATTAAAAATTAAAAAAAAAAATACCGAAAACTATTTGAAACATATCTTAAAAGTAGGTATTTTTATATATACACACTTTTTGTTATACTGGTTGAAACTCTCTTCACATCCTGATAGCAATGAATAACAGCAGTGGTCTAAATATTAAAACATAAATAGTAAAAGAGTAAGTTCCAGGACCAGTAAATGTTTGCCAGTCCTACTTGCCTGCCAAAATATGCATTTCCATACCTTCTTATGTACTCAAACTCAAATTTATGCATTTCTAGGTCAACATTATCAATGTCGAAATGAATCTGCAGCAGTCAGGTGGTACAAGGGCAATGTAAGTCTTTTAAGTTCATTATTATTGTAACGTTACGTGCATTGAGAGATAATTTAATGCCATCTCGTGACGCTTTGCAGACTGTGCTTCATGCGTTTCGAAAGAGGCAAGCTTTAGAGATGCTCTAAAGCGAGGAGGGATCTCTCCGAAATTGCCTAACCTACTGTTAAACACTGATGTTTAATAAATACTCATTTTTATCAGAGCAGAAACCACAAATATATATATATATATATATATATATATATATATATAATATATATATATATATATATATATATATATATAAATATATATATATATATTATATATTCATTCCTCTGAACCACTAGATGACAAAAACTTGCTGCATTACATTGCACTTTTAAAAGTCTACTTAAGTGTGCAAAGAAACACTCATGAAAGTACATGATATATATATATAAATACACACATACATTTGTATATACATATACACATACTTATATATATATATACAGCTCTGGAAAAAATTAAGAGACCACTGCAAAATTATCAGTTTCTCTGGGTTTACTATTTATAGGTGTAACATTGGTGGTTGTGGGAAGGAGCGCACAGAGACAGGTAAACTGAATTTGTAACGTAATGTAATGTAACTCAAACTTGGTACAGACAGGTATAAGCACGATAGCAACAATACAGCAATAATGACGAACAAGGACTGGATTGACACAGAGGGAATAAATACACCAGAGAACAAGAGGGTAACGAGTAAAACGCATGTGACAGACATGATACAAACAATACACAGCTGACGACAATGAACTAATAATGAGACGAGCACATGGCAGGGCAAAACAAAGATCACATGACAGAACAGAACTCAAAACAAAGAGCACATGTGACGATGACGGGACAAAAACAAAGAACATGTGACGAGTGACAGGACAGGGGAACCAGGATAAACAGATAGACACGATTTGACAGTTAAACAGACACGATTATGACAATAGGTATGTGTTTAGGTAAAATTAACATTTTTGTTTTATTCTATAAACTACTGACATTTTTCCCAAATTCCAAATAAAAATATTGTAATTTAGAGCATTTATTTGCCAAATGCAACAACTGGTCAAAATAACAAAAAAATATGCAGTGGTCTCTTATTTTTTTTCCAGAGCTATATATATATATATATTAGTTTATATATATTAAACTATATATATAATTTTTTAATATTTTTTATATGTACATCAATGACTAAATGTCAATAATAATATCATCTGAATCAAATCATTTGTTCCTTTTTATTATTATTATATTTTTACAAGTTATTCAAATCTCTTTGCAGCATATCAGAATGACTTGGTATCAAAGTACTGATGCTTTTGACATCCCGACTATCTTGCTTAAATTAGCCTGGACTTGCATGGAATATGATACATACTTATCTAAGGTAGTCTTTTCAGAGAAAAGAAGTCTAAAAATGCTCTTTGAAAGTCATTAGAGTTACTTTTCCAGAGGTTTCATACATCAGAAATGCTTTTTGAGGTTATGTTGAAATCCTCACCATAGTCTCAATGCTATGCAATCTCAATGCAATTTCTGTGTTTTCCCATTCTGTGTTCTCTCTTATTTTTTTTCCCTCCACCATTGCAGGGTATTTATCTGTTCTTTTTTCCTGTTGGTCCATTCATCAGGGGAGACTGGGCTCTCTCCACAGGAGCATCACCCTGGCTCTTGTCTCAAACGGTGATGGACACAGGTGGCCGACAACAGCCAGCGAGGAAGTCCGTGGCTCTCGAATCACTCCGCTCATCCAGGGTTCTGGCAGGGAGGTGGTGGGCTTATCATCAGTCCGCAGAAGTGCTCTGTCATGCCTCTGATTGGGTTTAATTTGGTTTCTTTCTCCTTTGCTTGGAGACTGCACCCCCTGTTTGCTTCACTGTCAAGAAAACTGCTTTGAGGAAAAACACCAGTGACGCACCACATAATGTAATTCGGTAATGAAAACAACAAATGTAGCAATCACTGTTCGGTCATGTTCAACCAACACACCTGCACAGGGTTGTGGCTGAAGCTAAACAGTAGTCTTTACTGGATTGTGAACAAGGGTACTAACTGATCTTACATTGGGTAAAGCTGGGTATAAACCGTGCGATTTCAGCAATGTTTTTATTGAATGCCAACTCTCAATGTACCAGTAAATCACATGCGATGTAATGCCAAAGCTCATGATTGCACATACACATACTATAAAACTATATAGTGTTCCTGGCCAGGTTTGGGTCCAGCTTTCAAATAATCAACGGTCATCGTCATTTCCAGGTTGTATATTTATGCCATTTTTCGGTTCTTCACGGGTCCGAGTCCAGGTCCAACTTTCAAATAACAGACAGGTCAAAGTCGGGTCCGTGTAGGACATTTACAGGTCTCTTCGGGTTTAGGCTCAAATTTTTGGACCCGATAAGACCTCTAGACCTGACATGTCAGAAATTCATCCAACCATCTGATTGCTGGTTGGGAGAGGTTAATCTTTCCCCCTGTGCACTGCATGACAAAGCTTAAATTCGGCCCGACTAAGAAATCGGCTCAAATTCGGAATTCAAAATCACAGAGTGTATGAGGTATGATTACTGTGATCTCTGCAAATAGGATATATTCCTGGATCAAAAATCCTGTAAAATTGCAGCTTCTTCCTTTTTTTATTTTAACACTGATGAATAGAATTAGCAGATACAAGCCACCTTTCCTTAAGCAAGAATATATTTTTTATAAATGATATACACCTTGTTTTTTATAATATGGTAAAACTGCAAAATTTAATTTCTAGTGTTTTTAAAACACCCTTTAGTTCCTCTGGCGTCAATATAATGACTTGCATCAAAATGCCTAAAAAAGATGACATTGATTAATTTTCATTCTAATTAGTTAAATTTTTATATTTTATAATTAAATTTTTTTTTTTTTTTTTTTTAATTTTAACCTAAACATGACCATTTCTAAACCTTATCTCTTGTTTAGCTCTCACACATTATTGAGTTCCCGCTTGCCTATAGTCTCGATCCCTTTTTTTCACTCCATTTTACATGAATAAAGGACAAAACAACATCTAAATACTGTGACTTTTTTGTATGGCAGGCTTATTAGGTCTTTAATATTGTTTTACGTTGTGAAACTGTTTAGGATTGGGATTTTTTTTATACGCTATAATTTACTCTGATGTTCTGCTTATCAAATTGAAAATACCCCAACATGTAATTTTCAACTTTGCTCAGCGGAGGTTTGACATGAAATGTTTCTCAATTCTCATTGAGAGCAATGCGATACGGCCACGTCGCTAAGCGCATTTGCTGCCAGTATAACATTCTCTTGGACATGTGGCTGACCTTGTGAGTGAGAATGGGTTGAATTTTAAACAGGAACAACAGGGGAGCAATCTCACCCCTCACCATGTTGGGACAGCAGTGCCTGTTTTAGTTTTAAAATCAAGTCATGCATTATCATGGTTTCAGAGACATGGCTCTCAAAAGTGTGTGAGAAACAATTTTACAACAGGAACAGGAGCGGAGAAGGATATTTAGCCTTTGTCACAGACAAAGGCTAAACAATTGGAGGGAGCCAGGGACTGGAGAATGCTGGAGGATGTAGCTGAGATTGTGACCACCACTCTAAGATTAGACCACTCTGGTCCGATACCTTGCAGATTGTCTATTTCATCAAGCTGACAGTACCCTGAGAGGATGCCACGGAGGAGGGAAATGTAAAGAAGTGGGTACAGTACCCAGAGATGGCAAACGATGCTTATCAGCAGGGTTGGAAAGCTTCATTCCTCCCTGTGGAGGTTGGCTGCCGGGGCTTTGTGGCAACATCCACTGTAAAGCGGCATATACAGCAATATACTGTAGTCGGTGGCTGTGGTTAAGGAGGAAAGACCCTCGCTGGGCCCCAAGATGATAGGGAACCACACCAAGGTCTTATCAGCCTGTGGTGGGCCTGCCGTTGCGAAGGCTGTCTTATGTCTTAAAAGGCTGAAACAATTGAAGATGCATAGGTACTCAACTGAAGATGGGTCCTATTTCATAAGTTGGGGGGCCCAACATCTGCTGGTGGTGGCAACTTCATATCCAACTAGTCTTCAAAATGGCGACATATACCATCTTGTCCTATGTTCTCGAATATAAACATGGAAAGAATTCAATATTTATTTTCTGCACATAAAATTTGTGTATTCAGTTAATTAAAATTTTGGCATTCATCATAGCATTTAACAATACAACAACTGTTCTTTTCTTTTTCTTGATGTAGTTAAAAAATGAAAAAGGAATGACTGTCATTAGTCATTTTCCATCCAAAGTTGATAATTTAACTTTTGTGCAAAATTGAAGTATCACATAAAACATTTGCGAATAAAGTACCGTTTCCATCCCATGTGTTCACGGGGACAAAATCGTCATTTCCTGGGAAAATGGTGCAAAATATCTGTAATTAAAATGGAAATTGCTGCATTCAGAACAACACAAACACAGCATGTTATCTTGCAGAGGTGGATGCCTGGTTTTGAAGAATGTAATCGTGTGTGACAGTTCTGGGAGGTAATTATACCCAACCATTTAGATGACAAACGTTTCAGAAATTAAAAGATTTCAGAACCAAACCAACATTTGAGATGCTGTGGAATGAAACTGATCTTCGGTTTAATCCAGTTGTCCAATCACCTCCTCTGTTGAGGCGAAGTCACGTGAGGTTTTATGTGAACAAATGTGGATAAAGTAATATAAGACTAATTCGGTGGAAATGTAGAAAATGGTTCAAGGCACCGGATCTAACACCAGCACCTCTTCTGTTGGAAAAGGAGTACTACAACATCACAATCTCCTGGAGGCACCAGCCAATTGTCTCTCTTTATTTTAGGACTAAGAATCTTGAATCACCCTTATAAAAATATTCTTTTTCATAGCAGGTTTATTAGAGTATAATATGGGTTATTAAGTGGACTGTCTTAAGAATTAATAAAGGCTGAGCTCAGATCTCTCCAAATGCAAGAGCTGCAGTACTTTTGATCATTCAGGACAATCTAGGCGGCATTGCAGGAGCCACATGAGGGCAGTGAAAGCTGGTGCAGTGGTTTAACAAAATGAGAATCATACTTAAACATCGACTGAACCTGCTCTGGGTTTCTTTTTGAGACAGAGAGTGTGAGAGTAAGAGAAAACATGAGAAACCTGTTGTTTCGAACAACATGAGAAGTGTCTGTGCCAATAAAAAATGCATGAGCAAAAGTAAAATCACCGTGGCTCTGTTTCAAAACCTAGAGAGCTTCATATTTAGCCAGTTTGTAAGGCAGTATAGGCGCAATCCCAATGTAAAGATTGTTCCTGGGGTGGTGCCGTAATTATTATGAGCAAATTTTAAGGCAACATTGCATGTATCCTTCTGAGAGAAAACACTCCCTGCTCACAAAAAAGGCGGAAGAAGTGAGAAAAACTGGAGTGTTAGCTTAGCAACATGCTAACTCTTTGGAAATCAATTTGAGCTGAGTCTTTTGTGTGTGTCACAAGTTGTGTGTTGAAAGTCCAATTCAAAGGTGCGTTAGGATTTTGCCTATTGGCTGTAGAGTTAAGGCAGATAACTAGGTTTTGGAAAGAGGATTATTCTGACTCTTTTTTTTATTCTAGAAACCAATGTTGGCAGAAACCTGATGCCTGGAACAAACAGTAATTTAATTTTATCCATAACTAGAGAGTCTTTCTTTGCTCCAGGGTCCTGGACAATGTTCTCCTGCAAACGACTCTTACATGTAAACACCCAGATATATGAGATATATGACTGCCTGCCAAAGTAAAGAAAAGATTTATGGGTTAATATGAATGGGGTTGCAATATCGACATCTTTAGGATTATATAGAGGTCAAACAAAGGCAGAAATTTACTTACAAAATACTTAAGGACGTTTTCACCACAAAACACTTCCTTGGGGGATTTTAAATGGATTCATTTTTCTGCTGAAGCATACAGTAAGGAACATGCTATTCCTTTCACAGCAAGCTTGCAGTGATGTCAGAGACGAAGGTAGAGAACAATCATCACTGCTTATTGGCATGCTGAGGTTGTCTCTTCTAAATTGGCACAGAACCTCTTCTCCTCTTGTAGTTTTGTTTACACATCCACAGTTGAGCACAAAGATGACAACATGGGGAACGTCTGTTACACACAGTAACAAGATGACACTGTTTAAGCTGTGAACGGGGAGCGTGTGAGCCCCTGTGGTCAATGTACTCAAATAGAAAAGGTAGAGAAAATGGAACACCTTTTCAGTTTGTTGAAATCTTTAGTCAAAACAAGGAAGGAGGAAAACAAGAGCCGTGTAAGCTGCTGAATAACATCTCATACAGAAACCCAGGGACTAATGCATCAGAGGAGGAAATTAGACCAACATCCTGACAGGCTTTTGTGGACTGCCCACACACTCTGGACAATAAAGTCCCCAATATACTTCAAGCTAAATCGAAGAATGAATGAACTAGTGTGGTATCATTTCGAAAAAAAAAAGAGAAAAACCTGTGGTGACATACCTGCAAAATTATATTTTGTTGCTTCTTGCACATTTCATGACACTTTCAAAGCAAAATGTCAAGTGATTGGCGCTAAAAGTGCGTTCAGTTTTATCCGAAACAGATGGGCTTACATCTGGCAAAGATTTATTACGTTGATTGTTGGACGTATATCAGCAGTTTAGAATTTAAATGTCCCATATTATCACGTTTGAAAATAAAATACACTAAACCCTACCCTAAACTTAGTCGATATAATAACAAAAGCAAGTGTGAGTTGCTGGTGCAACCATGTCATTTTAGCTTGCTTCTACAAGTCTTGAGCTCTTTTATTTGTGACTGAACAATATAAAGTGGGAGACTTTGAAATTGCAAGTGCAATGCTGAACCAGGTGACCCATTGAGCAAGTTTACTATGTCAAAAATACATCCATATACACTCACATAAAGGATTATTAGGAACACCATACTAATACTGTGTTTGACCCTCTTTCGCCTTCAGAACTGCCTTAATTCTACATGGCATTGATTCAACAAGGTGCTGAAAGCATTCTTTAGAAATGTTGGGCCATATTGATAGGATAGCATCTTGCAGTTGATGGAGATTTGTGGGATGCACATCCAGGGCAAAGATGCACTATTGGGTTGAGATCTAGTGACTGTGGGGGCCATTTTAGTACAGTGAACTCATTGTCATGTTCAAGAAACCAATTTGAAATGATTCGAGCTTTGTGACATGTTGCATTATCCTGCTGGAAGTAACCATCAGAGGATAGGTACATGGTGGTCATAAAGGGATGGACATGGTCAGAAACAATGCAGGTAGGCCGTGGTATTTAAATGATGCCCGATTGGCACTAAGTGGCCTAAAGTGTGCCAAGAAAACATCCCCACACCATTACACCACCACCACCAGCCTGCACAGTCGTAACAAGGCATGATGGATCCTTGTTCTCTTTCTGTTTACGCCAAAGTCTGACTCTACAATCTGAATGTCTCAACAGAAATCGAGACTCATCAGACCAGGCAACATTTTTCCAATCTTCAACTGTCCAATTTTGGTGCGCTCGTGAAAATTGTAGCCTCTTTTTCCTATTTGTAGTGAAGATGAGTGGTACCCGGTGGGGTCTGCTGTTGTAGCCCATCCTCCTCAAGGTTGTGCATGTTGTGGCTTCACAAATGCTTTGCTGCAGACCTCGGTTTTGACAAGTGGTTATTTCAGTCAAAGTTGCTCTTCTATCAGCTTGAATCAGTCAGCCCATTCTCCTCTGACCTCTAGCATCAACAAGGCACTTTCACCCACAGGACTGCCGTATGCTGTATGTTTTTCCCTTTTCACACCATTCTTTGTAAACCCTAGAAATGGTTGTGCGTGAAAATCCCAGTAACTGAGCAGATTGTGAAATACTCAGACCAGCCCGTCTGGCACCAACAACCATACCACGCTCAAAATTGTTAAATCACCTTTCTTTCCCATTCTGACATTCAGTTTGGAGTTCAGGAGATTGTCTATACCAGGACCACACCCCTAAATGCATTGAAGCAACTGTCATGTGATTGATTGGTTGATTAGATAATTGCATTAATGAGAAATTGAACAGGTGTTCCTAATAATCCTTTAGGTGAGTGTAGTTGGATACATGATTCAAATGTCAAAATGTAAGTTTACAAATCTAACTATTTTTGTGTGATAAAAGTCTTTATTAATCGATAATCTGCCCCTGTAACATAATTTATGTGTAAAAGTAAACATCTGTTTTTTTTTTTTACTGCCACTACTGGTATATTCAGCTGGAAACTGCAGTGAAATGTGTTTCGATTTTTGGAGTTTTTAACATTTTTTCCAATTGCCTGTGTTGTAAAATAAGCTATTTATTGTGGTTAAGCCTTTTATCTGGTAACAACAAATGTATATGGAACATGAATCTGACTTCACATTTCACAAGTCCACCGTATGCCACTGGTTTCCTTTCAAAATGAGCAGAAAGGCACTTTATGTTTGAACCTGCTGTATGAAGCCCAGCTAAAGAAATTGTGAATATCAACAAAAGAAACCATTTTTTTATTATTATTATTGCTTCTTTTGGCTTGTAGCCTAAGAATGTGAGTCTGTCCCTATTGTCAAAAATGAGTCTTGGCTCCAAAATCAGGCCACCAGAGGTCATGGTATTAGATTTACCCTAAGAAGCCGATCCGATCCTCTAGTTTTTAAATCAGAAGACACATACATTGAACTTGAAATTTTTGGAATTGTGTATATTCAATAAGCTTTTTGTTTATTTTAATCCAGGCCAAGATTTTACTTAAACCAGTGGGAGAGAAGTCAGAGTGAATTATAAAATAAAGCAGGAAAAAAGCAGCACAGAGGAAGCCAAAAGCTGCAACATGGTGCAGAGGTTCCCTAAAAAGCCAGAACAGAACAACAAACTGATTTTTGGCAGTCAAACTAAACCTTGATGTTCTTGTTCTGGAGGCCTGCACAATCTCCAGAACGTTAGTTTACATCATGAATGCAGTTTTGCTCTGGTAAATTAAACATGGTCATTGAAAAAACACATTCAATCAGGACATTCCAGCTGACTAAAGTATAACTTGTAAACCGAATTTCTTATGGATTATTATCCATTTTTCCATGTCCAAATGCATGTTCGGCTATGTAAATCAAGAACCTGCTGTCAACTACCTACACAGTCCTATGTTGGCTTTAAGCACCATCATCCCAAAATAATAAAATAAAGTAATAAAAATGTATAAAAAAAGATGTTTTGCTGATTATTTTTAACAACCGTGCCTCAAGGTCCTTCTGTCAATATAATATTCTCCTTAATGCAGTTAATGACCAATTCCTCAAAACTGTTTAATGCAAATGCTAAAGAAAGTCTTAGAGTAGTAACAGGAATACTTACTCGATTTCAAACCATCCAATCATTTTTTACTTTTTATGCATGATCGTTGAGTAGCTAATGCGATTAGTAATGCCACAGCACTTAACACTGGGTGATGCAATTAAAACAGCCTGTGGATTTCTCATCTCCAGCGTTCTGCTTGTGTCCAGGTCAAGATGTTAATCAACTAATGTGAGGGTCATTAGCACATTGACATGGTTTCGTGCTCTGAATACTGCAGCAGTGCCAACATCAACACTTCATTTTACCACTTCAGCTCTCTTATTAACCCTTGAATTGATGAGAATTAGTCAGTGTAGTAAGCCTTAGCTCATGGTTTTTTTTTTTTTTTTGTAATGCATTTTAATCTTTCGAGGAGATAGGGGTGTTTTAAAATTCATACAGGTGTTTTAAAATTCTGAGATCTTGTTGTGTAAATAATATAAGTGAGTAGAAACCTCTCTTTTTCTCACCCCGTAGTTCCATAGTCCACTGGAAGCTATCGTCATTAGAATTCCTTGTGTCACTTGGAATTTATTTCTATTTGTGCCAGGGAGCGAATCAGTCAATTTCATCTCCATTTCCTCCTTTCTCCCCTATGCATCTCAATGAGTCAGGCACAATATTAAAATATGGCAGATAGGTTATGAGAAAAAATGGGCTTGATGCCCATCTCCTACAAGGCAGGCGAGCACGACCGCTTTTTACAGCAACTTAAACTGTCTCCGATGGGACATGTCAAGGTTTGCACTCTCTTACAAATTTGGGTGTAAACAAGCAAATGTAGCAGAAATACAAATGAATAATATGTGCCAATAAGCAGGCTTTTGCTCAGTAGAAAGTGCATTTGGGTGTTTTTAGATTACCCAAACATAGGTTGAAAGGATTTTTCTTTTTCTGCCTTAGAGCAGGGGTGTCCAATCCTGCTCCTGCAGGCCCATTCTCCTGCAAAGTTTAGCTTTTAAACACCAAATTAAACACCTTAACCAACTAATCAAGGTCTTACTAGGCATACTTGAAGGTTCCGGTAAAACTCTCCAAGACAGTGGCCCTCAAGGACCGAGTTTTGGACACCCCTGCCTTAGAGGCAACAAGAAACGAGATAGTTATACAACAAACAAAAGTTCCTAACTTAATGTTAGTGTTATATCAACTGAATTCGGAAGAACATCAGACTATAAAAAATATGACTTCTTAAAAAAAGGGAGTCTCTAGTGACACAACTTGTGGTATGCCAAGGGCTAATTTGAATCATTAAGTAAATTACTTTCATTAAATGAAACTATGAATTGATAAAACTGAAGATATGAAATGAAATTAGAATTTTTAAACTTAATGAAATTTAAAGGTAATTTTTGGAGTGGCCAGCATTAGCGAGCAAGCTTTGAAAACATAATATCCCAGCATCCCTTTAGAGCATCCTCCAAAACACATGAACGCGTACAGCAGGGCAAACAAAAGCATCATGAGAGTCGGCGTTAAATTGAAAGTATTGAAAGAAAAGTACAAGTGAATTCAAAAACAAAAGGAGCATATTATTAAAAATTGTTCTATACACAGTTTGAGCAGCAAGATCTATTTCTTACATTTTATTTGCTTTGAATTAAAAAAATGGCAAAATGTTTATTGTAAGTTTTAAATGTAAAAAAAATAATATATTAATTATACATTGATCATTCATGCTAATTCATAGTGGATTAATGTAAGAGGCAACTTTAAAATGTTAAAATGTAAATGAAATTAACACTTTCATTAACAAATGTTACAAATGGACTCTTATTATAAGTGTTACCATTTCATATATATCCAAACAATCATGCTTAAAAATGGCATTAAAATGGCTATTTTTGCACAAAGGCATATTATATGTATACTATGACTCTTTATTTATTATCTAATCAAAATATGTTTTAAATAGCGGATAAAAACGAACTGAAATCGAATACATATCTGATTTGTTGTCCGCAGCATGATACAATATGCAACTTCGCTCGATAACAAATGCATAAAATCGAATAAATGGATATGATCTAATGCAAATAAAGAGTAACAATCATGGCATTAAACAGTTTGAGGTAACGTTATAGTCTACTAATGTTAGCATCCTCTCAGCCTCGACAGCAAACATACTGCTCTTTTCCACTAATGCAGCATCTAATCAAGAAATTAATTACTTTAGTGATATGAAAACATATACTGTAGTGTACTGTATAACATACCGCTTTGTTGTCTATGTTTTAAATCTGTTTTTGAATCGTCCTGTTCTGTGCAGCTCGCAGCCTCATGTCACGTGTCAAAACAAACTCTATGAGGCATCTGTGATAGTTTTAAGTCACCTCTAGAGGTCGCTCTCGTGCAGCAACATTTACATTTACACATGGGCCACGACCACCCCATAACATAAAAATGTTTTTGAACTAAATCACCTACCCTGCCTTTAATATTCTGTTATTCTCTAGTATATATGTTCTGCAATTGGAGGCAAAGCTAAATTATAACTATTAGTTAAGACACCGCTTAAACACTTTCACCTACAGTATACCGCCACTATTATGAAAACATCTTAATTTAATTTTAATTCATCGTTCATTTTGATCAGATACGCTAGCAATTTTTATTATATACTGTATTTTACATTTTTAGTTTTTATGGTTGTGATTGTTTTTCAAAGAAAGAAAGAAAGAAAGACTCCACTCTCCCTCACACAGTTTGGACATGAAAACGCAATAAAATCTCTGAATTATACCTGTGTATTAAAAACCGAAAAGGCACTCTTGTATTCCTCCCTCACACACAAACACACACAAACACATTAACATTAATGCATTTAATATCCTCTTCTAAAAGGTCAAGTGTTGATGGGAAATAGCTTCCCTTAAATTATCAGGAAACATAATGAGTCAAAATTGTTTACGGATCCAGAGACGCATTTTGTTGCAAATGAGTGTTTGGCTGTGATCACGCTTAGCAGGAAATGGAAAATGATTGCGCTCTGTTGCTATTTTATTCTTTGATGCAGGTCTAAGGCCTTTGCTGTGATCCGACCCCATTAAATGCTGGATCTCTATCCTCCACCAAAAAAAAACAAAAAAAAAAAAAAACGGTCCATGCATTCACAGAGCAGCACCATGAGTTTGAAGCAACTGAGATACGAAGACACAGCAATAACACAACAACAGAGAGCAATAGAGACAAGAGTCACTTATATAAAAGTTACATGGAGGATTTGTTCCAGAAGAATTCATCCAATCCAATCAACATGGGCTTTTCCGGATGAGCTCTCAAGCAATCCTGGTGTCTTTGAGGAACAAACTCTATACTTAACCTATTCCTCAGCATTGACAGAGGGAACACTGTGCTAAAGTGTCCCATCTATCCCTTCTCTTCCCAAGAGTGTCCCTGATTAAAAAACATAAATGTTCATGCTTCCAATGTGCTGGTTTGGTGCTGGCATAGCTGCAGGATCAGCAATAGCCATGCTATTCTAGTATGGTAGAATCACTCACCAACCTACATACAATCTTTCAGGTTAACCATATTTTGATGCTGGTGAAGTCCATGTGAAAAGAACTACAGTTAAAATACTTTTATAAGTAGTAAGGTACTTGTTACAGAAATAATATACAAAAAAACCCCAAAAAACTTAAGTCCAAACTGAATATGTTTTTTGGATACTTCATTGACTATTTGCAATTAAATGAAAATATTTTACAGTTTAAATTTATTTTAGGGTGCATTCAGACTTGTAGTTTGGTTCGTTTGGTCCAGAGCAAAAAACAAAAATAAAACATATAGTCCTGGTCCGCTTAGCGTTCACACTGGCATTTTTAACACCGAACCAAAGGCATAGGGATACGGTCACAGCCTGATTGGTCGGCTTTTATGACGTATATTTCGCAAAGGACCTTACTTACCGAACATTCAAAACAATGCTGTGTGCTGGATTAAACGCCATCATTTTATACGTGTACATATGGTTTAATTTTTACCAGCTGAAAACTCACGGAGATCTCATAAAATGTTCAAAACATTCAAAACAGCACCAGGATTTCAAAACATGCTCGTCGGATCAAATATTGATGAGGCACTTTACCTCCTCGTTGCTCCACGTTTGCCCTCTACTCATTTTGGATACACCGATCTTTCCATGTCGTCAAATCAGCTGACTCGCATCTTATGACGTCCTGTTTTTGGTTCGTTTAAATGTCTTTAGTCCGTGTTGCATTCATATATCAATCGAACCGCACAAGAGTTTGTTAGGAAACGGACCGAGACCCATCTTTTTAGCCGGTCTCGGTCCGTTTGTTTGGTGCGCACCAGGGTTCAGATGGCAGCGTTCACATATGTTCAAACGAACCGCACTAACTGAGCAATCGCACCAAGGTTCATTTTAATCAAACCAAACATGACAAGTGTGAACGCACCCTAATAGAGCAATCGCACCAGCGTTCGTTTTAATCGCATGATAAGTGTGAATGCACCCTTAGATGCAATTAGCTGAACTTAACTGTAGGGTAGGTAATTTTCGGAGAGGCAAGCAATAGCAAGGTAGCTTTGAAATCATAAGAGCTCATTCTTCCTTTTAGAGGTCTCTGAATACACGCCTCCTTCAAAACACATGAACGTGTCATGCATTGCGGGGAGCAAACAAAAGCGTCACGAGAGACAGCATTAAACTATTTCATGTCTCAAAGCACGACTAAAATTGCAATAATAATGAACGTAAACAACTTAAAGAGCACTGACCCGTACCACCTGACTGCTGTAGATTCATTTTGGACTTTGACATAGAAACATAAATTCGAGGCACAAACCTCCATGGATTAACATCAGAGGTTTCCATCTCTTCCAAATTAGAGTTTGGCACAAATGCAGCATAAACTGGTTGTTTTTTATAAAAGGTGGCTAATGTTTCGATTACAGTGCTGGGTGAGTGCTATCTGTGTGGGAATACCTTGGAATATCCCAAATTAAATGTCTCCTTTCAGGCCTCAGTGAGTTCGTAAATCACATTCACATGTTGATGACATGATGTCGTCTTGCATGATGACAGCATATCATGTTTTATGTCAATTATAGCAAAAACATCATATATAATAATAACATAACAGCTGACGAAAACTTAATGGCTAATGTTAAAATTTGCTTTTACGTTTATGCTCATTGGAACAGGACTTGCCCACATCTTGGAAGTAGGGGTTGATCAAGTTCATTCAATGGGAAAAAAAAAAGTTCACACTCTGAATGTCTGACTTTGACTGGTGATCCAGGCGATATTACCTTTTAGGAAGTGGTGGAAATGCAAATGCAGCTAACTCTGCACGAAACACGCTGATGCGAGATGGGGAAAAGGTAGCATTGCTCTTGAACCGAATGCAATGATTGGACGAACATTTCATGGCCCTACACCTTTCACAGATGCTATAAAAATACATAAACACACACACACCTACACACATGTTGTGTTTTCATTTTTTATGGGACATTCCATAGGCGTAATGGTTTTTATACTGAACAAATTGTTTCCTGTACCTGTGGGGACATTTGGTCCCCATAATGTAGGGAATATCCGCCCACACGCACACACACAAATACACATACATATATATATATATACATAAATATATATATATATATATATATATATATATATATACACACATTTAGACCACTTAGTGATTGTTATCACGCTGTGAAGAGATTTTCATCCAGCATGTTAGCTGGATCAAATAATACCCTGCCTTTTTTTAAAGAGTACATTTTGCCCCATATAAGTAGAATTTACTGTAAGTATATCTTTATATGTACTTTCATTATTACTTGTATCATCTTTGAAATATGGTTAAAGAGTACTGTCGATTGGTAACTTTAAATGCATTGTCAAATAAGAAAACCATGACACAAAAAGAATTAAAACATGATTTAAAATGCACTTTAAAAGTAAAACTTTTAATTGAACATTATTACAAAGTCCAATTTTAATGTGTACATAAAAACATTGTTACTGAAGTGCATTCTTTTTGTCTTTTTGTATTAATTTTAAGCCTTCATTATGTGCAAGTACAGTTTTAAATATAATTTTAACATTTGAAATACAATACAATTGCACATTCAACACAATTAAGAACACTTCTTGTTCACAAGGGAAATTCTACTTTGCCATGATCTTCATGCTGAGCAGATAGTTTGCCAGACCATTTTCTTGAATTAGCAGAACATAAACTTCTTTCTAGTTGCCTGCATGCCTATAATGTCTGGCAATAAAAAAAAAAAAAAAAAAAAAAAAAAAAAAAAACCTGAACATAAACTTCTTTCCAGTTGCCTGCATGTCTATAATGTCTGAAAAAAAAAAAAAAAAAAAAAAAAAAAACCTGAACATAAACTTCTTTCCAGTTGCCTGCATGTCTATAATGTCTGAAAAAAAAAAAAAAAAAAAAAAAAAAAACCTGATATGTGTCAGTAAATTCTATCATACAGTTTTAAAGGAACAGCAGCCACTAATGTTAATCAAACATCAAAAGATGTTAAATAAATGTGTACATGTTAAATAAACCTACCTGAAAAGCGTTTATTTAATTTGGAACTGTTGTAATTGTCATATTGTTTGTAATTTGCTTCTTTATTCTTTTTTAAAAAAAAGTAACTTAATGATATCATTGTCATGAAATAAAATTTCTCATATCGATGAAATATGTGAAATGGGGTTGTTGGTTTGGTGCCTGTCCATCCCGTCCTGTATTCCACCATGAGAAATCTGGTCATCTTATTCAAAGAATCCTGGAAAACAACATCACAGTTTTTAACAAAATATTAAACAGCACAACTGTTTGCAATATTGACAGTGATAAGAAATGTTAGAAATAGATAGATAATATAATATATATATATATATATATATATATATATATATATATATAAACAGCTTTGCCATCACTGTACTCGTTTGTAAAATAGATCAAAATAGTATTTTGTACCTTTAAATTTTCCTCAGACTATTGATCAAATCAAGCCATGACCACCATGACTTCCATCTTCATGACTAAAACCCTCAGACCATGTGTGGCGCCCTAAAATCCGTCATTTCCCAAGTCAAACTTCACATCAAATGATACCCACTAGTGTCAGGAGATAAACTGTCTGTCAAAGTGAAGTTGACTTCCAACCAACAACCATTTCATCATCTGTCTGAGTGCATAAATAACACTTATTGAGTGGGAAAAGAGACAGCGCAGACTTCCAACCTACTATCCTGTGATCTGTCATCAGAACCCTTAAAGGTCCCTGTCATTCAAAGAACAGGGCCACTCCTCTTTCACCAGCCTGTTGACATCACTGCTCTGATGGGCCAATTAGAGGTGCAGTGTAGTGTGAGGTGACACCATTGGGCTCACTGTTTGCAGTTAACCTCCCAGAAAGACACAATCTCACAGTCAGAAAATGTCACTCAACCAGACTGACATAATGACAGATGATTGAATGAGTGGAGATAAAAAAAACACCTCCAACCAGGGCTTGACATTAACACCCACCAAGCGTGGGTGGATTTCTGCAGTGGAGTTTAACACTAGCCACTTTGGCAGGTTGAATTTTATATATACGCAATCTGACACTACAACACTACAACTCCCATGAGCACTAGCTGCACACAGTGTTTGCACACTGGTCCATTCGAGAAACCTATTGCTTTGCGCTCACGCGCTAGTGACCAACGTTCCACGAGAAGTCCCTGTCTATGTGGCGGCACAAAGAACTCGTAACAAAACCCCAGAGAGTTACTGTAACAACACACAAGAGAACAATTTACCATGAAAAGGAAGAGAAAACAAAGAAAAAGAAAAGACAGTTCAGTGAAAAGTTGGTTGGTATATGCAATACTACATGCCTGCAATACCAGAGGCTGTAGAACAGTGTTTTTTTTGTTTTTTTTTTTGTTTTTTGACAGAGCCACTAGTGAAATCTACATCAACAGAGGAGAACTGATTCAAACTTCAAACAAACATATATAAAAACTTTCCAACTTATTTTTACCATAAGAGCAGGCATGACTATTTTAAACTTGGATGTGCGAGGCTTTCGGCATCAGCAGTCTTCAGTTATTATTGTGCTCTGCAAAAACAGTTCATTGTGCTGCTGGATGTTGTAAACTGGCATTTGTTTTCAAGTTTTTTTTTTCATTTATTAACATACTAATAAACACGCTACTTTGCAGAGCAATTGTTTTACCGTTTGCTGCACTTTAAGTGTGTCACACATCAGACGTGAAGTGCCCAGCTGCACTGCGGCTAATGAAATGAAGTCTCGCACATACACCACAAATAGTCTTTCTTTCCAAGAAAAGTGAATTTGAAAACAGAATACAGTTGCTCATATATTGAAACAAATTAGACTTTAAACAAATTGTTTAGGGTTAGGGGCTGGTAAGGACAATATCTAAATTAAATTTATACAATTAAACGACAAAATCATTCCTGAAAAACAATACAATAAATACAGGATTGAATAGTGCTATGAAACAGTATAAACTGCTAATATATATATATATATATATATATATACATATATATATGTCCTGAAACTGCAGTCTCTGGTTTTGCAGGAATACCCAACTCGGTAAATAATCCAGCCAAGAAAATCTTGTACTGTGCCCATTGTAGGATGTACAGTGGTGAAAAGGTGAATGGGGTCTCTTTTGTGGTTAGGACAACCTTACTTAAGGTCGAGGCTAATGTCCATTGGGGATATCGGCAGCATATCGACTAAAGAGGCGAAGGCGGCTGGCTTGTTTCATTTAAAAGGGTTGTAAATCTAACTCAAGTAAATTTTAGCTCACCATAGTCATCTTTAGTCACATAAAACATAATTTTCCCAAAACAAAATTGTGGCCAGTGAAAATGCTGAATGGCTAATAACTTTTTTTAGGGGGTAAAAGCACTTGCCCACAGTGGCTGGTGAGCAAAAACGTTAATGTCAAGCCCTGCTCTAAACTGTAAAACCACAAAGAGAATCTCAGTAGAGAGGTTCAAAGATCTGTAACTAAGCTTTCTCAGTTCTTGGTAATGTTACAGACCTGCGTGTAAAATATAAAAACAGGGCACTATGTCATTCTTAACAATATTCTCGTATTCCAATTTTGTTCCTGAAGCTCTGAAGTGAAGGACTTGCCAATTGTGAGCAGAACTGCTTGCTTTATTGCTTTCAAGGGATGGAGTAGAAGTGTAAAATTCTGTGCAGTTCATAGACGGCCTACTTTGAAGCTTTTAACTTTCACGTTTTACCTACAACCATCATAGCACAAAGTTCTAACCACCGGGGAATGATTCAGCATTATTGCACTGGCAATTTCTGTACTCTGTTGAAATAGCTGTCCCATAACTTTTTTTTTTTTTTTCTACAGGAATAAAAGAAAAGCTATTCTGTGGTGTTCTGGGTAAAATAAGCTGTTTTTGCTTTCCAAAACATTGCCTCTTTTTTAAATGGTAACCGATAATAATGTTCTTTTTAAAGTGAGTACACTGTGCTAATAAAACAACAATGACATTTGATTTTAAAAGAGAGGATAAGATGATTAAGGATTTTTTTTCATCAATAACACATCTTACCATATCCTTCTTGGTAGAGAAACCGCCACAGTCAGCTTTGGACCCAACCAACCCCCAATCGCTCCCCGGGAGCCACAAGATAAAATGGCTGCCCATTGATCCAGGTGTGTGTGTGTGTGTGTGGGCGGGTATTCCCTACGTTATGGGGACCAAATGTCCCCACAGGTATAGTAATACTAGTAAATTTTGATCTTGTGAGGACATTTTTTTGGCCCCCAGGAGAAAACAAGCTTATAAATCATACAGAATTATCTTTTTTGAAAATCTAAAATAGCAGAACATTTTCTGTGATGGGTAGGTTTAGGGGTAGGGGTAGTGGTAGTGTAGGGGGACAGAATTTACAGTTTGTACAGTATAAAAACCATTACGCCTATGGAATGTCCCCATAAAACATGAAAACACAACGTGTGTGTGTGTGTGTGTGTTCGTGGTTTGTAGTGTGTATGTTCACTACTCTCTGCACCTAATGTGTGTGCACTTACTTGAACTAAGGAACAATGTGCATGTGACAATGTGATCAAACTTAGATTGAACAGTCTTGTGTTTTATCTACACATATAGCATTAGTAGTGGTGCGAACATGTGAGGACATGACTGCACATGATTGCCAGAAACAATAACAGAGCAATCATTCTTTAGAAATATATTTATCTTTGATATGTTCTTGTCTGAAACCATAACATGCCATCGTTTGCAGCTTTCAAATATAATTCAGTTTATGTGTAATTTATGTGGTTGTTTGAACATTAAGATGTATTTTTTTTATGCATGTCTGAATGATGTCTGAACAATAAAGGTGATGCACTTTCGGTCTGAATTTTTCTGAGAACCTGCACTAGATGAGCAGATATGACTGAAATAAGTGGGGTGCTAACATCTTTTCTCCTTGGTTCAAAAGATGTGTCCAAGCCTTTGTTACTAAAATGAAAACTGACAGTGGTGGCTTGGGCTGTTTCTGAGAAGTTATGCATGTTCTCAGATGTGGGAAATTCCTAGAGACCACAGTAGGAACTTTGAACTGGAGTTGCAACTGGGAAACTTCTGAATATAATATGGCTGCTCAGCGCATCAACCGTAGTGTAACGATAGTAAAATATTGTAGCACTTCTCTTTTGTCTGTGTCTCAAAGTCAGTGGTGGACACAGTACTTCTATTTGTGGACAAAATACCGCTTTTTATGTGTTTGCCTGGTTTGCTTGGACACGTTTATCTAAGTTTTCTGACCTGTGTACTGGAACATGGTCACCTCGGGTGTGGCATCATTCCCAAGTCCTCTCCCGTCCCCACATACTTCTTCCAAGGTAAATGGAATGCAGCATTATTTGAGTAACAAGTAAGAAGCACTATAATGTGATATTGCTTTTATTCAACAGTTTGATAAACAAGTTAATATTGAGTAACTTACATGTTAGATGGAATATTTCAGATACTCTGTGGGCGCATCTCAGTCAGCTCCCTAGTTGCTGGAAAGTTCGCTCCCTGAAAAATTCCACAATGCACTGCAAAAACTAAGGAAGAATTGATGCTCACTATGCTTCCTTACAGGAAATTATGTCACATTCCACGAGCCAAATCAATAAATATAATGACACTTAACAGAAGATTTGAAAAGACAAACTTGTTTTTTTTTATTTTATTTTTTTTATGTCAGCATAAGCGCATATTGCTAGGCGGGTAGTGAACACATCTAGATAGCATTTAGGAAAGAACTTCCCAAACTTAAGAGGGGTAAGGTCCCCCCAAAACATTGCAAAAGCTTTGCGTTTTTACCTACAAATACATTTATTAACAAGTTTGTAAGAATTTCATGTGAATTATGAGAACTATGATGTAAACATTCTTTACAAATATATTTCAATCCATAAAACTAAGCTTACATACTTTGAAAAAAATCAAATTTTAGAACAACTGGAATGTTTTAATTATTTTAATATATTAATTTGGACTAGCTACAATACCGCTACGGCCCACAGTTTGGGAAGCACTGATTTAGGCTATAGTTAATATTCAGCTGAAATATTGTAAAGATATGTAATCGAACAATGTGTTTACAAAGCATAACAAATAATTGAATGATTTAAAACACTTACTTGTCGCAACCTACTGGCGTAGCAATGTAACTCGCAGAGAGAAGCCTACCTAGAAAAAAGGCATTGGATTGTTATATCAGCACTCTTGAAACACTGTTCAGATTTGAGGACCAAAATTTACCTTTCCAGAAAAGAAAAAAAAAATGTTGATTACCCTGTATATTTTTACCAATGATATACAACTACTGAACAACTTCCTGTAAGCTGTATAGCTAAAAGACAAAAATAAAAGCTGACTAAAAGGACAGCAAATTTGTTAACTCTAACAGATGTTTATATTGTTATTTTCATCTGATAGCCTAAACCTCATGAGTCTTCTTGCACTGCTGTCTCACTCGAGCAATAGTGTTTGCTTCAGATCAATGCCTGAAATACAGGGGAAAAATGAATGTGATAAAGATGCTCTTTAAACATGCAAAAATAACTGCATGCTTGTATAACAACTCCCCTCAGTGTGACTGGCATTCTGGAGTGGTGAAAATAGGATCTGGGATCACTGTATAGATGCTATACAGCACTGAGCTTCAACCTTTCCCTGTCTGTTAAATCAACCAGAGGCAAAGCTAAGCTAGTATCTTGAACTGCAGTTGCTCTCCGCCGCCTCTAAATGAACTCCTCCATCTCTGGAATGTAAATGAGCTGTCTCCATTGACTTATAAATTGCTTGGTTATATTTGAAGATCTTTCAGGACTATAAGCTATTTGATTACCACTCAAGTGTGAGGCCAGAGTTCAAACTTCTTTCCAATGATTTTAGGAGCAGGTTTAAAAAGAAGAAAAAAGGCTTTGAAAGCAAATATTTATTTGAGGTCAGGCATCCACCAGGATGCTCCAATGATATCACCAGATTAGAAACAGTATTACTGAAGTCAGAATCAATAAAGATGAACAAATATCTCTTGGCAGTTCCAAGACTTGGCAAGTTGGCACCCTATCCCTCTAACTTTGCCTCCCCACTGTAGATTAGCAACAGGAGTTCTTCCCGATAGACCAGATGTAGCATTTTCACACTCGATAGGTTGGATTTGACATAGCACAGACAAGAAGTGAAGGACCAATGGACCAGTTGACAGGGCGTATTAACACCCCCACCCCAGTAGACAGGGCATGTCAACACCCCCCATAATTAAAGCCTGAGTCCCATTAAATAAGTCATTCACTTCATTATTTAAAGGGGTCATGACAAGAGGAATCAATTTCCTTCCCCTTTTCTTTTTTTGGACATATTAGAGGTCTTTGTACCATTAAAATATCCTGCAAAAAATATCCTCCATAGTAAAAATAAATAAATAAATTGCCCCAGTAAAAATTGCATTCTGGGCAGTAAAATCCACGTTTGTGGAGGGGTTCCTTTGGTAACATTTGTATTCCAGGGGCTGAATATTTGGGGTCACATCAACCTATGGACATCAAAAACAACCCACAGCAACAGGGTCGAAGTAGCCTGATTCAGCGGGACAACCGCGGACTTGGCAACACTGATATTAGGGTGTGTTCTCAATTGGCATGTTTGGTTTAATTAAAACGAACCCTGGTGCAATTGCTCTGTTAGGGTGCGTTCACACTTGTCATGTTTGGTTTGATTAAAACGAACCTTGGTGAGATTGCTCAGTTAGTGCGGTTCGTTTGAACATATGTGAACTCTGCCATCCGAACCCTGGTGCCCATCTTTTTAGCAGTCTCGGTCCGCTTCCAAACGAACTTTGGTGTGGTTCGATTGATATATGAACGCAACACGGACCAAAGACATGTAAACGAATCAAAGACAGCACTTCACGTCACAAGATGCGACGCTACAAGTCAGCTGATTTGACGACACGGAAAGATCGGTGTATCCAAAATGAGTAGAGGGCAAACGTGGAGCAACGAGGAGGTAAAGTGCCTCATCAATATTTGGTCCGACAAGCATGTTTTGAAATCCTGGTGCTGTTTTGAATGTTTTGAACATTTTATGAGCTCTTCATGAGTTCTCAGCTGGTAAAAATAAAACCATATGTACACACATAAAATGATCGGGTTTAATCCAGCACACAGCATTGTTTTGAATGTTCGGTAAGCAAGCTCCATCGCGAAATATACGTCATAAAAGCCGAACAATCAGGTTGAGACCGTATCCCTATGCCTTTGGTTCGATAGCTTTAGGTTCGCTTTTAAAAATGCCAGTGTGAACGCTAAGCGGACCAGGACTATATGTTTTGTTTTTGTTTTTTGTCCGGACCAAACAAACCGGACTACAACTATGAACAACTATGCCTAATTGACCCTTCACAAACACTTTGATTGACAGGCGCTCTAACCAATGATAACGCCATCTTATCAGACAAATCCGTCAGAGAGTATCCTATAGTAGATTAATGTTGGTTAACTTGAAATATTGTGTGTACCCGCGTCTTTCCGTGGTTGAAACATTCCTTCTGATGTTCATTCATGTTTATTTGATGCAATAAATGAACTAGTTTGAAGAGATTATCGGTTCACGAGCCGCTTGAAGGATCTGTCACGACACATTAAGGAGCCACTATACGCTATTTATATTTATAAATAGCGTATGTTATAAAATGTTATACGCTAACCCCTTTAACCCGAATTGTTCCGCTGGCGGGCATCATTTTAAAGCTTAGAAACTCTGTTTTTCAATGCATCCAGTCGTTGCTATCAATTCTTAACGAGTGCTGAGTCATCACTCTAAAATGGGAGTGTACCGCCCATGGGCGCATCCTACCTATAAAAAAATTAATAATCATATTTTTCAAAACTCCAGCCTGAAAAGTAAAAAAAAAAAGAATTTCATTATTTATGATTTTTGTTTTTATTATTATGTACGCCAATGTGTTAAAAGCATCATATAGCTCAGATAATCATGTGTTATATGTTAATTGAAAGGTCTCATGGAGTAGATTACAACGAGCATAATTGTTTTGGGCTTTGACTAAACTTGAGTGATTTTTTTGTACGTGAAACCCCACAAGAACCAAATAAACTGATGCAGCATTTATTTACAGCAGATTCTCATGATTAAAATCCAAACATCCATAACCAGTCCAACATCCTCATAGTCCAATGAAGCGATCAGATATCGATCACGCAATTACGACACATAAACCCCACAGGCGCATAGCTGCTAGCTAAATTGTAGCTATCAAGTGGCATTTCAGCATATAATTTCATGAAACAGGCATAGATTGTGGAAAATGGCACATCATTACTTACAGTGGACGCTCCCGATTGAAATGAGTCCAAGATTAACAAATTCCCATGCGTGGATCACGAGCTGCACCATGTGAAAGTGCGATTTAAAAAATACCCACTAGGGGGCGACGAGGGCTAAACAAAAAATTTGATTCCAAATGCTCCAACTTTTGAATACTTCATGGGATCACCACAAATTAGATATCCAGATACAGGCTTATATAGTGGAACGTCCCCAAAAAAGAATTTTCCTCCTACCTCATTTCATTTCTGAGTTATTGCATATAAAATATGAAATATTTGAAATATGAAATGAGCAAACTTTTTTTTTTTTTGTATTTTTTCAGTGGTTTCTCAGCAAGACATTGTCCGAATTTAATTATTTATTGTTTTTTTTTTTTTTTAGTTAAAAAAAGTAAAAAATTATATTTCAAATGATACCAACCTTTTGATTCTTTTTTAGTTATTTTGGTGCATGTCAAAAATAAGATAAAAAAAATTAAAATTAAAAATTTGTTCTAAATGCTGTAACTTTTGAAAACTTTATCCGATCACCAAAAAATTTGAGCGAGATACAGATCATATAGGAACATCACAAAAAAAAGAAAGAACTCGCTACCGTATTTTCTCCATTTTTAATTGCTTTTTAAATTAGAAATATTAGAATTTTTTTCATTTTTTACAATTTTTTTTTTTTTTTTTTTGCTGTTTATTTGCTGTTTCTCAGCATACGAATGTCCAAATTAAAAATTCTAATTAAAAATTTAAAAAGTTTCCTTTCAAACGATACCCACCTTTTGACTGTCCTCGCTATAGTTTTGGAGTAATGAGTCTTTACTTTTTTGTGTGTCACTCAGAAAAAAGAACTCTGAAAATACCCTCAGGGTTTAAAGGGTTTTAAACAGCTTTAAAATATTGCAATATTTTAAATATGAAGCTGTTTCACACGTTGTCAGTGTCCTCTTGCTCCGCGATGTATTTTTCACTGCGGGAGAATATGATGTGTAGAGTGAGACAGCAGGGGTTGTCGAGCATTGCAACAGGGGACAAGTTTTGTAAAGGGTCAGTTGCAGGAGATTTGACACCTGACTGAAGCTGTTTAGTCTGAGCCACGAGCCACAGTCGTCATATGACTGAGGTCTGAGGATGTCCTAAAATGTATGCCATACATGTGGGCAAATACATTTGAATATGAATGCCTCTAGAAGAAGACATCGACCAGCTATTTTACATTATCACACAATCGGCCATGCTTACTTGCGTTCGTTCACTTAAAAGCTGACACCAGTCTACAGAAGTTAAAGCAAATAGAAACTATTATATTCATATTATAATTTCCCATGTACATAGTGTACACACATAAACATATGGGATATACAGAAACATGTGGCATATCTGTGAATATTATTTAATAATCAAGGTTTGAAATTCCACCTACATGTTTAGAGAAATATGTTGATAATATTGGACTGTTTAAGAGATCTTATTCTCAAAAATAGCCTTTTGTTTACTGTAAATTTCTTTGTAATATACTTTTAAAAAAAATGCTTTACTTCTAGACTTTAGTGTCTTTTCATTCATAGAGTTTGAATCAATCCTGATTTTGCGAATATGAATCCATTGTAACATCCTTTTTTAAATCTTCTTTCAGACCTTCTTTCAGACTTCCCACTCCAATGAAAATGTGCCATATCATAAGGCCAGTTTTTATATTTGAAGAGGCCCGAGGGCTGCATAGGACAGTTTTCTAAATCAAACAATGCTACAAAACAAAATGAGAAAATTGAAACATCCTCTCTCTCTCTCCTTGCCCTTACCCTTGCTGGTTGCCCTTGTCACAGATAGTGCCCTAGACAGCAATGTTTCGCCATGTCGATTCGTGTGACACGCTCCCACATCCATTTGTTTTTCCTTTTCGCTGACATTTAGACAACAGGTCTGTAGTCTGCGGGCTCTAGCCACAGTGAGATATTGAAAAGCAAATTAGGCTGAATGAGCGGACCTTGACTCACCCAGCTGCCCTCAGCTCCCGCCGGTGATGTATTTTGTATTTATTGATCGCTGAAGAAACTGATGTTGAGGTTGAACAGGTTGAGTGCAAAAAGCTGATAGGAGATAATCAAGACAAGAAGCGCTAACTACCAGTTTTATATGTGCTTTTCAGGATGAAATAACACTAATATCATCCTGTATTATTGGTATTGAATAGAGCAGGATTCTTTTTTTTTGATGGAAGTTGTTTTTTTTTCCTCATTGAAAATAAAAAGGGGGCATTTTGAAGACTTTTCATGCAGCTCTTTTCCATCTAACAACAAGACAGAGACCACTGCTATCAAGGACCAAAACACCATAAAGGTATCATAAAATTAGTCTTTACTGGTTATATACAATAATCAATGTCTTCTGAAGCCATATGATAGCACTGGGTCATTTGGTGTCCAAGGCAAAGACAGAAATAGGATTCTCCTCAAATTAATGTATTTTCCCTTGGCTTTCTCTCTTCATCGTCCAGCTTTCACAGTGTTATTCTCTGCTGTTAATTTTGTTTGAGACTGTGAACAGTATTGTCAATTTGGTAGGTGTAAGCCTAATTAAAATGATTATCCAAAGAAGATTTCACATTGAAAGTTCATTTAAGGTTTTAGCACAGCTTAATGTGTTTCTGGGAAAATAACTATTACTGTACAATGACTAATTCCTTCCAGTTCCGAAAAAAAAAAAAAAAAAAAAAAAAAACAGGAACGTGTTTGAGATGTGAGGATGAGAGCTACAGATTATTAGTAAATAATAACTTATCAGTGAATAACAGATTGTCAGTCAAATGGCTTTAGGAGTCTTGGAATATAGCATGCAAGTTATATTGACTACTTTTAAGGTTCTTTATTTGCTTTTTTTGAGCTCAATGAACATGAACTGTCATTGAAAAGAGCTGAGTGAATATTCTTACAAATGTGATCCTTGTGGAACGACATGAGAGTGAGTAAATAATAGTTATTTTTAGATTAACTATCCCTTTAAGACTCTCGAGCTGAAACATGAGCAATTGATTGTGACTCAAGTAAATCTGGTTAATGGCTGTTCTTTTGAGGTTTGTTAGATGAACCACAGGATGAATCACTGATCTAAATGGATTGTGTTTCTTAACTAATTGGTGTTGAAGCTTCCGGCACATTTTGACAGAATGCCATGAAGCTACTTGACTTTCAATTTATTTTGGTTTAATGAGATTAACAGTGTTCAGTCAGTGCATTCACTCTCAACTATTGAGATTAACAACTTCACTTATAGCCAGAGTTTAATGCTTTTCTGCACCCACAGTCTCACCTAGAACTGGTGGGATTATGAAAAGGCATACAGACCCAACAAGGAACAATGTCCTTGAAATATTCACCATATCACCCCTTTCTTAAGTTGGTTATAATTGTATTAAAACCTGTGCTGAACAAGGCCACAGATTTCACCTCACAAGACTAGCAAGTCATGAACTAATGTGATTATATGTTTCTTTTCCCTTTTCATTTCCGAAGGTGAAAAATTAAACTGTTATCAGTAGGAGGATTTTCATATTACCTCTTTGGATCAATCTGTGATGAATTCTATATTAATGCTACAGAAATGATGTAATTGAGCAAAGAAAGCATTGTGTGGAAATAGCAATTTTTTTCAAATGTATTTTTTTATTCTCAAGACTTATTGCTACTTCCATAGCAATAAACACCCATTCTTTTTACAAAATTAGTGCTAAAAGAGACTCTTGAGTTTATTTTAACAAATGGTCAGTGAAAGGTGATTTACTTCCAGATAATGATGATCATTAACCTTGTGAGGTTAAACTAAACATTATATGAGCTGTTCAGCAGATTGAAACCATGATTTGCAGGACTTTGTAATTTTTAGCTATAAAAGGTAGATGGAAATCAGAATAAAACAGATGCAATCTTTAAATTAAAAAGTAAGAACAAAACTTACTGAAGAACTTTATATTTACACTTAATAAATTGAATCCATCCATCCATTTTGCAAATCACCTGTCCTATGTAAAATGGCTGAAAAGCAATACAATCACTGGTAATATAACTTAGCGGTTTATCACTTTTGACCAATAGGTGGTGCTGTTAAAAAAAAAACTGATGTGGTGTGGCAGAGTAAGGTGACAATGACACAAAGTTTGCTGTCAATATGTTAAAGCATCGCAGAGATACAGCCTCAGAGTCGAATCAAATCAAATTTGTTTGTGCGGTAAATTAAACGGTTTCGTCTATCGACAAAAAAAAACAATACTTTTTGCCGGCGTGGTCTGAAGACTATCTGATTCGAATCTGATGGAGGTGGAAACTTCATTCTTTGGGGATGCTTTTCTGGAAAGGGGACAGGACGACTGCACTGTATTGAGGGGAGGATGGATGGGTCCAAGTATCGCGAGATCTTGGCCAACAACCTCCAAGATGGGTCGTGGCTGGGTCTTCCAGCATGACAATGACCCAAAACACACAGCCAGGGTAACTAAGGAGTGGCTCCGTAAGAAGTGTCTCAAGGTCCTGGAGTGGCCTAGCCAGTCTCCAGACCTGAACCCAATAGAAAATCTTTGGAGGGAGCTGAAAGTCTGTATTGCCCAGCGACAGCCCCGAAACCTGAAGGATCTGGAGAAGGTCTGTAAGGAGGAGTGGGCCAAAATCCCTGCTGCAGTGTGTGCAAACCTGGTCAAGAACTACAGGAAACGTATGATCTCTGTAATTGCAAACAAAGGTTTCTGTACCAAATATTAAGTTCTGCTTTTCTGATGTATCAAATACTTGTCATGCAATAAAATGCAAATGAATTATTTATTATTTATACACTGTGATTTTCTGGATTTTTGTTTTTAAATTCCGTCACTCACAGTTGAAGAGTACCTATGACTTCGACATGCTTTGTAAGTGGACAAACCTGCAAAATCGGCAGTGTGTATGTGGGAAGTGTGTTTGATTGTGTTTGATTTAGCAATGACTGCTACCCAATGTTTTTACTGGTGATTTCATAAGTCATAAATCATTTAATCATTTTGCGAGAACCCATAGTAACCGTTTCCTCGGCTTTTGTCTCTTCACTGGGGATATGGGTGAATGTTTGAGTCCTAGGAGGTGGGCCGGATCTCAAAAATGTCAAATTGGCTGAAACCTTCACCCAAATCTGCATTCAGATCCTCCTCCCCTGCTCCTGTAGCTGGTCTGTGTCACTGGCTGCCTAATGTCCTGCTAAATTGTAATGACTTTGGAAGTATGATATAATGAGGGTTTTGCTCCAGATTACTAATTACCACAATTAATGCTTATTAAAAGGTGTCAAGATGACAAGTGAGCTAGAGGTTCACTGAACTGATAGAGAAAAGATTTTTGGATCCAGTGCTCTGTATATATGCTTAACATCAATCAGAGGATCTGTTTGGATTGCAGACTTGCACGAATGAAGACCTGCTTCAACTCTGAATATGTAAACAGATTTTATGAATAATTCCAACTATTTACATTGATAAATCAACTATTTAGTTGATAAATCGTAAACTTAAGCATTTGTCACAGTTTCAGGCTTCTGTTATAATATATACTTTGACAGCCCTACATATTTCATAATGTAGGCCATCTATCTAGAGTATTGAAGTTTTGGTGTCATTCTCAGATAAGACACCTCCGTGTCTCCTGAAGTCTGCGATGTCATTTTGTTGATGTTCACGGTCAGGTCGTTCTTATCCCACCACATTGTCAAATCTGCCACCTGTTCTCTGTACACGGTTTTATTGTTGTTGATTAGCCAAATTACTGTGGTGTCATTATCAATTTTGTTGATGTGATTGTTGCTGTGCCTTACTGAGCAGTCACCATAATAATGCAACAATCGTAGCTGTAATATGTGCTATGTTTTAAAGAGGTCCTGAATCTTTTTAGGAGAAGTTATCTTATTGATGTACTGACAGTTTGGTTTAGGTTTAGGTTTATTGACTGCTATGTTAAGTGTTTTGGAGCAGCATGGATAATGGTTATTCCAGGGCTTCATTATCTTTGATGTGTCAAAATGATTAAATGCATTTGAATCAGAATAATTCTAAAAAAAAAAAAAAAATCTTATTTTTTTAAAGTGCTGCAAGGTCATCACTTGTGAGGCACCAAAGTTATTTATTTATTTATTTTAACCAGTATTTAACCAGTTTGACAGTATTGTGTCCCCATCACTATACTGGGGTGGTTAGGACCCACACAGACCACAGGGTGAGCGCCCCCTGCTGGCCTCACTAACACCTCTTCCAGCAGCAACCTAGTTTTCCCAGGAGGTCTCCCATCCAGGTACCAACCAGGCTCAGCCCTGCTTAGCTTCAGTGGGAAACCAGTCTTGGCCAACAGGGTGATTTGGCCTTAGTTGACGTCTTTCCGCTGCTGAAACCCTGATTGAGCGATTACATGACAGATGAGACAAGTTGTAGCTCACTGTTTCTACATACCTTTTGGTATTCAAAATATCTTCTTTTCTGTTCCACAGGAGAAAGAATGTCATACAGATTTGCAACAATACGAGTAAATGACACTATACCTTTAAAGCAACAAAACTCCAAATTTGATTTCTTGGGGTTCATATAGGTTTTTATTTTGATAGTTCACTTTGGACATTCTAGTAATTATAAGTAACTACATGTCAACTAACTCTCATTAGAGTATTGTTTGTAGACTATTATATCATCAGTAGATCATCTGTTGGGGGACTATCAAAATAAAATGTTACTAGATATTAAGCCGACTGTCTACTAATAAACTAATGTTTGGGGTAACACTTTATTTTGATTGTCCCTTTTGAACATTCTGTTGACTATAAGTAACTTTTCAACTATATGTCAACTAACTGTCATTAGAGTATTATTAGACTGTCTGCTTAATATCTTCAAACTTTTTATTATGAGCGTCACCCAACAGACTTTCTACTGACTATAAGTAACTTTGAGTACAACTTATTCTAACCCTACTTGTTTACTCCCTTTGGAGGTCGTTAAGGGAGTTCCTCAAGGATCAGTGCTGGGGCCGCTATTATTTACTATATATATATATATATATATATATATATATATATATATATATATATATATATATATATATAGTATATATATATAAACTTGATTTTAATATTGGTAATGTGAATTCCCATTTTTATGCAGATGATACTATTATTTATGGCAGCAATCTGTGACTTTTTTACAATCTGCTTTTTACATCATATAAAATAGTTTTTGTGTTTTGAAGCTGGTCTTAAATGATTTAAAAGAAAAAAAAAACTAAATGCATGTTATTTTCAAATTCTAAAATTCCTTCAGAAAATGACATTGCTCATCTGACTACTCAGGGGTGTCTAATTACATCAGTGTCACAGTACAGATACCTCAGTAATATTACTGACGACACACTACGTATTACTTTACATATAAACTACTTGAGGCAAAAATCAAAGAAAAAATTAGGATTTTATTTTAGAAATAAGTCATGCTGCTCACTCAATGTGAGGAAGGAAACCAGTGTCTGCTACTTTCTTACCAGCTATTGATTATGGGGATGTAGTGTATCAGCACGTTCCCTCTTACCTTTTCACCTCTCTGGATGTTCTATACCATGGTGCTCTGAGGTTTATTACTGATTGTAAATTTTGAACACACCACTGTGATTTATACAAAAGGGCTGCTTGGCCTTCGCTGAATATTCTCAGAAAAATGCATCTCCCCTCTTATAATTTTCGTTTGATTCATCATCACCTGCCTGGCAAGTATTATTATTAGTATTATTGGCAATTAAATTACAATCTTTGTGTGCGTTATGTTAGAATTGAGCTTGGTAAAACTTCCTTGAAATATACCGCTCCATCGGACTGGAATCTTCTACAGACTGAGATGAAGCTAAAAGAATTGGTGTCTTGTAGTCATATTAAAATTACTGTCACAGTCACATTTAGTTCTGTTTTGTCTTGTAGAGTCTAGTCTTGTCATTTTTAGTTTATCAGTCATTATCTACACATGTCATCATTAATCAGTTTAACCTCCTTCACCTGTTTATCATTTCATCAGTGTATTTAAGTTCCTGTCTGTTCTTCATTCATGGTCTGTCGATGTTTGTGCTATGCACACTGTTACGTGTTCTTATGATTGAACCTGTTTGTTGTATTGTAACCTTCTTCTCCTGTTCCTGTCTTCATCACCGGCGTTACAGTTCGACAGACCTCTCAAAGCGAGAAAAAAGGAGGGAAAGAAGATGGACTCACCCACAGTGGCACTTCTGCTGAGCCCGCAGGCCAGACCCCATCTGGAGGGCATGTTCTGGGCTATCCGGGGAGACTACCGCTCCTTTCCAGCCTGGAAGCCCGGGGTGCGCACTGGAGCCCCGGAGGTGAAGCGCGTGGGTCAGTTCAACGCAGAGCCAGGAGCCCACCAGAGCTCTGGTGGGTCACGGATCCAATTCCCACCCAAGTCCCCACCCTCATTTCTTCCTCTCCGTCCCGTCCGGAAGCCCTCTGCCTGATCCCGTATCCGTCTTCCTGTCCCTGTCGCTGGTAACAGCCAACCCCCTGGATCTGTGGGCCCAGCGGCTGTCATCTAGCTCCTCGGCTCTGCCCGTGCCGCTCTCTCCATGCGGCTCCGTACCAGCACCTCGGACTTCTCCCCGAGCCCAGCTTGAGGTGGAGTCCCCGGCGTCCCTTCTGGCCTCCAAACCCACGTCACCACCTGGACCTTTCAGCGTGGCACCCACACCTCGACCCACGATTCCCTCAGCACTTCCTCGGCCTGTCAGCCCGGAAGTTCCGCTGGGCTCACTTATCCCTCAAAGTCAGCCTACGGGGGTCGTTGCTCTACCTCTGCCACGGACTTCCCGGGTTGGCGGCTACACCACCATCCGTCACCCCTACGTCACCAGTGAGCTCCTCCCTCCCTTCAACCTCTCTGTCATCCTCCCTCACCACACCGTCACCCCGTTCTTCCGGACCAGCGTCAGAACCTCGGTCCCGTGCTCCAGCGGCTCGGCGCCCAGCTTCCAGGTCGGCGGCAGCTCCGAGGTCATTTTTAGTTTATCAGTCATTATCTACACATGTCATCATTAATCAGTTTAACCTCCTTCACCTGTTTATCATTTCATCAGTGTATTTAAGTTCCTGTCTATTCTTCATTCATGGTCTGTCGATGTTTGTGCTATGCACACTGTTACGTGTTCTTATGATTGAACCTGTTTGTTGTATCGTTACCTTCTTCTCCTGTTCCTGTCTTCATCACCGGCGTTACAGTTCGACAGACCTCTCAAAGCGAGAAAAAAGGAGGGAAAGAAGATGGACTCACCCACAGTGGCACTTCTGCTGAGCCCGCAGGCCAGACCCCATCTGGAGGGCATGTTCTGGGCTATCCGGGGAGACTACCGCTCCGTTCCAGCCTGGAAGCCCGGGGTGCGCACTGGAGCCCCGGAGGTGAAGCGCGTGGGTCAGTTCAACGCAGAGCCAGGAGCCCACCAGTGCCCTGGTGGGTCACGGATCCAATTCCCACCCAATTCCCCACCCTCATTTCTTCCTCTCCGCTTCCGGTCCCGTCCGGAAGCCCTCTACCTGATCCCGTATCCGTCTTCCTGTCCCTGTCTCTGGTAACAGCCAACCCCCTGGATCTGTGGCCCCAGCGGCTGTCATCTAGCTCCTCGGCTCTGCCCGCGCCGCTCTCTCCATGCGGCTCCGTACCAGCACCTCGGACTTCTCCCCCAGCCCAGCTTGAGGTGGAGTCCCCGGCGTCCCTTCTGGCCTCCAAACCCACGTCACCACCTGGACCTTTCAGCGTGGCACCCACACCTCGACCCACGATTCCCTCAGCACCTCCTCGGCCTGTCAGCCTGGAAGTTCCGCTGGGCTCACTCATCCCTCAAAGTCAGCCTACGGGGGTCGATGCTCTACCTCTGCCACGGACTTCCCGGGTTGGCGGCTACACCACCATCCGTCACCCCTACGTCAGCAGTGAGCTCCTCCCTCCCTTCAACCTCTCTGTCATCCTCCCTCACCACACCGTCACCCCGTTCTTCCGGACCAGCGTCAGCACCTCGGTCCCGTGCTCCAGCGGCTCGGCGCCCAGCTTCCAGGTTGGCGGCAGCTCCGAGGTCATTTTTAGTTTATCATTCATTATCTACACCTGTCATCGTTAATTAGATTAACCTCCTTCACCTGTTTATCATTTCATCAGTGTATTTAAGTTCCTGTCTGTTCTTCATTCATGGTCTGTCGATGTTTGTGCTATGCACACTGTTGGGTGTTCTTATTATTAAACCTGTTTGTTGTATCGTTACCTTCGTCTCCTGTTCCTGTCTTCATCACCGGCGTTACAGTTACTTTGAGAGTAATTAAATGGTATGTAAATGATTTTAAATGATTGCATTTTTGCGTGTGTGTGTATTTATGTATAGTATTGTACGTTATATTGTATTGCATGTTGCAAACTCGGTTGCCTGTCTTGGCCAGGACACTCCTGCAAAAGAGATTTTAAACTCAGTGAGACTTTTCTGCTGGTGAAATAAAGTTAATTAAAATTACAAATACTCTACCAACACTCTAATGAGAGTTAGTAGACATGTAGGTGCAATTTTTTAAACTTGGGTTTTTCAGTGGTTGATTATTACAGTAAGTTCACCCAATCCCGGACCTTCCAAAACAGATATAAATATTTTGCATCAGTATGCGTGAAACACAACTGTCAGCTATCAGAAAGGGCCAAACCAGGACAGCCCATTGGGGACAAGAAACAATTTCAGCTGTGTGGGATTTAGCACTACCACCAAATGCCCAACCAGACAGAGAAAATATCTGGCAATGCCTGCTGCTCTAGTGGACACGGGGGATAAAACAGCTTTATGATGGATTTAATGGTGCATCATAGTCATGGAGAAAATCATCCTGCCTTCACAATCAAATGAGAATGAATGCTTTGCGAGCTATAAAGCATTGCAGGTTATGTCTGTTTACCACTGATCAATGTTCCCTACATTTTTTTATTTTTGTTTTCTTGCCGAGGAAAACTTTTCTTTATTAGATGAACGTTTTGGCTACCTAAGCAAAAACATTCTTCATACCAGACCTGCACAGTCTACACAGAAAAAGTAGTTACATCATACAGTTGTAATTACATTTAGCCTGCATTTGGATCTCATCGCCTGACTCGTCATTACTATATTATAGTATATTATATTATGTTATGAAAAAAAGCAGTTAAGAGATGGCTTGGGTCAAATGTGTTTTTGTATGGTCAATTATTGACTAAAGACAGCATTAAACCATGAAAATAAAATGGTTATTTATTGCTCATTATTCCCCATGTGAAATAAAAAAAACAAAACAAAAAAAAAACAAATATTAGGCTTAGAATAAAATAGAAGCTTTTATACTGAGATTAAATATTTTCAAAAAAAAACATGAACATGTGAATTCTTTTATAGTTATCTAAACATCCCTGAACCACAGAGGACCCCAAACTTCATTGCCATATAATGCAATCGGTTCTACAACTGCTTGGAATATTTTCAGCCAGATTCTAATTGCTATTTCAAATTGGATAGATTCTTTCAAGGGCATAGAAAGTCTTGCGTTCACTTTAAGTTCATTCATTGCCAAGTTTAGGTTTCCATTTGCACTGATTTAAAAAAAAAAAAAAAGATCATACCAAGGGTGAAATTGTATTTCTTTTCCTGACCCCAGGGCTTGTTTTGTTTTGTTTTGTTTTGTTTTAATATTCAGGGCCCAGGTCTGAAAGAACGTATGCATGATATCTAGGTTCTGCTGTAGATCCTCTTCTGTTGGAGACAGCAGGACCAGATCATCTGCTTAGAGGAGGAGCTTTATAGTGCCATGAGTCATACAGTGTGAGGCCAGGTGCTGCTGATTGTTCTGGTAGTGTTGCCAGTTCCCTGCCTTGCACCCCGTGAAGAGCTCAGTTTGTTTATTGCCAATTTTGAATTCACATTTATTGATTGAATACATTGTTTTATAACGTTTTGCCTCTATACCAATTTCTGAAAGTTTAGACAGTAGGCCTTGGTGCCAAACTGAATCAACATCTGTCTGGAAATCTACAAAGCATGCAAATACTTTGGTTGATGTATTTATCAAGATACACTCTTGGCATATTGCTCGAAGGTATGAGCCTTTTGTTGATAATGCTGCAAAACAGCTTCCCCAGATTACTCCTTACACAGATGCATCTGCAATTTTTTGGATCGAATTTGCTTCCACTTTTGAACATGGGCGATATGAGCCCTCTATTCCAGGTGTCAGGAAAATGACCCACACTCAAAATGAAGTTGAAAAGTTTTAGTAACGCCAGTCTCAATTTGTGCTCTTTGCTCTTGAGCATCTCATTGAGGATGCCATCTGCTTTTTCTCTCTTTCTCTCTCTCTATTTTAGTAAATCAGTTCATCCAGACATTTATTTAAAAAAAAAAAAAAAAAAAGTATTTCCATGAGCAAAAGTGTACCTTACATTTATTTATATTTTATACATAGTTGGTTTAATACTGTTGGTAATTGTTATAAGCCATGGGTTGCTTATTTATTTCTGTGTAAGTTAAAAAATACCAACAGGCTATTTAAATGTGCGATTTCTGAGAAACGCTGTTGATATTTGAGATCACCAAAACAACCACGCCCCTACCCAAGAGGATCATACCCCTATCCTGATAGCTCCTCCCCTCAAATTCACGAACACGCTATGCAAAACAGGCCTCCCTCCCCTACTCTCCAATAAGAGTATACGCCCCGTAAAGCTGATTGGCTACAAGTGTGTTTTGATGCTCGGTCCAATCCACTTTCGACAAGGTTTCTCAGAAATCGCTTACTACACCTTTAAGATGATTAGTCAACTTGTCGATTTCAAAAGCGTGCATAGTTTTGCACATGTACGGAGCATATCTTGCAGTTTTTCAAGATACAGCTCCCTCAACACTGCAACACATATCAAATATATTTCAAAACAAGGACATAATTTAGATTTTGTGAGGTTTAATGTTCATCTGCATGAGTTTTGTTTCACACATCTGGTACATAAAGTTAATTTTTACATCAAACATAATCCCCATGTAAAAAAAGACAAAAAAGTCAAAATGCTTCACATTTGGAAGAATAACTAGCAGTGACACATACAATGATTGAGTTCATGTGTTCACGATGACTCAGACGATGATTTTCCTTTTACAAACATGAAGATATATTGTATACATCGCATGTATTAGAAAATATTAACAAAAAAGCTACAGCTCACGTGTATAAAACAAACTCGGCAGGATTGCAAACATAGAAATTAAGTAAAATAATATCACAATTTCAAAAGAAAATAACATTTCAAATTATCTGAGGCAGTCGGACAACAAAGAAAAATCAACTAGTGGCAAATGATGCATGATCTTCAGTGTTGAAAATATTAACAATAAGAAGAAGAATAATACATGTGGCAGCAATATTCGAAAATATGTGACATGGGGACAGGGGTTTCTTTCCAGCGATGCGACCCAGGAACCACAGATGATTCTAATGCTACACTAGTACACACATAGAAATCAATGCCAGACATAAAGGTGTGCACAGTAGGTAGCTTCACATATTGTAACCTAGCCCATAAACCACTGCAAAAGATACATTTTTAAAACCAATCCCAAACAACTCTAAGGGTTTCTCTTTTATCACTTGAAACTTTCACATTGAGCACAAACATTGAGCACAATTTTTTTTTTTGTTCTTTTCCAGCATATACATTAGACACGGCCTATCAACATGAGCGTCATTCTTGTCAGATGATCTCATTCTTTAAAGAGGTCTGGCTGAGGTTGTAAAGAGGACAGTAGTGATTTGTATTGGCTCTTCGTAGGGTTTAGGACTGAATATGGTGCTAAATTAGTTCTAGATAGAAGGTATGAGATTCGTTCTCTAAAAAAATACATCAACATATGCTTTTCTTTCAAAAATAGCTTAATAAGGATGAAAGTTGTGGATTGTCCCTGAAAAGGTTTTGTGTAGGTCAACCAGTGAAATGAAATGGTACATTTCTAGTAGCTTTAAACAAAAAGCATTCTGACTATTCAGAGATGATGAAAATGAAAGACGTGGGATGTATGTAATGGCATGCATTTTCAAGGACAACCTACACATGAGTACAGCAGCAACGGAAATATAAACATTTTATCTTTTAACAGCAAGCCTTCGAAGAAATAAATTGATACATGAAGGTTACGATTATCTGGATCGCTTGAAACATGGATGAGTGTCCTGATGAAAAGTATCCCTAAATCTTTGATAATACCAAATGTAAACATTTGTGTGAAAGAAAATATGGAATGCTCTATTTCTTTGGTAACTACGAGCAAAACGAGATGAAAGTGATTGTCAGCGAAAATGAAGTTTTACTTGTAACGTCGTGTCAGATGATATCTTATGAGGAAGCGAAATAGAGCCCTTTAATTTTTTTTTTTTGTTGTTGTTTAGAGAAGTGGGAACATTCACATTTCAGATTATAATAACTAAATATTTTATTGATATTTGGTCCTATTCAGATATCTTCGAGAAAGACGGGCACTGCCAATTTACCCAATGCTGTTGCAGCAGAACCACTGTAGGGATGTTGTGCCATGTCGTAATTTTGACAAAATGTCATGAGATAAATTAAATGTTATACTTTAACAGTCACTCGACTCAAGCATGTACAACAAGAAGCAAGCAAATATAATCTGAAGAATGAAAGAGTAACAATTGGTTAAACAAAACAACAAATAAGAAAAACAAAAACAAAAAGGTGAACCAAAATTAAAGAAACAGTTCTGTCATTATTAACCTCATGTCATTTCAAAACCATTAAAAATAAAGGTTCTAACATTGCAGTGATACCATAGAAAAAAACAAACACTATTGGTTCCCTAAAAAACATTTTAGTAAACATTTCCGAAAAGAACATTTTAAAAATCTAAAGAACCTTTTCTTCTATAAATAACCCTTTTGTGCAATTGAAAGGTTCCATGATTGATAATGGTTCTTTATGGAACCATCAAGGCCAGTAAAGAACCTTTACAGTACAAGCTTCAAAAAACATAAAAGTACCATAAAACTGGTCCATGAAGTTCTGACGTTCATGGGACTTCTGTGGGTTTGGAGATACTGAAAAATATTGTTTGCAGAGCTCTTATCCATACGAAAAAATAATTAACTCTTTCCCTGCCAGTATTTTTTTACTAGCTTTTACTATTAGTTACTAGCCAGCGGCATTTTCACAAAAAATAAACAAACAGAATATTTCGCTGTATAAATATCCGATCATGTGATATATCAAAAGAATGAGCTTCATGCATTTTTTTGATCAACACTTGATTGTAAGTTATACAAAAAAGTAACATTTTGAACAAAAAGCCTAGAAAAGACTACAACGTGCATAAGCAATGCTTTCATCACTTGTTTCTGCTGCTTCTGTCTGTGTTTTGATCCAGCGTTCTCTACTCTTTCAGAATATGCGTAATAGTTCCCCCTATCGTATAACAGTGAAAACAAGGAAAGTCAGAAAATTCCATCAATGGGGGGTTGTGGAGGGGAACCATTGATAAATGGCGGAAAAATTCTGTCAATGGTGGGGAAAGAATTAAAGTACCATTAAACTCAATATGACATTGATAATACTTCTATGGAGTTTGCTGTAATTTTTGGAGCCTGACAGACATGATTACTTTGAACTGTCTCTTGGAAAAGAGCTGAAATTAGTTTAAAAAAATCATCTTTTGGGTTCCACAAAAAAAAAAAATAAAAAAAAAAATCAACATACACTTTGAAATAGGAGGGTGCATAAATAATGACAGAATGTTTCTTTTCAGGTGATTTTTTCTTGAAATACTGTAAATGGTCAGACACTTGGCAGAATGGAAATAAAGGAAGGTAAGATCTAAGAGAGGAAAAGCGAAGGCTGATACCCTGTGTTCAGGAGAAGTGAGGTGTGCTGTTGTGAGAGGTGAGAGGGTGTAGAGTTGTGGTGCGGTGTTTCTAAAATTACAGCACAAGACTAAGGGAACCTAACCACAGCCTCATAGTGAAACATGCAGTGCACAACACACACGGTTTCAGGTCCACAAACTACTGACACTTTAATTCATTGTTCCGAGAGACCGCCCGCATCCTGATGTGGCCAGCGCTGGACAACAGTAAAGAGGAAGGAAGTGTTGTTCTCTCCAGGTGTGACTTGTATTAGCTATCCTGAATGGGAGGGGCAATGGAGCTGTCACAGGGGCGTCTCCCAGCTCAGAGGGCCGTAGGTCTAGACGGACTGCTCTTTGGGGTAGTTAAATGGGGGTCGGGGGGCAGGAGGGGCGGCGTTGGGCTGGAAGGTGTACATGGGGGTGTTGGTAGGGTGCTGGGTGTAAGGGATCTGGGGAAGGAAGGTAACAGGGGGGTAGGCAGAAGGAGGCGGAGGTTCAACAAATTGTTCCTGGTTGCCTGGCTGATGGCAGCTCACATAGTCAGCTGAGTTCGGTAGCTCTTCGTTCCCAGAGTTCTGTGGAAACAAGCAAATTTAAGCAACTGGTGGAATGATATGACACCGTAAAGACCGTTTCACAGGATTTGCACTGAACTGAAGTTCAGATCACGACATTCAGAGAATACTCATAGTAATAAACATTCAATGCAACATAATACATAGTAATATCATCTGCATCGTTTTTCTTGTAGACATCAAAGAGGCACATGACACTTGTGTTGATGTGAGTCATGTGAAAGAACGTTCAACGGCATTGAAACAGTACCCAGCAAATTCTTTGTGAAACATGTATTCATACAGTAAATATTCAAAATTAGAATTTAAATATATTAATGATGTAAGTTGTGACAATCTTGCAGATAATATAAAATTAAGCAACACAGTGTATATCTTAAAGATTTGAAATTAAAGGGATAGTTCACCCTCGTGTCAAACCAAACCCATAAGAATTTCATTCATCAAAAATCAAAAGATATTTTTCTTAATGAAATTTAAAAGATTTCTGTCCCTCCATTGAAAGTTTAGGAGAAGTATTATCAATCTGTATGCATTTAACAGTATATTGGTCTGTTCATCCCTCAAACATGTTAAATACACAGAGATTTATAAATCTTTTCTAAGCCAAAACCTTTCCTAAACCTACCCATAACTTATTGTATTTAAATGTCCAAACTTCAACCTCATAAAACACAGCTGCATAACTCACATTTTAAATATGCTCTTTAAAATGCAAAACCAGAGAAGTTCTATTGGCATGGATCGCCCAATAAGAAGCTTTGGAGACACAAGGCTGGGTGTGTAAAATTCTCACTATTAACTAGTTGCTTGTTAGCATTCATATTACTAAGATATTGGCTGTTTATTAGTACTTATAAAGTACATATTAATGCCTCATTCTGCATGACCATGTTCTATATCCCATAATCCTACCCAATACCTAAACTTAATAACAACTTTACTAACCGTTAATAAGCAGTAATTAGGAGTTTCTTAAGGCAAAAGCCATAGTTAATAGTTAGTTAATAGTGAGAATTGGACCCTAATCTAAAGTGTGGCAAAATATGTACTCATGCTATATATATGCATCACCAGGAAGTTGTTAATTCCACCAACTTTTATGAAGACATCATAAAAGTAATCAACTTGATCAACAAAATAAAATCTTCCTTTCTGTTCTGAAGATAAATGAAAGTCTCATGGGTTGTAAGGACTATAAGTTTCCTAAAGAGCATTCCATCAGATTTGTTAAGTTTGACTGAGAGCGCAAACCTCAAGCAAAATCTTGAACAAAAACATAAATATTGACACAGCAGAATAAATTGGCTATATCTTCTACCTCTACCCTGCACAGTAAATTTAATATTATAAAGTATATTGGTTTCAGGGTCCGATTTCACTAATCCATTTTTCTTCTATTTTCTGTGCTTAGAGACAAAAACCCAACAGTCTGACAAAAACAGTTTGCATATATGCACAGTTAAACTGGAAATAAAACCCACAACTTATAAATTAGATGATCAGTGTGTCAGGTAATCCAATCTAATACTCATCACGAAAGTTTATAATTTTCAGAAATATCTTGAATAAAGTTGACAAAGGCCAGCTTCCTGCATCTAGTGCTGAAATAATAATTTCTTGTTAAAGCCAGTAGTTACAAAGATGACAAGAATGAAAAACAGATTGGAATGTGACATACTCTAAAGTGAAAGAAAGTAATGAGAAAATGCAGTGTAGCGAAAAAGAGTCAGGCAGACAGAAGGAGAGGCCATTTTTACACCTGGTGTTACAGTCAGTGAAATCAACGTTGTCTGTATTTGCTTCGTGCATGTTTTCCCTGACTACCTGAAAGTGGTATGAGTGACTGGATCGCAAAATGTTCGGGAACCTGTTCACGCCTGTATTTAGAACAGACAGCTTATGATCGGATTGCTTGAGTAAAATGTTAACACCAGGTGTAAATGGGACCAGAGAGAAAGAGTACAATAAAAGTGGAATGGAAAGATGACTTACGCAGACTCCCCAAGGATCTTTACATCTACGACAATGATGATTCCCACTCTGTGAGCAGTATTGTAATGGAAGGAGCAAAAATTTCACAATAAACACTAAACGATGTTCCTCAGGGCTCACCCCTGGGCCATCTTCTTTTCTCAAAGCTGACAGTGAAAGATGGAAGTTAGACACATGAGGTTTAGATGACAGGGGGAACCAGAACTCAGAGTGGGAATGAGCAGATGAATGTGTGAAAGAATCTGTTCACACTCTCATCAGATGTCGTAGACATCTTTGTGTGCACAGGAAGACATATCTATCAAATTGAAACAACACTGGCTATTTCTTGTATAATATTATGTAAGATTCCGTAACATCGATCTCTGCACAAAGAGCTTGAAAATAATATAAATTATAATTAAAGGAACTGACTCTTTAGATCTTTAAGGTGATATTTACTCAGTCAAGATGTTCACTGTTGGACATAATATGAGTAAACATGGGCTACGTTTTTGAGGAATGGAAAGCCATCATTACATCTACTTCAGTTAGATGCTCAAGGACTCACGTGATCTAGAGCACAAAGTAACAGACATCTTTATCAAATACCTTCACTGGCTCTGCAAAGAACAAAAAGCTACTCGGCTTTAGAATTGCCTGCTATCATTTGTTTGATAATGCGTAATATGCAACTGTAACAGTAAGAGCTGTGTGTGTAAACCTCACTCCCATGATCTCAAGACTGACGCTAGAGACTGTGGTCTTTAGTCTCCTTGTTAGAGCGCCTGACTCCCCTGCTGATGGACCCTAGTTCGAGTCCCGCTTGGAGTGGGCGGTTCGAACAAGAGGGGGTACACACCCAGCACATCAGAACTGAACTTAGAGCAATAGTTTACCCAAGAATGAACACTGTTATCGCTTACTGACTCTCATGTTGTTCCAAAACCATATGAAATTCTTTCTTACATGGAACACAAAATATATTTAACAGAATGTTCTGCTATTTGTTCATACAATGAAACAGCTGGACATTGTGTTAAGTGTTTCCTTTTGTGTCACATGCACAAAAAGCCTGTTTCCTCTGGTGGCATAGTTAACTCAAGATATTAGACTTGCTCATATTATGAACATCTGTCTTGTTTATTAGATCTCTAGCTAAAGCCAAAAAACAATTAATAAATAAATATAAAATTGGAGGTAAAAGAAGAGAAGCTTGTTTATCCATGTGTTCTTGTGCATTTTTTTTTCTACGAATAGTATTTAATTTTTAGTCATTTTTTAGTCTTTAACTGGTTGTCAAGGAAACAGACTTAGAAAGTGAGATTAGTGCTAAACCGTGTTTAAACAAAACATTCATTGCGCTAATTCAGAAAGAGGTTTGCTGATCGTGACAGCATTTTCAATGCATATAATGCAAGGCACAGATGACCCCTTGAAATATAAAAACCAAAATGAATAGTAAGATCTAGAGCAAACTAAGATAGAAGTGTGGCTCATTCATTAGAAATGTATATTTTCTTCATCTGATTAAAATAAGACAGATAATAATAATAATAATAATAATAATCAGAGGAAAAGATTTTTCATTACTATCAAATGTAATTGGAATTAATTTAGGGAGAACAGATTCTGATGTAAAAAAAAAAAAAAAAAAGCTGGAGGAATAAAACAAAATGATGTTTATACCCACTTACAGTGCATAGATAAGAACTGAGGGGTTCATCTGTTGCCTCGGGGAATTTAAACAGAAAAAAAAAAAAAAAACTTGAAGCTTTAATGTTAGCTGAACTAATAAGCTACCAAACAACACTGCGGAGCTAAACTTCAATTTGAAGTCTTGGTTTGAACTCCGACATTGGAGGACTACTATACATATGCACAAACACAAAAACAGCTGCTACCTTTGGAGAACAAACACTGTTTTCTTAACAAGCGTACATAATAAAATGTCTACAGATGGAGAAGGTGAACCATTTTGACAGCACCTTTCTCACAGACAGTGTGAGATTCAGAGAGACACTTCACTCCTGCATAAAACGAAGCACTAATCTAAATGAAAATCACTTCTTTTTTCCAATACCTTCAACAGTGAAGTTGGCGAATAGGGGTCTTTCTGATAGTCCACCTTGGGGAATTTGACCTAAATAGGCTTCTTTTATCTCCTTTGACAATGTAATGATTCCCCCATCGCAGCATTGCCATGTTCCAGAACTTTGGAATTTGCCAAAGCAATTATTTCACTATCTTCAGAGAAGGACTTTGACCTTCTGGTCTGTCTAGTAGCTCTACATAAAGCCAGTTACAATGCTGATTGAAAATGCTTTCAAATAATATGTACTGATTGAAATGGACCTCTTTTTTGTACCTCATTTAAGAAAGGTGGAATCCAGAGTTTATCCATCAGTCATTCTTGAGTGATTCTTTGAACATGTAAAACATGCCTCTTTTTTTCCTTTCACTGATCTGGACAGAGGAATTGGATCCAAGGAGACATTGTACAGCCAATTAGAAAACATATTCAAGCCATAGCTTAATGTTGCATATCGTTTGCCTTCCTCCAGGAGAACATTTCAGGAAAAACCCTTCAGAAAAAAAGGATCATAAATGGATTTCTCAAAGACTTCAGGTCTGGGAAAGGCCCACCAGACGTTCAAAGCCACATAAATGTATATTTATATATATATGGAATATATCTTGCTCGAAGCCTATTTTCAGGATCAATTTTTTTTTTTTGCATTGTGATATTAAATATGCATTTTTAATCATAATTCTCAAATGCATACAGACATGTATTATAATATATAATGACATTTCTGGTCAATTCATCATCACATCATTGTGCTCCTGCCCTTACTGTCTTTCAGTCAGTGTTGACTGACTTTAAATAACTGATTTTTTTTTATTTATACTTAGAGATTTAGTTAATATAAGAGTAGGATCAAAACATTTTTTTAATTACTATAATATTAATTACTTATTTACTGACAGTTGGAGGAGGACATGCTTAATTGTCATGACAATAAATAACCCCTTCAGTGTTCTTAAGATAGGCTTAATTTCTTTTGGCAAAATATTATTTATTTTTATTTTGCTGTTGAAATGTGAACCAGACATTTCTTGACAGATAACAGCAGTAAATTAAAAGCAAAAATCCTTAATCCATAAGTATGAGCAAAAATAATAGAGCCTTAATAACGACCACTAAAGGCGAGGGATATTTCTGGATATGAGCAAAAATAATCTGTTTTGAAACATGAACACGATGAAAATATGTTGATAAATGATTCCGTTGCTGTCGAATCTCTTGTGACTTATTGTGAAATCTTGTAAGAAATATTGTTTTGGTAAATGATAATGGAGGGGCTGAAATATAATTAAATACACATGGGTCGTCGTAGCTCTTTAACGATAAAAACTCGATTTTCTTATTAACTGAGGTGTGTGCGCATTACAGGCATTTCAGATCTTGTAGATATTACACTGCATAGCATGTCATACAGTGCCAAATTCATGAGTTACATAACACAAATGTGTGGATCATTTTTCAGCAAATTCCAAAAGAAACAGAACATTTTTCACAGTACAATTTTACATTATACACCCACCATCTCACTGAATGATAGTATAACACCAAAGTAATTAACTTGGTATTATCATTATACATCTCTCTTCTCAGTACATTTGTTCTTCGGCTCAATAAAAAGGACACATCACCACTCTGGATTACCTGCTGGATCCACACCACGCGTTTACCCTTACTTCTCTCTCCGCTGTCAGGTTAATCACTGGTTACCTCATTCATAGACCCACCCTCTTTGAAAGGTCACTGCGGTGTGTGTTTAAAAAGGCAAAATCAACACTCAGACAAGTACCCATACGGGGAAGAGAAATAAATGGGCTTATCTACATTGAAGCAAATTAAAATTAACTTTCAGAGTTGATTTAGACTTAAGGGCAAAATAAGGGAAGAATAAGGACTGAATGAACATATAAAGAACTAATTCATCAATCACACATATTAGATTATTAAATTATAGGGAAATTGTGGTAAAATAAAGGCTCATATTTCTCTAAACAATCGCTGTAGATGAAAATTAAAAGTGCTGAAATGAATTTGCATGCTATTATGCTACATTTTCTCCAATGTTATACGGAATATTCTTACTTGATATCTATGCATTCCTGTCATAAAAGCAATACTTTGCCCAGCACTCACGGCTTCTCACAGCAAAGCTATTTTCATTTTTTCACTTAGTGGTCAAGAGAAGTAAGAAATACTCCTCTTGCAGCAGTGTGGTGTTGGCAAAAATCCTGACTGCTGAGAGTGGCATTTCGATATGTGTGCTGCACGCTTTCCTCTCAATAACAAAATAATCACAACAATTGTGAGAAAACAGCAGTTAAGAAAGCATGTGATCATAAGAGATGTGGATACGTTTGCACGAGTTCTGAAATTCGGCACTCTAGTCACGTTTATTTATATAGCAATAAACTGCTTTAACCTGTTAGCATTCCACTGTACCACCGCAGTACACATACTTTTCAAAAGAGACCAAAACCACACATTCACTGCAATTGTGACCTGTGCACGGGTTAATTTTGAGCTACAGGCAAAACAAGTGAAAAATGTCAATTTTGGTCGAAATTTGGTCAAAAATGAGTTCATTAAGTCGTCGTCTAGAGATCCCAATGCTTGAAATATCAATTAAACATCTAAAAGTATCTTTATTTGTACTTTTTCTGAGAGGAGTACCTTTCTTTTGTTCATGAAAAATGCTGTATTCTCGACGACTGCCGCTTCCTTTCAGCACAAGTTTGGTATTGTTGTAAAATGCAACATTCCATCTTTGTGAATATTCATAGTGAATTCTCGATGGCTTCAACGTAGATGAAATGTGATTTTCAAACTCATTCTGATGTAAACAAAGAGATCTGACTGAGAGATCCGAAGCTTGCGCGCAAAAACGCTTCAGACAGCGCACAATCCCAATACACACAGAATTACAGTATTTCAAAAAGTCTTGGCAAGTATTCTCGCAAACATTATCTGTTATGTCTTAAGTTAACGTTTGGTTAGCTGTTGGGGAAAAAAATGTAATGTGCTACATTATATTAGATATTGTCACAGATCTTCCAGGCTCGCACCGTCGCCAGAATATTGATCACACACACCTGCACCTCATCAGCCAATTAACGCACCAGCTACTTAAGCACACACCTAACCTCATTGTCCGGTCTCGTTCCTACTAAAGAGAACTTACGTTTGTTGTTGCTGTGAATTACCAGTGCTATTGCTCCTGTTTACCCATCTTCCTTCCTCCTGTATCGATGTCTGTGTGTCTCTACTGTTCTACGCCCCAGTCTGTATGTTCCATTGGAAATTGTTGTCATTGTTGTGTGTTACTTACCTGTTCAACTGAGCTGTGTGCGATCTGCAGTCGTTCATCAGTGAACACTGGTTCAACCTGTAAGATGAAGACACTGTTAATCTCTCCATATCATTCCATGTCATACCATTTATCTGCCAACTTACCTGTGACTACCACAATACTGGAAATAAACCAACTTACCTTTTTATATCCTCTGCGTGAGTGTCCCTCTGTAACAGGAGACCGGACCTATACCGCTTTCCAGCATGAGCGCACCAATTACTCTTCAGGAAATCATAAAATTACTTCAAAATCTGCTACCGTCAACCACATCCACAACAGTCATCCACCAGCACATCTGTCACCACCATCACCACTTCTTCTCCGATTGCAACGGATTCCTTGACCTTGGAGATGTAGCCGCATCTCTTTACCAATGATCGCGCTAAGATTGCTTATGTTATTTCCCTGCTGTCGGGGCAAGAACTCCAATGGGTAGAAACCACTTGGAGTCAAGAAGGTACTGTAACCCAATCCCTTTCCAGTTTCATTGAACATTTTTGTGAAGTATTTGGTAGACCTGCTGGCGATTCATCTATATGTTAACCGTTATACCATCTACATCAGAGTCATATGTCTGTTTCTGAGTATTCTCTCAAGTTTAGGACTCCTGCTGCCACTAGTGATTGGAATGAGCTCTCGCTCCTTATCACCTATTGGCAGGGATTACATGCACGAGTACGGCTGCATCTCACTGCATACGACGACACCGTCAGGCTCATCCAACTTTCTATCAGGTTTTATGGTCGTATGCAGTCGTGTCTGCAAGAACACCAGGGTCCATCACTTACAACCTTCCTCCGTCAGCCAGCATCCATCAGCACTCCAGAACCAGGCATCTAACCCATGCAAGTGGATCACAACTGACTGACATCATCTGAGCAGCAGAGGCGGCTGACCCAGGGGTTGTGTCTCTACTATGGGGATAAGGGGCATGTTAAGAGCACATGCACCATTCGTCAACCTCGTCCCATGGTGAGTGTGATTGAACCATCCATTATAAATATGCGTCCCCTCACTACTTACTGCCTCCAATGTCTCTATTCCAGTACATGCCCTCCTGGACTCTGAGTTAGTCGGGAACTTCCTCTCCAGGACCCGCCAACTCAACTCATGACAATGCCTACAAAAACCATCTACCAAGTTCAATCCATCACAGGGAAGCCCTTAAGCTGACAACAGGTATAGTTCAATGCTGGACCCCTCCAGATTCTTGTTGGACAGCTGCACAGAGAACAAATACATCTCCTTGTTCTGGAGGCGTCCACTGCTGATGTTATTTTAGGGTACCCGTGATTGGTACAGCATGATCCTGTCATCTCCTGGAGGTCGGGCGAAACTGCTTTGCTGACTGTTTTCCTCCAGATGTCCGTCCTATTCCTCGCTCCGTAGAATCCATTCCGGTGAACTCCACCTCCAGTGAAGGTCTCATGGAGAAACCGTCTATAAAGATCCCTACCTGCTACATCCCCTTCAGTGACATTTTCCACCCGAAAAAGGCCTCTCAGCTGCCTCCACATCAGCCATGGGACTGTGCCATTGACCAGTGCCAGTACCCCATGGGGAAATCTACCCGCTTTCAATTTCCAAACAGAAGCCCATGGAGGAGTATATTGAGGATTTACAACAAGGCTACATCCGTCCATCTATGTCCCCTGCTGCTTAGAGTTTCTTCTTCGTGGCCAAGAAGGACGGAGGCTTGCGGCCTAGCATAGATTACCGGGCTCTTAAGATAACCGTCAAATTCCGTTATCCGTTATCCCGTGTCGATGTCTGTTCATCTCTATTATTCTACGTCCCAGCAAAGCAAGTCTGTATGTTCCATTGGAGATCGTTGTTATTGTTGTGTGTTACTTACCTGTTCAACGGAGGTGTGTGATCTACCATCGTTCATCAGCGAACACTGGTTCAACCTGTAAGAGAAAGACACTGTTAATCTTTGCATATCAATCCATGTCATACCATTTACCTGCAAACTTACCTGTGAATATCACAATACTGGAAATAAACCAACTTATCTTTTTATATCTGCTGCATGAATGTTCCTCTGTAACAGATATAATGGGTATAATAGGTGGTATAATAGGTCTACAGGCTGCCTAATCAAACAATTGTAGAATTATGGAAAAAAGGTTTAATACATATTGTTCTTATAGATGTGGGTTTTGACTTGGTTTGTACCAAATTTGGTGGTATTGCCAGGGAGTTTAAGGTATGGTTGCTAAGTGAATTCAAACAGGTGTAGCTTAGTCATTTTGTGTCAGATTCCAACAACAACAACAACAACAAAAATGGATCATTTTGAAGGTTTTTTTTTTTTTAATAGAGAATATGACCTTGACTCTGACCTTGATGGACTGAACAGCACAAATGAACTGGAGAAGATGTCTATGTTAAAGAAGGTGGAGCGTCAGAGCCACACCTACCTTTAGACTGCAACAGTTGGGTTCCAGAAGTAAAAATTCCATTCAGTTTTGAATGATAACTTTTGAACAATGCTTCTGTTGAAGCCGTCAGACCATGCTATTTCAGCTTTAAAAAAAAAAAAAAAAAAATTATATTTAACAGCAGAATTCATGATGAAACACTACATTAACCATGATGATGTACAGAAGTCCACTCCCTTGAAGCACTGTGAATGATGTAATCAATCTCTCTAAGCTCACAAAATACTTAAATATATATATATGCACATTTTGCAATTAACTTAAAATTTAGTTTTTTATATATAATTAACATTTATACATGAGAAGCTTTGCGTTTCTCCATTTTTAATTATGCTGTTCGCAATGCTTCATGAGGATTCTTTCCCTCACTTAAGCCATTAGTACACAATTGTGTACCTTTAACATTTTGTCAGATTTTCAAAAAGGTTTTTGTTCAAATCAAAGTTTGTATTGGTGTAGCTAATTGTCTTGGTTCATGGCTTATATCTCTTTGTGACTTTTTAAAATCCCTATGGGAAAAATGAATGGAAAAAATACTTCTAGAGCCAGAGATGCTGAAAAAGGGGGAGGGAACTGTTGAAAACATGGACCAATTGTATTTTGAAGGTGTTTATCAGCCAGAGAGAATTTTCCAGAAAGTTTCCTTTCCAAAGTTTGCTTTGTTAAGCTGTTTAAGCTCCAAACAAACTTCTTTTGGTCTGATTTTGTTTGAAACCAGTTCATTCTTCAAATTTACTGGAAGCATAGTATTTCAGGGCCTTCACAAGATGAAATTTAAAGACACAATATGCCCATGTTACTGTTTGATTGGCAGCAGTTTTGTTCTGCGGTAGTGTTGCTTTCATTTTTATGTTTTCTCAACTCAATTTTCTTCATCAGCAATTAACCTCAAAGTGGTTGAAAAAATTACAATCCATCACTGTGGGTTGTAAATTAGGCACCACTTTGATTTTACTTCAGTATCTACAGCAACAATAAAATTCAGATTTTCAATTTCAGCATGTACAATACACACTCTCTCAAGAAGTTCTTCAGCAGTATTATTTATAATCACCTATCTGTTAAGATGATACATTTGTTGGCACTCATTTACAGTATAATCGTTCAGATAATAAAACAAATCACATTTCTAATTTAGGTCTTTTTTGTCTCTCTGGCTTTCCTTTCTTTTAATCTTTGTGAAAACTTTCGCTTTTCACACACACACACACATACACACCAAACAAGACAAACAAGATGACTGAGGCAAGATTTGCAAAGAAAACGCAATGGAACAAGCGAGCGTAAGTGTGATGTCAGCACACGAAGATAGTAAGCTCAGAGAACAATACTTATAAGCCGCTGCAAGATCTTCTGGAAGAAAGGCCGCCATCTGAGACTGTAAATCCTTCGAATCATCACGGCTTAGATGGGATGAGAGATAAAAACATGTTTGGTCTCTAATGACAGATATTGGAATGTCAGTAATTAATCATTATGGTAATATGGGTCAAATGGCTAAAGCCACATTTGAGGCATAAGCTGAGGAGGTAATTATCATTTTTAAAGGCCACATTTGGGCTTGAATGACATTACAAATGATATTGAATCTCATTAATGTTAATAAGTTCTAATGGAAAATAAAAACACTTGGAAATTGCAATTCAAAGCAAATGTAATTGCATCATTTAAGCAATTAGAGAAAATGCACCTCAGTCCAGACAAAGTAAAAGAGAAACTCGATGACTTCGTAATGTATTCAAGGAATCAGGTTTATATTGAAAGCACTCTGAATGCTGCTGATGGCATTGTTTATTGGCACACACTGTCTGTGTTGTTTCAGCACTCAGTTGACTAAAAGAATTATGCAAAACCAGTGCAAACGTACCCATAAAATTAGTGCTAAAAGCTATTTGCCCATCGTAATTCTTTCAGGCAGGTTCTGAGAGCAAATTTTTGGAGGCTGCCGCAGATTACTGTGATCTGACAAACTATGACTGATCTATACGTTATTTAATCCAGGGCCACTCTTTAAAATTCTGCGCATCATGGATATATGCCCGATTAATGCTGTTGTCCATCTGATACTTCCATCTTTAATAGAAAATGTACACAAACATATTGTCTTCTAAACAATATGGAATTTGTTACCTGCTTTCTATTCCGGGTAATAGTGCAAAAATGTGATTACAGAAGGTGCTTTGCATAATAATTCATAGAAAGAAGGAATGATTATTTTCTGATTATTATGCAGCCTGTGTTTAGCATCAGTCCTCATACTGAAAAAAAAAAAAACTACTGTCTGGATTTACTAAGTACATGCAGTGCAAAATTAGAGCTGAAAAGCCGTTTTTGCGGCTGACCTTATTGCATATCCATTTAAGTTTCCCTTTCAGACGCAAATTTTATGGAAATCACGCAACACGATTTACTAATGTTTGCGCTAGTCAATTTACCGGTATTTGTGTCATTTTTTAACTCCCCAAAAAAAGCTTGTTTAGTAAATCTGGCCCTTAGACTTGATACTTGGCATAAAATACAGTTTTCATAACACTGATGAAAAATACTGGAGAAATGAAATGTTATTTTTTGTAACAAGTTATGTTATGTGTGTTTTTTTGTTTTTTTTTACAGCATTTTTTTACAGCATCAGTATTTACAGATACCATGTTGCAACAACAACAACAACACAAGTCATATTGTGGTACCTTTTTTGTGAGAAGCACTAAAAATGGACTGCTATAATCACGATTCACCCATCATTATGTAACGCTTTGTAGCAGCTAACGTTGATTTAGCAATTCCATTTGTTGATTTCGCTCCCTTGCCTTCAAACTTTACATTCTCAGCTAAGAAAGGATGTCAGCATTTTGAAAATAAAAAAGTCTTTTGTTGAGTTTTTTTTTCTTGTTTTACGATGTTCCTGCTCAGCAGTGTTTGCATTGGTGGCCCTCTGAGAACTCCACGCTGTGATATTAATTGCTTGTTTTAACAGTGAGGCTGACTCATTCAGACTTTACCCCAGAGAACTGCCTCTTTTTTAAGCTGTCTTCCTCTTGGTTGCTATTATCTAAGAAGAAGAAGAGATGGGTTTCTGAAGCGATGGGAAATCTCCTGCATACTGGGATGGTAACAGGCACAAGTGTGTTTATCTTATACAGTGGAGATAACGTTAAAAGAACTGAAACCTACTGAGCAAGCAAAATGACAAAATGTTAAAGATAAAAGTACATACACTACCACACAGAAGTTTGGGGTAGGTAAAGTTTTGATGTTTTTTGAAAGAAGCCTTTATGCTCACCACGCTTTTATTTGATCAAAATTATAGGAAAAACAATAATATTGTGAAATTTGATTTTAATATATTTTTAATTCCTGTGATGCCAAAGCTGAATTTTTAGCATGATTACTCCTGTCTTCAGTAACACGATCCTTCTGAAATCATTCTAATATGCTGCTTTAGTGTTTAAGGAATATTTATCGTTATTATCAATGCTAAAAACAGTTATTTATTTATTTATTTTGTGGAAACAGTGATACATTTATTGTTCAGGACTGCGTGATGAATAAAACATTCAAATGGACCGCATTTATTTGAAATAGAATTTTTTTTTTTAAGTTATAAATGTCTTTAGTGTCCTTATTTTCAATGCATCATTTAATGTATATATACAATCAGCATATTAGAATGATTTCTGAAGGATCGTGTGACACTGAAGACTGGAGTAATGATGCTGAAAATTCAGCTTTGCCATTGCAGGAATAAATTAATTTGTAAAATATATTCAAATTAAAAACAGTTACTTTAAAATGTAATAATATTTAACAATATTACTGTTTTAACTGTATTTTTAACACAATAAATGTAGTCTTGGCGAGCAGACGAAACTTCTTTTAAAAACATTAAAAATTTAATCGATCCCAAACTTTTGAATGTTAGTGTTAGTATATAATATATATATATATATATATATATATATATATATATACAAAATATACATGCAGATATTTCTTAAATATACATGACTGTGTGTGTATTTATATATGCATAATAATAATACTTTATTATGTGTCCTTTATTAATTGATCCTTTATTAACCCCCCAGAGCCATGTGGAGTATGTTCATGATGGATTGATGCACTTTCTTGAGCTTCATACTCCAAGCCCCCGTTCACTGCCATTATAAAACTTGGGTGCGTCAGGATATTTATTAATATAACTTGTGTTATATAAGTTGTGTTCATCAGAAAGAAGAAAGTCATATACACCTAGGATGGCTTGAAGGTGAGTAAATCCTGGGTTATTTTCATTTTAAAGTGAAGTAATCATTTAATAATGTGTGAATGTCATTGCATTAGATGGACATTTTAAAGTATAAACTATTAAAAAAATCACTATACATACACACATCTGCCACTTTATTATTTACACCTGTTCAACTGCTTGTTAATGCAAATATGGCAGCAACTCAATGCATTTAGTCATGTAGACATGGCCAAGACGATCTGCTGAACTTCAAACTGAGCATCAGAATGGGGAAGAAAGGTGATTTAAGTGACTTTGAATGTGGCATGGTTGTTGGTGCCAGAAGGGCTGGTCTGAGTATTTCAGAAACTGCTGATTTACTGGGATTTTCATGCACAACCAGCTCATAGGGTTTACAGAGAATGATCAGAAAAATAGATAAAATCCAGTGAGCTGCAGTTCTGTGGGAAAAATGGCCAGACTTCGTCAAGGTTATAGAAAAGCAACAGTAGCTATGTTTCCATCCAAAGTTGCGAATTTAACTTGTGGACAAATTTGTAATATAGCATAAAACATTTGTGAATAAAGCAGCAATTCCATCCAGTGATTCGAAGAGAACAAAATGTTCACTTACTGATAAAGTGGCGATAAGTATCACTAAGAAAAATAGAAGTTGCTCCAGTAGCAGCTACTGTGTATAAGAATTTTATATAATAAATTACTTGGCTAAAAACATGAAGCTGAGGCTACAATTCACATGAGGCTCACTAAAATTGAACAATAGAAGATTCGAAAAATATTGACTTGTCAGATAAGTCTCAACTTCTGCTGTGACATTCATATGGTGTCAGAGATGTGAATTTGGTGAATTTGAATTCGGTGTCATATGGTGACAGCGTCAGAATTTGATGTAAACAACATAAAACATTGATCCATCCTCCCTTCAACGGCTCTGGCTGTTGCTGGTGGTGGTGTAATGGTGTAGGGGATATTTTCTTGCCACACTTTGGGCCTCTTAGTACCAACTGAGCATTGTTTAAACATCACAGCCTACCTGAGTATTTTTTTTGACCATGTCTATCCCTTTATTACCTCAATGTATCTTTAACGATTACTTCCAGCAGGATAATGCACCGTAGCAAAGCTCTAATCATCTCAAACTGGTTTCTTGAACATGACAATGAGATCACTATACTCAAATGGCCTCGAGAGTCACCAGATCTCAATCCCATAGATCATCTTTGGGATGTGGTGGAATGGGAGATTTGCATCATAGATGTGTAGCCGACAAATCTGCAGCAATTGCATGATGCAATCATGTCATTATGGACGAAAATCTCTGAAGAATATTTCCAGTGTCTTATTGAATCTATGCCATGAATAATTAAGGCTGTTCTGAAGGCAAAAGGGGGTCCAACCCAGTACTTACAAGGTATACCTAATAAAGTGACAAGTGAGTACTGTATGTATCACATTATTGATACATGATATTGAAACATTATTGAATTATTAGTTTGTTTAAACTAAGCAATTGGTTCCCTGAAAGGGAATAAGATTCTGTGCCGGAACGCTGTGGGAACGCCTCTGGGTGATTGGATCGTGAAGCATGGAATTAGTCCAATGGCATGACAGAATGCCATAGCCGGGTGATGTCATTGACCAGGAAACTATAAAGCATACCCAGATCACGCAGCGTTAGCTTCTGATAGACTGAAGCAAATCACTCACAGGCATGGTGTGTGAAATCGTGAGCGTGCATCAAGACAGAATCATCTGCGCCTCCGAAGTGGAGGCAGGTCAAGTTGATAGAACCTCATAAACATATACGGCGAAGACCAGCCTGCTGCATCACAAAAATCCTGGAGAGAAACTCCTGATAATAAATCTTTAGAGGCAGACATACTTCTAGTGCAGTAGGCCTGTACAGCCAAAGGTGAAGGCTGACGAGCTGACTCATAAGCATGTGAGATACTCTTGACCACCCACTTGCTCATTCTCTGCTTAGATGCAGGACACCCCTTTCGAGGTGACCCAAAATAGATGAACATATGTTCAGATTTCCCTCACAGGGCAGCTCTGTGGACATACAAATCTAAGGCCCTAACTCTGCAGAGAAGACTAAGTTTCTCCTCGTCTGAGGTATGAAAAGGAGGAGGACAGCAGGCCTGCATTTATGATAGGCCTTGCAGTATCAGTAAGGACCTTGGGAATATGGCCAGGGCTAGGGTGAAGAACAGACCTTAATTCCAGGGATCGGGGGAAATGCATCTGCAACATGGCATCCAGCACAAGAGGTGCCGGATACGTAAGGGAGAACCATAGTGAAGATGCAAACAGATCCACATGGGCTCGCCTGAAGTTCTCCGATAGGAGTTCTACCACCTTGGGGTAGAGTCTCCATTCCCTGGGCCTCGACAGGACATTTGCTCCCTGAATTATATACCCCGGGATATAAACTGTCCTGATGGAAAGCAGTTTCTCTTGGGATCACAGAAGGATCTGGTGAGCCAATTTGTATAGTAGGTGCGACCGCAGACCCCCCTGGTTATTTAAGTTAGAGACCACTGATGTGTTGTCGGTTCAAACAATAACATGATGGCATCTCAGGTCTGGGAGGAAGGGTTTCACTGCACGAAACACCGCCAACATTTCTGAGCAATTTGTGCAACAATTGATGAAGGTCCTAGCACAGACCCTGAGCCGAACGACCACTCATGATCGCCCCCCAGCCCATGAGGGATACATCCATTGTTAGCATGACTCGATGACAAGGAGCCTCCAGCACAGGTCTCTAGGAAAGAAACCAAGGTTTTTTTCCACACGACAAAGGCATGAAGGCATGGCTGCGTGACCTTAATCATATGGAACAGATTTCTCCTTGGGGAAAATCCTTGGTTTTGAGAAACCACTGCAAAGGTCTCATATACAGCAGGACAAAAGCTATCACTTTTAACAGTCTATGAAACTGTGACAGTGAGTGACTGGCCTAGCTTTAGTTCATTTGTGGGTGAGGGAATTGAAGCATCATGAGTGGGAGATAGGTGAGCCTCCATCATCATCGTCAAGTCTCAAACCATGCCCAAAAAGGTTGTCCTCTGAAACGGAAAGAGCACACTCTTCCTGGCATTCAACCTCAACTCCAATGTCAAACCACCATTTGCTCTAATTAAGTGAAAATCATCCAATCATCGATATAATTCAGTATGGGGATGCCCTGTAGTCGAAGAGGAGACAGAGCTGCATCCACACACTTTGTTAAAGTGTGGGGTGACAAAGGTTGGCCGAAAGGAAAAACTTGATCTTGGTACACTTCGTCGGACCTGATTTGTGACGTGATTTGTCTGAGAGTCAGCATTTTGAATTTGAGCTTCCCTACAGTGTGATTCAGTTAGCACAGATCTAAAATAGGATGCAACCCCCCATCCTTATTTGGAATGACAAAATACTGGCTGCAAAACTGGTTGCAAAAGAGAGGAACCCTCTCTATAGCCTCATTTTAGCCTTTATTTCTAGTTCCATAAACAGAGCCTGCTCGGGGCCCACAAATGCGGGCAGAACACAGTTGAGTCAAGGTGGACAAGATCTGAACTGAATGGTATATCCTTTCTCTATCATTTGCAGGACCCAACAAGATATGTTTGGTAGACACTTACATTCTGCCAGAAAATCTACTAAGGGTACCAGTCTCTCGAGACTGACCTCTGGTTTATGTTGAACAGTAAGCACAGTGCCCTGAAGTGGCGCACTGACAGGGAATGACTGGCTTGTTTGTTCTAATGCCCTCCTCGGTGGGAGTGAGCCAGCCTCAGGTGAAAACTCTCTGGGAACGTCTGTGCCCGGCAATATTGCAGGGTTGGCAGAACGACCCCCTGAGGCAACCAATGGCACCGTATAATGAGGTGGGATCCACCTTCCCCCAGAGGGGTTTACCTCAGAAGCCTAACACCATCTTTAGACAAAACTTTCCTCGGAACAATAACAGTCCTGAGGTCATTAAGGAGGAAGGAAGGTTTCAACAGTCCTCAGGTCCTTAGGAAGGCTTCACCTGAGAGTGCCACCTCCCGGTTCTTTTGTTGAAGTAGCTCTTATAGGCTTGATGTGTAATGGCTGTGCTTTAAGAGACAATAATGACTCAGGGAAGAGATGGCTCACAAGCGTCTCTTCAGCCCTGGGCATCGCCCCATAACCAGGTTTTTTAGACCCATGAATGTTTGAACAAACAGATGTCTATGGGCTAAACACTCGATAAGATACCGGTCTCTTCCACAACCTCGACACCTCGGTGTCGGGGAAAAACGGCAAGCACCAGCATGGAGGTAATACATGTAATACATGTAAGTCTACATGAATCTTTTGTATCTCCTGTATCAATACTGACAACATCAGTTCCTCAGAACCAGATAATTGCAGCATCAGTGCGCCACCCAGTGAGGAAGAAATTGCAGAACGTGCTTCCAAACCTCGAGATGAGAAACTGAACCTGGGAGGTGAGGGCTGAGAAAGGGCTGGGCCCGTCTCAAACCCCTCTCCCAGATCCATTTACGATTCTCACGATGAGTCGCCACGGTGCCTCAGCAACAGTGGGAGCAGAGCCGCGAATGCTTGCCCCCCTTGAAGAGTGCCCAGCGGGAGCACAGTGTCATTAATGGTAGCTGCCCACAGTGCTTTCACTCTGCCCCCTCAAGGGCTGACCGCATGTGCTCCCAAACAAACAACAAACAGTTTGTGTGTATCCCCACCCATAATATAACAAGGCCAGGGAGGAACACACTTCCTGAAATGCTGTTGGCTGGTCATATATGTGTGTGAGTGTGTGTGTATGCTTGTGACTGAAGAGATAGCCAACAAGAAATAAGACATACGATTTATATATAGTGCTTGCTGAAGGCACAGAAGCTAACACTGTTAGGCTATGCTTTATAGTTTCCTGGTCGATGTCGTCACCCGACTATGATGTTCCGTCATGCCATTGGACTGAATCTATACGTGCTCATCTAGATTGCTTTTCTATACAATGCAATCAAGAAAAGGCGTCCCCATAGCGTTTCGACGCAGCACGAGTTCCCTTGAAAGGGAATGATGATTTTATTATTAAATAGTTGATTTGTTATTATTGGACAACATCAAAATGTTGGTAAAAATTTATCTCAATGGCCTACTTTAAACATTCTACTAACTATAAGTTGTTACAATAACTTTGCAACTATATGACAACTACTCATTAGAATATAAGTAGACTGTCTGCTTAATATCTGCTAACAATTTATTTTGATGGTCCCCAAACAGACATTCTACTGACTCTGAGTAAATTTGCAACTAATTCCACTTACCTGAACCCTAATACCTATCTACTAACAGTCTACCAATAATCCAATTAGTTGACATGCAGTTGCAAAGTTAGCAGAATGCTGAAGTGGACCATCTATTTAAAGTGTAATCAAAATGCCTATCCGATTAGAGGACAGCCTTAGACAATATAAGATTGGATAGATAGATAGATAGATAAAGGTAAAACCAAACAAATTAAAACAACAGAAGAAAGTAGACACAAACAGGAAACACAGAGGGAATTCAGTGCTAAGTGAGAGAGTGTGAGGGACAAACAGAGGAAAAGAAACATAGGAGTGCATCAGTCTGTGTACCTTGAGGCCAGAGTCATAGGGGGAAAGGCCTACAATGGCATGCGTTAGTGTGAGCTAGGCTGGATGGTTGCGTACTCGACAAGGTCCCCGCCAGTGTGCACAGAGCTTCGTGGGCTGGGAGAAGATGCCAAAGCTGCAGTATCCAGTTCCGCATACTGGACATCACAGTCCTTGTGACCAGAGTTCTGGAGATAAGAGAGGTGGAGAGGATGTATGAGGAGTGGAGCTCAAAAAGAGACAGAGAGAGAGAGAGTGTAGAGGAGAACGGAGAGAGAGAGCTGTCACTCCAATCTGAGAACACAGACTCCAGGTTAGTGAAATGAAAGGATTAGCTCACTTCAGAATTAAAATTTCAAGGTAATTCACTCACCCCCACATCACCCAAGATGTTCATGTCTTTCTTTCCTCAGTTGAAAAGAAATTAAGGTTTTTGAAGAAAATACTCCAGGATTTGTCTCCATGAAGTGGACTTCAACGTTTACCAAATGTATGAATGCAGCTTCAAAAGGCTCTACATGATCCCAGACAATGAACAAGGGTCTTATCTATCTAAACTATCGTCCATTTTCTAAAAAAACAATAAAATGTACTTGTTAACCACAATTGCTCGTCTTGCCCTATCTTTGCATCCACGACTTCATGCATTACGTAGTCACATTGGAAAGACATAGTGTTTACAAAGCGATCGTGCAAAGATTAAATCAAACGCCCAAAACAACAAATGCTGACAATTTTGAAGTTGGAGGAGACAATGTGATGAAGTTTTTCGCCCAAATGGCGGTACTTCCACCTTTCCAATGTGATTACGTAACGGGCATCGCAGAGCTAGTGCAAGATGAGCATTTGTAGTTAAAAAGTATATACTTTTTTTTTCTTTTTTTTAAATGACCTATTATTTTGCTAAATAAGACAAGATTTCTCACCTCTGATCGTGTAGAGCCCTTTGATGCTGCATTGAAACTTTAATTTGGACCTTCAAACCGTTGGTAACCATTCAAGTCCACTATACGGAGAAAAACCCTGGAATTTTTTCCTAAAAAACCTTTCCACTGAAGAAAGAAAGGCATGAAAATCGTGGATGACATGGGGGTGAGTAAATTATCAGGAAACTTTAATTCTGAAATGAACTAATCCATAAACTTCACTTTGGAGTCCAGTCATAATACCTTTTCCCCTCCTTTTTATTAAAACCTTTTCCTAAAAATCCCATTTTATATGAAAGTGAATCTCACAAAAAAAAGTCATATTTAAACTCAAAAAGAAAAGAAAAACTTTAATTTGCATGAAGCCTCCTTTGTATTATTTTATTGTATTACTTTGTATTACTTTTCTAATTATGCACATTTTTCATTGACGTATCACATCAGGATTTTTATATATTTATTTATTCATTCATTTGTTTATTTCCAATTTCCTCTATTCTTAATGGTGATTCTCATTAGATATGAAATATATCTTACTACTCTATACTATATATAGAGTCATTTTTTACTTGCCAATAATAATATGCCAATAAAAAAATACTACAATGTACTGTTTATATTTGAGTACAGTCAACAAATAATGCCATCCATATTCATGTATAAATAGCATAAATCATACATTTTTCTAGAATGATTGATTTTTGTTTTTGTTATGAGAATGGAAACTAAAAATATTCTATAAAAATAGAAATTAGTATTATTATGATTATTTGTATATAATACTTAGTAACTCTATAATATACTTTTTTTTTTTTCTTTTTTTTTTTTACTTTAACAAAACATTAAAACAATGCAAAAAGTTTTAAAACTTACTGGTCCTACAGAAAGCTAAAATTGTATTTATTCAAATTAAAATAAAAAAATAAATAAATCTTTTTTTCCCTTTTCCAGGATATGTTCTTACCAGGTTTTGTGAGATTCACCTCTTCATATATGGCTTGTGTGCCGATAGTGAAACCAACAATAAATGCATGTTTATGCACTTAATTGAGTGAGTAATTTTTTTAAACTCTAACAATGTATATAAATTGGCTCTGTAAATGACAGATTCTTTCATTGTTTCTGTGTTGGTATCACCGTCTTGACTACCACTGCCTTCTGTTCTGCCTCTACAGCTGTTAAATCATGTAGTTCAGGCAATATGACGAGACTCCTCCAGTGAAGTGACATGGAAGAGCAGAGATGAGATGAATGGACAGACATTATGAAGCATGATAATGATAACACAGAAACCAGACGTGGCGATGTTTTCATATAAGAGACAGATGGCCTGGCGTGTAACCGATAAATCAATCAAGCTAGAACAAACAAACATGAGCCCGTGTTCAAAAGGGCCAAGGACTCGAACACAGCTCCTCAAGGTTGAACAAATCAATGAGGTGAATCTGTAAGATGACATACAGCAGACCCAAGTTTGTGTTTGATCAATGAATGCCATTCAAATCACTTGTTTAAAATAATGAAAATGTTATATCAATGACATTCAAACATGTGTCTTAAATGCCACAAACTGTACTCTTTGGGTCCACTGTATTAACACACACACACACACATATTACAATATATATATATATATATATATATATATATATATATATATAAATAACAAATGTAGACGACATGAGAGGGAGAGGACAGAGAGGTAAAAGATGTATTTCATACATCAATAACACATGAAGAGCAATAATAAACAAGCACCACAATCAAAAATAATCACCCATTCACACTGCATAAAAATCTGATATAAAAGAAGACAAGCATAACATGAAAACAAAACAAACGGACAGTCTAAATGACAAACTTCAACTCAATCGCGGGACCTAAAAACATTTGGATAAGATGAGATGGCAATGTTTTGAAATGATTTAGCCCATGAAATGTTTATGAGACAACTCGAATCTCATAAAAAGGTCATTATCTGCTTTGTTCTGGCCACAAATCGTTGAATTGTAATAAAAGAATTCACAATTTTCAAGTAATGCGGCAGATTTCACCCGCAGGCCGCATTAATGTGGCGGCTCTTCAGCCATTATCCAATCACTGCTGAGGAGCTAATGAACACTCTGGTGGAATTCTATAATCTCTCAGTGGTGGCACTTTATATTCAAACTAGGAGCATAAACTGTCATCTTCCTTTATCATTACTTTCCCTTCGTTTTCTGGCGCAGCAGGAATTTCACTTCTGCTTTGACAGTTCCTATCCTCTTTATATCCCATAGTTCATGATAACATCTAGCAGATAATTGTTTTATTCAGATTCAAATGACAAACTCCTCGTCTGAACGATGCTGCGGCGGAGGAAGGGGCTTGTAATCTTCAGTAATTCACTAGGTTTGTGAGCCGATGTCATTGTATGCGAACAGATGCTGTAGATATTGGTTTTGATATCTCGGTGATAGTAATGCAAAGAGATGTTCGCTGTAAGGTATCTCCTGTTGGCGGTGCTCTTTGTGAATAGGAGATGAGATGAGCTCTGCGGTATTTGTGTGATGTGCCTTTGGTGCAGAGCTGTGAGATGGCGAGAGTGACTCCCTGGCCCTTTCTGCTTAAGATGACAAAGTGAACAGAGAGCAGAGTTGCCTCGATTCATCTACCCCTGCTTTTCCGTCCCTGGAGTTCAAGAGACTTTAGGAAGACAAGGACTGCATCCAAATTCACCTACTAGTACTGTACAGCCCCCCCCCCCCCCCCCCCCCCCCGAAAAAAAGGGCACAACTAAACAAAAATGATCAACTGAATCAACCGCAACAAGGCTGTTGGCCCATATGTCCATCAAAGCGCTTGAAAACGCCTAGCTTGAGAGTGCTTCTGCAGTGCGTTTTTTTTTTTTTTTTTTGTTTTGTTATTTTTTTCAGTTGAAACACTTAGTTCCTATGATAGAGAATAACTGAATTCGTAAATTGTAATAAGTTGATATGATGTAAAGTTTTTGTCTGGCTATGATTTTGTTCTGTTACGCAGAAAAATACGCATTTGCATTTTTAAATTTGAAAACAATTTAAATAAAATAAAAAAATACACTCGCCTTAGGAAAAAAAAAATGCTTTGGTGGACACACGGCTTTAGTGCAATGGGCATGCAAATGTTTGAAGTAGTAATTTTGCCATTTATGAATACAAAATTGGATACATAATTGAACCCTAAGGACCTATTTTGGACCTGTAAAGGTACAGTTAAATGTTTTGTTCCCCTAGAAACAAATTGTACCTGCACAGTACCTTTTTTTCTGACAGTGTAGGCTATATATGTGGTTCATTGAGTATTTCAATAAGCAGCTTTCTCCACAATGTGTTCTGCAAGATGCTGCTATAAAAAAGACAAGGAGGACTACTTCACTGTTTTTGTTCCCAATCATTTTGTGTGATCCCTCTTATGTCATACTCAGGGGTTCCCTTACACATTTATGTACGGTGCTGATTGTTGATGCTAAAATGTATAGATTAAAATGCATTTACATCTAAATAGGATATAGAATATACTGAATGTCCATTTGAAATATTCCTTACCGGTACTTAAATTTGACAAACACATTGGTACAAACATCTCAACAACTATAAACATGAATTTTCCATCTATGTAGTCAAGGTAACATTGATTAAATAAACATTAAATAAATATCATTGAAATTTCAAGTTCTATAATCAGACTTGAGCTCACTGAAGCTGCATATGCTGTAGGGGATGACATCCAAAAGTACTGAGTATATCTCGCAAACCGTCAAGGATAAAACAGCCACACTGGTTTTTAAAGGTTAAGGAATAATGAATCAAAATGTAATTAATGTTAATCGTATTTGTCGAATACATACTGATATATCATCTAACTATACACTCAAAAGTATGCAATTTCCCCAACACCCCTGAAGTACATACTTTTAGTGCAGGGCAGGAGAATGCAAATTGGAATGCAGCCACAGTTACTGAAAAGAACACAGGAAGTGTTACCTTAGCCTCACTGTAGAGCCATTGGTGGCTAGTGAGGTGTGTGAAAGTCTGAAGAATTTGACGTTGATTATTTGAGACCCCATCTGAAATGGCTTTTCAGCCACACACCAATCACTTCTGCAATGTTTCTGCCCTTTTCAACGATTGAAGCACATTCCAGTGAACACAATGGACATGCTAGTCAAGCTAATTACAGTCACGTCAGCTATCGGGGGGCGGTGTATCCCCTCTGGGAGTGTGCGTTCTGGATCGGAAAAGCTCCTTCATTAGTCTCCGGCTCTTTTCATTAGCAAGAACACTTAGAACTTAAGCACCCGCACTGTCATTTTGACAACGCAGACAATATATGTTTTTTCATTATGTGTCAGAATGTATTGTATTTCTCATTTTCTGCATGTAGACAATGTATATTGATATACGGCAGTATTACAAATAAAGCTGTCATACATAAATTGAATTAAATTAGACCCCTGCTATCATGAGCACTTTGAATCCTATAACATAGAAATTATGCCACTTTAAATTCTCATATAAATGCTGCTTCTACACAAGTGTTGTGTAGTTGTTTAATTATGGTTTGACAGTTCACGTTACATTTAGCAGAACAAATTTAGCAGATATTTTCTTTGACATTGTCAGTACAGTCACACGGTTGTGCGTAGCAATAGTTCACAGCTGTTCATTAGTACAATCATCTCCACAGTCCCTCAAGTATAGACTCAACATCATAAGGGTGCACTGCAGCTATACGTTTGAAACAGGCACAGTAATTAAAACCATCTCAACACTCTTGCTAACATGTGAAAATTCACAACAAGGGTTTCTCTTGATTTCCTCTAGTAGAGGAAGTATTGTGGGTGGACACAAACATGTTCTTGGATATCACTTAAAGGTGAAGTACATTCATCATGGTGTTTGTTCATCATGGTATACATTCATCATGGAAGCACATTTGGTGGCTAGGATGTTGGGTTAGCCTAAGTCTACTGCCTTACAATGGTTTAGTTCTTATCATAAAGACCGAACTTTCTCCATAGCTCCAGTACTCCATTAGCGGAGTACTAAGATGCTTAAGATGACAAAGTGAACAGAGAGCAGAGTTGCCTCGATTCATCTACCCCTGCTTTACCGTCCCTGGAGTTCAAGAGACTTTAGGAAGACAAGGACTGCATCCAAATTGTTGTGATAATTCACAACAAGGGTTTCTCTTGATTTCCTCTAGTAGAGGAAGTATTGTGGGTGGACACAAACATGTTCTTGGATATCACTTAAAGGTGAAGTACATTCATCATGGTGTTTGTTCATCATGGTATACATTCATCATGGAAGCACATTTGGTGGCTAGAATGTTGGGTAAGCCTAAAGTGTACTGCCTTACAATGGTTTAATTCTTATCATAAAGACCAAACTTTCTCCTTAGCTCCAGTACTCCATTAGCGGAGTACATCAGGGTTCCACATTGGGCCCGCTTATTTTTAACATTATATATATATATATATAATGTATATATCTTCTGCTTTGGAGTGTTATCAGGAAGCATTAATGTTTGTTTTCATTTTTCTGCTGATGCTACCCAGCTTTAAAAGCCAGAAAGCTACACAGTGTTGAGGACATAAAAGTGGTTGTCAAATAAGTTTATCCAAAACTGATTATATTTGGTCCCCCTAAATTGAGAGATGGTCTTATCAATGAGCTCTTCAATTTCGTCTCTGGTAAGCAACCTGTTAAGAATATTTTTATGGTAACACTTTAGTATACGAGGAACACATATTCACTATTAACTATGACTCTTCCCTCAGTGAACTTCTAATTTACTGCTTATCAATAGTTAGTAAGGTATTTGTAGGTTGTTGTATTGGTGAAATTCAGGTAGTGGGTAGGATTAAGGGATATAGAATATGGTCATGCAGAATAGGGCATTAATATGTGTTTTAAAAGTACTAATAAATGGCCAATATGCAGGCTAATAAGCAACTAGTTAAAAGTATTAATTTTTCCCCAAACTGTAGTGTTACCTTTTTATCAATTATGATGCATTGTAGTATTATTTATTAAAATAAAACATAAATATGTTTTATTTATTTCCATCTATTATTTATTTCTGTCATGTTTTCTTGTTATCATGAAACATTTTAATAGTTATCTCAAGGAAGTATGTTATACTGAATTTTTTTAACTTATATCAAGAATAATATATATATAAAAATAACTCAAGAAACATATACCGCAAATTTCTTTGGTGCCAAATTACACACATCCCTTTTACACAAAAAGTTATAATTGTACAATTTATTCAAAAGTAACCAAAGGTAAAAAAAAAAAAAAAAATGATTGTAAAAAGACATGGTTGTTATTAAACTTAAAAAATTCATTCTAGGTGCATCACATTGTATCATTTCTCTTCGTTCGCAACGCATTTACATCATGCTTTTTATTTCTACCAATAAAGAAATCCCAAACAAAAGCCACATCCTTCAAACATACTGCTAGTGCATTGCTGTGTTTAAGGAGAACAAGATTCCCTATCATTCCGCAGCCGTATCATGCCGTCAACGCAAACCTGACAAATGTGACATTTTTACACACAAGAAGCCCAACAAAACTATAAAAGATGACAAACAATGAGCCTATGTCGGGTAGGAGACTGTAGCTATTGAACAGACATGCGGTGCAGAGTTATAGAGAAGCAAATGCATCCAATGTAATACAGTCTGCAAATGAGAGTAGGGGGCTGAAAGACAATGCAATATAATGTAGATGGTACAATCTGTCCTCACAAGGTTGCTGGGTAACTAGTGTCTTAATTGCCGTGCACTGTAGAGCACAATTATTTGAGAAAGAATAAGGTGCAGAGTGACCTGTAGATAGAAGACCTCAAAGCAAGGACGACTCAGTGTGAAGAGCATTGAGATTGTATTTCACTAAGCATGTGTTTGGCTTACTGTGGAGATTGTGAGACTATTGTAATTCAATGACACGAAGCAAGTGTGTGGGTCCATGACTGCACTGCTTCATTCCTCTGGTGGGAATTGACTGAAATGAAGGCTCCAAAACCCAGTGAGCAACAGAGACTGAGAGGCATCGTAGGTGAACTCTCAACACAAAGTTGGTTACAAAGGTTTTTGAAAGACTTCGACCAAGATTCATTTGGTGAAATTCTCACAAAATATGAGCAATTTTATTTCATGATAAATGAAGATAATGTTACAATATCAAAATTCTTGATACAAAATCAATATCAAATTCTCTGCACCAATTTCAAAGAAGAAAAAACTAATACTAGCATACTGTAAGTAAAAACTTCACAAATTGCAGCCAGTAATAAAATAAAAACAAAGAAACTTATTACAAGTAATAGGACAAATACAATGCTGATTATCTCTAAGGTCACCCAACGTAATATATGATATTTACCATCTGAATCTAACCATGTTAACCTAATCATAGCAGCAAATGAAAAAATCAGCCAGCTGTTTATTATCATATTAAATCTGTTAATTATTGAGCCTTTAGCCGCAGCAGCAGGGGCACTTTTTACCCTAAATAACACATTTTTCTGTTATTGAAAAACTGTTGCTTTGATTACCTTGGAAAAAAAACCCACTGAAAATAATTAACATGACTTGACTTGACTTTTAACTTTGCGCTGCTGTCCGCGATCAAATTTCTGCATGCATCTTGAAAAGCGAATGTTTTGGAAAATGCTGCATAAAGTTTTAGTGCCATCTAGTGGTTTAAAGGAAAATAAAATCAAAGGCGCCTTTTACCCTGGGGAGCCTTTAGCCCCATTTTACACATACATTTTTTTTAAAACTATAAAATGTATGTCTCTCAGACAGCGTGTGAATACCGAAACCAAATCCTCTTTTGTGGCGGGTTGTTCAAGTGATTTAAAATCACTTGAACGTTTAAAGTGGCGAGGCTTTAAAAAAAAAAAAAAAAAAAAAAACACTTGCTGATGACAAACTTTCGTGAAAGAGCAGCAATATCATGTGATAGACATGATAATCCAAAATCCCTACCAATCCACAAATTTCTACCGGTATATCACCCACGCTCTTTGCAGAGAAGACAAATCCATAATACATTGTAATACAATATCAAAATTTATCCAAGGAGATGGATGGATGAAGTGAATGTTGGTTAAAAACATAATTTGTTCAGAACTGAAAATAGTTCATTCAAATTAAAAATGCACCATTTTATTATTTTTTATGTGTATTTCATTGTTTTACTGTTTGCTTATCAACATGCTTATGCTGAGCTGGTTTGCTTGCCTTAGCTGGGATTCATCATTTCAAACCAGCTAAGACCAGAAAACAAACTTTTTTCAGCAGTGTGAGTTCAGTCTTTTGCGGACTTCACATGAGGACCGCTGCATGTAAGATGACTCTGTAAAGTCTATGCAGACTGTTCCCATTCTGTCACTTGTTAGGTTTCATTTCAGCTAGGATGCTACCTTTGAAGACAACTGCCTATGAAACAGTATGCAAGAGGCAGCTCACTACGTTTTGGAACAGAGCCAGGATGTCAATGCTTTGTGCCTGCAACGGATTCCCTCGCACATGAGAAACCCTAAACCTCCAGCGGGAGCCAGCTGCATTACAGACCCTCGTCATCTGTTCCCAGCTGACACAATACAAGCCGGAAAATAAGTCCCCTTGGATACCTCTTTTAATCTAAACATCTTTCTGAAGGTAATCCATCTTGTGCAACATGCATAAGAAGATGTGCTCCCTAACAGCCGGACACCAGAGGCCTGTTTTCAACCAAAGCAAGAGAAAGGACAAAACAGCAATGAGTTTTGCAGCGCTACTCACCGGCTTATCGGTGAACGCAGTGGACTCAGACTGTGCCATGTCATAGTATGGGGGCTGGAGAGGAATCTTCTGTATCTCATCCTCCTTGTCCAGATGAACAACCTTCAAAGGCAACAAAACCTGAGATAAAGACGACATTCAGACTAGTGGTAGCCGCCTAAGGAACTGTGTTAATCTGTCTGCCTATATGTCCGCATTATCTGTACAAAGAACCAAACAAAACAATTCAACAGGCAGCAATTTCGTAAGGATTATTCACAACATTGATGCGTCAACATGGCACAAATTGCAAATGTGTTTTTGATTGTTTTTTGCCTTACTTTTCATTTGTTGTATTGCACAGCTCTCAAGGAAATTCAGTTCTGATTGGTCAGTCATGCCATTCTATCATCAGTTATTTTCATACAAGAACATTAATATGTTAACCATAATATTGACCGATATTTCCTTTGTAGTTATATTAGTATCTTTCTTGTATAACAAAACTATTTTCAATTGTTCAAGTCTGTTTATTTATTTAATTGGTAAGTAAAGTATCTTGACAGTAACCGTGTCAAGATGTCAAGGTAATTTTTGGATAACGGCAGTACATTCTTTCTTACTTGACTCATGACAAAATAGATTACAGAGAATACAATAAAAAATGCAATGGATATCGTCCTGGACTTAAACTCCACTCTGTTTGTGGCTATTTTTATGTTGGAGATCATTGGTTCTGTTTTTTGTAGGGTTTTTGAAAAACTACAACAAAATAAAAAGCAGTGAAACGCTGTTTGATCACGGTTCAATTTTTACCCTTGATGTGAACGGGCCCATCAGGATCCATTACTTTGTTATGAAGTGTTGTCACACCAAAAGTGTTGTGTATTGTACAATTGTGAATTGTACAGCAGAGTCACTATGCATTCCAAGTTCCTGTTGGAATGATGCTTTGTATTTACGGTCTCCAGTTAGTCTAGTCAAATTATTGTATTTTCCAAGCTGATAATGTATTGTTAAACCAATGAAAATGGTTTTAAAAGGACATGGTTCCAGAGTGCCATCACTTTACAGTGTAGCCATGACTGACAAAGTTTAATGAGTGACGCAAAGCTGTCCGAAGTTAGCAGCACTGAAAACTTACGGTATGAGCGCTCATATCCTACATACAGCTCCCGATCGGGATGGAGTTTGAGGGATTTTGTATTCAAAATGATTATAGCTTACATATACCCTCTTTGATGAGTATTTAACTTAAGTGCTGCAAGCCGTGCTCGTTTTCTCTTGCCAGTCTAGCATAAAATGCAAGACATACGGCGCCGTACGGACATTCTCATCAAATCCGCTGGTGCTCAAAACACGCATTTTCGTAATTTCTTCAGTTTATTGCTGTTATGTAGCTGCCAACAACTGCGTACATTTTTATTTTTAATTATTAATGTTCAAAAAGTCTCAGTTTAGTTAATTCAAACGTTCCTTTCACCCCATTGACCGTGTGTTCCTATGGAGATCGGAAAAGGACAGCATCCAAATGGAAGTTGGAATTCCTTAGGGTGGCACTCATCGGAAAAAGGTGGATAGCAGTGGTTGTAGCAGCAGTATTAAACAATTCAAATAAATTTAAACTTAATAAATGCTTAAAAATACATAAAATAAAGAAATAAGAACTACGATTTCAAAGCTATTGTTTACAATAAATAAATAAATAAATATCTTTATAGACAGAGCTTTTTTTTTTTTTTTTTTAAAGATTTAAAGGCTGGAACTGCTAATGTCTCTTTTGAATAAGCTACTTCCATTTGATCAAAGAGAATTAGGTCTACTGGCTGTTAATGTTGCGTCTGTATGGCTGTGAATTCACAGAGCCATTTATAACATCAGTCTGTTTTTCTGAAACTGATGAGCTTCATTCAAAGAGTTGGCCACCTGCTGATCTCTTCGTATCGCATGCAAAAGAAAACATTGGGATAAAAGGGCTTTGACAGAAACTGTCTCAAACACGCACACAAACATGTTTTTCTGACTAAAAGTAAGTTTTGGAAATATTTCACACCCAGAGTTTCTCTTGGGGTCCAAAGAGAAGGAAACAATATAGACTTGAGGATGCAAAAAACATGAAAATGGGTTATGCAGTGTTATACAAGATGCGTAGGGTGGCAAAAATAACGACGGGATCATCTTTCGCCCACGGCACAGGAGAACAGCCACCTAACAACTGCTGTAGACAACATACGCTCTCTTGCCTATGAAAATGAGCACAGCAGAAGAGTGCTTTCATTCCGTCATGTTTAATGGGGTATGCAAAACCTCTTCCAAATAACTGCTAGATGGAAAAACGATGCCCGAACTCATCCAACGAGCTCAGCAAAGGCCTCGGCGTCATTGTTTTCAGAACAATTTTCATTAGGCTTATAGTGTGCTTCTCATGAAGCTCTTCTTTTGCTTGCCGCTTCACTGGCAGCAAGTGCAATGTGTTTAGAAGTTTGGAATGGGATAGTTTTTCAACCCTTAAGTACAAAAGCGGAAAGTCTTTTCCAAACCTAAATAAAACGTCTGGAGACGCTTGAAATTTTAACTGTCTTCGAAAGAAAGGAGAGAGAGAACAATCAAGCGATAGCAGCAAGCCTTTTCGTATTTTCTTACGAATCAAAGAGTGTCAGGCGAGACAACAACAAAAAAAAAAAACAACAAAACAAAAGACGAAGCTGCTTATATGTGCAGCCGGGTGGTTGTTTGGCTCGGAGGGCTGTTTTAGTGGTTTGATGTGACTGAATTGAAATGCTTAAATGTGGGATAATCCTCCAGCAAAGATGGCCTTTGAGTAAGGATTCCCAACAATCGCCGCCTGCCTATGTCACATTTCTGAGGGATATCTATTCACTGTAAAGAGGACTTTAGCTTTACGGAAGATTTCTGAGACAGTGGAAAATTCAATTTATAGGAAGAATAAAAGGCTTTGCTGCCTCTTTGTTATGGCAGCCAACTATTTTGTTTCTTGTTATCTCTTCCCCGGGGCCGTGCTGAGAAGAACGGGGAGGGAAGAGAACTCTACGGAGGCTCTCGCAGGTTCCCTCATTACCTAAAAGTAACATGGGGACAGTGCCAGTCAGGCTTTTAGAGGCCTTTCATGTACATCCTGCTTATCATATTGGTGCAGGTACAGGATCCTCTTGGTCAGCTTCAGGTACTTCTGTCCTGACCTAAATTTAACAGTACAAGAGACTTATTGCATAATTATTCAGGGTCTTGTGTGTATGTTCCCCAATAAAGCACAGTCACTTTCAAAGACCCCATCGAGTGGCTTGACCAACAGAGTTTTCTGTGCTGTGTTGAAGGATTTCTCATTGAAACAGGAAGTTGAGGCAGGACATATATAAGCAGGACCTAAAACTCTTTATGCCACACCTGCCAATAGCCGGTGACTTAAAGGATTAGTTCACCTTAAAATGAAACTTTACTCACCCTCTAGCCATCCTTGGTGTATATGATTATCATCAATCCGATGAACATAATAAGTGTTATATTAATAAATATCTTGAGGAATCCAAGCTTTATAAAGGCAGTGAATGGGACCGATGAGTATGAAGCTCAAGAAAGTGCATCAATCCATCATACACATACTCTACACAGCTCTGGGGGGTTAATAAAGAACTTTTGAAGCGAAATGATGCATTTGTGTAAGAAAAATATCTAGCTTTTGTCAGACCGCCTTCTGTATTCAACTTACGAAGAAAGTGTAACACTTCACAAAGTTCAAAACGCTTGCACTACGAAGTAAGTTGACTACAGAAGGCGGTCTGGCGGATGCTAGATATTTTACTTTAAAACTTGTTAAATACAGACATTTTTATTACACAAACGAATCACTTCGCTTCAGAAGGCCTTTATTAACCCCTTGAAATTGTGTGGAATACATTTATGATGGATGGATGCACTTTCTTGAGCTTCATACTTGTTCCCCGTATCCACTGCCATTATAAAACTTAGATACATCAGGATATTTATCAATATAACTCTGATTGTGTTCATTGGACAGAAGAAAGTCACACACCTAGGATGGCTTGAGCATGAATAAATCTTGGGGTAATTTTCATTTTAAAGTGAACTCATCGTTTAAGATAATTTACTGGCCATAAATATTTTTTACTGGCCATTTTTGCAAAAACAGGTATAACACCAACATTCTCAATTCCAATTTTGATGCCACAGCTAAAACTACTAGCCTAACTAATATAAATTAAAAACACTATTAAAGACAAATAAACAGTCAGCAAAAGCACCAACAAATACAACAGAACAAAGATACAAATGAAATCAACTCAGATTTTCAGCTATGCTTGAAGGTCTTAGTAGTTCTCCTTCTCAAATATTACATTCACTTAAGCCATAACCGACTATGTTTACTAGGATACTTTGTGTGAATTTTCTCTTTCAAGTACAAAAAGACGTCAAAGAACTCATTTCAGTATGTGTGCACTGTCTGAGACGCATCTTTCTGGGTGCATGCTTTGGATGTTTGCGCGCAGCGTTTTCTTGAGATTTTTAATTGAAATTTTAAATGGCAAGGCTTCATTTTCCGTGACAATGCAGCACTGGCCAGTCAACTGTTCTGAGTGTCATTTACATTTGTTCATGTTCATGTTCTCACAACATTGCATTGTTAGAATTCATAAAAATGTTATGAGGCAACTGGCGATTGACATTTGTTTCATATATGCGCCAAAGGCAATTTTTACTCACATTGTGCTTTGGCGAGTGTTAATTTTAGGCCCTGCTGTATATAAGTAACAGCTAATAAGCTTTGTTACAGCAGGGGGATGCTCGTTAAAGTCAACAAAAGATGCATTTCTCAACTGAACACAGTTATTTCCAATTGAAATAAGATTTTTCAACAAAACAACAACAACAATAACAACAAACAAGTAGGGCAGGATATGATTGAATTTATCGAGAACTGACTGATCTTCAAATGGGTGTTACATGCCAGGCGATTAGTGCGAGAATGCTGGAAAAGAAAAAGGAACGTGTGATGTCAGCCAAAAACAAAAGTCGTTTAAGAGGTGCAGCAAGACAAATATTGTTCTTCGTTGGAATAACATGCAATGATGAATTATCCACGATAAGACCTGTCAAGATGCCTGTCTCACAAAGCGAGTTAAGGTGTTGGTTTGAAGTTGACAAAACCAAGTAAAGACAAAACCCAGTTTAAGTCACATTCAGCAGTCTCACAATAAAAACGTTATCAACCAACTCAGAGTTTATGTTTATGTGTACTCCAATTAACGGCAAAAATGCATTTTTATTTTAGCCAAGAGGTCAAGCAATGGCGTATCAATCTTTTATTGGTAACACATCTTCACGTGATGCGAATTCGCAGATCCGAGCTCACAAAACTTTGGAATGCACCAAAATGCAACATTTCTTCGCATGACCTTGCATTTCCTGTCTCATGCATTCGCATGCATATGAATGGAAGTCAGTCAGTTGAACAAAAGTCCAGTGTGACCGCAGTTTAACTCTGGAGCGTGTGCATCCTAATGATTTATGTATCAATCATAAACAAAGCTTTTGTTATTATCTTATACACTACTGAAAGGTTGTGGGTTAAATCTTTTTTTAAATACTTTACTGAACAAAGACACAGTGAAATTGAAATTGATAGGAAAGACGCATAGAATGTTACAAAATATTTATATTTCAAATAAAAGCTGCTCTTTTAAAATTCATTTACATTTAGTCATTTAGCAGACGCTTTTATCCAAAGCGACTTACAAGTGAGGAATACAAACAAGCGATTCTTCATGAATTGGCAAATAGACACAGGAAGTGCTCACAATACAAGTTTCATACATTGCTCAGTGCCATAAGCTAGAGTAGGAAGGGAAAAGGCAAGGATAGGTTTTTTTTTCTATTCATCAAAGAATCCTGAAAAAAAAAATATCACTGTTTCCACAAAACTATTAAGCAGCACATCCAATTTCAACAATGATAGGATCATAAGACACTCTAGACAATCGTGTTTAACAATAATGTTTTAATATTAAAATAAAAAGCTATTTTAAACTGAAATAATATTTGACAATGTTGTTGTTTTTACCGTATTTTAATTACATAAGTGAAGCCTTGGCGAGCACAAAAAAAAACAACCAACTCCAAACGTTTGAACAGTGGTGTATATTAAATTCATATTAAAATTAAAATCTAAGTATTAATTGACACTACATTTGTCAACATAATTGCTCATGGAAGTAGGTAACTTGCAAAAAAAAAAAAAAAAAATGAAGAAAAAAATATTAATATTTAATAATATTATATAATTTATTATAATATTATTTAAAAAAAAACAAATATATATAAAATGTTAATTGTTAATGTTAAAAATCACGTTTTAATTTAAAGTGAGAGATAGGGGGGAGTGACATATATAATTTTGCATACAGCTGATTGGTCTATGTGTTTTGGAGATCACTAACTCAGAACAGAACCTGGTAGCAGGTTAGACTTGAAGTGTAAATAATTATGGTGATGAACACCGATTTAAGAAAAAAAAAGTCCATTGGTCTAAGGCCCTTACCTCTGGTATTAAGATGCGTTTTGTTCGATGGGATCACAAGTGGATGATGCTAAATACAGGTGTAAATGGGGTGTAAATAGGGTCTAAAACCTTTTGAGCTTTTCCAACCACTTCCAGATGTAGTCAAAAACATACTCATGTGGTCGAATGCATTCGAACAGCCACAAAAGACGCCTATTCTCAGTCTAATGCATAAACATTCCGGCAAGCGTGCTTGCCAGACGGGATTAAAACATTGTCAGCTAAAGACCAAAATACAAAGCACAATGTTCTCTCACCATTCCTGATTTCTAACATACCCACAGATTTTGGTGTGGTTTTGGAGCTATCAGAGCAGAAACGAAAGCTGCTGCTGTCTGTATGTTTTTCCGTTGTCTTATTCGACGGTCATACGTAAATTGTGGTATCCCATTAGAGCGAAAGATCTGAAAAAGCCCATAGACCCTCCCCTCGAAGAACTCAGGACAGAAGTGATTGAAAGTGGACAGAAGAGACGGATTTAAACACCAGGTGAAAATAGGAATATGTCTCCCTTATCTACTTATGATCCGATCGTCCAAAACACATCTTAATACCAGGAAAAAAAAAAAAAAGGGGTGGGGGGGGGCAAAGCTACAGTTGTGTTCAAAATTATTCAACCCCCCAATGCTGTAAATGGTTTTAGAGAATTTAGAGAGAAGCAAATGCAACTAAAATGACATCAATTGGTTTTGTAATACAGTAGTAAATGTTTCTTTTGTGAATTCTTCATTGACACAATTATTCAACCCCTTAAAGACTACCACTCTGAAGAACAGAGGTCCATTGAAGTGTTTTCAATCAGGTATTGAAAGCACCTGTGGATGTCAGGGAGCAGCAATAAAGCCTAATAAGCACCAATTAGGCAGCTTTAAAATGACTGTGATACTCAGCTCCTTCTAGACATTTACTGGTGTGGTTACAAACATGGTGAAGTCAAGAGAATGGTCCAGGAAGACAAGAGAAGAGGTGATTACTCTTCACAGGAAGGGCAATGGCTATAAGAAGATTGCAAAGATGTTAAACATACCAAGAGACACCATAGGAAGCATCATTCGCAAATTCAAGGCAAAGGGCACTGTTGAAACGCTACCTGGTCGTGGCAGAAAGAAGATGCTGACTTCGACTGCTGTGCGCTACCTGAAGCGTAGAGTGGAGAAAAGTCCCCGTGTGACTGCTGAGGAACTGAGAAAAGATTTGTCAGATGTAGGTACTGAAGTTTCTGCTCAGACAATACGGCGCACCCTGCGTAATGAAGGCCTCCATGCCAGAACTCCCAGGCGTACCCCCTTGCTGTCTCCAAAGAATAAGAAGAGTCGACTGCAGTATGCCAAAAGTCATGTGGACAAACCACAGAAGTTTTGGGATAGTGTTCTGTGGACTGATGAAACAAAATTAGAACTGTTTGGGCCCATGGATCAACGCTATGTTTGGAGGAGGAAGAACAAGGCCTATGAAGAAAAGAACACCTTGCCTACTGTGAAGCATGGCGGGGGGTCAATCATGCTTTTGGGCTGTTTTGCTTCTGCAGGTACTGGGAAGCTTCAGCGTGTGCAAGGTACCATGAATTCTCTTCAGTACCAGGAGATATTGGAGGACAATGTGATGCAGTCCGTCACAAACCTGAGGCTTGGGAGACGTTGGACCTTTCAACAGGACAATGATCCCAAGCATACCTCCAAGTCCACTAGAGCATGGTTGCAGATTAAAGGCTGGAACATTTTGAAATGGCCATCGCAGTCACCAGACTTAAATCCGATTGAGAACCTCTGGTGGGACTTAAAGAAAGCAGTTGCAGTGAGCAAGCCTAAGAATGTGACTGAACTGGAGGCTTTTGCCCATGATGAATGGGCGAAGATACCCGTAGCTCGCTGCAAGACACTTGTGTCAAGCTATGCTTCACGTTTAAAAGCTGTTATAACTGTAAAAGGATGTTGTACTAAGTATTAAGATTGAATGTCACTTGGGGGTTGAATAAAACTGATAATGATGTGAGCAGAGAAAAGACATTTGTGGTTATTTCATTATAAATGTTATGTTATATTTGTCTGACCTACACGTGCCTCTTTGATTTAATTGTAAGCAGGATGACTGAATGATCAAAATCAATGTCAAACCGGCCAAAACAATCAATTTCAGTGGGGGTTGAATAATTTTGAACACAACTGTAGAATCAAACCCAAAAGCCATTTAAATCTGCCTCATGAGACAGGCCTCAGGGTTCTGTATTAAAAAAAAAAATCATGTTGATTCTAAAGCAGCCACTTGCATTTCTCTGAAGCATTTTTCAAGTTCAAGGGCACACACGTGGTTCCATGAGATTTGTTGACGATGTGTGTGCCGTGTAACTGAAGCACACACAGGGGTGATAATAACAAGGAAAGAGGTTTAGCAGTGGGTATGTATGCACACTCAACTTTCTATTGAGGTCTGTTGTAAACAGTTTCCTAGCAACACCGACTGTGAGGGCAACAGTCCTTTGTTTACACCAAAGGTCTTCCCTTCACTGACACACCCTGCCATCCACCGCAGAAGGCTTGATCTTATTGAAACTTACATGAAACAAACATTTATGAGATCTGAGCGGGGCACCAGATGAAACGCACACTCACCGATTCTTGCAGGTCAGACATTCGAGCTGGCATGACTCAAAGAAATCAATGACTCCTTCAACACTCCAAAAAGCACAACAAACACATAAACAAGCTCAAATAAAGTTGTTTTCTATTTTTCTCCTTTTGCCACAGATGGATATTTGCACAGGAGGAAAGAGGAAGGCAAGACACCTGCAGTTTATAAATGCAACTTGCCTGTGATCTCCTCCATCCTGCGTGCTTTCAGATCAGGGAGACGTTATCACAGCCTGAACATGTTTACTGTCAGGTTTTTACAATTCTGCACACCTGCATGCACCTGCACGGATTCTGCGCATTCAAAATGGCACAGCTAGAGCCAAATGTCTCCTAAGACCTGGAGGGAATTCTGTTTCCATATGTGTTCAGAAAGGTTGTGAAGATTTAGTAGAACCGCTGTAACCTTGAAAAGACTCTATCGATTTAGGGAAGTTGATTTTGTGCGGCTTCGTTAGAAATTAGCATTGTCCACCAAGGACAACGTACCTCATTTCGAGTACATAGTAGAAGACAAATGCAAATGCACCTGCTGATGTGTCATGAATGCTAATTACAGTATCGGACATCTGTACAGAACCTCACATGGTTTGAGGAATGTCAACATTTGTAATCTCACAAATTAAAGCGGATCTGTGTGGCACTTATTAACATAATTTACAGCAAAATTAGCTAAGCTGCTTGTTGAATGTCAAAATGACTGTTGTAGGAGTGTAGATGTGTAGGAAACACTTTGCCATAACCAAGCTTTTTTTTGGTTTGTTTTTTGTTTTCTAAAACTTTTAAGTTTGTGTACTACTGTTACTGTTCAGAACATTTAAAATTAACATTCCTATAATGATTGCAAAATGATCAAATGTTTCCTTAATGTCAGTATAACCAAGAAGACATTATTTTGAGGTTAGGTTAAATAGGCATATGAAAAAAAAAAAAAAATGCATGGATAAATCATGTATAATAAATATCGCAATATTCCATAAATATTAAAAAAAAAATGTCAATTTTGATTTCATGGTGATTTTATCTTATAAAGTGAAGTACATTTGTTGCATTATTTATTAATCTTTAACATTAACTTTAGTTAATAAAAATAAAATAAAAAAAATATTAGTTGTTAGATTAGCTCCATGAGATAATATATAGAGATACAATTTTAGATTTATTGATTTAATAATGTAAAATTAGTGAAAATTTCTGTATTTTGTTGCATTGTGAGTATTTGTAGAAGGTTTCTGTATTTGGTTGCGTTATGAGTATTTGCAGTGCGCTTCTGTATTTGGTTGCGTGTTGAGAACTTGCAGTGTTTCTGTATTTGGTTGCATTGTGAGTTTGCAGAGTGTTTCTGTATTTAGTTGCATTGTGAGTATTTGCAGTGCATTTCTGTATTTGGTTGCATCTTGAGTATTTGCTGTGCATTTCTGTATTTTGTTGCATTGTGAATATTTGCAAAGCGTTTCTGTATTTGGTTGTGTTGTAAGTATTTGCAGAGATTCTGTGTTTGGTTGAGTTATGAGTATTTGCAGAGCGTTTCTGTATTTGGTTTAATTGTGAGTATTTGCAGTGCATTTCTGTAATTGGTTGCATTGTGAGTTTGCTCAGCTTTTAAGTATTTAGTTGCGTTGTGAGTATTTGTAGAGCATTTCTGTATTAAGTTGCGTTGTGAGAAATTGCAGCGAGTGTCTGTATTTGGTTGCATTGTGAGTTTGCAGAGCGTTTCTGTATTTAAATGCATTGTGAGTATTTGCAACATATTTCTGTATTTTTTGCATTGAGTTTGCAGAGCGTTTCTGTATTTAGTTGTGGTGTGAGTATTTGCAGTGTGTTTCTGTATTTGGTTCCATTATGAGTATTTGCAGAGCGTTTCTGTATTTGGTTGCATTGTGAGTATTTGCAGAGCATTTCTGTATTTGGTTGCGTTGTGAGTATTTGCAGAGTGTTTCTGTATTTGGTTGCATTACGAGTATTTGCAGTGCATTTCTGTATTTTATTGCATTGTAAGTTTCCAGAAAGTTTCAGTATTTAGTTGCATTGTGAGTGTTTGCAGCGATTTTCTGTATTTGGTTGCATTGTGCGTATTTGCAGAGTGTTTCTGTATTTGGTTGTGTTGTGAGTATTTGCAGAGTGTTTCTGTATTTGGTTGCGTTACAGGTATTTGCAGTGCATTTCTGTAATTGGTTGCATTGTGAGTTTGCACAGCGTCTCTGTATTTAGTTGCATTGAAAATATTTGTAGAGAATTTCTTTATTTAGTTGCGTTGTGAGTATTTGCAGTGCGTTTCTGTATTTGGTTACATTATGAGTATGTGCAGTGCGTTTCTGCATTTTATTGCATTGTACGTTGGCAGAAAGTTTCCGTATTTAGTTGGGTTATGAGTATTTGCAGCGAGTTTCTGAATTTGGTTGTATTGTGAGTTTGCAGAGCATTTCTGTAATTAGTAGATTTGTGAGTATTTGCAAGACATTACTGTATTTGATTGCATTGTGAGTTTGCAATGCATTTCTGTACTTTTTTGCTTTGTGAGTTTGCAGAGTGTTTCTGTATTTAGTTGCGTTGTGAGTATTTGCAGAGCGTTTCTGTAATTGGTCACGTTGTGAGTATTTGCAGCACATGTGTTGTCCAACTGAAGAAGATATTTTCTTAATTTGCTGGTGTTTTCATCAGCTGCATCTCGTTGAGCTCTCTCAGCCACCGTAATAAAAGGGAAAAATGGTATAAAAAAATTGTCATAGAATTGACCTAAAATAAAATAAGCACTGGAAACTAGATATATCCATTACTACAGATTGGAAAAATGTGAAATATCTGCCCTGGATTCCCCAATTACATCTCACATAGCCTTTGGACTGTATAACGGCATTAGATCATCTTGGCATAATGGTCATCATTCGTTCAAGTTCATCTAGCTGGATCCAACATAGCTTCACAATCGATGCAACATGTTCACTGCTGTTGCCGGAGTGCTTGTGCAACAATATTTTATACCTTATGTTTTATGATACAATGATACCCTCATTTGTTTACCAGACTGTTTTCTTTAATACAGTCATGCAAGTGACTACTCTGCTTCTCAGTTTTCTTCAAGGTGATTAAAATGACAGTTTTTTTCAGCAACTGTTGAAGATATTTAATTATTATTTACAAACAAATTCTCTCTGCGACAGTTTCTTGGGCGGAATTGGAAATAAGCGGTTTTAAATTAGTGCTTCATGTATATTGAGCTAAAATGACCAAAAGTGATGTGTGGTGTACTAGAAAAGATTGTGGTTTCTTTAGATTACCATTAGCATTAGTTGATCATGGGAAACGTACATTAGGACAAATCATGGATCACAGGCACTATAAACCTTAAAAAAGTGAAACTTTTTGAAGTTAAAAAGTGTGAAAGTAGTGATTTCAGAGGCAGACTCAAGACATTACAATGTGTTAAAGAGGAAGACACCCTACCTGGATCTCTTCAGACGTCAGGCCGCCTTTCATGTCACTGCTCTTTTTCTTCGGTGGCGGAGGGGCTGGCTTATGAGCAGGGGGGAGGTCAGTCCTATTGGAGGAAAAAGAAAACAGACTGTCACCTGGTACCCTGAGAGAGCTTTCATGCGGCCGTGACTAAAGCCTTGTGTGAGCAGACGTAATGAGGAGTCGTGCCCACATCTGTCTCTCCCGCCTGCCGTGGGTTTGATAGGCATCTCTTTACACTGCCTTTGTTGTAGCCAGTGCCATTTCAGATGTGCCCTTTCAATGGCTTCCACTAGCCATGGAGAGAGAGATAATGAAACCAGATCATAATGGGCAAAATGGAGAGGAAAAATGAGAGCATCGGGACAAGGGTGGGTTCAAATTATAGCCCACCAATGTTCCCATCAATCCCTTAAAGTGTTAGACAGACAGCAAACAGCACATGGGTCTGATCCATGATATGAGTCACAGTATGGAAGGGTTGAACCAGCCGATCGTTACTTCAATTTAGGGCAGCCATCAAACCGGGACACAACTGGGAAGTGGGAATGCCTTAAAACTATTGTACCAAGCCTCATGAATTTTAGCGTAATTTGCAGTTCACACTAAGACGCAAATATATAGCATCGGATTAATTTAGCTTGTAAATAGTTTCATTTGGTTGTACTATTTACAGGAAAAGCTTTGCGTAATTGTTGACGGTTAATGTTCAAATATTGGATTTTTAAATAAAACATTTTTTTTAACCCTTGTGTTATGTTCCGGGTCAATTTGACCCGTTTAGATTTTCAAGTTGTTGGAAATACTGGTTAACCTATGTTTTTTTTCTTGATATTTTGTGACTTTTTCTCATTTATCATCATGAACACGCATGCAATGTTTCAACATGCTGGTGTTTTTTGACATATACAAACAAAATTACTGTTATGTTTGTGATGTTCACCGAGTCAATTTGACCCGCATATTTTAATGCTCTAAAGTAACTGTACTGACCTAAAATAATAACATTTCTTGGTTATATTTTGTTGTTTTATATTTTTTACTTCCTAAAATTAGGTTTTCCGCACTTATTTCAAAACAGAAATGTTTTAACCACCACCATGTGTGTGAAGTTCATATCCAGAAAGCACACGCTTGGTAATCATGTAATCAAACTTGACTTTATGAAATGAGTTTACAAAACAGCCAACTTAGGAAAAGTACATATTTTCATCATACGGCTACAGCTAATTGTTCAGTTATGATGTTCTAAGAAAAAAAAAAAGTAAAAAAAAGAAAATGATTTATAGTAATTAAAAATCCACTGTTTATTTTCACATTTTGTCAAAACAAAAGTTTTAAAAAATGGTTAAAAAACATTTTCATTAAATCATATCTTCAGATATCTATTTTTTGGAATATTTGACAAATGTTGATATTAAAAATTTACAGTTTGTGCCTTAATCTTTGTTGTTTTTCATAGTGTGATTTTTGAGGAATTGTATTGAATCCAATTAGGATCAATTTGACCCGCTCCATAATGAGTATACACAGAAAACGAACAGTGCATAAAGGTTAAAAATGTAACTGAGACAGCTAACAAACTAACTATGAACATGATAGATAGATAGATAGATGGATGGATGGATGGATGGATGGATGGATGGATGGATAGATAGATAGATAGATAGATAGATAGATAGATAGATAGATATATTTTTTAAAAAATAAACAAAGATAAATATCAAAGTCACAAATAGATGTCAAAATGATCAAAGTTTGTCATGGAAAGGCATCTTTAAATACTCAGTTTTTCCTTTTCCCTCCAAGAGCTGTTGCAGACTGCGTTTCCATCGCGGTCTAAATTAAAGTACCATGAAGGTTAGTCTAATGATGTAGGACTGCGAGAGACTTTCCAGTTCCCACTGGACTTCACCCTCCAAATGTAAGCTTAATAAACCTGGAACCTCGTCGTCGGTCCATCAGTTGTATTTTTAAACTCCATTGTTGATTCGAATATCAAACAGCTCTTACTGCATGCATGGCAACAGACTTTTAAAAAATGCTGCATGGAATCAATCAATCAAAATGCTGTGTAAACTCAACCAATCAGCATGTTCAGCGTCCCAGTCCCACCCCTTTGAAAAAGCATTACCTCATGAGCAGAGACTTTTTGAGGGGAGAATTTTAACCGGGAACTTTATTTAGACCCTGGTTTTCTGCTGTCGAAACACACAGAGTACACTGTAAAAGAAATATTTTAATGATTATTTATCACAACTTTTTTTTTTCTTTTGTCAAATCAACTTAGATAATTAATGAGTTTCAGATAACATAATATTTTGAGTTTCTATTTGTTAAACCAATTGCCTTCATTGTATTAACTTCATTAAGTTCATTTCAATTGACTCAAAAAACCACAAGGAACTTTTGTACCACCCCAAATTCCCTAGTTCCTGCAGTGGAAATGGGGCTTTAAATGCATTTATGCAATGGACAAATATTTAGCAGCGCATTTAGCCAAACCTGCAACTTCCATATTGAAGTGGTTACACTGCAGAGAGCATCCAACCTAAAGTTTGACATTACCCATCACCTCTCTCATGACAACACTTCAACACACCTGGGCCTCAGCACACATGCTTCTAGAGAGTGTATGCGAACACCTAATATTCAATTTCACTTCAAAATAAGTCACAAGTCACTGAAAAGTACTTAGCAAAAAGTGAAGAGCAACATCGGAAGAGTCATAAACTGTCCAATTTTCTGCAATGTAATTTCATTCATAAAGCCAGAAAATTCAAATAAAAGCCAGTTCCCAGAGGGTAACTCAGACAAAACTCAAACGCAGATGTCAAACAGCCACACACACGTACACACAAGCTCGCGCATGTAAGCACGCATGCACCCACGCAAAATGTAACACAAATGTGGGTGCATACACAAATGCACATCTGCGTGCGCGCATACATACACAGACACTGCTCTAGTAAGTTTTTGGGTGGCATTATTTGCATCACTTGAAGGAGACCCAAATAATTCTCGCTGACAGGTGAGCTGCGCAGGAGTTGCCATCTAATTTCCAGAAAGAGGAAATCTCTTTCCTCAAGCATGTTAGCAGTCAGACATCATCCCGCTCATTCTGACAAGATGTCTGTGCTGATAGATAATGAAGCATGGTGTGTGTGTGTGGTATGCCCTACATTATGGGGACAAAATTCCCTACAAATATGGCAATATTAAAAATCCTTGTCCTTGTGGGGAATTGTTTTGTTCCCCATGAGGAAAACTGCTTATAAATCATACTAAGTTTTTGTAAATGTAAAAAAAAAAACGTAAATGAAAACATGTTTTCTGTGATGGGTAGGTTTAGGGATAGGGCAAGGGGATAGAAGTTTCTACAGTATAAAAATCCCTATGTCTATGGAAAGTCCCTACATGTAATATGAGGATATTTGAAAAATTGAGCATATTTAAAATAGATTTAAAACATACTAAGCAATGCTGTTAACAATGTAAAAATGCAGAATGTTTTAGTGTAGGTTAGTGTAAGGGTACATGCACAGCTTGTACAATATAAAAAAAAAAAACATTATGCCTATGAAATGTCCTCATAGCAAAGCAAACCTGTGTTTGTGTGTGTGTGTGTGTGTGTGTGTGTGTGTGCGTGCATGTGTGTCAAAGAACAGAAGAATAGACCAAGGAAAAGACAGGCATCATCTACATTTCTACAGAAATGCATTAAATCATGCACATTTCCAAAGGCAAACACGCCGCCACATGTCGCTGTTGAGTTGCATGACCTTTTGCCGAGGCCAAACGGGGCTCTGTAAAGTCCGGGCTGCTTTGCGCATGAATGCCTCTCTCCATTTCCTCTTTTATACACATCACTTCCACTTCACATCACCTTGTATTACACCAGAACAGAGGCGTGGCACTGGCACACGACGATCTGTATAAACATTCACTGCAGATAAACACACACACATACGGCAATCTTTCCAGGACAAAATTCACATCAAAATCAAAAATTAAAAAAAGGGAATTGAAATGTGCATATAGAAGATTCAAAAAACATTTGAACCATTAAAGGAGACCTATTATGCAAAATTCACTTTTACATGATGTTTGAACATAAATGTGTTCAAACATCATGTAAAAATCCACCTATTCCTTTTTTATATATGCAATTTTATAGTGTCTCAAAACGAGCTGTTCCAGTTTTCTCCATGCTGTGATGCCACAGAAAGGAAAGCCCCACCCACAACTGGTGATGATCTGTCCCATATTAGCATAAATCCCACCCTGAGCGCCATGTTTATATCCTCACTAGCTGGTAGTGATAAAATGTCTGAGCTGCGTAATCATTATAACTGTTCTGTTTTTGGATGCATATAAGAGACTCCAGGCATGTGAGCCAGTGAGGATGCAGTGGATGAATTTAATTTATGAAGGGAATGTGCCCATGATACTAGCTAAGTTCGTATATGTTTGTGCGAATCATTTTACACCGGACTGCTTTGCAAACAAGGGTCAGATCAACCCTGGATTTGTACAAAAGTTACTTCTCAAAGATATCAACTGTTTGTGAACCAACTTATCCAGAACACGCAAGTATCGCACTTTACATTTTGTGGATGCTTTTTTGTTGTGTGGCTAATGTGGCTAAAGTCACCATTGTCTCTTTCTGTATTCACAGAGACCAGAGTTATGTTATTTTCAACCCAAAAACGCTCACCGTCTGTATAATTCATAAATGCACATTCATTATGCACAGTACAGTCAGTTTTTAAACTGTGTATGTTTTCTGTAAAAATAAGAAATTTGTACTAAGAATGGAATGTTTATTTGCAAAGGTCAGTGCATATCAGTAACACAAGGGATGTTGGTTGCCAGTTTATAGATGATCATGGCACGAAATGACAATCAATAATTTAACTCTACAATGATTACATAAATTAATCAACTAACTATTCGAAAACATCCAGCTGCTTTCTAAAAAATTACTTATTCTTGAGCCTCTACATCAGTGTCAGACTCCGGTTCGAACATATAAGGCTGAACACCAGTATTGACAATTTCTAACATATTTCATGCGGAATATTCTCCGGTTTTGTTGTTGCTGGAGTATCCGAAGTACAAGCTGTAAAGGCAGCGCCCCCTCTTCTGAAAAGGGGGCAGGGAGCAGCAGTTCTTTGCATTTATATATATATATATACTGTATATATATATATATATATATATATATATATATACACAAACACTCTGTGTTCGGGCCAAATTCCCCAAGCTTGGAGCCCTCTCCTCAGACAGCACACCAAATACACATACTATTAACAATCTGATTATTTGTAAGTGAGAATTTGTGAAATGAACTTTAATTTTTTTTTTTTTTATAATAACATTATTATACAAATTCGTCAATACTGATAAAAAAAATCACAATGTCAGTACTGTAGTGCAATGCTTCTGAAAACTAAGGATTTATATATGTATGTAATTTCCACTATTCTCAAACATACCCATGTTACATTACAGTAGTGAATGGGTAAGGATGGTATGCTTGATTGTCACAAAAATAATATCTTCATGAGCCTAAAACATGCCTTTTAGTTTAAACATGCAATTTCCTTTAAATTGCAGTTATTTTTCTTTTGATGTTGGGCTGAAAAAGGCTCAATATGTTCTTGACAGGTTTCTTGACATTCAACCGGACAGAATCACACTCACACATTGTGTTGAAAGCCTAATGGTCCATCTGTGGGCTGCCAATACAAAGGTTGTAGGTTTCATCACCAAAAGGATGTGAGTCAGTAGCTAAAAAGATCCTGTGTTCACTGTGGCCTTAAGGAAAGCACTCAACCCGGAGTTACTCTTAAAGGACTGTGCCCCAAATGAATGAGCAGTAATTTACTTAAAAGGGGTCATTTAATGCTTTTAATATTATTTAATATTTTTTCATCAGGTTCTCTTAAAAGTCAAGATTTCTTTATTTACATCCAAAGCAGTCCTAAGTTCTCTCTGACACTTATAATTAAATGGGTCATTTTTTGTTGCGGTGCCTTTAAGACTTTCATGTAAACAGAGTGCTGCAGGTATGACATATTTTTGTGGGCAAAAACCCAAAAATGAGTTGGCATTTTATAACATATGGTTCCACACTCCTGAAGACAATGTTTTTTTTTGAATGGGACTTTGGCTAAATGCCTGAATTAAGGTCGTAACACAAGCTCAAGATATGCACTCGTTTATTCTTCGACAGAAAATATATCAGAAATACACCCTTGTGATTTCTTTAAAAGCTTTTAACATAGTACATCAGAAAAAAAAGAAGCTTTTTACTTGCTTGTCTTAAAAAAGGAAAGCACTTCTACAGGCCCGTTTTTTTTTTTTTTAATTGTGTCCTTGCAAACTATTCTTACTCAAAATTTCAGTTAAAATGTGTTTTTTAATTTTTTTTATGTAATAAAGACAGAGCAATTGGAAGCTTAATGGTGAAGTAATGTGAACGTGGTGTAGCTCATTTATAGCCTATGATTAGCGTTTTACTTCTTCCGATTATATTTAGATTTCAAAATTCATAAAAGTTGTGTTCATTATCAAGATTATCATTATGAACAAAAAATGTAGGAACATCTAAGATTATGCATGTAACCATGGTTCCCTGAGAAAGGGAATGAGACGCTGTGTCCCCAATAGGACCCTATGCCGAGGCATTCCCCATGACGCCCTCTAGGGGACACAGCGTGAGTTTCCATTCAAAAGGGACTATCTCAGGTTATGCATGTAACCATGGTTCTCTGAGAAGTTCCTATTCGAAAGGGAATCATACACTTTTGCTGGTCATAGACTTTATTTTCTGCAGTAATTCAAATGCCAATGGAAAAAAAGAGTTTTTTGTCGAGTGATCAAAGGTGATGCTAATTTTATGCTTTCAAAAATCTTAATCACTGCAGAGCTTTATACCCTCTTCATATGTAAAATAAATGTGTCAATGTGTTTTTCAAACTGTTAAAATGATCAGGAAACTTAATATTAAAAATAAAGATCAGCAGCTAATTTCTAATATTGGGATACTATACTAAGACCTGCCGAGGTGCAGGTGCTACACACAGCTGACTTTTTTTTCATTGGTGGTTAGGCATAACAATATCAGCTTTCTCCTAATTATCTGATTGGATGGCTATATTTTTGGAACATTTAACCACAATTGCGTCTTTCAAACATTCATCCACAAACCAGTGGAATTAGTCGCATAGTTTTCATGAATGATCTTTTTGCACTAAAGAAAATGTTCTGAATTGTATATCAAAGTATGTTGCAAAGCAAAGATGGCATACATTTAAAATCACCTTCATCATTGTAAATTTCATTGCGATGGATGTCAATGCTAATGCTTATGCTTTCTCCAGGTATTACTTCCTTTTTACAGACACACTCATCCATAAATAAAAGATGAAATTAAGAGAAAGAGCTCTAAGAAGATAAATAGTTGAAAAAAAAAGGAATGAACGTTCACACTTTTCACACAGACAACAATTACACTGGATAATGATGATGCATTATAATTAACATAAAAGCTGCCAAGAGTCCATAATTCTAGCAAACCACAAATCTGCATAAGCGTGCAAAAGACTGAAGTTGTTCTAAACTGCTCTAAATATGAGTAATGTAACTGCCAGTCTAAACACTGCTATAGGCTGTGATGAAAGTATCTGTGAATATTGCAGTTTCTTTTACAACCACACTGTGAGGTGCTATCACTGCATATCACTTCTCATCCACTGTCTGCTGTTCAACAAACAAACACTCAAGCAGAGTTTCAGAGTCACATATAATTGTGTGCAATATTAGGATATATTGTTATCGCTTGGTCTATTTTGGTGGCATCATCATCACAGATTCCCTCAATTTGTAGTAAAAAAAAAAAAAAAAAAAGCTAATGTTCTGCAATAACATCTCCACTGAAGATCAAAAAGGATCTTATGTGTGTCTGGCGGGCTTCTATTTAAATTTCAGACAGACTCACGATGCAGTTAGAGCAGACTGGGTCTTCCTGACCTATGTCCTCAGAAGCCATTCCCAACTGGCCACAGCTGGAGACAGATGCACTGCAGAGAGGCGGCATCCAATCAGGTGCTGCCTGCAGTCCTAACACTGACATGTTCCTCTGTCCAGACGCTGTCAGTATCTGGATTTTACAGGACTCAAATAAACATTAAAAAATCCTAAAATACAATTTGAAAGCCATGTAAAATGAGATCACTGACTCAACAGTTGCTCTCTTCTTTCCAACTCTAAATTCCAAAACATATAGAGTGTTGCAAGGAATTTTTGTAGGCCAAAACCCGGAAACGAGTTTTTTAGCACATTAGCATCCTGAATTAAATGGGTATTTTGAAAGGAATTTTGGTTAAATGCATGAAATAATGTCTGTGGTTAACACAAGCTCGAGATAGGTTCACGTTTTATTCTATAACAGAAAAAAAATGAGTAGTACACACTTAAGATTTTTAAAAAAATCTTTTACTTGACTTAAAAAGGGTTGTTGCTAAATGGGACTACATCATCTCACTATAGTCTCCTTTTATAGCCTTATCCTGGATCAACATATTTTGCTGATCCTGAAACAACATTTCTGTCCGAACATTTAGTGCAAACCCTATCCCTAAATTATTACAATTAGATAAATGATCTAAAATAGAGGGAAATGATATGTCAATAATACTGACAGGAGCACCTAACACTGGTTGTAAGTCTAAACTTGACACAAAATGTAAACTAGTCCCTAAAATCTGATTGGTTGATTGGAATGTGAAATATGTTGACCCAGGAACATTTTGTAATTGGTGAAATCAGGTTCCGAGTCTACATTTAGTTTTTTACTTCTGGCAATTGTATTTAAGCTTCAAAAGTCATAAAAGTTCAAATTTCAGCTTTTGTTGGTCAGTAATCCAAAAGCCAATGAAAAAAAATAAATAAATAATGGGTTTTTGTTAATGGAACCAGAGTATTGCTGACTTCTAGGTTTCCAACAATAATACGTCATCACTGCAACACTCTATAGGCAGATACCTTCTAAAGCAGCATCATAACCAAACATTTGGAACATTCTCCATAAGCCGCACCTCCATGTGGCATAGAAACCGTGTTTTAACATGAACTGCACAGAAGAACGAAAAGCTCTTGTCTTTGTCTTTAATTTCTGAAAGATTAAGCCATAGGTACACCAAATATGACACACAGTTTCGACAGAGAGTGCTTGCTGAAGACACAGAAGCTAATAGTGGTTTGTTTCCAGCGTGCTTTATAGCTTCCTGGTCATGACGTCACCCGTCTATGACGTCCCGTCACACCATTGGACAGATTTCACATGTGCTTCACGACGCAATCACGCAGACGACGCAGCGTTGAGATTCCCTTGAAAGGGAACTGATTGATTTCAACCGAGTTTGAAGAAACCAAGTTTGGATCAAGGCTAATGACATGAAGCATACATAGCACAGACAAATTGTGGGTAAAACCATCATTAAATTTAATAATTTTTCATAAATACTTTTTGGTATGGCCTCAGAGTTTAAAAAATCAACATTTTGAAGCCTTTGTGTTGGGGAGTAACTAAAAGTAGCAACACAACTCGGCTTCAGATGTCACGTCTACAGACCGTTGACTGAATTTCTGATGCATAAGGCACACAAATTTGGAAACACTTTAGGAGTTTTGAAGTTGGTTGAATCCTACAAGATTTCCGGGAGATGTGCGTGTTGCGTTCTTTGCCTGGAAACAAACCCGCCATGACCCCAAATAACAGAAGAACACCTTTACAACTTTACAACTGTGGTATCAGAATCAACTAAACACTGGATTTTCAAAAGTATGTGAAGAAATGCACCTATGAAGCCTTAATGGAATAGTTCACATCAAAATTTAATAAATAAATAAAATGTCAAAATTTAGCAATTAACGTAATTTGTGGTTCCAAGATCCTACAGCATGTCTTTCTTTATTCCATGGAACAGAAAAAAAAATTACACTATTTTGGTCGGGAGCATTTGCCACATAGCCACAATTAACTTAAAAAATGACAGATTTGTAATATTTGAGTAAACAATTCATTTAAAATGCTGTCTATGTAGGTAGCGCAGTATGTTTCAGAGCAGCTAGAGAGTGTTTATGTTTTGTGTGTGTGAGAGAGAGAGAGATAGAAACAGATTTGCAAAGGGATAAGCCTTGACAGACAGCGTCACTTCCAGATGCACCATTATCTTTCTTCAAAGGGACAAAATAATGAAAGGCAGCTAAATAATTCAGAAACTTTCTCCTTTCCAGCTTCTCTTTTCATAGAAAAAGGATCACTCCCTCTTTGATCCCATTCTGAATTCCACACACTCACTCAATAGAGAAAATTGATGTAATTATTGATCCAATTAGACTTATGAGGTACCACAGTGGTTTACCTTTTTTTCCTTTATTGGGTATCAAGCAGAGATGCAGAATGGTGCTTTAATTCAAATGTGTACCAGGTATGAATCACGGTGCTGAACAATTGATTTGGCGACTAAAATCCACCAGGAAAGAAAGGCCTCAGACATAGCAAGTGGAAAATAACTCTGCCCTCAACTCATTTCTGCCCAATGATATCAGATCTGTTGGATTTCAGCTGCACACATCATACACCATACTCTAACAGTCTTATATTTTTTGGAGACAATGACTCTTAGTACTTCAAATAATATGGGTAAATATTTAAGGGACAAGAACTATTAGCAAATTAGTTAAAAGCTAAATCATTATCGGCTTTATGACACTTAGATGTAATTAAACCACACAGATAACATAAACACACACACAAAAAAAGCTGTTTGAAAAACACTGCAGACTTCACACCATCATTAAGGTGTAAACATGCCAAATTACGCATTTTACCAACATTTCTAATAGAGAGCACAAATGCATCCCCTTCTAGGCATAGACTTCATGACATCACTTCCTGTATATTTTATCAAGCTGCAGCATTGCAATCGAATTCCTGAACTTGAATTGAGGTAGCAAAGGGAAACAATAAAAATGTCTAACACACATAATATTCCCAGAAACGTCATAGGTGTATAAACGTATGATATCAATCAATATTTCAAATTCCACATAATCGGTAGCTATCACCCGAAAATTTCCGAATATTATGTCCAAGTGCCACTGCAGGTAATGCAGCCATGCTGAAACAATTCAGTAAGCAAGAAATTGAGATTAACTCAACTCAAATTTTAAATACACCTTTACGATTACCCATCGAAAATGCAAAAAAACAAAAAACAAAAAAAAATCAGAATAACCCGACAAGTATTCGTGAGCATGAATTAATGATTTTTTTTAAATAAAAAAGGTTGCATTAATTATTTATTGACTCCCTTATACTGTAAACTCAGTAGATTGAGTGAATTTGGGTTTTGAATGAATCGTTTGAATGAATGATTCAGTGACTCACTCGAGCCAGTCACTTATTTGTAACCTGCAAAAAGAGTCATTAAAAAATCATAGCAGAGTGATATATATCCATAAATAATAGAAATATAAAACACATTTTTTCACATCTATTTTATAAATGATATGCATGTTTTGTGGCTGTATCTCAATGGTTTTAAATGGTCTCCATCTTTCACATGTATTATAAGCCATTATGAAGAATTTTTTTTTGTTTGTTTGTTTATTTGCTTGTTTTTTGACAGCATGTCTTTATATAAAATGAGTCACCAATCTGTGAGTAATTATTTACAGTAACCCAATGATAATCCCAGAGTAAACACATTCTTGGACACAGTGCGCATTATGATGTCAGGCAAGTTCTTGGAGGTTTACAATTATGGTCTGTGTCTAATGCAAATGTGAATCCAGTCTACCTTTAGGTAGGATTTAAAGTATTCTGTCATGAATAGCCCAACAGGTTGACTGGTGCATCCAAATACTTGAAACCGCGTGAACAATGATGTAGCCATTGTTGGCAGGAAACATAGGAGTGCAGGTCTGGCCACCTTCACGACCTGCCCTTCTCCTTGGTCTGCTGGCCACGAAAGGCTCAGGGCAGCTTAAGAGGGGAGATTTGACAGGGATAGAGAGAAAAACATAGCTAATCCCTGCTCTGAAAAGAGTAATCTATGAGAAAGGGTTAGAACGAAGGGAGGAGAGACAGAGAAAAATTACTTTCTGGGATCCTTTGACAAAGGAAGTGAGGCTATCAGTCGAGATATGCCGTCTAAATCCGTAAAGAAGAAGAGAAGGTTTAAAAATGATGTCTTTTTTTGTTCGTTTGTTTGCTTTTTTCTTAAGGCTGGCCTGCAACTCAGCCTGTTGCTAAAGTCAAGTTTATGTTGTGCTTCTTTATGACTTCAGGTCCAAAAATCTCTGTGGCCAGGATGTGAAGCGAGGCCAGTCTCTGGCACCTCCATTGATCTCTGTTGATCACAATCTTATTTGGTAATTTAAATGCTAATGAAACTTCTAATTGTGCAACAGGGGAAACACAATCTGATGATGTGCTGCTCTGTGTCTCAGATAGGCTCTGCTGTGATTCAAAATTACTGTTAAAAGAGTGAGAAAATGACATTATCTATCTATCTATCTATCTATCTATCTATCTATCTATCTATCTATCTATCTATCTATCTATCTATCTATCTATCTATCTATCTATCTATCTACGTGTCTGTCTGTTTATCTATATATCTACCTACTTCTATCTGTTTGTCTGTCAGACAGACAGATGGATAGATACTATCTCTCTCTCTCTCTCTCTCTCTCTCTCTCTCTCTCTCTCTCTCTATCTATCTATCAGAAAACAGACAGACAAATGGATAGTTACTATCTATCTATCTATCTATCTATCTATCTATCTATCTATCTATCTATCTATCTATCTATCTATCTATCTATCTATCTATCTATCAGAAAACAGACAGACAAATGGATAGATACTATCTATATCTGTCTGTCTAGATAGATAGATAGACAGAACAATAGATAGTATCTGTCTGTCTGTCTGACTTCTGATCTATCTATCACTTTGCTTAGATGTAGCAAATTTCAGGTGCTGTGAAGTCTCTTCAAGGGAATCCAAAGCCGATCCATATTGTTGTTTTGGGCTTATAATCAACCTTGTCATAGCCCTGACACTGTAACATGCTTTCTGCTAGTGCACGGAAGTTAAATTATTGCAGCAGAGCCTTTAATATCACTTCAGCTCTGGTTGTCAGAAGTCAATACCAGTCCACTTATGGGCCACACTGCTCTCAAAAATCAAATAGCGCCACATTATTATCGTACACAGGAACACATTTAGAATCAAGGAAATAGACTGCATCGATTATATACCTCTGTGTCAACATAAAATGAATTATTATCGCAATCTCATCCCTAGGGATAGAAATTATGCCTTATTGCATTTTGCCTTTATCTGTTTTCACAGACTGCCCATCCATCGAGAATTGAATCTCAGTGATTGACTGTTTGAACTGCCAGCAGCGTTCTTCATGATCAGCAACCAACCGTTGTGCCATTTAAGCCTCCGTGAGGACTGAGAATTATGGGGATTGACTATTTCTTACACATATCATTTTACAGCTGTCAACAGGCACTGAGTTCACATACTCTTATAGATGTGCCAGACTTTTTGTTGTGACTTTGAAAAGCTTTGATTTGCACTTCACCTTGATTCAAGACCACTCCATTAAACTTTAATCGGCGCATACACATCACAGTGAATGACACAATCCTCTCTATAGAATGAAAAAGTTTTCATTTTAAATGATAGATTATAATAGTTTTTTGTATTTTACATTCATTCCTTTTTATTATTTGTATTATTATTTTGAGTGTCTAAATGTAAATTTTCTAGAAATTGGTATTCTTTTTTTTAACACTTAACATATTTTAATACTTTAACTTATTTCATTTTTTAAATGTGTACAGTTAAAATCGCTTTTGTACAATTGCTAGCCTAATAACTCACATCTTTATATAAGCCACGAGTTATTATTCTATAGTAGAAAATAGTACTTCCCTGATTTGAACTTTTTACTCATTTTTAAAAAGTAAAATATTTATATTATATTATATTATATTATCTATAGGATAATCATTTTATATTACAACAGGGAGTTTTTTTTCCCACTTTTCCAATAGAACAGCAAAGTAACAGTATGAAAGTCAGAAATGTAACTAATTGTAAGATTGTAAGATGATGATCTGAGAGACCTTTATTAGATATCATTAACAAACTGATCAGAATTTTAGTATTTTCATATTCTAGTAAATTAAACATTAATTGACTGATAATTATCCTCTTTTCTTAGCAAGTTCAACTTTATAAAAAAAAAATCATCATTACATATCATTACCATCTCACCAAAATCTACTGTACCTGTGATCAGTGTTTTGAAACATTGTTTGAGCAAGTTTCATTTTTCAGTATATAATGTAGTCAAAAAGGTTCCTAAGGGTACAAACATAGACAAGCACAGAAATAACAGCTCTATCACAGAAACACCAACAACAAGCAGATGAGGACTACTGTTCACTAGGGACACGTTTTCTGGACATGCAGACAAAAACATGCTTGCAAGGCGGCACAAGGAGAGAAAAGAGAGCAACGGAGGCAGGGAGACATGTTTTAGCATATTGAGCAGAGTTTTCAGTGTGGGTCAGTATAAAGTAGTTTTAGTTTAGTTAAGTGAAACTAGATGAGAAACCTCATGAGGAATGATTGTTACACAAATAACTTTTCATCAAAAGAGTACATGATGAAAGTGCACACTTCAAAAAGCTTAACTTTGTAGCTTGCACACATCATTTAGGTCTCTCTTCATCTTTGGCTACCGCACAATCATCCAAAAACTGTACCATGTTTTTTTGTTTTTTTTGCCTGTAAATCCTTGGATTTGTGTGAAGAATTTTTTGTATGGCGATGCTCATGTATAGTAGTGATTTCTAACTGGTTCATCTGATGATCTTATGAATTACCCCGTGTTATACCACACTCTCCCCCACTGCTCTTTTGTGTTATTCATCACACTATTTCCTAATCATGCTCAAATGCTGCTCACACAGAGCTCAACAGGCAAAACTGGAGGCCATCATGCCACACAGAGATTCTATGAGGGGAAATTCGGAAAGAGGGTTGACTAGGAGGCTGTGGCCTTTACTTTCCTGGTGGGGGATTCAGGCTTCTCTGGGGCCTCAGTCCCAGGGGCCTCTGGCTTTGTCACACAGCTATCAGCCACTGCGATGCTAGGATCCAGAGAGAGAGAGAGAGGTTACTGAAGCAAAGCAGCAGAGAAAGACAGCGATGCAGGCAGAGAGAGAGCCTCATTTGTTCCTAATTCATTGCTCTGAGACAAAATCAGTGTGCTTTATTTGTCTCTTTAGGCCTGTGGATTGATTGCGAGAGATAACGTGGGCAGATGCCAGGTCTTCAGCAGACTACTCCATCTTAGGTGCCGTTTCACAGGGACGGCTGAAGCGTATTGACTCTTGACACAGATAAAAGGTGCGACTGGCTGCGTGTTAGAGCTACAGCAGAGCGCTTCGTTTTGACACTTATTGCAGCTGCACGGGGTGATTTACATTTACCGACAAACACAAGTGCTCCATTTACTGCTGGGTGGTAAATTCAGGATTCTTGTGGGAAAACAAAAGCGCTAAGTTAAATGATGATGATTTGAAAACCCCCTTATTTTTCCTTTATAAATAACGACAGTCACGGCAAACAAAAGAAATTACATTTAGGGAGGAAAATAACGCAGCCTGAGTAAATCACATAGGGACAGCACAAGAAAGCAAACAAAAAGCTATAAGAGGCCTACAGTACATGTGCTGTCATACAGGAGCAAGAAAGAAACTTTTAAAACTTGAGTTTTAAAACTAAATTTCTAAGAAAATAACTAATTTCAGAAAAGTATGTATAATATATTATAACTCCCCACTTTGGTCAAAAGGTGGCGCTATAGAGGCCCTCCAGCCACATGTCTACTGCCTGATATCTCTGATGTGTGCGTCGAATTTGAAGCATGCTAAGAATCTGAAAAGCCTCTGAAATAAATATTAAAGTTTGATGTGTTACCATAGAAACAGTGTTTAAGATATCAATAATCTTTTCACAGGTCTACATTCGTCAAGCCTTAACATCATTCTGATTAAGTTTGAAGCAGATCGGGTAAAAATAAGATCTCAAAGCAGTCTGAAAGTGACACATTCTGCTTTCAGTTGGTGGCACTATAACTTTGACTCACAATAGTCGCATCCATGTGATCAGCCTAGTACAAAAAACAGCTCAATTTCATCAAAATGAATCATGTTTGCAGAAGTTTTTTTTTTTATGTAAAAGCAAAATCCCTTTGTTTGGCCTTGCAAAAAATGGATGAACTAAGGAATCAGTGGTTAAGATTAATTTATAATGATGCTCCTGAGCAGTTAGCTAATGCACAGTGCATTTAAAGTCTGTTAAGTCCATGAGACAGTAGGGTGTTCCATTTTACATTTTAGGTTTCAGAAGGGTGTTCGCGAGTGCCCCCTTTGAGCTTCATATTTGCCCTCGATGCACATTTTTTCTGTCAAGACTTCTTCTTGACAGTCAAAGTGGTGTTACATCAAAAAAGTCTGGACTCATATGAAGACTGCAAATGTTTAGGGTGCCACTGTTTATATATATATATATATATATATATATATATATACATATAAATACATACAGTACATGTAACTTTTAAAAGAGCATCATATGACCCATTTAATAAGCAGTGAGAACTTAAATATTTTAATGAGACTTTTGCTTTACTTTTTTATTGTATAATTTGTCATTGTTGGTTGACTGATCTGGCCAACAAAAAAAAAACAAAAAAAAAAAAACAAACAAAAGAAAACATTAATAAGTAAAGCAGGTTTGTTAACCCCATCAAAATAATTTTTTTACAGTGACTCAAGTCACTGTATGTATGAATTGAATCTTCATTGTATTTTGAAACAAATGAAAAGTCCAGACATTGAGTGCATGTTATCAAAACCAAGAGTCCTTGAATATCTGGATAGTCAGGATGCTTCCTGCAGTTGAACAGACCGGGGCTCTTTAGAGCAACTAATGCCTAATTCTGCTTCCAAACCAAAATAATTCACAAAATGAAATGGCATGGATTTTGAGAGGGTCTCTCAAATGAGCATCATAATTTCATCACTGAGGTAATTAAGAACTCAGGTGGATCCTGTGCCAGATTTCATGCACCCTCTCACTGGTTGGCCAGGGCGATATTCCCATGAAGGACAGAAGCCAACACTCCTGCGAGGGATTAATTGTCCTCTCAGAAGGGCAGATTACCACTAACTTCACAAATCACGAGATAAATGGGAATAATCTGTAATATGGTGTTATTTTCTGATTCAAGTGACTCAGTATGGGTTGAAAGTGATATTAGTACAATGTTTTTGTACTGATGCATGACTAAAGAAATTACTAATGGGACCAGCTCGGGTGTGAGTCCACGTCTCCGTGTGCCAGAGAAGAAAGCCATATGTCTACACATTCATCTCCCATGATTTATATATTTTATGAGGGCAGTGGCCAAATTGGATTTTGGCCTTCTCATTGAGCATTTTACAAAGGGTCTCAGAGGGAATACTTAGCTGGGAACGGGTTGCAAGTCCTGTGCAATATGTTTCGGCAGTCTCAGCCTAACAAATTAAAGTAGGAAATATTGTCAGGAGTTACCCTGGACCACATGAGGTCAGAAGTCAGTGTTACTTACATGATGCACATATTGCTGATTGATTCACCATCTGGTGTCAGAACGACTTTCATAATATTATGTGAAATCTTACATACTGTAAGAAAGTGACATATTGCTAATCTGCATATAAAAGACATATTGATACATCTACTGATAAGATTGCAAGCACTGAAAAAAATCATTGTCTTGATCGGTAGTTTTATTTTGAAAATTGCATACAATGTCAAGACTTTATAATGGATCAAGATATGATCCATGCCATATTCCGCAAAAGATTTTTTAAAGATGCTTATGGGAAACAGCCTGTAATTTTAAGATGATTTGTACAGTTGTTCCTTAGAATGCTTTTGGGAAACCTGGCCCAGAACCGTAACTTATCACAGCAATAACCTTCTCAACTATAGATACTGGTAATCACCGTAGATCATCAGGACCAAAGTTTTCGGTCTTTTCAAGTTCCCATGTAGCCTTGAGTTTTGTGAAGTGTGCGCTTAAAACCGCTGACTGTCAAGTGTTCTGTTTATCTGGCATGCTTTGGGATTTGACAGGCTCTGGTGCTAATCTGATGTGCGTCCTGCAATCAGCCCTGATTGAAACACCTGTCTCTCAAACCAAGAAATGGACAAATCAGGTCCTCATAGCAATCAGCAAGCCTCTTTAACAAATAGGTAACATGCTCTTAAGCAATCAAGTGCATCCACCAACAGAAAATGAGAGATGCATTCATAAATTCGTCTTTCTTGGAGATTTTAAGTGATGACCCCAAAGTATTGAAGGTTGTTCTTCCATTAAGGTACCCAGAAGCCCAGCAGGACGATATGCAGAGTAATTCTTTCAGACACAGACGCTGAAGTCTTAAATGTTCACTCCAGCTGGGTCGCTGGCATTTCTGGAGTGTAAATCTTGTTAGTGACTATGACAGGCTCTGCATTACTGTTTCAAGCTTCTCTTTCTTCAACCCTAAAAAGCAATCTGCATTAATGAAGGTGCATTATGGTTACCCACAATTAATTTAAAATGCATTTTGTGCCATTGTGTTAAAAAGTAAATGTGATGTATGGATCCAGAGATCGAGCCTGTTGTAGGGTACTTGATAGAAGGGCTGGGCGACACAATGACTATTAGCGATATTATCGCAATATCTTTGCTGACGATATAAAATTTCGCTATGGAATACAAAAGGAAATTGTGACTGTTTTATTTATTCTCATTTTATTTCTCTTATTCTATTCACTAAAATAATGTTACATGTATACCTGTTCTGGACTGTTTGTTTTCATTGTTCCACATGTGCTTCGTGTTTTGGTTCTGTTCCCGCCACTCATTTAGTCAAATCATATTCAGCTGTGTCTTGTTAATTACCCTGTCTCTCCCATTGTGTTCATGTGTATATTCCCTGTGTTTCGCTTAGTCTTGGTCCGATTTTGTTTGTGTTGACGTCGTTTATGTTTACTGTTCCTTGTTAAACTCCCCTGCATCATAATTAAAGACTTTGTTATATCTTTATTCCTGTGTCCGCGCCTCCTTGGACACGTCACGTAACAATTAATAGGATACGTAAATTGGGCTAAATCATTTTTAAATACTACACTTAAGAAACCCATTCTCTCCCAACTCTCAAATCATATCAAGGTATGCGAGAGGAATCTTTTGTCAATCTGTTCCCACTATATACTAAATCGCAGGCTAACTAAACTAAATAAATCCACTTTTTTTTTTCTTTTAAATAAACCCACAACTAAAGGAGAAGGGGCTCTAACTCTGACGCTAACACTGTTAACATCTACGCAACTCGGAAAAGACGCTTCCTGTGAATTAGGAATGCCTAAGATATGTTTTTGACTCTAGAAGTCGTTCATTATATATTTCAAATGTAGAAGATATTTGTTATGTGTGTTATTTTGTGCTCATTGTGTCACATGTGCTCTTTGTCTGTTCCCGCCTCGTCATCATTAGATCCTTCCCATCAGCTGTTTCGTTAATTTGCCTCATTATCATCCTGTGTTCTTGTTATTTAAGCCCTGAGTTTCATCCAGTCCCTGTCGATCGTTGTTAATGTTCAGTGTCTTGTGTGGATTGTTTCTTCTGCTCCTTATTAAACTTTGTTCCAGTGATTCCTCGTAATTGTATTCATTTGTTACCTACAAGGGCGTTACAATATGATACATTTAATGTATGAAATATAGAGTATATTTTATATTTTAGCCACCAAAGACATTAAGAGGGATAAGTCTCCCCAAAAATTAGAAATGGCCAAATTGTTGATTTGATGCTGCTCTGCTGCACTCCAGTTCGTACAGCTCTGTTTGTTATTTAGATAAAACAAAAAAAGTCTTCCAAGACTATAATCTATGATTCCGAAGTACAGTATCCAAACTGTTGAGGTGACTGAAAGCAAACATTATTCATCCACGATGAGGACACAACGCAGATAAAGATAATAATTCCAGAAACAACTGCAATTGCAGGTTTCAAACAAAGACGGCGACAAAGAGGGAACATTACGGACTGCAGCTTGAATAATTATTCCATTCCTGCATTAAAACGTGGGATTGAATCCAAAAATGCAATCATTGACAGTTATGAGCATAACAATGGAAGGGACAAAAAGCAGATTCTGTGTTTCAAAATAGATCTGTATGGCTCTGTATCTGTTTTTTTTGTATTTAAAATTTTTATTTGCTACATTTAAGTACATTTGATTTTAAAATACTCCTTTTGTGTTTACTTAGTAAAAAGCAGTAAGAGGTCACTATAACTTCATTATTATTACTGCTGATTTTTCAGTTAACAATTTGTATGTACCTTGCAACAAAAGCTGTTATTCAGTTTGTATCTTTTTCCTGGGAGACAAAAAAAGTGCATGTGTGTGTGTTGTTTTCATGATTTATGAGGACACAAATTATAAAGACATGGCTATTAAATTGATATTATGACGTAAACATGTTTTATGAGGACATTCCATGGGTCTTCATATTTAAAATAGCTTTAAAAACATACTAAACAATGTTTTATTAAAAATGTAAAAATGCAGAATGTTTTCTGTGATGGGTAGGTTTAGGAGTAGGGTAAGTGTAGGGGGAGAGAACGTACAGTTTGTACTGTATAAAAGCCATTACAACTATAGAATGTCCTCACTAAGATTGCAAAAGAAACCTGTGTGTGTGTGTGTGTGCGTTTTTGTGACATATCAGGACACAAATGTGTATAATGACATGGGTATGACACTGGTTTTACAACTTCAACGTGAAATATGAGGACATTTCATATGTCCCCACTTTTCAGACAGCTTTAAAAATATACTAAACAAGGTTTAATTAAAAATGTAAAAATGCAGAACATTTTCTGTGAGGGTTGAGTTTAGGGGTGGGGTGGGGGGGAGGGGCACAGAATGAACAGTTTGTACAGTATAAAAACCATTACGCCTATGGAATGTCCCCACTTTGATAGCAAAACGAACATGTGTATGTGTGTAAAATCATCAAAATGTACATTGAGAAATAAAATATTGATATTTTGCTATATCGCCCAGCCCTATTTCAAAGTCAAAACTAAAATTTAGTTTTCAAAATCATTAAACTACAAGTCCTAATAAACATTTATTAATATTTTATTGTAATTTGATTATTATAAACCCTGATTGCAGCTGGAACAGATTTCTTTGCATGTTGATTTGTGAACTGAAATCACACAAATTAAATGAAACTTTGGCATGTTGCTTCCCCTGTGTTTTAGACGTATTCCCGCATGCAGCACTGCAAGCTATTTCATAAAAGGATGGGGACAAAATTGGCCATTGCAAAAAGTGCCCACAATCAGTGTCACCTGTGAATGAAGTACTTACAGATCGTTGTCCGTTTCTGTGCGGGGCTTCTGTCCTCTCCTGTACACCATACATATTGTGACCACCACTCCAACAATCAGACCGCCAACCACCACCACTCCCAAGATGCCAAATATACCGCCTGGAGGCCCCTGTGCCATCGGCTTTTCTGCAGGAGAACAGAAAGAAAGAGAATTGTGAATCGTCTGAATTTTCACCTGATTCATCCCATCAGAAATAAACAATCTTAATGACAAATATAAGAGGTTCCAGACTGACACAGCACCAGCTGACCACAGATAATGAAAACATCACAGTGTTTTCATTCCTGCATAGTAAATCAGCGTGAAGAAAACGCAGTGTGGGATCAAGAATTCGCCTTTATTTAATTGTTTATTTGTTGTCTTCTACTCAAATACATCCTTTACTCAAAAATTAGGCCTGAAATTGACAACAGATTTCACAGTGGAAGCAACATTCCAGTCAATGTAAGTCAATGTTATAAGTGGCATGATGCTTGAGGTCAGCGCTGAAAGAAGATGGCAGCAGTGTTAGAAGCACAGCAATGTATGTATGCATGCAATGATGTTCCACGGAATAAAACAATTTAAAAGATAATTACGACTTTTTGTCTCAAAATTATGACCTTTTTTTCACAATTACGACTTTACACATTTGTGAGATGTAAACTTGCAATTGACCCTTCGCAAAGACCTGCCCCCTTTAGTTGCTATGTCCGACAAGCCATGCGCTCTCACGGCACACATCATACTCTCACAATCTGACAAATACATCCTGGAGCAAAGAGGACACTGACAGTGCGTTGACAGACAAGACAGAGCAAGTTACTTTTGATGTGAAACAGTTTTATATTTAAAATATTGTAATTTTTTAAAGAAGTTTAAACAATAAAGACCATATATTGTTTCTTTAATGTGTCGTGACAGATCGCTGTAGCTCCTTCAAGCGGCTCGTGAACCGATCATCTCTTCATACTAATGCATGAACATGGATGAACATCAGAAGGAATGTTGTTTCAACCGCGGAAAGACGTGAGTACACAATTCGAGTTCAAGTTCACCAACGTTAATTTACTAACCTTCCTGACTGCTTTGTTGGACAAAATGGCGGATTCGGGGTTATGATTGGTTCTAATCAAACTGCCGGCGAAGGGTCAATTGAGGATTATAAAACTCAAAGATATAAATTGACAATTTAAGAAAAAAGTCAGAATTTTCAATTAATAAAGTCAATTCTGACTTTAAAACTTGCAATTAAGAGTTTATAAAACTCAAAAAAATCAATTGCAAGATGTAAACTCACAATTGTGAGGGAAAAAGGCAGAATTGTGAAATAAAAAGGTGCAATTACCTCTTTTTTTATTTTTCATTCAGTGGCAGAAACAAGCTCCAATAGCAATAAAACAGAAAGTAGAGTGACAACGATTTTCTTACATACTTTGATGTACATCTGAGTGTATTTGAAAGAGAAAAAATGAACAAGAACTTGATTCTTATTACATATCTGTTTTGGACTTTGTGTGTTTTTCATTTAGTCACATGCCTCCCTTTGTTCAGGTTCCCGCCACTCCTTTGTTTCTGTGGTTACATCATTATTAGTTCCTTGTTATCAGCTGTGTGTCATTAATTAGTCTCATTCGCTCCTCTGTTTCTTTTGTATATAAGCCCTTAGTTTCAGTCTGTTCTTTGTCTTGACTTGATGTAGTTAGATGGTGTTTTATTCTCCTGGTGATATTTTCATTTGATTAAAAGTATTCCTAAGGATGTCTTTCGTTGTGCGGATCTTTAATCAACCAGTTACATAACAATTAAATATATGTATTGGTGAATTGTTCACAATAAGATCTATAGACCCATCTATTTGGAAAAAAAAATTCTTTTGGTTGAATTGAATTTTCATTCACTTGCCAAATGTATCTATTTTAATTTTATGCCAACTTTAAGAAAAAAAAAAAAAAAGTAAAGGATTCATATAAAACACACATCCTAAAATGATGTTACAAGAATTGATTATGCAAAAGTGAAAATTCTGTCATCATTTTTTCACCGTCATCCTTAAAAGTTCATGACTTTCAGTCTGTCTTGTGCAAATTAGGATTTGTGCAAATTGAAAATTCACGCTATTTGGGCACTGCCCACAGGAAGTTGAATGAGAGCAATTGCAATTAAAATAAATTCAGCGTGTAATGGAACTCTGGGAAATCAAGTGTTTGTCTGCACAGTCTTTAAAACCTTCAAATATAAAGACATTTATTATTATTTTCCTTTCAAACACGCCTGTCAAGCCATCATTCGGTTTATGGTGACTCGACATTCTTAATTCCGGCTTAAATTCAATTTGAGATTCAATTGTGGTTCCTGTTTGCTACCTCAAATCAAATTAAAAAACTGGTCAAATTCAAGAATTGATTGGCACTTACAACAATCATTGGGAAAAACGACCAGTGCATTCTTCATGAAGTCATGGAACGACAGTAACTTTTTAATTTTCAAAGGAACTATTCAAGCGGTTAACCAAACAAATTGAAGGTGGCAGCGACAGAACGCAACAAGAAGGAACTCCTTTTTCAGTCATTTTCAGTTTTACGTGTGCATTACAAGGAAAGGTGAATAAAGCTTTAAAACATCACAGTCTCGAAGGTTGCGAGGGGCTACATTCTCACAACCTCAGAGACTGAGAACAAATATATGTGTGAATTTCAGTCGATGCTGTTGAGGTGTAAAGCTAAAAAGGTTTCTTCTGTAATCCTTGCATCAGGGCTGAAAGCAGCAGTTCCCTTTGTATTCAGTGGATAAAACTCAAAAGCTATACTGCAGTGCAGTGATCTCCACAGGCTAATAATATTAGCTTCTTGCTAGATTGGACCGTTAACTTTTTCCTAAGTAACTAAGGTTGTTATAAGAGGAGACCAACCACATAAATATTGTTTAAAATGTGCTAAAAGAATCATTTTGTTTATGAATTTTTATTTTTAGCATGTGGGCTCAGAAAAGTGCATGAACTTAGGTGCTCCCCTTGAGAGGACTGCAATTTTAGATGTTAATATTTATACAACAATTCCAGCAAAAACAATCAGACATAATGCATTCCAGCAAAGGCACAATTTCTCATGTAGCCCAACTGTGCAGCTGTTCGTGAGTGTTAAGCCACTGGGTTTTTTTGGCAGAATATTGGGGCAAACATGTTGTGAAGACTGTGGCAGCTGTTGCTGACTTTATGATTGGCCTATAGTTTGTGTCAAAAAACAGTAAATGTTGGCAGCAGATGTCAACATGGCAACCGATTCTACTGTCAAAGGTATCTCACAAAAACTGATTTCCAGCAGGGGGTGAGAGTGTTCACGGTCGCTCCAAATGTGCTACAGTCAGTCACATGTCATAATTCATCAATGTAGACTAGACTACAGATCCAAATTATGTTCAGACTTGCAACACTTAGATTTAATCACAAAATACAGCAGATGACAGAATTATTGTAGACAGGATCCAGGCCAAGAAATGTAATTTCACTGAAAACAATAAGCGAAAAAAAAGCTCGTTGTGGCTGGGGTGATATATTTATATCGCTTGTGTCATAAATAACTTTTAATTCTTGCTGTTTAATGGCATTCTGGCTTGTTTTGCATTATTTTTTGTGCTTCCATGGCTTTCTGGGAGATTGCGCTGTCATATACTGAGAGCTGAGTTTGATCAAATTGGTTGTTTGATTGATTTACACACAAGTGCCTTTACAGCCAGAAAAAATTGATTGCTCAGTGGTTGATTTTTCATTGTTCAAAAGACTTCATGAAGTCTTTTGGTATTTTTCACTGAAATATCATGTTTCTCAATATCATTAAGAGAAATAAACAGATGCAAATGAGAGATGCTTTGACATACTTTAACGTTTTAGTGGCTGTAGTAAAGAGTACAATGATGGCGATCAGGAAAATGACCAAAAACCAAATGAGCATAAACGAGACCGAACACTGAACAAACGGAACTACGGGCTTAAATACACAGGGAGATTAAAACAAAGGAGCAGGTGAGTAACTAATTAGAAACTATGAAAACAGATGAGTAAATATGGAAACTAACAAGGAACAAGAACACAAGCAAACGGGAAAAGGGAAAACCAAACTGAGGGTATATTTGCATGACAGCGATGTTCGACTGTTCTTTTCGCGTACAAACGGCAACGTTGTCGAAACGATGCCCGTTCACAAGGATCCATGAAAACGACTAAAAACTCTGTTTTATGCATGCCAGGCCAGTAGTTGACGATATCCCCTTGTAAAGAAACATGACATACCCATAGACTGAACACGTAATAAGCATGCGCATAATGCCACAGTTTTCACAAATTTGTGTTTTCTTAGTTTGCATGGAGACGATAACCATATCATTTTGATTTCAAAATTTTTCACGCAGCCCAAAATGCATAAAACGTTTTCTGTTTTTAGTTGAAAATGGTGTTGCGTAAATGGCCAATGAAACACAATCAAACTGAACAGAACTAAAAGTAACCCTGTCATACAGAAAGACAGTAAAGAGCAAGGGTTCTCCATTCTGGCACACATTGTTCAGTTTCCGGCAGAGTTTAGCTCCAACCATGATCAAACTTGTCTGCCTGTACCTTTCTAGTAAGTCTAAAGACCCTGATTGGCTTGTTCAAGTGTGTTTGATTAGGATTGGAGCAAAACTCTGCAGGAAAGTGGACCTCGAGGGCCAGAGTTGAGAATCAAAGGTATAGAGCTTTAAATTGAAATGGTTATCACAGGATGAATTTGATGAGAAATACCGGAGTTTGTATTGAGATCTCTGACTTTTGATTGCAGCATTTGGTATCTTGGCAAATCAGAGCACAGTTTGAAGCATTATTGAGATCTCTTCTGAAACCCTAGAGAAGAAATGTTTGAGATTACTGGGTTATTTTTTGAGACACTCAAGTCTCCATTTGCTCTCTATTTAATCTCATTGCTATCTAGAAGAAACAATTGAGATACTATTTATAACGTGCATTTCATTGAGTAGAGTTTGAACTCTACTTGTTTTAAGTGTAAGACTGTAGTAAATTTCTCTTTGCAAGTCTAGTGACTAACTCTGGGGTTCCAGCCAAGAAAGACATTTGGATCTGATAATGCGTGTGTAGAAAAAGTTTTTATTCTCTTTCAACAAGTAATTGGCATGTCCCAAATATGTGATATGAAATATAGATATTATGTGATCTAATTATATGACTATCATTCTTGCTAAGAAAGGGTGGATCTGTCCTTGAATGAATGAGTATTTTTATTAAACTCTAATCTTCAATCACTGGCTGATCCAAGATTATGAACGCAGATTTATAAAGTTTCACACTTGCCAAAAAAAAAAAAAGTGTATGCACGCTCGCTAATTCAATAGTAAGAAGGGCAGAAAACAGAATAATGCATTCTCATGAATCTTTAACTGCTGAGTGTTCTATCAAACATCAAGGCCCAATGGCTCAGACTCACTTCTAGAGATCCCGAATTGAATGGCAGAGCAGTATTAGGATTCCGTCCTCAAACAGAGTCTGCCATCCTCAATAAGGCAAACCTGGGGCAGAATCAATGGCTGCTCCCCTAGTGCTGCGAGAATCTCTAAACACTTTCAAGACTCTACTGAGTAAGACTCCTATCTATAGCCCCCATGATGTCTTCATTATTATCTGACCATGACTGTCTCTCTCAACAGGACAAGGCTTCTGTCCCAGGGGTGTTTTTTTTTTTCCTCCCCCACCCGACAGCCTCTGATCGCTTGGCTGACTCTTTCTAGAACACAATGATAGACATTCGGAGCACCACTTCACATAACACCAAACAATGGCAGTGCAAGCCCGTAAACCTGTAAACCGCCCCACACCGGTGCACACTTTGTGCTTGACACTCAGCATGGACGGTGTAAGAAATTACATGTCGCTTTGGGAGGACTGCTTTTGGGGCCCGCTCTGACCTCAGACGCTGTGTTTCCTGCTGCCTACTTAAAAGTCATATTTTCTGAAACCTTCAAATGGAGGGAAAAATACTTGCCACTTTTCATAAATATGACACCCTCATGTCCTTCATTTTTTACAGCATTGAAGACAGATTTTGTTTTGTTAGACAAACTAATTATAAACTTAAGTTTAGTTGCTGCCTTAAAATTTAAGGCTGTGAGTCAGTCGTTTCAAAAAAAATTGTGCCTAAGTGGATCTTATATAACTTCAAAAAAATAGACTGAAATTGGTTCAATTATTTTAATGAGTTACAATAATGGAATAACATACAGTATGTAGTCATGACTTATTAATTATATAATTTTACAACTATTACATTACATAATATTAAGCGAGTAGGAAAAGTAAAGAGTTTAAACATATCAAATGTCTTTACGCTCTTTAAAATGTGAATGTATATTTGCTCTATACTTGATTCTGATTAATAACTACACCCAAATGCAACCTATCAGTAAAACTTGGACCCTTTCAACGGCATGATGGAAAATACTTTTTTTTTTTTTAAATATTGTTTTGACAAGCTCAACCATTCAACAATATTACTGTTATAAGTGTTTGAGGGGGGAAAAAAGATCATATTTTTATTTACCCAATCTGCAGATCATTTTAAGGTATCATACTGAGAAAAAGATACTGTTAGGATAGAGATAAGCAGCAAGGGCTTTCCTGCTATGAATTTTATTCCCAAAACTGTAGTTGCCCTTTGGGGCTGCTTTCAATTGCCTTAATGCAGCAGCCAGACACAATTTTGTGTTACATAACACAAATACACAATGAGGACAATTTTCCTGTTTTTGAACCTCAGATACATGTTGGAGACTATTTTCTGTCTGTCTCTGCTAAAATAGAGTTGTGCAGACAAATTCACCACTGGTCCCCGAAAGATTTTTCTATGTTTTTTTTTTTCAATTTAATAGTAAAATAAGATCTATGGCAAACATAAGTTGGCAATACTTTTGCTCTACAACAAATACTGCACACACCAAACATTCTTAGTTACTTATTAGAAACATTTAAAAAAATAATAATAAATAAACATAACATCTTCAGAATTTGTGTTTTTGATATGGGTGTCATTTACACTGTAGAAAAAAAGCCCAAGTATTGTCAACTTATGTATAACACAGACCTTTTTTTTTCTCACAAACTGAAAAACCCCATTATAAAACCTCAAAGGAGAATTTCAAGGGATCCAGGGGCGAATTAGTCTTCCGGGTTTTGACGTCTCAACCGCAGCACTCTGACTTTATAATGGGAGCGTCTCGCCAAGTAGTCAATCAAAACATTCAAAATCAACAGCATTTTGGAATTATCAAATTAATTCATGTTGGATTACCTATATACAAAGCTTCATGATAGGCTGAAAAAAAAATCTTGTTTATCTCTTTATCTCTATCTCTCTGTATAACATTGATTAGTCTTATGTTGCCTACATTTGCTTATCTTGTCTAATAACATGCAAGAGCGCTGTCTCTGTCAAGTCAAAGTTTGTCGCAAAGTTCTCGCCATCTCGGAAACGCCACGCGGATATTGATCCTCATTTTATTTCTCCCTTTGTCCCAAAGTTTGCTTGCCATAGTCCAAATGTTTGAACGAAACAACAAAAGCGCACCGCTAAACGTTACGGTGCTGTCCGTGTCTGTTGTCATAGTTACTGTGCAGAACAAGGGGAAACCAGGGAAAACGCAGAAATTACGTCACTGACAGGCAACAAGTGACAAAGGAGGAACGGGGCACTTTTTAAAATTGTGAATTTCTCTGAATTTACAAATTCTTGGAAATATTCAAGTGCATCGCTGAACGAAATATATAACACTGTGCAATTGGTTTTTGGATATTTTAATATAAACAAAATTACATATTGTGCCTTTAATAGTACTACTAATAATAATAATAATTACTATTTGATATAAATGAATATGTTATTTTATAAGGTATTTAGACTTGTTTTCATTACACTTGTTTTAAGAGTAAATTGCACTCAATATTGTTAGACACAAAGAAAATTAATATTTGCAGTTAAAAATTACTTGCAAATTTTCTCTCCCTTCATGAAATAAACTTTTTTCTTAAGGAGAGAGAGAGGGAACGAAATATAAAATCACAAAGTTCAGTAGTCCAAAGAGTTGCACAGCCACAATCCTGAACAGGCTGAAATGGTTTTGACATCATGCCGAGAGATGAAGCAAGGTTTTGTTATGGCAATTTTTATTAATCACCTTGTTCAAGACCTGTGAGGGATGGAAAAATCGATCCAGTTCTCAAAATGTATAGCTAAGCATACAGAAGGAAATTCAATTAGAGTAGCAAAGCCATGCATGCTGGAAGATTCAATTAAACTTGGGAATGCATTGCTGTGAGAGGGAACGCGGGATATATTTAAACATATTTTAGACTGAACTTTTTACATTAAACTTTAAGGTATGATTTTTCTTGATTAATGCCTGAGGAACAGGATTATGGAACACCTGTGCTTCAGGTTTGAAGATGCGAGATATTAAAGAGATTATTTTTAATCATCCCATCCAATAAGAGGTTCAATGATAATGCTCATTTTCTCCTACTTTAGTGAAAATACATTAAAAATGAAATTCATACAAACAGTGACCTATTCTATGATGTGCATGTTGCTCCCTAAATAGGTAATAATATTTTTGAATTATTTATTGACATTTGTAAAAAATAAATATATATATATATATATATATATATATATATATATATATATATATATATATATATATATATATGAATATATATTATAATAATAAATAAGAATCATTTTATTTTGAAAAGCATATTTAAGAAATGTTTTGATAATAACTTTCTTTTTTTTCATATGAAAAAGACGTTTATTTTTTTTTAAACCAATATAAATCTAAACATGCAAAGAGAACTGAGACAAAGAACTAGATATTTTATATTAATATTTATTTGTTTATTTTATTTTATAGTGGACTCTCTCTTATGTAATTGATCCAGGGATGGAAAATCACAAATTTAATATCTCCAATCTTCTCCAAGATAGCAATGAGATGCATATAGAGCAAATAGAGGCTTTTGCTGAGACTTTACTAATAGAAAGATACCAAAATGTATTACATCAAAGGAGAAACGGCATTGATGCTTAAATAAAACATAACTGAGAACTCCATCAAGTCTTCTCAGCTATGAAATCTCTGAGCAATAAAACTTCCCTCTGGGGTGGCACATCAGACTTAACTTTTCTAATCAGCCCATAACCTGAATCCTTTGTGTCAGCCACCTAGAGAGATACATAAAGTTCACAGCAGCAGAAATGACACCGCAATCACTTTGCAACCCAATCCTTTAAGGCCAGACCCCAGGGACTCAATATTATTCTTTAGTTGTTGTGATAGCATGCGGTAAAGGCCATTGAATTATGTTGAAGTTAAATAATGGCCTATCAGTGCAACTGCATTACAGACAACAGGCTCTTTTTCTGCTGTAAGAGCAGCAGGCCTGCCCAGAGCTGTGATCAATAGGTTTGTAATGCACTATAAACTTTCAACAGGCGGCCAGGCTGGCAAGCCAGTGCAATGGTCTCCCTCCCCACTCCAAAGCATGACAGCCTGTTTGTCGATCATAAAAGAAGAATCACAGGGGCAGTATTTGACAGCTTTTCTGCTATGATTGCTCAGTTAAGGGTACTCTGTGAGTAAACTAATTGAAAATTCTATTTGTTTTGACATTTGGGGCCATGAGACAACAATAGAAAGTCCATTTGGAGGGATCAAAACTGAGTTACCACAAGAGAAGATCTGACGAACTTTTATTGCACTTCTGGAACACACTTCACGATTCTTCCACGTTCTTAAAGTTCAATAAAAGTTTTATGGTTTAATGTGAAATAAATGTTCTATTGTGTATAGTAGGTCTCTGTAAATCTGCTGTATTTTTTTCCCCCAAACTCCTTTTATGTATTTACACCCCCCCCCCCCCGCCATTCTGTTTTAATATATCTGGATTCTGTTTTATGGTTTAAATAATTGTTAATAATCAAAAAGGATGTCTAATCAATTGAATTTATGACACTTTAACATTTCACATATCGCATTTAATTTGTTAAAATTTTAACAATATAATTTTAATGCTTACTATACAAGGAATGCAAATATGAATATGACACAGATTTATAAGTAATCCAACTTGCGAGACAGTATGTGACAAAAGACACCAACAATAATCGACAAGGGTCAGACAAGAACAGTGAGAATATGTACAGAGTAACTGAGGGAACTAAACAGGAACAGCTGAGTAAGGAATAACATAATCAGACACCAAGGTAACTAATAAGAACATGGCAGACAATGAACAAATCAGAACACATTTGCTCCCCCTCCAGAAGGCACGACTTTGAGCCGTGACAGAAGAAAGTTCAGAAAACAGACTGGGGATGGACTGAACCCTGGGGACGTTGGCCACAGAAACTATGGTGGCAAGGAAGGGGGAAGGAGCCAGAGTGGAGCTTGACCTGATGGGCTGGGCAACACCCGGGAGCCGATCAACGGCGGGGGAACCCTGGATGGTCGAGGAGCCCGCAAAGCCGCATAGCTGATGGACCATGGCAACATGGCAGATCCGGAAGAGCTGAGCCGCTGACTCGTGGGATTGAGGCAATAACCAGAGGGCAGATGACCAGGGGGGACAATATGGTGAAGGAGCCTGAAGGGGAGGTTGGTGGAAGGGAAGAATCCAGTGATGCCAAAAGGGTGCAAGGTCAGGGCGCAGCCCGAATCCATGAAATCCGTAACTGCAGCTGGGTTTCGACCGCCGAAGGCTGACCTGGAGTGTCGAGTGACTCCAGTGGAGCTTCTGGGTAGACGGACCATGGAGGAGGTAAAGGAGTGGTGGGTCAAGGTGAGGGCGACAGGCTGATAGGTCGAGGTGGATGGGTGGGCCTGGAGGCCCAATGTGCAGCCAGGGACTCAGCTTCAAGCCAATCCGGTGGCCGGGAGAGCCAGAGGTGTGGAGGATGAGCCACACAGGGTGAGTCGTGGTGGCAGAGTCGAGGAGCAACAAAACAGCAGTGGAGCCGACGGATCCAGGGGGCTGGCCATGACCAGCGACGAAGACAGACAACAGGCAGGGGTACGGGCAGAAGATTTCCGAACGGGAACGGTAAAGAAGGTGATGATGTGAGGGTGGGGACTAAGGTGGGAAAAGGATCCACGGACCAAAGGTCTATCAGGTCACAGTCCGGTCCAGGCTCTGAAGTTTTCTGGCTCTAGCACAACCTCTGTGGGCGTCTTGGGCTCGCAAGCTAGGGAAGAAAAGCCACCGTTCTGAGGGATCCAGGCCAAGTACCCCAGATACGGCCTGTTCTCCAAGAGGAGGAGAAGATGCAGCATGGGTGAGTTCATCATTTTCATTTTTCTCAATCTTGAGAGGTCAGTTATTCTGTAACGCTCACGAAAGCGAAAATGAAGATGACACAGGTTTATTAGTAATCCAACTTGCGAGACAGCGCACGACATAAGACACTGACAATAGCTGACGTGGGACTGAACTGAACAGTGAAAATACACAGAGTAAATGAGGGAACTAAACGGAAACAGCTGAGCAAGGATTAACGTAATCAGACAACAAGGTAACTAATACGAACATGACAGACAATGAACAAATCAGAACACCCGTGACAAATATACCCTTTGAGAAGTGTTTCCTTTTTTGGAATGTCTTTTTAAGCCTGCCAAATAGTCCTCCTTGTTGGCAGAGGCTATTTACACTAACTCCACCCACCATTGTCAAATTGAGCCAGACAAAATTACAAAAGAAATCCTTTTGGTTACTGGAGCAATTGCATGGAGTTTATAATACCACAACACAATATAAACAGCACTACAGTGAGTGCTAAGAAAATACTGCTATTTTCACTCTTTTGTCTGTTTTAATTTTTCTGGATTCTGTGATATATAATGTATTAAAAATGTATTATCAAAACAGTAGTAATCAAATTAATACATGAAACTAACAATTTAATTAATATTTCAAAATGTGAGCAAATTAAATGTGTACAATTCCTTTCATTTTTTGGCAAACAAAGTGTTGTAGAACAGACAATGATTGTTTAAATTAAAACATGGTTGAAATATTTTTCTTTTTATTTTATAGTTTTTATTTTTTGTTATTATTACTTTCGTAGTAGTACATTCTACAATAGTAATATATTTGTGTCATCATTTCTTAGTTTTTTTTTATTATTATCAAACTTTTATTTTGGCCTTTGGTTGTAGTACCTTTGAGTTTCTCTGTGCATCTTATGATAATAAGATGCACATAATAATAATAATAATCACACTCTCGGAGCAGCTCTGGAGATGAAGATGTCCTCATATAGTGAGATGGCAAAATCACAAAGTGTCATGCATTGATGAGTATAGTAGTAGACCAAACTGTGCCGCTCATTCACTCTGAGTGAAACCGGAGGTTAATACTCGCGGATAGACACTAGACCATAATGGCAATTTGATTAAGTGTACAGCCCTACTTTCGATTTACTCATCCAAATTTTGCCAAATTCTCTGAAATGCTGCATTTCCCAGTAAATTCCGCAATTCCATCAATGTTTTCGCATTGCCCTAGTCTAGGCTTTAATAATATCCCTAGTCTGTGCTTTCAAGCCAAGATTAAGCTCCCAAAAGGTTCAAAAAATATATAAAAACCCTCCTAAGAACATAAGAAACCAACATCTGTTTTCTTATAAATCACTGTATTTAAGTGTGAAAAAAAGAGAAAAGAAATGCCACATCTGTCCTGTTTCAGAGAGTGAAACATTGTCATTGATTTTCAATGAGAGCGAAGAGTCCACCCACATATAGACCAGTGGCATCCCTGTCAGCAGAGTGATGTCTCTGCCCCTCCTGGATACGACCTTGATGATTAGTGATGCAGCCTCCTGGGTGGCAGACACCTCCATCACCTGTCAAACTCACTAATGTAGCCCCTCTGAGCTGCTCCCCGGTCTCAGCTCCTTAACGTTTTGTCATGTAAGGTCCTTTGTAAGTTAACATTCATTGGTATATACATCATATAGTTTTCATGGTTCAGTTGTTGGTTATTTTATAGTCCATGTCATGTGACTGAACTTCCAACTATGAACCATGAAAATGCGAACACAAATAGTTTAATAAAAGATGAACATTCTTCTAATGGTACTTTCATGTAAAGAACACTGTGTGCCAGACATCAATGTGTGATCCAGCTTCTAGACACCACATGACATATCAGTTTCTCACTCTGCAGATGTGAACTTGTGCTCTGTATCTTACATCATGCTGAGAAGAATCAGATTTCGGCGTAGTTGGATCAAGGGAGAAATACTGGTATATTAATGTATTATGGTCACAGCAGGCTCTTTCCCCTTCTGTGTGATACAGGCCCCAACGCCGGTCACAGTTCTCCCAGGGTGGCAAAGGCTGGGCAATGCAGATTTGCATTTGTTTATCATTTGAACTTTCTGCATTATTAATTCTGCCGTCATTCTCGATCCCACTTCACTGCAAGGAATTCGCCACTGGTTAGCAATGTGTTCCTGTTTGTGACCACTTCAAGTTGTGATTAATTATTGATGATATCATATGGTTTTGACATAAACAGTGTTTCCTGTTTAGTAATATCTCTGTGATTACAAGCGTAACGAGATAATCATGGGGAACCACTTTTTCCGTTGGATCCTTAATGAATAACACATTACCCCTTGTGAGATGCCTTACTGGCTACTGCCTAGGCATCATTGTGAGTATTTGTAAAAAAAAAAAAAAAAAAAAAAACTATTGTATTTAACATTAAATGTTATTTCTCCATTTTTTTTTTTTTTTTTGGCTACTCTGTACTTTGGCTGAGTACTAAAGTTATTAGCAACTTTTATTTTGACTAGATTTTTGATAAGTCTACTCTTTACTCCAATACATTTGTGATTAGTAATGCATTTACTCATTACATCTGCATTACTCCTAACTTGTTCTGCAGCAGTGAAAATCGTTTTGCCTTTACTCACCCAAACTGATCAATAAGACCGCTCTACACGAATGTGAGCGCAATTGCAATAGAGATGAGGTCAAATCCTGCACATCCAGTGCAAGTAGGGTTTGACTATTTCATTTGATTTAACATTATGTTATCCATTATATTGAAGAGAACTTTTTGAAGGGTATTGGTTTACTTATGCCCTGTTTGAACACTTGAGCTTAACAGAGACTTGAGTTTTTTGACGTTTAAGAGGCTGTTGTGTCGTTATTGCTATTGCGTTATTCCCGGGGTTGGGGAGTAACGAAATACAAGTAACTTAGTTACGTATTTAAAATACAAAATTTGAGTAACTGCATTTCATTACAGTTACATTTTAAATGGGTGGTAATCAGATTACAGTTACATCTGAAAAGTATTTTAGATTACCAAAGTAATTACTTTGAATTTTAATGTCATTTAAACAGCAATTGGGGATTCTCTGACTCTGACAGTCTGAAAAAGCGGAGTTTCATCAACATTTTAATACTTTTAAGAGGGATCATAAAAATGTTGTTGTTTTTATTTAGTACTGTCCTGAACCAGACAAAATGACTTTATTGAAAATTAATTTATAAAAAAAAAAAAAAATGCCCAACTGTCCATTTAACTGTCCTGTCATGACCTGGATGATCCACAATTGTTTTCATGTTTTTTGATAGTTGTTTGTGAGTCATTTTATAATTGTAAAAAAGGTAACTGCAACGTTTTCTCAGAATTTGTTTTTTTCTCCTCACATTTGTGAGTTTGCATTTCACAATTCTTACTTGTTTTTCTCAGAATTGCGAGATTTAAACTCACAATTGCAAGTTATAAAGTCAGAATTGGGAGATATAAACTTGCAATACTGACTTTTTGTCTTGCAATTGTGAATACAATATCTGAGTTTATATCTCGTATTTATGATTTTTTTCTCAATATTGTGAGTTTATATCTTATAATTATGACTTTTCTCAATATTGTGAGTTCATATCTCATATTTTTGACTTTTCTCAATATTGAGTTTGTATCATAATTTTGACTTTTCTCAACATTGCGAGTTTATACCTCACAATTCTGCAACTTTACATCACGCAATTCTGAGGGAAAAAGCCAGGATTGTGAGAAAAAAACTTGCAATTAGCTGTTTTGAGTTTGTTCCACATTTATTAGTATTCCAAAGTATTCTAAAGTATTTAGATTAAGTTACTAAACTTGAGTAATGTAACGAAATACGTACCAATTACTTTTTAAAGCATGCATTTTATAATCTGTAGTGAAATACATTTTAAAAGTAACCTACCCAGCCCTGGTTATTCCTCACGAATCAACTGTTTCTTGTTTTTCACTAGCATGTCACATAGACACTTAGGTGAGGAATAGTGCATCTTTGGGCATCTATGAGTAAAATACTGTCAAATCAGAGACTCTAAGACATTTACTTACTTGGTAGTGGAATTGGTCACTTGTAATGGAGTCATTTTCGCTCTAAGGTATCTCTACTTTTACTTGAATATGGTTTTCAGGTACTCTTTACACCTCTGGTCAACTGGTGTGTCATTGTCATGTGACCTACCAGCATCATTTCCCAGCCATTCACAAATTCTCTCCCATGGCCTCATTTGTCCATTAGATGCGCACTTCATATCTCGCCAGAAATAGTAAGTCGTCCATGGTTTTGTCTACTGGTTTATGAATACTAATTCAGACATACTACTATTTTCGTATATTGTCCAGTAGACATGGATACAGCCATGGCTTTGGAATGCTACTGTTCTCCCTAAGACTCTGTGTCAGATCAGGTTAAGAATAGGCACTACATGCATGCAAACATCTTGAATTATCAGTACATCTCATGCAGAACATGTACCTTTAGTGTGAAATTGAGAGGGGGAAGCCATTGAAATTGCTATGTGAAGAGTTCTGTCAACCTACAGCTGGGCATTTTCCATCCTGGCCTTTTACCCTTGTGCTAACATATTTTAAAGGTTCAAAGTGGCAAGGCTCCACTGTAACATGTTAGTCACACATTCTAGTATGAGTCGCGCATTAAAATGAGAGGCCCTGAAATCAGCTTGGCCCACCTGGACCAGACCTCTTCCAACTGACTAACAGTCTGTCACCATGACTGGCATGCAAGTAGTCTTAAATGGAAATGGCTACTGGATGTTATTTTCCACACATGTTCTCTTTTGTATCCATGTACAGAATTTCAAATGTTCATTGAAATACTTGAAAAGGCACAATGAATGTAACTTTCTGTATTTATTCATTCTCAATAATTACATAGTTCACTGACAATTAGTAATTTAGGCACACGTCACTTTAGGGGAAAGGATTATGCTTATAAATGACTGTAAAGACAATTAACTTCACAAATTATTTGTATTTCAAATATACTGTTCTATTGAAAACTGTATTCATCCTAAGGATCCTGAACAGAATCATCGTTACCAAAAATATTAAGCAGCAAAAACTTGTTTTCAACATTGATAATAAAATAAAAACCAATATTAATAATTGAGCACACAAAATAATTGATTCTCGAGTAGCAAATCAGTAATGCTGTTGAAAATTCAGCTTTGCCACCACAGGAATAAATTACATTTTAAAATAAATGCAACCTTGGTGAGCTTAAGAGACTTCTTTCAAATATATAAAAAGATCTTATTTATTCCAGACTTTTGACTGTATATTGTATCTATGCTCACAACTTTTGACACAAGAAGGTTCTCTTCCATTGACGCAGCATCAAATAGCAGGGTGCATATGAAAATGTGTAAAGACACCCACTTCCAACTGCAATAATGTGGTGCACATTAGACAAAAGGGCTTTTTTTTTTAGCTTTTCATACTGCGCTATGCACATCTCTGACAGAAAATGCTCAAGCTGGCCCTAATTGTTTTCCAAAGAATGAACCCGGTGTTTGTCTCCAATGCTTTCCACAAGACACTAAACCAAATGGCTTCTCCAAACCTCGCGCCAGAGCTCCTGGGCACCTTTCAAGCGAACAGACTGAAAGTTTAGTAACTCAGTCATGCCATCATGGCAATGAAAAAAGAAAACATCTGCCAATGTTAGCCACCTGTTCCTTCCAAAGACTACACTGATGGGTATGTTATTACAACCTCACACTCCTGGTGCCAAGACACTGAGAACTCCATCAAAAACAGAACCGTCTCAAGAGAGAGAAAAAACATGAGTGAGGAATCGTTTGGGTACGAAGAAGATCTGTAAGCAATTTGTGCAGAGTAGCATTGCTCCTTTTTATTTTCCCTTGTTTTTTTTTCCATGTGGGCCAAATACCACAGGCCCCAATAAAGAAACAGAAATGTGGTTTAATGAAGTTCATAAATCTGTGTTATTTGCTGCCAACTCCGAGCGCCACTTAATGCGTCTGCAGATCCTTCCCTTCTCGTTCACCCCGCTCCCGCCCACCCCATGGTAAATCCACACTCTCATTAAAGTTACACGTTTTCAAGCCTGTCTCCTTCAGAACCACAAGATCTTGATGTCATCCTGTTTTCCACTGCCGTTTTCCCACTAGCGCTCCATGCAGTAAGACAGGCTTCCTCGTCGTCCCCATGTCATCCATCCTGCCCTTTCGGTCTCAGCCCTGTGCACGGCCTTCTGGGAGAGCGACTCTGATTGTTTTTGATAGTTGTTCTTCACTACTCTGCAGAGGGCAACACTTCATTAAGGACAAATTGCTAACACCTGGTATGTGTTTATTAAGACAAAACCAGCCACATTATTGGCTTCTGAATCCTCTGGTACAAGGGGAGAAGCACCTGAGGCCATTCAACCTCTTTGCGGCCCATAAACAAATAAATCGCAATAAAACAACCACCCAGCTGCTATACCTTGTTACGAGACGGTGGGGCTTCTAATAATGTCGGAAATTTTTCTTTTTACAAGTTTTTTAATATGAACGCTTTCATTCGTTTTGTTCCAGTCACACACTGTACAAAGACGTACCATCGCCGTTTTTTTCCGACAGTGCTTCTGGGCTTTCTGTTCACATTGAGTAATGCTCTCGTAATAAAATCTGTACTTTCAGCTCAAATGCTAATAAACTACCCAATCCTTCCCACAAAACAGAGATCGATAAATAGGTAAATAAATAACAGCTGCGTGACTGCTATAATGTGGGCACACAATCAAAAATAGACCATTACATCCATTGTTTCCTGTCAGTCCGGTAAGGTCCAACAGGAGATCTCTGTCTACAGGTAATCATCCCTCAAATATAATAGATCATTAAAATACCACAAACTGGGCAACCCAAGGATTTCCAGCAATCTGGGTTCAACTAACTAGCTCAAGATGAGTGCTCCATTCAAGCCGTAGCATGATGTCCAGGAGAGGAATACCGAGAATGGTTGGACTCCTCCTAAAGCTGAGTGTAAAGGATTGTTTGGTCCTTTACAATTGTTGCTTGTACAATATTGCTGCCTTCAAGTGCACTGGGAAACTCATACCTACAAGTCGGGCATTCGTTATTACAACACGTGATGCATTCAAGTTGGAAACATAATGGAAAAAAGATTCTTGATTCAATTTTGCATACGACGAGAAATGTCCTAAATGATTTCATGTTTAACGTGTTATTTCATTTTTTTCCTAGTGATATTCAAGCATATTTACAAGCTGTCGAATTCATAAAATTGAAAATCCATGAAATTACCTTATAAATAATAAAACAACACAAATTCCATTCCTGGTCCTCTCTAGGGATGGCTGACACAGTGTCGAGATCCCGAAGCGTTGATGTTTCGAATCACTGCTCCGAACTGTGATTCAAAACACCTATGTCACGTGACTACGGCTAAACGAAGCTTCTGCGCGTTTCGACAGGTGGCATGCTTGCCGAGTCTGCGTTTGATTGACAGGGGCGGGAACAAATCACACAATCGCTCATCTGTCTCAACTCCCTCAAAGTTTAAAGGAGGAGTTAATGCACCTTCACCTTGTGGGTTTTTGTGAGAGGAGAAAGCAATTAATATTTTTGAATAAAAAAATTGAGACCATTGTGGATTGATTTGTTTTATTAATTTTCATTTTTCATGACGAAAATAACCTAGTTATTATTATTATTATTATATATTATAGTTATATAGTGAGGATGTTAAAAACGCACCACATTAACAAAAACACAACACTTTTATTTTTTTAAACGGTTTGTTGTCAAAATTGTTTCAGATAACGTGCAATTGACCACTAGGTGTCACTGTGAAGACGAGTGTCGGTATGGTTTCGAAGCCTCGACACAATACGGCACATTTGCTTCAACTGTTTCAGTGTTTCATGAAGCCTCGCTCTGCCCACCACTAGTCCTCTCTCGTCCTTCACTGTCGTCGCTCCCCTTTTATGCTTCCGGAGCTTCTCCTTGAGAGATACGAGACCGGTGCGCCGCGCAGCTGGCGCTCATTATCACTCGCATCACCAGCCTCGCGCCGTTCCCTCATGGCTCTCGCCAGCCCTGCTCGTCACAAAATCATTCATGTTGCCACTTTCAACGCTACAGCTCATGTATCCTCTAGAATTCTGCATTTCCCACTTGTACACGCAACCCGTAAGAGTTTTGTTCATCTTCAGAACACAAATGAATATATTTTCATTGAAATCTGAGTGAATTCTGTCCCTCCATGAACAGCTATCGTAAAACTAATCCATGTGAATTAAGTAGTTAATCCAAATTTTCTGAAGAGACATGATCACTTTATACACTGAACAGCTTTAATCTATACTTTTATTCACATAAAACATTCAACAACGTACACATCAGTTATGGTAAACGGAAGCTCAAGCTTGCTTGCTAGACATATGAGAACCATATGAGGTTGATTCTTGCGTTCGGCAAAACGTTTTGAGCTTCTAAAAGAGGTTTGTTCTCACGTCAAGCAGGTTTGGTTGAGCTTCTGTTTATGTTTGCTGATCAATGTTTATATGTGAATAAAAGCCTAAATTAAATCTGTTCATCATATAAAGTGATTGTGTCTCTTGAGAGAATTTGGACAAAACTGCTCCATTCATATGGATTAGTTCTGCGATCTCTATATGAACTTTTTGAAGCATCAAAGTGCCAGTTGCTTAGCTTTCATCACAGGGACAGAAATCGAGGGAGACAAAATTATGAATTACGACAGAATTTTTATTTTATCTATTTGAGCTATCCCTTTAAATGGTACAGCGAGATCTTGAGTAAGTCAGAGACTATTGACTCTTGATTGCATTTTTTGATATCCGTAGAAAGATAGAATTCAAATGGTGTTCTAAAGAGTCAAGTAAGCTCTTGCAATAATGTTGTTAATGTTTTGACTGGAAAAGAAAATTTCTGAAACTGTCAAAATATGGCAAGATTCACTGCATGTGGCTGGCGATAATAATGTCACACTAAACAGACAAAACTGTGGCAAAAAAATCATATGCAGTGTGCATCCAGATATGTGCACGAAGACCTGCGTGTCTGGTCATGAGGATTTAAGCAAACCCTATATTTGTCAGCACATCTGAATTATCACGCTGTCAGGCTGGCGATGACTAGTTAGATGTCTCTCCTGTGACTGCTGAAATCACACGTACATTTTGCTCTAATTAAACCACCAGAGAACATAAGGAACTGTCATGTATTCAGCTGAAATAAGTTGAAAGCGCTGCATTAAGATTAAAATTTGAACTATGGCTTGATGGGGCGTATTAACGCAATATTTTACATTTTACTTTACGTTTATCGTTTTGCTGATTTAATACAGGAAGTTTTTGTTGTTGTTATTGCATAAAATACAGGTCTTCCTGGCTAATACAGTATGGTCGTCAGCCTTGTAAATAAGTAATGAAAAAACAGCGATTGCCTTAAAAACTTTACTTCCTTGCACCATATTCAAAATCTTCCATTGCTCACGTGTCACATGAAAACTAACAACGATTGTGTGATATTGCTTACATAGCCTACAGCAGTGCAATAAATAGGAAGTTAGTGTTGTGTAACTTACGTTTTAGGCAATATTGCCAGTTGCTTTCCTTGATTTGCTTCTCCAACAAAAACATTTCAGAATGAAACCGAAGAAGTAGTAGTGGTGTTTAATCCCTGAATGATTCAGTGTTTTTGAAAAGATCAGTTGAATCAATGATTCAATTGCTCATTCATAACATTCTGGGCTTTGTTTAAGTCCACTCTTTTATGCCTTTCCCTCACTAACTTCCCTTCATCCATCTCGTTCACTTGGATGTACATCATTGCTTACACTGCATAAGTGCCCACTACTGGTGGAACCCTTGCAATGCATTTACATTTACATTTACATTTAGTCATTTAGCAGACGCTTTTATCCAAAGCGACTTACAAGTGAGGAAAACAAACAAGCGATTCTTCATGAATTGGCAAATAACACAGGAAGTGCTCACAATACAGCACTTTAAATGGAAATTTAAATGGAACACCCTATCCCAGGGTTGTCTAAACTCTGTCCTAGAGGGCCAATGTCCGGCAGAGTTTAGCTCCAACTTGCCTCAACACACCTGCATGGAAGTTTCTAGTATGCCATATAAGACCTTAATGAGCCAGTTCAGTTGTGTTTAATTGGGCTTAGAGCTAAACTTCGCAGGACAGTGCGAACTTCCAGGAGCAAGACTGGAAACCCCTGCCCTAAGCCCTTGATCACTTTTAGGTAAATTAAGAGTGAGTACTGCAAGTTGCTGTTGTGACATCACAATCGTGTTGTTGTGGTCCGTAGATCTGCCTGAAGTGTACATATAAGTAGACTCGCTCCCAGGGTCAAAATCGAAGGGTCAAGGGTCCGTCCAAATAAACTTCCCTCATTCCCCGTCCAAATAAACTTCCCTTGACTGCCTTTGCAATGATCACTTTGACGCTTTAAAACGTTCATAAAGAGATCGTAAAACGAATCCATATGAACTGAGTGGTTTAGTTCAAATTTTCTGAAGAGATTTGATGCCTTTTTATGACGAACAGATTTAATTTAGGCTTTTACTCGCATGTAAACATTGATCACCAAACATAAACCGAAGCTCAACCGACTCTTTCAACCCACTTGAAAGAGTAACTTACTGGTAAAAGCAACACTGTTTAACGTATAAGTACATAAATAAAAGCAGTTATTTACTCCCCATACTCTCCATATTTTGCTGTCAAAACTGTCTTGCTTCCTCCTGTCCAAAATTAACTCAATATAAATAACTTGCACACATGTGGTGAGGGTGTAGCTTTTGGATTGTTCGAGACACGAGGCATATGCACACAATATAAAATGCATTGGCAGCAAGTACTACAACCATAAATGAATTCAGCCAATGAAATGCAGTGAACACAAGCTTACTATGGCTAAAAGGACTCTATTGCATTGTTACAGGCAGAATATGTATCATTCATGCTCTGTAAAATTAAAATCATGTCATTATGATGTGTTGTCATAGAAACACCATTCACAAAACCATGGGAAAACATTACACCATCACATGATGTTCAAGTTGTTCCAAGGTAGGTCAATTTCCGATTCTTGAAAGGCTTTGTTATGTTTCCTTAATGTTTTCCTCCAAGGTCTGCTGTTAGCTTTTATAAAATTGAGGAAAATTCAATTAATTCAGTACAGCTTGCTTTAGTATTACCTTCATGCAATGCCGTTTCCCTCACCGTGCTGGGCCAAATGTTTATTTCAAGGCATCTATAGTATCAGCTCAAAACAGGGAAACCAAAGTTCTTAGGTATATCTCCTTTTTTGTTAAAGAAATGACTTCTTTATACAAGCTGAGTGTCTCCACAGTTAGCATCAAGAGGTCAGCAGTTTAATTTGTGACTCCGGTTAACAGCTTGCAGTACAAAGACCCAGGCACCGTGTATATGTGTGGTGTGTGGGTTTTCAATTTCTCTTTATGCTAGGCATGCTGGCTTTCTGCACAGTGCCCATAGAGTACTGGCACTCCTACTGCAAGCTCTGATAATCAGATCTCATTATATTATATATTATGAGCTTACATAGAAGCAACTGACTTTGTAAATGATATTTCACTCATGTTTGCCCTCTAAATTAAAAATTGATTTCACATGCAGCACTTACTTACAAAGCACAAAAAATTATTAAATAGTATTACCATGTTAATCTTTGAAGTACACCATAGTGCCAGATTAATACCACGGCACTGGAAAAAACATACCTACATTCTTGCAAAACTCCAAAACTGGCACACTACTATGTTATTGTTGCTGTGTGATTTGCAAACTAGTACACTAAAACCAGCCATAGGTGTATTAAACATTTGGAACAGCATTGCACTTGAAAAATGGGGAAAAAAAAGTCATGATAAAAGAGCTCAAAGACATGTAGAATCAATCTAAAATGGCACGTTTTTATCTCACATTTGCTTTTGTTAACACTATTGGTTAGATTTAGTGCAGGTGTTAGGCCATATTATAGAGCACAAAGTGGAACATGTTCCTGGAACAACATTCCGCATGTTTGAGGAAAATATTTACAGTTGATGTTAAGTTTAGGCTTAAAACCAGGGTTAGGTGCTTCTACATCAGTGATATTCACATTTCATTTAACTCTGGGTTAGAGTTAGGGGTAGGGATATGGTTAGGACTAAATTTTCAGATGTTGTTCCAGGCTCAAACAAATATGTTGATTCAGAAAACATATCTTGGCAAAATCATGGTGACCTTGGTGGGGAATATACAGTAGCAATCATTCAGTACATTCTCTGTGGAAAATCCAACAAAAATATGGTTGCTGGTTTCTGGTAGACCATCAATAAACCAGCTATCAAGTCAAAATGGCACAAAAGCACCATAAATTGGTCCATATAATACATTTTAAGACTTCTGAAGACATACGATAGCTTTATTTTGGGAACAGAGCCCTTTTTTGTTATATCAGAACTTGACAGTCACTGTCCACTTTAACTGATGTCCACTTTTATCCACTTTTTAATTGAAAAAAAAAAAGTTTCCACAGCAGAAGTAAAGTATTTTATTTTTGGAGGTTAGAACAATGTTGATTGAGCAAATTATGAAATATGTTATCTGGGGGGTAAAATATAACTTTTAATGGTGAAGCTGGTTTGTGGAACATGGTAGATAGTCCAAAGTCTTCCAGTCCAGCCAGATGCCAATCAGCTGGTAGTCCAGTTAAAGACCAGTTGGCATGTTCCAAAACACAGCTACTAACTTAAGTTGGTTTTGGCATGTTTTTTCAAACATGGACTGTATATATCAAAGTACCACATTTTTCCAGTATAATACCATAGTACAACCATAGTAGCCTACTTTTTTAAAAGCGTAGAAAGCGGAAACATTAAAAAATTCAGCAAAACTAGATATGTTTTTACTATCAAAGATAGCTATAAAAATAGGATGTGCAGATCCAACAGATGTCTTAAAGATGAAAACATACATAAACATGCCAACACAGGAAGGGCTTTTCAGCATATGTGGAAATATATAGCAAACTCACACAGGTTAAGCAGGTACATTGCAAACATATTGCAATGTTGAATAAATTATTCAGTTTGCGTTCTCTCATATAATTCATGACAGAAATAGAATGATGTGATGTGTACTTTCCACTTTCCCCCCCAGTATTTTCTTAAAGCACTTAAGTGATTGAGTACAATTTTTTCACAGCTTTGCCAAACTTTGAGGCACATGACTTGCCCACGTGTCTGTAAGTGATATAGATGTCCTCAATCGTAAAGGAAGTGCAGACTGAGGTTTATGAAGCAATTTGTTCATAGGGTTCATAGCAGGCAAACCTCAGAGAATGCCTGGCATGGATTCTATTCATAGTAAGAATGTGGGGTCTTTTATCCCCTCCAAAAACACAAGTGAGACAGATAACACACTCTTAGACGTCTCATTGATGGCGTGAAACACTAGCGCACCCTGGTTCCCACTTTCTCTCAACGCCCCTTCCCCCCGGCCTAAGAACACTACGCTTGATCCACACCTTCTGTTATTGTTAAGGAAACACTGGAGCGTGCTCTCCAATCAAGAATGCATTTCCCCTAGAGCCCTGGCTCTGTCCACAGCCAAAGATTTCAACCTGAGCGAGTTCAGGGAGACTGTTGAAAAATATAGAAGAACGGATCTTAAAGCCAAGGCAAGAGAGAGAATGTGAGAAATGGTTTGGCTCTGTAACAAGAAGAAAAAATAACATTATGAGCCGAAGGTTGGTGTGGAGTCCCAAGGAGCACAAAAGACAAAAGAGCAATTGTGCACCACAGAACACATGGCCAACAAAGTTAAGCACATGCTCACAACAGCTGTAACACCACTAATGGGCAACAGCAATGTTATAATATGCGTGTCATCCACATCTGTCGATTAAAGGGATAGTTCAACCAAAAATGACAGTTTGGTAATCATTTATTGACCCTTGATATTTGATTGATGATTGATATTTAAAGTATAAAAATAAAAAAAAGTGAAAAATGTTTTTGTTTTTTCAAAAATGTCATTTGAAAGGTTTCATGGAGTAGAATGAATATTCACTCATAACTTTATGAAACATGCTCTGATTGTAGAAAATGAAGTATAATTATTTACAACAGATTCTCACGATTAATGAGTTGATAAGCAGTGCGTTGATCACAAGATATTCCTCAAGGAGTTACGACACAGAAACCCCCACAGGTGCCATCTAATATCAAATTTAGCTTCCACATAGAATTTTCGCTTATAACTTCACGAAACATACATAGATCGTAAAATGGCACATCATTGCCGTGGATGTTCCCGATTGAAATGAGCTCAAAATCAACATAATCCAATGCATCGATCACGAGATATTCCTCATGGAGGACTAAAAAGGCTACCTTGGTTCCAAATGCTGTAACTTTTAATTATTTCATTGTATCACCACAAAATTTGATCCAGATGCAGCTCACATGTAGGTGAACTACATAAAAAAGAATTGTCCTCCTACCCCATTTACATCCTGAGTTATTGCATGTCAAGTTTTCTATCAAATGATACCTACCTTTTGACTCTCCTTGCTATATTTTTGGAGTCTCACTTTTGTCACTCTTAAAAAAAAAAAAAAAAAAAAAAAAAAACAACTCTAAAAATTTCTTCAGTGCTTAAAGGGTTTATATCTCGCAATTCTGACTTCACAACTCATAATTGCGACTTCTGAGAAAAAAAATCAGAATTGTGAGATGTAAATTTGCAATTGTGAGAAAAAAATTATCCAAATTGTGAGATAAAAAGTCACAACTATCCTTTAGTTTTTAGTTTTTTTTTTTATTTCGTGCAAATGCAGAGCTGCATCAGGTGAGCTTCCGAGCAAGTTTCCTACATCAGAAAAGCCATATGGAGCTGTTTAAATGATGCAAAATGAATTGGTTTGCAAATAATGCACGAACATATTTCTACATGGCATGCTTAGTCATTTAAATGTTTGTTGAAAATGGTGTAAAAACCATATGAAACCAACATGAATACAAAGAGGATGAGTAAACGATGGCAACATTTCCATGTAAGGCTGAACTCTCATTTTAAGATAGAACACGAAATGAAAAAAGTGCAAATTTCAGCAGGGAACATGGTAGGTACCATAAAATCATACAATCCCAAGTGCTCAAGGAGTAAATACAATACAGGAAGTAGAACAGCCCACACGAAGACAGGTAATCTAACCATCCAGGGCAAAAGATCAGCCTCAAGCGATTACATGTGATAGTCAAGGTAATAGACTATCAAGTCCACCATTTCCTTGATAAATTGACCAGGTGATTTGAGAGCAATAAGATACTTCATGGCAGAGGGCCACACATTTCCCACCAGGACAGATGATGAACCACTCAGAAGTACCAACTTATACAAAGGTAAATGAGTTAGCAAAGTCAAATACAAAGTGTATTTCACTGCTGGATGTCTACCTACACCCATCGTTTATGATGTCTTCTGTTGGGAGTTCTCTACTCGTCTGATGCTTTTTGGGCAGGTGAAACGAGGCTATTTAATGCACGTCCTAATTTCACTTCACAGCTTGCTGTCGGTGCATTGACTTTAAAGATGGGGAGGTGAAGAAGGTCATCCTCAAACAATGAGGAGGGGGATCTGCTGTCAGGCAGAGAGGGAGTCTAAGCTTAGATCTGCCTCTGGTCTCTTTAATAACGACGACAATCACAATTCTACATGCATACCATCTCACCCAGTGCCTAGACCACAGACTGTCCATTCCCTGTACACACACTGCTAAAGCATACATGGAAATGTCAAAATTCTTGCCATGGAGGCTGCTCAGTTACAACACACACACAAAATGCATGTACATTACAATTCAATTCAGGGTACCATTTGCTTTACTTCCCACAGTAATTTTTAACTGTAGTATTTTTTACAATGTATTACAATTACAGTAATTGACCAATTGTTCTGTGACATCACAGTGAAGCTGGAAACGACTGCTTTAACAGCATAGAATCACAGTAATTGTCTGTATGACAGTGAGCAGTTATTTATTTTTTAGATGCACATTTATTTTTTAACAGTGTCCACAGTGCTGATGCTAAAAAGATTAGTTCACTTCAGAATTGAAATTTCCAGATAATTTTCTCACCCCCATGTCATACAAGATTTTTAATTTCTTTCTTTCTTCAGTCCAGGATTTTACTCCATATAGTAGATTTAAATGGCTACCAACAGGTTGAGGGTCCAAACTGCAGTTTCAGTGCAGCTTTAAAGGGATCTGGATGATCCCAGATGAGGAATAAGGGTCGTATCTAATGAAACAAATAATAATAAAATGTATATATATATATATATAGTTTTTAACCACAAATGCTCGTCTTGCACCAGCTCTGCTCTGTGCCACACATTAAGTAATTATGTTGGAAGGTCACTCATGATGTAGGTGAAAGGACTGCAGTAGAGCTAAAAACTCTTCTTCAACTTCAAAATCGTCAGACATTGTTGATTTGCTTTTTTTTGGTAAAGGGCATTTGGCTTAGTCTTTGTAGACACTGGATCGGTACTTTCGCTTACATTACGTGTGACCTTTCCGATGTGATTATGTAATGCTTGGCAGATCACAAAGCAGTTCAAGACAAGCATTTGTGGTGAAAAAGTATATACTATATATATATATATATATATATATATATATATATATATATATATATATATATATATATATATATATATATATATATGTATATATATATATATATGTATATATATATATATATGTATATATGTATATATATATATGTATATATATATATATATATATATATATATATATATATATTATATATATATATATATATATATATATGTATATATATATATATATATATATATATATATATATATATATATATATATATACATATATGTATATATATAATATATATATATATATATATATATATATATATATATATATATATATGATGTTTTTTCCTTTTTCCTTGTCTGGGATCATAGAGACCGCTTTGACTCTGCAATTTGAACCACCTTGTGGTCCACTATGTGGAATAAAATCCTGGAATGTTTTCCTCAAAAACCTACATTTCTTTTCGACTGAAGAAAGAAAGACATGAACATCTTGGATGACATGGGGATGAGTAAATTATCGAGATATTTTAATTCTGAAGTGAACTAATCTTTTAAGTTTCCAGCATACACTGCAGCATAAATAAATGATTTGTTACTTTTAATTCTTTATAATATTACTAAATATTAAATACAAATATACTCACTCATATTTATTGTAACTTCAAATGAAAATGATCTCTTTATAAGATGTTCCACATTGATTGCCACATGAATATAGTACTTTATTCAATGTAATAACATTTAAATCTCTAAAATTCGGGCTTTTGTTTCATCGTGGCATCTGAAAACTCTCACTGCCAAGAATCATCGTAATGAAGATGGAAGTGCCCACAGAGAGGTCAGTTTGAATGAATGACCCTTACATAAACGCATAAGCCATTCAAATGTTCTCGTGTGAAAACTAAGGTGCATGGGATATGCAAGCATTTTTCATCAGTGCTTAAGTTTTTATTATAGTGCAGAAATATGGAAATCCCATTAATTACGTTTTAAAATAGACCAATAATTCCAGAGCTGGACCCAACATTAACAATAAGAGCTACTTCATGTGTAAATGGCTAAAACACATGAGGAAAAACACCCTTTCCAGGCATTCATTTAAGTCTGTGTGGGAATCTATGAGAAATCTTATAGGATGCCAGACCTGCAATCATTCTTTAAACACAAAGTGCTGTGATTTGGCTTATGGGTTTGAAAACCCAATGGAGACCAACATGAACACACACACCTTACACAAATAAACAGAGAGAATGAACATGGGCAAATTACTGGCTTTCGTCCTGGAAGTATGGATGTTTTTTCAGAAAACATTATCGTTTTATCGGGCAAAGAAGTCATGTAGGGAAAACTAAAAATGTAATATATGACATTTTCCTTTTTTCCTCAATAAAGAGACCACCATGGAAGAATAATATACTTTCTGAGTACGTTTAATATTGACAGCCGGACAATATTTACATTATGTTTTGACATTTTGCTATCAGATTCATTTTCGACACAGGGCACAATATATAGGCTTCCGTGAAAGCTTCTCGAGTTGAAGGGAGTCGAGTGAATTCACATCTTGATATGTCAGCATGGAATCTGCTCTGAGCAAACAAATCCAGCTTTCCTACATGAACCAGACAGATGTGCTTAAACAAACTAATACACACGCATGCAAAAAAAAACGACACAGGGGAGTATACAATCACTCAAACAGAAATACACATACACACACACTTAGGCGAAGGAGAACAGTGTATCCTCATTCCAGGATGAAAGTGCCACACTGGAATCCAATAGTGCGGTTTAGCCTTGTCTTCAGAGATATGGCAAGGACATCCAAACAAAATACTACTCTGTGCACCTCACATTCTCCCTATGTCTGTAAATGCTTAATGTGACCACGGAAACTCTCTGTGCATCCAACCTTTGAGAACTGATCATCATATATTTCACTTTTAATATTTCATCTCTCGACGTGCTCTGATTTTCATATTAAAGTAAATTGGTCCAGGTATAATAGTCAAAGTAAAATGTCATGACATCAGCAATGATTCAAAGTTTCATTTTCCGGCACTTGAATTCGCAGACATGTGACTCATCTGAAATGATTCTAATAAAGGAACAAGTGAGGTCAGCTTTATTATTACTATATCTCATAGTTGGTGTAAGTGGTTTGAACGAGCACTAACCCTGAGAATAAAACTTTAGTGTGTAACGTTTTTGTGCAATAGACTTGAATGATTCCTTAAATCATGTAGCTTAGTGAAGAATCATTTTTCTGTTTTCCATGGAAGTATGACATACAGGGGCGAAAAATAAGTATGTTGTGGCCACGAATTAACAATTCGTTCCCACGACTTACTAATAAGTCAGCATGTTTTACAATTCGTATATTGTGAACACGATACAATAATCCATTCCCTTGTTTTACTAAATCGTCTTTAGTTAAATAAAATAAGGGAACGATCTAGTTCAACTTGGCCACAATTTACTATAATGAGAGAACAATAAATTATGGGAATGACTTCTTAATTCATGGCTACGATTGAACTAAAACAAGTGAACGACTTTGTAAATCGAGGGCACAAACTAGGGAGCCAATTATGTTGTGGGAACGAATTCTTGATTCTTGGCTACAATTGAACTAAAGCAAGTGAACAAATTAGTAAAGGTCACAATCCCATATACGAAAAAGAAGTATGCTTACGTTCATTTTATGAAGTATACTTGTTAAAGTATATTTTTAAGTATACTATGTGAAGAAAGTGTACTAAAAGCATTGTGCTAGTTGTAAACATCTAAGTGTACTATTCCGATACTGATTGGGACTAAGGCTGTGTTCCACTCCACTTTTAGACACACACTTGCGTACTTCCCTAAGCACTTCCTCTTGGGGGATTCCCTGCCGCCATTTTGAAGTGCGTTCCACTTTGTGAAGTGGACGAGGGAAGTTTATATGGACAGACCCTTGCTCCCTCGATTATGACTGAGGGAGTGAGTCTACTTCATATGTGCACTTCAGGCAGCTCCATATAAAACAGTGCAACACGATTGTGACGTCACCACATATCGAGCTTAATTTACCCTACCACAAACAACTCTATAATACATTATTATTATTACTTTTTTAATATTAAAAACAACCCAAACCCACCCATATACATATAGAATGATGCATTAAACTATTTTGTAAGGGGAAAACAAATTAAATAATAAATCGGATTCCAAGTGATCAAGGGCTTAGTATGTTCCAGTTCAGCCAGTAGTGGCCACTCCTGCAATGAAAGCAATGATGTATATCTGAGTTAACAAGATTGAGGGAAGTTAGCGAAGGAAGGGCATAAAAAATGAAATGGAATGCGGCCTAAATTGGCCCACTCTATTGTATATAAAAGTATACGTTTAAGTGCACTATAAGTGTAACAGTAATAAACTTAAAGTGCACAACTATTTCACAACTATGTTTCCCATTTATACTACAAGTGAACTTAGTAGTTTATCATTTTAATACTTGTTGTACACTTTGAAATGCACTCTCAATAAACTACTGGTTAAGTTTTATACTGCTTAAGTATTTATACTAGTTGGTTTTTTATACTAGTTAAGTATACTTGTAAGTTTTCTTTAAGTGAACATAACATCATACTTATAGTTTACTATTTACATATTATTTTTGCACTTTAAGTATACTACTATGTTCCTATTGAGGAATTATTTTTTTATACTCAAAAAAAATATACCTTTAAGTGTATTTTAAATCGTTCCATTTTACATTTTATTCTAGCTGCATCCTTTTTTATCAACACTTTAATGTGGGTAAGTTAAATTTAAAAAAAAAAAAAAAAAAGCAAAATTTTAAACAAAATCGCATTTTGGTCAAAGACTATCTCTGGATCAGATTCAGAATGATGATCAAAACACAGATGGCGTAGATCGAGTTCATCAACACCCCCAAAGCTACATATTAGCTTTGATCTATATGCTGTTTAATGTTTGATGATCGTGACATATCGAGTCGCATTGCAATATATATACTATATGGTCACAATCGATAAGTATAAATCTGCAAAAATTAGAAATTAGAAAAGAAAAGTTGTTAGACCAGATAAAACATCTATACACCAGCTTAGGAGATCATCTCAGGCTGGTTTAAGATGTTTTTTTGTCAGGAGAGCTTTTTCCTTAGAAATTAAAAGATGAAATTTTCCGGCCACTTTTTTGCAATTAGTTCCTGAAGTAACCAGCTTTTGTTTTGCGTTCAAACTGTCGAGGCTCTCAAACATCAAGGGCCCCTAGCAGTCAGCGAGACATTGAATTCTGTCAGCCTGCAATGCAGCAAAAAATAACAATTAATCCTTCAAACAATGTGATGTGTTGTTAAATTGAGGGTGTGTGAAGTTTATTCCTGACAGACTGCTTTTTGCACTCTAACTGATTGCTGCTGCTGCTGGATAATCTAGTGTGTAGGTGTGTGTGTATGTATGTGTGTGTGTTTTAATTAAAGTTACATGTGAACTGGGAGAAGTTGAATTCAGAGGAGGCAAGGTGAAAAATTGTCTCGTTTTCTTGTCTTCATTTTGAGGCTGCTTCTTATCTTCCTTTACTCTTGGCCACTGCTGAGGTTATCTCCCAAATTACTCACAGAACTCATTTATTTCTCAAATGAATCGAGCTCTTCGGAGATGGCCCCTGCCACCAGCCCTCCTTCCTACCAATTGCTTGATGGTGGCAGTTTTTCTACAAAGTTGCAAAGATTCACCACAAGTGTGAAGATCACAGCTCACATCACACAGGTTTAGTCACAAGCGCACATAGGCATTTAAAAACGCTAATCACACATTATTGCCGCAGAATGTCCGTCAATTTTGAAGGCACACAGTTATCTTACACGGTTTATATTCTTTTTGAGGACTGAGACGTTGATGCTACCTTACAGGTTTTCATCAGTGTTTCCAGCAAGGAAAATCTAGCTTACATTAGCAGCTGCGTTTTGAAACAAGGTAGCTAGTTCCAGCTGGTCTAAGCTAGTCATTAACTTGTCCAAGCTGACAAACTCAAAAAACAATGTAATAATATTCAGAAAATTCTAAAATGCCATCAGTGGAGCAGGAACATCTGTCATAGGAGCTAATGAAGCCATGCTAACCAAACAGTAGCTGTGTCCCAGTTTGTGTGCTTGTGCTCTATTTTATGCCGTTTTGTCTTATAAATAGAGAGTAGTGTGTTCACACTGAAATTTCCAAAAAGAAAAAAAGTGCTTCAAATACTTGGATGATGCACTTAATTAACCAAAAGGAAAATCAGAAAAGTGTGGATTGTTGGACACTTCATGCACTCAATTGTCACAGCTTTAATTACAAAAAGGGGACTACAATCAGACTCTAATGTTGAAAAACAAAATAACCTCATACAGTTCATACACTATATGGTTGAGTACATAGTGTATATTGTCTCCTTTGAGGAAGCGAATCAGCCAAATGCTGACAATTTGGTCCTGGTTTAGCAATGTGTGGGGCTACATGTTTTGCCAACCAATAGGAGACAGGTAAAGTTTTAAGAGCCGTTTAAAAATAGTGCATTAATTCTTGACAAAACAGGTTTTAGATGTTAATTATTACTATTATTATTTCAATATTACATTATCACAAATGGATATACTTGTAGACGAAGGTCTCAGCTAATGAACCATATTGGAACTGTTTTTTGTGAAAATTAGCATTTATTCACTTCATAACTTAATTTGTGTCAACTCTGTAAGACGCACTAAAAACCAATGTTCTTAAGTAAATAAGAACGATAATATGTAGTTAAGTTGATATTTTAATGTTTTTACAAAATATACTGAAAAAAAGATTATTTTTTTTCTTAAATAATGAGTAGGACAAACTTAAATGAAACAAAACTTAACTTTGGACACAACTTTAATAGCCATTTTTGTAATGGAAAATGCCATTTGAGCAGAAATTGCACACCTTTTATGGTTATTTTTTTTTTTATAGTATTACAGATGGTTGTATGGAAAATACCATCATAAGCAAGCATAAGTCTTGAAATTTCCAACCAATAGTCATTGGAAAAACTGTGCCTATAGCGGCATTTCTACAAAATGACATTGCATTGCTTTTTGTGCATTTCAAAGTGAAAAGTCCACTGAGTAGGGCTAAATCCATGTTCAATTTTATGTGAAACAGATGAACATAAATGTGGCAACGTTTTATTACTTTGGTTGATGTATCTATCGTAGCGGTTCGGAAATGAAATGTACAGTGAGTGGTGCTAAAAGGTTAATGCTCCTTCACATTTGAATCTCATTTAAAAAAATATTGGACCACCGTACACATGGAGCAGGTTATGTGATGCAATCGTCAAAATGTATTAGTTTACAAATCATGCACAAGTATTTGGAGGTTATTGCAAAGTATTGTTTAAGGAACAGTGTGAAAATAAGTCTTCATTAATCAATAATCTGGCCCTATAATCATAATGTGTGGAAATAAAACTGTTGGTGTTTTATTGTTCATTTCAACTGGAAATGGTAATGAAATGTACGAATAGGTTTGTTTCTGTAGTTTTGCAAAATGTAAGTGAAGGCACATTTTTCCAATGACGCTATGATGCAGTTTTCTCGTTTTATGCTGAACAGAAGAAATAAAGTTATACAGCTTTTGGAACGACATGAAGATAAGTGAATGATGGCAGAATTCTCACTTTCGGATAAATTACCCCTTTCATATTTAATCGCAAGATAAAAGTATATGAAATGAAATGCACATGATGCATTTGTTGACTTGAATCATTTAGTTTACATCTAGGTCAGCATTATTGCAAAATAGTACTTTCTTTTTCCTTTTCCCTCAGAGGGGGTAAAGAGTGTTCTGCATATCTACAGGCATTTGGTATGTTTTCCACAGAGAAGACAGATGAACCAAAACATCTTGAAATGAGAAACATTCGCAGAGTTTTATCAAACCCTCTGCAACCTAAACTAAAAGCCAAGGACCACTATTGGATTTTCTAGTGACAAATCTCTTGAGAGGGGTACTCCGGAAGAATTGAGAAGTTATCCTTGGTTATGAAACACAAAAGAAGGATTCTTAAACCTTCGTAGAAAAATATGAAGGAAAACAATGACCGCCGTATTATTTCAAGATCTTGTTCTGCCTGATGTGCCTGTATGTCAGGCCTGTTCGAAAAGAACCTCGAAACTAGGCAGCATTTGTTTTCTTTTTGCTCCCTCTTTCACTCTCTCTTTCCTCATCCCCATCTGTTTTCAGTTTTCTCGGCATGTGTGACAAACAGCGAAGAAATTCCAAACTCAAGTCTCTCTAACCCCAACTATCCCCTTCCCCGATCCCCTCCTCCCTCAACTCTTTTCTTTGGCAGGGCGGCTTGTGTCTCACATTTAATCATGATCACTTTGCCAGCCTGCAGGGCTCTTAACCAATTGTGAGAGGGGAGAGAAAAAACCCAGGCTAGAGAAGGACAAGAGACTGAAATAGAGAATGAGAGGTGGGGGTTGGCATCTCTTTAGATTTGAAAGTCTAACCATGTAACCAGCATGATGCTTGCTTGGCAGCTACAAGATATTTACTTTGTCACCACTGTAGATTTGGGTTGCAGCCAGATTTGAATGGCAGCCATTTTGGATGTCACAGTCACATCAGCTGGGGATGATGGGTGAATGTAGGTGACCTGAGGTGAAGTGTGTTGGGGGTGATCGTACAGGAAATGTTCTGGGAGGGTAAATTAATATAATCTGGCAAATTAATTATCCAAATGGGGTTCGTGAAACTAATAACCCCGTTGGATCCATCATCTTAAACTGGTAGCTATGCTTTGGCATGTTTCAAATCGGTTCAAGCTGGTTATTTGCTGGCCAGAGCAGGTCATTCTGTTTCTATTTCCACCTTAAACTGGTATGACTAAATGGTAACTGCAGTGCCGTCAATTCACCAAAAGCCAAGGTATCCGATGACATTGTGAAATCTCCCTCGATGTGACAAGAAGTGTGTGTTTGGTGTGTCCAAAAATAGTTAGGCCTATAGTTTTGATCATGACCCAGAAAATTAGACAGTTATAAACCACGGTTACGAATGAAGGACTTTCAAGGACTTTCAAATATTTCACACAACATTTTCCAGGACTAAAATGCTCAAAAGTTTGAACATTAAACAATTTAAATGTTATTTTTAATGTGATGGCCAAAAAAGTTTTCTGATATTTTTTTCAAAGATTGTCCTTAATTATAAAACTAAAAGTTCACAAACTAATATTTACTTTACTTTTAAATTAAAAAAAAACAAAAAAAAAACATGACATTACCACTATAACAAGTAGATGGCGGCAGAGAGCACTTATTGGCTCATTAGCTATTTCCACTTCTTTTTCACGTTTTGCTTTTGAATTCATTTTTTTTTTAGAGATTATCAAATCACTATTATAACATTAAATATCTATTTTTGTTTGTTTTTGTCACTTTTTGTAAGTTTGAAGTATACAGCCTATTTGTAGAAAGGTCACACATTCTCAAGAAAGATGAAAACTTCAAATTGCAGATGAAATTACAGCAAGTTATTTGTCTGTCAGTCAGTCAGAGTGTGAAAATCAATGTTTTAATCAATGTCTCTGACTAAATTTCAAAATATTTTATTTAAATCGTGTCTACACTTTGTTTGCTATAATGTGAGGATTTGTGAGCGTATAAAACCTTGCGCTAAACAAACTCATATAGCATTTTGAGAGAAACTGAGTGGATTCCCCTCTGATTGGTTATTATTTTCAACAGAAATGACTGTGATTGGCTAATACTCAATGCTTCAAAAGCAAGTTGTAAATAGTGCCATTAAACTTACATTACCTTAATATAACAACCAGATGGTTTTAATTTACTTGCTTTAAAGTTATATGTCATAAAATTATGTGTTACATATAAGTAGAATAACTCCATTAATCCTGTAATAAAATATATATATATTACTTTGCATTGACCTGGCCAGGCAGCCAAGGTATGGTAGCCGCATTCCCAATTGTCGCCCCGGGTAGCTGGTTTGTTGCTAGCCAAAGATGCTAACCAGCTGCATTTGAGTGTGTAAATATGGAGTAAATGTAAATAGGAGTGAGGTTTACTCGCACAGCAACTACTAGCTACTACACTCACCCCCATCCGGGTCACGCCACCAATGTCATTTAGCCATCATTTAGCAGACGCTTTTATCCAAAGCCACTTACAAGGGGAGCAATCAGGGGTTAGGTGCCTTGCTCAAGGTCACTTTAGTCATGGTATCGAAGGTGTAGAGAGTGCTGTTCATTCACAATCCCCACTTTCAATTCCTGCCGGCGTGGGAATTGAACCGGCAACCTTCAGATTACAAGCCCGACTCCCCCACCACTAGGCCACAACTACCCCGATCTCGACCCGATCTGAGGGGGCCTCGAACCCGGGTCTTCCGGCATGGGAGTCGGTTCGCTAGAGCATCTCTTGAGGTCAGAGGAGTGAGGTTTACTCGCACAGTAACTACTAGCTGGCCTCCGTTACACATGTGTGAAGTTCTAGAATACATCTTGTCACATCAGCTTCAAAAAACAATAAAACAATTTGTGTATTGGACTGATTCCTTTAAATTTGCTGTCTGGAACGTGTGCCTTTATATTTCGTTCTCAAATCCCCCCCAAACAATCACCAACATCAAGAAATAAACACAAACGACACACTTGACATGACAGTAGACACTCAAGCTCTTGATCTTAATGGAGAAAAAAAGCACATGTCATGTCTCTGGGCTTATAGACCGTCTTCTGTTGTTGACGGGGCTCTTGATGTTTGACGTGCTGTAGATTGTGGCAGATGTTGAATGTGAAATGAGGTACATTGTTTTAAAGGTCACAAGCACAGCTCAGAGGGTTATTTACAGCCCTGAATGATGAATGCATACTCTACACTGAGCTAGTTACCTGCCGCTGATGTGTAAATCCTCATTTCCATTAGGGCGTATGCGAATTTAAATGTCCAAAACCTCATAGTCGTTATCATGTATAAGTAGATGTATGCGTTTGCTACTAGAATTCCTCTTAAATGAGGCATGGCTATGAATGAATAAACACATTACTCATGTTTGGCTAAGATCTCAGCATTTTTGTGTTTTTATAGCCACTGCGCTAGCTGAAATGTCATCCCTGACTCTGGCCCTGTGGTGCTGACAAAGCTGTTATAGACAGATGGAGTTGATAAAAGCAGACACCCGGTAGGCTCCATGTTCGCTGCCTGCCTGAAACCCTCCATTACACTAAAATGTCGCTAGCTAGAACAAGAAAGCCTGCTCCTACAATAAGGCAATGGGCAGCTTGTTCTGACTGAAACAGCAAGGTGAGCTAGAATGTTCTGCCTTCGAGGAAGTACTTGGGTTGAATTTTGATAGGTTGGAATCTAGAGTTTGTTGTAAAGAAGGTGCTTAAAGTACCAAGTGAGGATTGAGAGACACCTTGTCTGCCAATAATGAGATGGAACCCGGTTGTCTTGTCTCCGTGCCGAGGCTTTGATGATGTAGAGCGTAATTACAGAACTATAAAAATGGAGACGCAAGTCCTAATAAGGCTTGATGAAAGCATTCTCCTTCCGGGAACTGTCAGGAGTAAACATTATCTACCATTATCACCCCAATTATTATGCATCGGGGTGTTGCATGTACAAGTTGACAAAGATTCAATATGAAGTGAAGTGTGCAATTCTTTCATACATTACGGTTATATATGCATGTGTATATATATATATATATAAACACACACACACACACACACACATATATATATATATATATATATATATATTATATAATGTGTGTGTGTGTGTTTCTGTCAGTCTAGTGTTGACGATAAAGAAAAAAATATAGTTTAAAAAACATGCCAAGTTCTTAGAGCCTGTGTATTTCATATGATTTTTTTTTTATATACCATTTTCAAAATATTACTTTATTATTATTATTACTTCACTTTACTTCACTTTTTACGGGTAAACGAGGGTCAGCGTACAGTTCGCGCGACGTGAATTATGTCATCAGAAGAGTATGCGCATTGTACAAGCACCGCCGGATTTTTGTTACCGCACATACTTTGTATGCAGAGATCGCACATGCGCATTTATTTTTATTTTTTGCAGTAATTAGTTTATCCGCAAGGTGGCAGCAGTACCGTGGAGCACCAACATAGACGACAGATTGTGCAAAGAGGTTACAAAGCACCCTCATTTGTACAACTAGAAGACAAATTTAGAAAACATTTTAGACAAAGTCTACCGAGGGCTTGAGCCATTTGTAGGTTGGCTTACTAAAGAGTGGAAATGCTGGGCTCTGTAGTGTCCAATGGCGTGAGTTTGGGCGTGGCTACATTACATTTACATTTATTCATTTGCAGACGCTTTTTTCCAAAGGGACTTACAAGGGGAGCAATTAGGGGTTTCGTGCCTTGCTCAATGGCACCTTAGTCATGGTATCGAAGGTGGAGAGAGTGCTGTTCATTCACAAGCCCCACCTTTAATTCCTGCCAGCATGGGAATCGAACCAGCAACCTTCAGGTTACAAGCCCGACTCCCTCACCATTAGGCCACGACTACACTACATGTTTGTCCAAACACTAGATGAGGGTGATGCAATGACATTTATTTCATACTTCCTAAAAAAATGCAGGGACACTGAGAAGTTTGATTGGTGTGATGTAGATCTTAAAAACAAGACCAGATGGTACTAGGTTTGAAACCTCAAGTATTGTGCAGCTGTTGTTCTTTAGGAGTACCTTGCAAATGTGCTGCTGTGAGTTCCAAAAATGCACGCATAGGGGTCCAAGCACTTCCATGAACAGATGTGGCTACAACAAACAATATTAGGAGTCCACGGCGGCATCTCCTTACTGCCGAAACCAGATCAGATCTCTGCAGTTAATGACAACCAGCTGAGCGCTTAGAGTCACTGTTCTGGGATGAAAACAAAATATTATGCCCTCAGTCCCCAAGCACATTTTAATCATACAAGCCTCATTCTAAATACAATTAATCAAACTGCACACTTGCTACCTGCAAAAACAAACACCAGTCTCTGCATGGATCACTTGCTTTTACAGCCCATGCTGACAAAGTCTTATTGTTTTTCTCATTTTCAGCACAAATAGTAATTAGACTCTCCTGTATTCTTTGGGATGTTTAAGACGAAGCAGTTGGGACCATGTAAGTGATTCCATGGAATCGCAAGCAATCCATACCGTTGTTTATCGTCCATCAGATAGAAAGCAGGGCCCTCAGTCAGCATCTGACACTGCCAGCAAATTAAGACCTACAAAGTGACTCTCCTCTGATTTCTTTTCAAGCTTCACCAAACAGGGTGTGAAAGCTGTCATGTGTTCCCAAATCTCCAGGCTTCTCATCGATCAATGGAGGCTCCAAGCCAAGTGCCTCTATCATGCTCTGTGGCTGGTGGAACGTCACCTAGAGTGGTAGCAAAAGCCAACATACAGCAGTCACATTGGGCTGCAGTGCCTGTTCTGTTCTCTCTTAAAACAATGAAATAAATCTACTCGTAGACTGATCGGCAAGCCACAACGGAAAGCAGTTTCTTTAGCAGTAAAGGCAGTGATAAAGATTACGGGGGAAAGTAAATGAATTAAAAGCTGCCCACTTTATGTGCACTTACTCTAAGTCTTCACACATATACAATGATTAGTTGCAACAAAGTGATCAAGTCATTCATTTGAAATGAGAGCATCAGTAGGTCAGAGATGCAACAAAGTTGGGAAAAAAATTAATTTACTCAAATCAGCAATGGGTAGAAATCAAAAGGACATTTTTTCATCAATTTCTTACTCTCATGTCATTCCAAATCTTTCTTCTGTGAAACACAAAGGTATTTCTTATTTTGTGTTCCACATAAGAACAGACACAAATCCTTGATTTTCACATGGTATGTTTAAACTGAATTTTCATTCAGTGATGATGTATTTTTGTAGGCTAGCCCAAAAGTTAGCATCACCCTTCTTCCCTCAACAAAAAACCTAAAAGGATTTTATCACTGCCTTTTGGATTGCTGCAGAAAGTTTATGATTCAAAACTTTAGAGCTGATTATAAACACAAGTATGAGGGTTACACTTTATTTTAAAGCCCAAATGCGTACTGACTAATATTAATTAACTACATGTACTTACTATAGAGCTACGGTTAGGGTAAAATTAGGGTTAGTTACTTGGTTAGTAACTATGTGCATTTTACTGTTATTACTATAGTAAGTACATGTAGTAACGTGTAACTACATCAACTTAAAATAAAACGTTACTGTAACGAATCCGCTCTGTCTTTCGTCCGCTTGCCACTAAATGTCGCCCTCCCATTTCATGGACTCTATCCACCACTCTACATTTCCCATAAGTCTCTTACCTTCATGTTGATTACTGCCCAGCTGTAGGCTATCTAGTTCACTATTTAAGTTTACTCTGTTACCCATGTCATTTGCGAAGTCTTGTTTCATTCCATTGTAACATTTTTGAGCATTTATTCCTTGTCCAGTCTGTCTGGTTCCTGATCCTGCTTGCCTTATCGTTTTGTTGTTTATCTGCCTGCCCTTTGACCTGTTTTGCCTGGATTTATACTACAAGCCTGCCTGTTCACTGCCACTTCTGTTTGCTGTTTGATTGACCATTGCCTGTTTTGACCACGTTTTGTCATTAAAGCTCGCACTTGGATCTCATCTTGCTGACTTGTCATTACAGTTACCTACATGAGTTTAGCTGTTTGGTGTGATGACCTTTAATGTCCACAACAACCTTTGTAGTCTATTTAGCTACTTGTTAGCAAACTCTTTTTTTCAAGTAAATGCATAAAAAAACATCACGAGATTATGGTGTACATTTTAGGACATCCTCAGACCTCAACGGAAAGTTGTCATGCCTCACAGTAAAAGACTTCAGTCATTGGACAAATTGGCATCATGCCTCAGACTGAGAGGCTTCAGGTCTCAGGACATACGACATCAGGTACAATTAGGCATCGGACGAAACAGCCTCAGACTAAAAGTCATCAGACGAAATGGACACAGATAAAAAGTCATCAGATGAAATCGACAAAAAGGCGTCAGACAAAAGTGACTTAGACTGAAGCAATTTGCCCCGCCTCAGGGTGAAGTCACATGCACACGGTTTTAAAAATGTAACTCAACTTTTAAATGTACTAAGCTGTAAAAAAATATTCCTCTGAGATTGCTTTGTACATTTTTTTTAATTAATTTTATTTGCATGTATAAAAAGTTAATTAAATAACACATTGCAACTAGCTTGCATTGCAAACTAATATGAACACTTACAAATATTAACCATGGTTTTATTATAGTAAAAGTATGATTTTTTGTCGTATTGATACTATTTGTTTAACAAAATTTTACAAATACCATACCCTATAATGTACCAAAACCATGGTCAATTGGTAGTTACCATGGTTAACTACAATAGCCATGTTTTTTTTTGGTTTTATTTGTAGTTTAAATTTTCATAATCGAAGTAAAATAATCTTTCGAGCTAATAGATCATTGTTATAAGGACAGCTGCTTTGTGTAATGGCTTTGTTTCCTTCCAGCGCCACCTACTGTCAGAGAGTCCATTACATTTGACTTCAGTTAAGTGCTCTTTTTCTACAGACCAAAACGAAAATCGTAATGCTCATTTAAGTACAGAACTTAACCAGTGTAATATTTAATTAAAACTGTAAGAATAAAATATCATGTTTAGCTTACCTTCAGCCCCTTTTTGTCTGAGTTCGTTTCATCTGATGCCTTTTAGTCCAAGGCTGTTTCGTCCGATGCCTAAATGAACAAGACCTGGCACCTGACGTTGTTTTTCCTAAGACCTGAAGCCTTTCAGTCTGAGGTACGATGCCGGTTTTCCCAATGACTGAAGCCTTTTAGTCTGAGGCCTTTTCGTTGTATGACTGAGGTCTGAGGATGTCCTAAAATGTACACCGTACAAGATAGCCTTACTAATGTATTTAATGTCACAGAATAAAATGTGAGAATATCGTGAGCATTTGTTAACCACAGACCTTATTTCAGACATTTAACAAAAAAAACTTTGGGACAATTGAACCAGAAGTGCTAAAGTGTTAAAATGCTATTGCAACAAAAGCTTTCACATACCGAGTACAACCGAAATTCATTTATCTGCATTCTAAGAGAGTTTGATTCATGCATTGACAACCATTATATACAATATATACTTTAAGTAATATACTTCCCTTTCCAGACGGTTAATTTTTAGTAGCAATAAAATTGATTCCTTGACAATTTATGACATCTAACCAGCAATACATGCCATTTGTGATCGTTTTGAAAAGTTGTGGCCAGTTGTGCAGGCCAGCAATAACATTAGGACATGCAGCAGTATAAGAAAGCCAACTGTGACCAACAATATAGCCATTTGGTGACCTCCAGGGCAATACTCTGTGAATGGGACAGTTCAAATCATTGGGGTATTTGGTGACTCATATCAGGTATATCAAAATCTCCCCTAAAGCATCATTCTTTGATTACACTAGAAGTCTGTGATAAGAAATTGCCTGTTTAATAGGTTGATTTTATGAGGTTGATATGAGCCATGATAAAATGTTACATTGCTCTAGGTGTATCTTGCCAAGATTTTCATTGGCTCTGTAAGTACTGAAAATTAAGAACATAGATTTTGAGTTGATGCAATCAACCACAGTGGAGAGAGTATCTTTTGTATTGAGATTTAATATGATTACAGATGTCTGGGTGCTTGTAATCTTGAATTCTTGGCACTCTGTGGCCTGAAAGTGATGTTTCTTCAGTATTGTTTCTTAAAGCATTGCCTAAGGCTAATTCTGATTGTGAAACATAAATTATATCCATCAGAGGTTCATTACGCCACATATAAAATGAAATACATAATGTGCATTATGTTTACTATCATTCACATCAACAAATGTTAAGAAAGCCATTGGTTTGATCTTCCATTCTATCACACACAGACTTCGCTTGCTTTCCATCATAGTACAGAGATTACGTTGACCTCTCTGTATATCAAAGGTTCAGTATCTGTATTTTATCAATTTTAAGAAGCCTCCGTTGAATTCAATACAGAAAAGGTCTCTTTGTCTAGCACAATAGTGGGTCTGATTGATGGGACTCCTGAAAGAACTGCCAGAACAGAACAGGACCCTCTATTTCAATTCCCCCGTAGAAGATGAGTTTTGTCAGTTGTCAAAATGGAGAGCAGGAGGAAAAGAGAGGCTGATTTAGTCTTCCTTTCAGACAGACAAGAGCCGTCGTATACCTCAGATAATATATTACAGGCTAATGGTGCAAATCAGCACAATTGGATCAAAGATTATTCGACGTCCATGAGCAGTTCTACCAGGAATCTTTCTTTAAAAGTTCTGAGGTTTTGATTGGATTCAGTGCTTTGAAAGAGCACATCATCAAAAGACCTGATAACAGTATTTTTTTCCATGGCATTTGCAAGTCCTTCATATAACTCATCTGAAGATAGTTAATAGTTCTGTGGGGAATAAGTTAATTGTCCAGTTCAGTGACCGAGCTTCAGGACTGGACAGTATTGATGATATTTGCCTTCAGATGTGAAGGAAAAAAGGGGGTTGATGTAGGATTTACTTTGAAACAATTTCCATTCAGAAATTGCTGGTCAATTTTGGTTCCACTTTATTTCAGTAGTCCACTTATATAAGTAACTTTGCAACTACATGTCAATTAACTTTTAGAGTATTAGTAGACTTTTTAGGGTTGAGGACAGTAGAATAGGTTGGCATGTACTTGCATAGTTGCGTATAGAGTGTCTACATAGGGACCATCAAAATAAAGTGTTAGCAGATATTAAGCAGTCTACTAACATTCTAATGACTGATAGTTGACACGTAGTTGCAAAGTTATGTATAGTTAATAGAATATCTAAAAGTGGACTATTGAAATAAAGTGTTTCCATAAATTTAGCAAATAATTACAAAGAAACAGCAAGTGACACATTGAATTATATCCAATAATCAACCAACCAACCAACCAACCAACCAACCAAGGGTTACATTGTTACTACCCTTTCAAAATGATACTCTGGTGCTGCTATGGTATAATAGATAGAAACATGACACAGTTTTGATATGTTAAGGCATAAATAAATAAATAAATAAATAAATAAGTCTATGACTGGATCATTATTACAGTGATTGTTATGTGTCTTGCATGTTTTATGTTTGGAAATGGTTCTTTTAACCCTAAAAGATGTAGTGTGTCTTGAACATCCATGTAGGTTGGCCATATTCCTGGATGACAATGCCAATATTCAATTGTTCCAATATTCATTCAATACCTCTTAATGGAAATAACATCACAACATTTATTTCCTTCAAAAGGTCCATTAATTTTTGGTCAAGATCTTGTATTGATAATGCAAGAGGTGAGCACTCTGTAAAGTCTCCTCCAGCACATCCCAAAGACTTACACTGAGGTTAATGTCAGGACTCAGAGCTGCCAATTCATGTGTCAAAATGATTCTTCATGAACCATTTTTTTTCACAATTTTAACCCTGAATAACATTAGGATTGTCATCCAGGAACATGGCCATGTTACATCTTTTTTCATCATTTAGCAGACGGTTTTATCCAAAGCAACTTACAAGGGGAGCAATTAGGGGTTAGGTGCCTTGCTCAAGGGCACTTTAGTCATGGTATCGAAGGTGGAGAGAGTGCTGTTTATTCACAATCCCCACTTTCAATTCCTGCCAGCATGGGAATCGAACCAGCAACCTTCATTTTACAAGCCCGACTCCCTCACCACTAGGCCACGACTACCACATCTTTCTACATGGTTGTTTAAGGCCCCGATTTTTTTTTATATATTTCTATTGGGAGTGATCGTTTTGCATGCTGTTTTTGCGCCTCGTGTTTTGATGTCGCGCTCGGAGCGCCTGAAGTTGAAAAAACAGCAACTCTGAGCAGAAAAACACCCGTCATCATTGCCGTTTTTTACCCATTGTCCAATTGAATAAATGGAGAGACGGGCCTTCCGTTGTTCTGACGAATGTTTACAGTTTTTGGACGCTGCAAAGATGGAGCCCTTTGCTTTTATTTTAGGTTTCTACTAATTTAACAGTTTAACAGCAAACCAAAGAATGCTCATGGTACACAGACAGGACAACTATTTCAATGGTTTCCTAATGGTTTTAGGGTTAAAAGAACCATTTCCAAACATAAAACATGCTAGAAACATAATAATCACTGCAATAATGATCCAGTCATAGACTCTTAAGTTTTTGCAAATTAAAATACACTATTTTAATTGGCAAATCACTAATTAAAATGACTATTAGCAACTATTTTTGGGGGGCAGGGCGGTGTGTATATATAACTAGCAACTATACAACTATTCAGGTAAAATCGCTAAACTATGATCTGTCACTTTACATGTCAGTCAGTGCTGTTTTGATGTGGACAAGACTGAACACCAGAGGTCAAAAGTGTGGCGGCGCGGGAGCAGTAATACTGGCTCTTAGTGGAAAACAATTAGCATAAATACAAATCCAGCTATAAGCCTGCTAGCACGTATGCATAGCATTAGCTCGTGATCTTAGCGCAAAGGTGTGTTAGGACATGCAGAGCTTTGTTAGAAGGGAACAAGGAGGTCTAGAGTCTGTTTTCTGTGTTTAACATGGCATGTTGACACACACGCCTGTCCTCTGGCAGCGTGCCTCGCTCTACCATCGCCTCCTACGGCTTGTGTTTAGCGTAATAAAGAACGGTGCAGATGAAGCCAAAAATCTTTCTGCAGCAAGGAAAAATACATTCAAATAGCTTTTCATCACCTCCAATTTCCAAAGTCTGACAGACATTATAGGTATTTCCTACAACTGTAATTAAAGAAACATAAATCAGGCACATGAAATGAAGGGGTGGAAGGATAAAGAGGTAATCATAGTCAGTCAAAACAGAAATAAAGACAACAAAAGACGTAACAAGATCCACAGCAACCTCTGACCCCTGCTTCTATTGTTTAACTCATCTTTAAGTTAAAAGCCGGGCTAAACATTCCTTTAACAAGAGCGACATTTGTCTTGTGTCACTTACTGATCCGAACAACACCGATGGGAGGCCTGATCTCCATTCACTGATGGACACTTACTATTGTACTCAGACATGCATGTCAATAGTTGGCTTTTAGGTTGCACGGCTTATCCTTTAAAGCGGCTAAAAACAAATATATCCTCTTCCCTTTGTTGTCACAGTTAAGAGCCACAACAGGTCAAAATCCTCATAAATTACCAGAAACAAATGTTCTCCTGTTTAAAGTCTTTTTGGGTTTATCAAAGTCTAAGCCAAAAAGCCGCTATCTGTTTTGTTATTCTCTGCGCCCTCCCTAGCCGTGGGACTCCATTTAGAGGTTTCCTTCCCTGAATGCTTTTATTTGTGCAGCGTAGCCTGGAAAATTACAATCCTGGAGGGATACTGATCAGACCATGTCAACTTAATACAATCGTAATCCACAAAGAGGAAACATATTCTCTGACTCGACACGTTCAAGTTCCAGAAGGAAATCTGTTAAACTGGAACGGTAATATAGCTCCATCAAATATTTTAATATATGTCTAAACTATTGAACACATGTCTGCATGTCACATTGTCAAGTGCGATCACTATACATAACACTCAAACAACATTCTTTAAAGGTGCTGTATGTATTTATTTTATTTTTTTTGACTGTACTAAAGCACAAAAATATGTTTGCAAAGATTTAAGAAACATGCTAAATTCAAATTTTTCCAAAAAACAATGCGACAGCCAGTTATTCTATGTTGAAATGTGCGCGAATGTCTGTTTTTGTTTTGGTCTATGTGATCCCGCCCACTGCCAATTTACCCAATAGTATTTCCACACCCCTGGATGCCATTTGGTGGAAAACACAGTGTATTCTAGTCACAGAAGCCCGCAAACAAACTAGGTGAGAGATCGCAGATTCTACCCGACATATAAAGAATTAAAAAATTAATTAAATCTCCAAAAGTGCAAAGGAATATTAAAACGTGGATATGTCAACTCATCAACTTACAGTGTAAGGCTTGTCACCTTCCATTGTTCACCGTTCTTGTTCCCGTTGCGTGTTTTCAATCTGGCAACCCGCATGAGCATCTACTCTGAGGAGGATGGGGTGGGGGAAAGAACCCTCTGCAATATTTTAAATTTGGACTGCAGTACCCTTTTCAACCACTAGCTTTCAAACAGCATTGAGGTTAAATAACATTTTATTACAATACTAGATTTTTTTTTCCCCTAAATAAAATGATTTTATCAAAAGTATGTTTTCAGTTCTATGATTTAATTCAAATGCATCATCAAAAATAGTGACTAATCAAATTAATTAATACAATTTTAATAATTGTCAATCTTGTAAAAATGTAATCCAATTAATTTGCAACAAACAACATTGCATTTTGAGTTTATTGTCAAGTAAAGTGCTGTAAAGCTGAACTAAATGGATGAAAAATATCTCGGCTTTATGATATTTGTTCAAATAATGGGTATTATTATAATAATAACAATAATGACAACAACATTAACAACAATAGTAATAATAATATTAATATTACTATCTTGATCATCTAGATGTAGGCTAAATTTAAAAAAATAATTAAAAGGTTATCATCGAAAGGTTAATTAATTAATTAATTGTATTGATAATAATATTATTTTAATATTATTAATAATAATAATACATATCATTATTATTATTATTTACAACATAAAACGTTATGTTTAATGGGAATATATATATATATATATATATATATATATATATATATATATATATATTAAATTTTGTTATTAAATATATTTTATTATTTTAATTTGATTGATTGATTGATTGATTGATTGATTGATTATTGGATGGTTAGTTGATTGATTGATTGATTGATTGATTGATTGATGATTTGTTGATTAGATATGATTGATTGATTGATTATTGGATGGTTAGTTGATTGACTGATTTATTGATTGATGATTGGTTTGTTAGTTGATTGACTGATTGATGATTTGTTGGTTAGATATGATTTATTGATTGATTGATTGATTGATTGATTGATTGACTGCAGCTCCAAATGGATCTCCCATTGGTCAGACAAAGTAGCTCTGGACTAGTTTTGCCCCAATTTAACAACATGTCAGGACTCACAGAGAACAATGCTTAGAAAGCACCACAGTGAGCCACAGTGTTTCCACTCTTCACAAAGTCACACTATGGCTGACTTGCAGTTGTCTCTGCACATTAAACAGAGACAGGCGAAATTATTTCCACTGACAATACATTTAATTAGCCTGCATACTGTGTATATTAGTTCTATGATAAACATTGTTAATACTTTGCTGTTCTACTTCAGTTAATAATGCAGTATGTACTGAGCGTCCCTGAGCTCCCTGGGAACAAAGGATTCAGAGTCTGTCAGGGCTGAAGTTTGTTTGCATTTTGCAGGAATCAGCACAGAAGGGCAGCTTGGCAAATCCATGCTGGTAACTTAATCAGTATCGTGGGCTTGTTGACTCTGCAGGTGAAGAGGAGAGGTTAGGCTCTGTCAGCAGTAAAATCACTCCGTACATGCCTACCAATATCTGACTGATGTCAGGCAGGCCAGGAGCACAGGTAAACATGTATTGGTACAAAAAACAACAGGTTGTGAACAAAGATGTGTTTTGAGGCAAATACAATCAGCGTTTCCACAGGTTTGCATCATGCAATACACAAGAAAAATGATGACAGAGAACAACCTTTTTTTGACCATGTCGCAACATTCCAAGTATTTCAGAGCTAGTTCCTACCATGTGACATATGTCCAAACTGTGTTCCAGAATAATTTTCTGGACAATATACATCTCCAGGCCATGTCTAAAATCCCATGACATACTTTCCTTCCTTCCTTTTACCGGTCCTGGAAAGGTAATGCAGTAAAATAACCATAACAGGACAGAAGGTTCTAGTAACCTACAGTTACCTCCGTTTGTGAGCATATTGCAATTCACTACATTATAAATGAACACAGTAACATCGCATGACACATGAACATACAAAGTCCAAAAACAAAACAAAAAGACATCTGGAGCTCAGCTGTGAGAACAAAATCTCGCTTTCCATGGTTTCAAGGTGAAATGCGGGTAACGTTGAATGTGTGCTCATTTAAGAGTGCGCTTTCAAACATTAAGCACAGAACTAAATTTTTCTAAGGTTTCTCTGTGATGCAGAGGGATGCATAACCAGATCAGCTGAGCAGAACACCAAAACATAAATGTTTTAATGCATGGTGTGTAGAAATAAACCTAAGAGACTCATAAACTGCTAACTTTTTGGGAAAAGTGCTTTATGTTTTGGTGTAAAAAAGTCTATTTGTATTCCTCCGAGCTGCTTCTAAGCATTTAATTGCTCAAAAAGGTTATATAGAAAGGTTAATAAGCAAATAATATTTGAAATACAAGAAACAAAAACACAGACTGTCAAACAGATTATCAAAACATTGTTTGAATAGGCTATGCATTCACCGTTTTGGCAAATCCATTTGGTTTTCTAAGAATAGGCTAAATGAAATTAATTTTTATTCTTTTTTGTGCTTAAAATCTTGATCCTTAGAAACAGTGTTTATGTTTCCAGTCAAAATATTTGAATATTTAGCGTTGTTTTATGCACATTCGCTCCTGCTTCACAGCTTTAACACAAGTCAAGTGCAGTTTTGAAATCCATGTGAAATGTCTTGCTGATACATGCAGCATCATGGAAGGGCAATTTACGTGGTTGCTAGATAGTAAGAAACATGTATGACTGTCTCCGAAATGTCATGACATTCCAGCTCAATATTTATACACCCACAAGATCAGTCTCTTTTCCATCTGCTTTGGTGCCTAGATATAATTACATTACTTAGTTACTTTTATAGAAAGTAATGCGTTAAGGTAATTTTGAGTTATTTTTTATTACGTAAAAGTAATGCATTACTTCACTTGCTACTTAAAAAAGTAATCTGATTACATAACTCACGTTACTTGTTTTTCCTGTACTTGTTTTTCCTGTTTCCCATTTACACGGATCTGTGTAAACAACTAAAAACGCTGTATTATTCATGGCAGACCAGTAGTTGGCGATGTCCCTTGGTAAAGTAACACTACGTGCCTATAGACTGAACATGTAATTTGCATGTGCATGACTTCACTGTTTTCATGAATTCACGTTTTTTGTAGTTTACACTGGGACAATAACAAAAACGTGCACTTTGAGACTTGTTTTCAAAATTTAACGTTTTCAGGGCCCCAAAGCGCAGTTGTTGAGTAAACGAATATCCAAAAGGCATTAAAATTTTTTCTGTTTTTAGTTTAAAACTAAACGGACCCTGAGATTGTGCAAATTCATTTGAATTAGTGACCAATTCGCAAAAATGTAAAAGTTACAATTGCCATAAGAATGTGTTGGGTGGGCAGAGTTCGGTTTTATGGACAACAACAATGAAATGAGCGGAAAACATATTGAAACAAGGGTGTGTTTGAATCTTGTTTGAAGCAATCTTCTTTTTTTTTAATGCAATCATTCTGTTTGATAACTTTAATAGTGCAGAAAAGTTAGAAACCTGCAAGTAGCTCGGCAGAAGTTTGTGTATCTTGTTTGTGTATTTAAGGTGAGGTGCTATAAATCATACAGCATATACTGACAGGCAGCTGCTTTTGACATAAATACTCAAATTGTTTTGTTGAAGGGAAACTTCTTTTATGTTAGTTATTTGTATTGTACAGTTTTGTTTCTGCTTGCTAAGTAAAAGACAAAGAAGTGAGAAAAATAAACACTACAGTCTCAAGAGTCTAACACAAAGTCATATTGACATGTAAAGAACCAGAAAATACTTTCTTTTTTTCACTTACTTAAATCTCTCAAAACCGACACACTTTAGAGACTTCTCGCTCGAATCCCCAGCCTACCCAGAAAGCTTCAGCAGAACAGAGTTGTCAGCGGTTCCACAGACAGAGGTTCAGATTTTTGAGTTCTTTTTTAGCTGGAAGTCTTTAATAGAATGGTAATGTCCGTCTCTTAATGTGAAGCTACTGAGGCACTGATTGGATGGGCATGGTGGCTCATTTCATTTCAAAGATGCCAACCAATTAATCCTCGAGACTTGATCCATTTGTTTGCTCAGCAGCTCATTTACAGAGCTGTAAGCGAGATCCAAATAAACACACAACTAAGAGATGGTGCTCAGATGATAACAATAATGATGGTTCACAAGGCAAACACATACTCAATTAAACCCTTTCAAATATACATTTATACAAAATTGATAAGCTTCTATGTAAGCTTCCAAAGAGATTAAATAGTCCAATTTGAGTGCATATCGCTTCTCACAATAAACCACATATTAAATATATTTTAATGTTTGCCTGTGCATATGTATGCGGTTGCTAGGGTTTAGCTGGTGGTTGCCATACTGTTTGTGATTGCTAAGGTGTTGTAGATGGTTGCATTGCTATGTTAGATTGTTGTATGTGGTTGCCAAAGTATTGCTATACAGTTGCTAGGGCATTTTGGGTGGTTGCCGGGTCATTGTGATGCAGTTGCTGCAGTTTTGTGGGTGAATAAACAAGTATTTAAATGTGGTCGCTAGGGCGTAGCTGCTAGTAGCCTAGATGCTTTTTTTAGAGTATGTGATTGTTAGGGTGTTGTAGATGGTTGCTAGGGCATTTATATGCAGTGTTAGGGTGTTGTGGGTGGTTACCATGGCAGTGCTATGCAGTTGCTAGGGTGTTGTGGTTGTCAGTGCATTGCAATGTAGTTTCAAGGGTTGGAGATTGCTATGGTGTACTGGGTGGTTGCCAAGGTATTGCCATTCAGTTGTAAGGGCATTTTGGGTGGTTTCCAGGATGTTGTTTTGTGGTTTCCAGGGCATTTATACATGAGTGTTAGGGTGTTGTGGGTGGTATGTTGTTGCTAGGGTGTAGATAGTGGTAGGCAGCACACTTCTGCATGTGATTTCAAGGGTGTTGTAAATGGTTGCTAGGGCATTTATATGTGGATGTTATAGGTGGTTGCCAGGGCAGTGCAATGTAGTATTCAGCACAATGCTTAGCGATTGCTAAGCAGTAATGGGTTGCCAGGACATTGCTATGTGGTTGCTAGGGTGTTGTAGGTAGTTTTCAAGGCATTAATACATACTTTCTAGGGTGTGTAGTTGCTCGGGTGTAGAGGGTGGTTGCCAGGGTATTGCTTTACAGTTTTTAGGGCATTTTGGGTGGTTGCTATATGATGTAGAGCATGGTTGCCGGGTCATTGTGATGGAGTTACTTGAGTTTTGAATGAAGGAGTTCAGGTGAATGAAAGGGTATTTACATGTGCCTGCTATGGTGTTTTGGGTGGTTGCCAGGGTGATAAAATGCGCTTGTAGTATTGCTATGCAGTTGCTAGGGTGTTATGGGTGGTTGCAGTGTGTTTATATGTGGTTGCTAGGGTTTTGTGCATGGTTACCAGGGCATTGCTTCGCATTTGAATCCTCTAGAAAATCAGCTCACAATTCAAAAAAATAATTGATCATTGTTAAATGGTGATGTTAGGAGTTTGTTGAAATGCCTAACTCGAAGCATATAGTAATAGTGATGTTCACCGTAGCAGGCACAACCAATAAAATATGTTCCAGACTACAGGAGAAAGCTGAAATGTAAGCTCAGCTCATGCGTAGGCATGCTAATGCCTGTGTGTATTTATCACACTAGACCAAAGCTTTTCAATTAATGACAAGAACTGAACTGAAACATGATATGGCCTGCTGATCAGAACAACAAAATATATGTTTCTTGGATTCATAGTTAGATGCATGTGCAAGCATGTCGCCTAACCATTTATGTAATCAGGATTTGAATACATATTTTAACAAAGCAAAGGCTTTTAAAATTCTTACATGAAAATTAATGATTTTATAAAAGCATATGACTAACACAGTTAACAACTTTTTGTTACCAAAATTAAACATAATTAAGCTCTTGAAACAAGCATTCAAATTAACAGTAAAAAATATATACAGGTGCTGGTCATATAATCAGAATATCGTCAAAAAGTTGATTTATTTCACTAATTCCATTCAAAAAGTGAAAGTTGTATATTATATTCATTCATTACACACAGACAGATATATTTCAAATGTTTATGTCTTTTAATTTTGATGATTATAACTGACAAATAAGGAAAATCCCAAATTCAGTATCTCAGAAAATTATAATATTGTGAAAAGGTTCAATATTGAAGACACCTGATGCCACATTCTAATCAGCTTATTAACTCAAAACCCTGCAAAGGCCTTTAAATGGTCTCTCAGTCTAGTTCTGCAGGCTACACAATCATGGGGAAGACTGCTGACTTGACAGTTGTCCAAAAGACGACCATTGACACCTTGTAAAAAAGGTCAATGCAAAAGAGGCTGGCTGTTCACAGAGCTCTGTGTCCAAGCACATTAACAGAGAGGCGAAAGGAAGGAAAAGAAGTGGTATAAAAAAGTGTACAAGCAATAGGGATAAGCACACCCTGGAGAGGATTGTGAAACAAAACCCATTCAAATATGTGGGGGAGATTCACAAAGAGTGGACTGCAGCTGGAGTCAGTGCTTCAAGAACCACTACGCACAGACGTATGCAAGACATGGGTTTCAGCTGTCGCATTCCTTGTGTCAAGCCACTCTTGAGCAACAGACAGTGTCAGAAGCATCTCGCCTGGCCTAAAGACAAAAAGGACTGGATGGCTGCTGAGTGGTCCAAAGTTATGTTCTCTGATGAAAGTAAATTTTGCATTTACTTTGGAAATCAGGGTCCCAGAGTCTGGAAGAGAGGAGAGGCACACAATCCACGTTGCTTGAGGTCCAAGGTCAACGCAGCCATATACCAGAAAGTTTTAGAGCATTTCATGCTTCCGGCTGCTGACCAGATGCAGATTTAATTTTTATTTTTTATTTAACAGGAAAAATTTAACAGGACTAGTACCTGCACACAGTGTCAAAGCAACCAGTACCTGGTTTAAGGACCATGGTATCCCTGTTCTTAATTGGCCAGCAAACTCACCTGACCTTAACCCCATAGAAAATCTATGTGGTATTGTGAAGAGGAAGATGCGATATGCCAGACCCAACAATGCAGAAGAGCTGAAGGCCACTATCAGAGCAACCCGGGCTCTCATAACACCTGAGCAGTGCCACAGACTGATCGACTCCATGCCACGCCGCATTTCTGCAGTAATTCAGGCAAAAGGAGCCCCAACTAAGTATTGAGTGCTGTACATGCTCATACTTTTCATGTTCATACTTTTCAGTTGGCCAAGACTTCTAAAAATCCTTTCTTTGTATTGGTCTTAAGTAATATTCTAATTTTATGAGATACTGAATTTGGGATTTTCCTTACCCAGCCAGCAATGACATGTGGGGCCCAGATGAGTTAAGTACGGGTTCCATGGTTACCATGTGGGCATGGGCTTTGGCTGGGTGAAATCAGTGGGTCCCATGTAGGTTTTTTAGTATGAGTCCCACATATGAAGCCCATATGAGCTGATTGCATGGGCCCCATAAGGGACAGGCATGGGCCAATTGGGCATGGGTTTGAACTGGGAACACATATATGGGTCCTGCAAAGTATATTTATGGGCCAAGTGGGCATGGGTTTGAACTGGGAATGCATATATGGGTCCTGCATAGAATTTTTATGAGCCAAGTGGGCATGGGTTTGAACTGGGAACGCATATATGGGTCTTGCATGACATATTTATGGGCCAAATGGGCATGTGTTTGGTCTGGGAACACATATATGGGTCTTGCATGACATATTTATGGGCCGAGTGGGCATGGGTTTGATCTGGGAACACATAAATGGGTCCTGCATGGCATTGTTATGGGCCAAGTGGGCATGGGTTTGAACTGGGAACACAAATATAGGTCCTGTATGGTTTATTTATGGGCCAAGTGGGCATGGGTTTGATCTGGGAACACATTAATGGGTCCTGCATGGCATTGTTATGGGCCAAATGGGCATGTGTTTGATCTGGGAACACATATATGGGTCTTGCATGACATATTTATGGGCCGAGTGGGCATGGGTTTGATCTGGGAACACATATATGGGTCTTGCATGACATATTTATGGGCCAAGTGGGCATGGGTTTGAACTGGGAACACATATATAGGTCCTGTATGGTTTATTTATGGGCCAAGTGGGCATGGGTTTGATCTGGGAAATCATATATGGGTCCTGCATGGCATTGTTATGGGCCAAGTGGGCATGGGTTGAACTGGGAACACATGGGTCCTGCATGGCAGAGGTCATGGCATCAAAATAGGTCAAAGTTTACGCTGTTGAATTATGCTGATTAGTGGACTCTCAGAAAGGTTGCAGGCCTACCGTAACACTTCAAATAATAGCCCAGTCCCAGATGCCTGTCCCTTGGGGCAGAAACACATATTTAGACAAATAACTAGGGAAGCTTGATATTATCGGCCGATATTGGCTTTAAAATTCAATATCGGTAAAGATCGGTATCGGTTTTTGAAATGGTTTAAAATGACTAAAGTATGTCATTTTATACCCTATTGGAAAGCTTGTTTCCTCTCAAAGCGAATGCAGACAAAATTTGGGTGTTGCTGTTGGTCAACCAGAATAAACACAGGGTTTGTAGAGTAAATAAATTCTTGAGCAGGGCAGATCTAAGCCCCAATGAGTGGAATGAGTTGAATTTTTGTTCTTGTGTGGCTATTTGTTTTCAGTTTACCTCAGTCAAAGAAATGTTCAGTTGGCATCTTCTCTCGAAGGGATAGTAAGCACCGCACCCTAGTTAGCCTACCGGGTTAGTCCTTCAAAACATTCAAGTATCAAGGGAGTCATGGAACAGTGGGCAGTAAGCCTATAAACGATCATATGTTTCGGTATCTGTATCGGCTAATATCGGTATCGGATATCAGTACAAAATCAATGTCAAGCATCCCTACAAATAACCCCATACAGTTATCCATATCCCATAGATGCCTGTCACAATGGGTCTATTTGGTCAAATAAAACTCTGGGACGCTTAACTTTTGGTAAAGGAAAACACACATCCAGCCCTAGTCTGGAGAAGTAATGGTGACATCAGTGGTTTTTATATTTTTTATATTTTATATTTTATATGAAATTAGGCTACACATAATTCCGTAACAGTAATTGTAAAGTAATATTATAGTAACTAATAATCTGAGTAGTATATATATATTATAACAGAATATATCATATATATATATTTATTGTCATAATCATGTCTGTTTTCCTGTCTATCTGTTCGTTTGTTTATTCTGTTCCCCGGTCCCGTCTCTGTCACATGTTCCTTGTTTTCATTTAGTCCTGTCATCTGTCATCTGTCACATGTGCTTTTGTTATTGTCCTGTCAGTTTTGCCATGTGGTTCTGTTTTCATTCATCGTCCCTATTAGTTCATCGTCACCACCTGTGTCTCGTCAATCAGTGTTGTCGTCACCTGTTTCCCATCAATTATCCTCGTGTTCTCTCTGTATAAATTCCCGCTGTGTCAGTCCTGTCCTTGTTCTTCGTTATAGTTGCGTTCCGGTTGTTTTGATCTGTGTTTCTGCCTGTCTTCTGGTTATCAAATTAAACTTTGTAAACTCTCATCGTGCCTCGTACCTGTTCCTGAGCCGGGGCGTTACATTTATATACTCACCCAGCCAGCAATGCCATGCAGGACCCATTTATGTGTTCCCAGATCAAACCCATGCCACTCGGCCCATAAATATGTCATGCAAGACCCATATATGTGTTCCCAGATCAAACACATGCCCATTTGGCCCATAAATAAACCATGCAGGACCCATATATGTGTTCCCAGTTCAAACCCATGCCCAATTGGCCCATGCCTGTCCCTTATGGGGCCCATGCAATCAGCTCATATGGGCTTCCTATGTGGGATTCATACTAAAAAACCTACATGGGACCCAATGATTTCACCCAGCCAAAGCCCATGCCCACATGGTAACCATGGAACCCGTACTTAACCCATCTGGGCCCCACATGTCATTGCTGGCTGGGACCCTTATAGATCCCCTTTAAAGCCCATCTGGGCATCCATGGCTGGATCCTGGGTGCAAACCCACTTTAAATCCCTTTGGGCAGGTGGGGCCCCAATGGGTCTGGCATGACCCACATAAGACTCATACAGAGCCCATTTAAAGCCCATCTGGGTAGCCATGGTTGGATCCCGGGTGCAAACCCACTTTAGACCCATTTGGGCAGGTGGGGCCCAAATGGGTCTGACATGAATTGCCCAATTAAGACCCATGCAGTACCCTTACAGGTCCCACTTTTAGTACGTCTGGGCTTCCACGGCTTGCCCCAATGTGGATCCCGGGTGCAAGCCCATAATGGGGCCCACATTTGCCGCCCATGAAGCCCTCATCTGGGCCCCACATGTCATTGCTGGCTGGGTAGTTGTCAGTAATAATCATCAAAATTAAAAGAAATAAACATTTGAAATCAGTCTGTTTGTAATGAATGAATATAATATACAAGTTTCACTTTTTGAATGGAATTAGTGAAATAATTCAAATTTTTGATGATATTCTAATTGTATGACCAGCACCTGTGTATATATATATATATATATATATATATATATATATATATATATAAATTCACGTTCTTCACTGTACATATTGTATGAAACAAAGATGTACAGCATGTGCTATACTGATATGTCTGAAAATATGCTTTTCTGATTTAATTTAACTGAAAATCTCTTTGGGAATAAAAAAATGACTAAAACATGAAGAATGACTGTTCTGATGTATTTGTAAAGAGCGAGCTTGTTGTTCTCATTTTTTTTTTTTTTTTGAATGCCCTGGTTTTGCAGGCTGGCTGGCTTTCATGCTTTCAGCTTTATTCCCTTTCTCAGTTTATAAAAGATAAAAGCATTTTTTCTTCATAGATATATTCAAATCTGAGTGAGTAATACAACATTTTTACTACAGTATTTGTTCAAACTACATTTAAAAAGTCTATGTTTTGTTGGAATATTTTGTAAACTATTCAGACATAAGCAAGAGGTTTTTTTTTTTTAACATTGAATTGTATGAAGGACACAGGACTACCTTTTCTCTTAGGGTTGGAGAACCAGTACTACAGCAAAAACATACACTATTCATCTAAATGACTAAATGACTGCTATTTTTTAATCTTTCTTGGATTAAGACTGCAAGTGAATTTCTGAAATTTTATCTCACATTATAACTAATTGTGCATGAGGGTTTTGTCTTTTTTGATTAGCAAGTTTTGTACCATCAAACAAGTGGAAGAATGAAAACTGTCAACACAAAATAAAGAAAAAAAAACATTATATTTAGTCTAAAAATGTATTTTGACCATTTGTTTTACCTATTTTTCCCCAATTCTCATTATCATAATGCAAAAAAAGATAAATAGAACATATTAATAATTGTAAGAAAAGTAAAAAGTGAGTGAATGCCTTTCATTTATGCTGATTTGAAAGAAAATGAAAACAAACAAAAAACAATTGGAATTGGAATTACAATATCTTGACTTCTTATGCAGTTTTTCTGGGTACATTTATCTGTTTAAAGATGAAATTCTATTTATTTAGAAACAAACCAAACACTGATTAATATATTTCCAGTGAAACTGAATAAATGCAGAAAGTTTTGACACCACTGTGATCTTAGTCATTTTAAGGGTGTTCCCTGAGCAAAGGCATTGTGGTTTTTTAAATATGTGAAACTACATGCCTGGATAATAAGCATATGTTTCATAACATATTTTTTTCTCTCTGGTACAGTATGGAAATATTTCAATTTGTCTCCACATGAAACATCGTATAGAGGGAATTAATATTTCTGCATAATCCATGTAAGGCTGAGAATCTGAGAGGACTGTTGATCAAATACGGTTTTCTTTAGCTGAATGTATAATGTAAAAGTCTAGCTGTATATTTCATGTGAGTTAGAGTGTATGACAGCATGCATACATGGGAAGCTGGAAGAAGCAAATAATACAACGGGATCTCAGATTTACTACCTTATAATGTCACTTGAAACAAATCTTGGTTTTGCTGTAATAAAAAGAAAAGACAAGAAAAAAGTCTGTAAGTGCAAACCTCTAAGCAGAAGTCAAGAAATGCACCAATGATAGTTTGACACTATGATTGCGAATTATAATGACAAAATTGTGTGATATTTGGCACCTTCCATAATAAGGTACTCTTCCCCCCTCCCTTTACTTTTATATCAAATGTTCACTAACCTGTCAGCCTCATAATGGGAAAAACGGAAAATGAGCTGTTTTCGGTTTTGCTGATTTTGTTTTTATTTTATATGCAACTCTTTTACCATCATTTTGGACATGTCTAAATGTAGTTTACACAGTTCAGGTATACCCTACATTATGGGGACATTTGCTGTCCTCAGAGGCCTGAAGCTGGCATCGCCCAGAAGGCGAGAGTGGGGCATGGAGGAGGAAAGCTCTGTCCTACTTCTCTCTCTTTTTTTTCATGAATGCTTTGTGTCACTAATAACTTCTGTCTAAGGGGCCGTTCACATATCTAAAAAAGGGTGGAAAGTCACTTTCTCCTTCTTTTGCAAGCGCTTTTGCAAGCGTTTGGGAGCTCGCGTTTCTGTAGCGTCTGTCGTTGCTATGCAATCATGAACAGCTTTCTTCACGACTACGCGGTAATTTCAATGGATTTCCATCACCGAAAAGCCCTTGCATTAGCTCTAGCACAAAATTTATTTATGGAGAAGAAAAAACACACTTCCGCAGTGTTTGGGTGCACCAAAGAGAATTTCACAAACTCATCCAAGAGCTCCATCTGGACGATGAGAGATTCAAAGTCTATTTCAGAGTTGACAAGGACCAGTTTGATAATCTATTTAGAAAAATTGGCCCAAGCATCACCAAACAGAGCTTCTGCCGTGAAACCATCTCTCCTGCACAACGACTCTGCGTTCGTCTGAGGTACTTAGGCTACCGTTAGGTTAATGGAAAAGGTTGATTGGATGGTTCTTGTCACGTCACATGCATTCTGAAAAGTTGAGATGTTCTCATCTCGCCGCGGCACAGGCGTGCCTGGAAAAAACGAGCAATTGCTTCCATTTTGAGCGCGCTTGCCGCGCTCCTACATAGGAAATAATAAATATGCGCGTGCAAAAGACGCGATATTCATTCATTCATTCATCTTCCACCGCTTATACGGGGCAGGGTCGCAGGGGCAGCAGTCTGAGCAGAGATTCCCAGACTTCCCTCTCCCCAGACACTTCCTCCAGCTCTTCAGGGGGGACACCGAGGCGTTCCCAGGCCAGCCGAGAGACATAGTCTCTCCAGCGTGTCCTAGGTCTTCCCCAGGGCCTTCTCCCGGTGGGACACGCCCGGAACACCTCCCTAGGGAGGCGTCCAGGAGGCATCCGAAACAGATGCCCGAGCCACCTCAGCTGACTCCTCTCGATGTGAAGGAGCAACGGATCTACTTTGAGCTCCTCCCGAGTGAGACAGCCCATTTCGGCCGCCTGTATCCGGGATCTCATTCTTTCGGTCATGACCCAAAGCTCATGACCATAGGTGAGAGTAGGAACGTAGATCGACCGGTAAATCGAGAGCTTCGTCTTGCAGCTCAGCTCCTTCTTCACCACGACAGACCGGTACATCGACCGCATTACTGCAGAAGCTGCACCGATCCGTCTGCCAACCTCACGCTCCTTCCTTCCCTCACTCGTGAACAAAACCCCAAGATACTTGAACTCCTCCACTTGAGGCAGGAGCTCTCCACCAACCTGAAGAGGACAAGCCACCCTTTTCCGACTGATATGACGCGATATGTGAACACCAAATGAGACAGTTTCACAAATAGCGCTCACTGAAGAGCAGAAGCTGGCGCTATTGTGTGCGGGAGTGTACGCCGTCATGCGCCACATCACTTGTTACATCATAACGCAGCGCCAATCAGGATTGGACTAGTTTCAGTGTCATCAAGTTTCCTTGAAAGGGAACTGATTAAATCATTTGTGTGATCAATTGTTTGATCATTTTTTTCTTAAACTAAATTTGTCCGTACAATACATTTTTTGATCCATTGTTTTTCATATAATAACTTTGTAATCCTTTTGTTTGATAATTCTGTCTTACAATAACACCTGATCATTTGTCTGTTTGAAAATTTTGTTTTTGGTGATTTGATCATTGTTTTTTTTGTTTTTTTACAATAACTCTGATAATTGTGTCTGACCGTATGTCTTATTTGTTTTATAATGTAGTCTTAGTCTACATAGTCAAGAAGACCCTGGTGTGAGGATGAGCGTCCATACATTCATCCAACAAAAAAAAAAAAAAATTATCATGGAACACCAAGGTGGTATTGGAATCATGTGACTAAGAATAAATGAACAATTTTATTATTATATTGGCTAAATTATATCGTATAAACATAACTTTATTGCTTCCTCTGATATATTCGTTTATCATTAACACATCATGCTCCTGAAAACGGTTCAGTTAATTGTGGTCTTATCATAAACTGTCAGCTACACAAACAGTAGAGGGCAAAGAGTACAGGATGTTCACTGTGTACATATCCTGAACCCGGTTAAACTGAAATCATAACACGTGCATGTCATTTGCACAATCAAGAAAATTCAAAAGCTGTCTAATTTGACCGATCATTAATATAAACTATATTATTTAACATGTAATATCTGTATGCTGACTTTGATGTGCAGTGAATACTGGTCCGCTCCTCACAAAAACCGCAAAACGTTAAGAGGGCGAGGGTGAACTGTTCCGATGACCCCGGCTGTGCCGTTCATGGGAGAGTCTTCATGTAGCCAAATTCTCTTTCCCTGCACTGCTGAGTGACAGCATGGACGTTCGCTCTGGAGGGAATGAGGCTGATTCCATATCATTTAGGCTTATCACGAGTGAATATGCTTTCAAAGGCCCGTGGGGCTACAAAGAGAGCTTTGAGGAGACGGACAGGGACAGCTGCTCTCCAGGAACCCTGGCAAGCAAGTCTGCACTCTCTCGTTCCCATCTGCGTACGCTCTTTCAGGGGTGGTTCAACTGATCAAGGGCTGAATTTAAAAGCACTGGATGATGGAAAAGTAATTGCCCTCACTGTGAAAATAGACCATGCATGTTGTATCACTTATTCACAGTGAATAAGAAAAAAAATATAGTGCTATAATTATTTTGTTTTTTTCAACTGTGATTTCCAAGTGAAAAAAATAATAATAATTTGCATTTTTGCATGGTAGGGAGCCCACATCCAGCTGTTTTGGAGCTTTTTTTATATTTATATAATAAATTTTACAGACAAACGCTCTTAAAAGCCACGCAACATTAACAAGCCATTTATGGAAGATAATGTGAGAATAATTTTATGCAGACTCATCAGTATTCATACTTTAGATGTTTGGATGAGCTATAGAACATATAATATTACAAAATCTAAAACAAAAACCTTTCTTGGTGTGAACAACTGTTCGGAACTGATACTTTTGGACTGCCGCGGGTGACCAAATTCAACACACAATCCCTTAGCGTTACTCCGATTTAATAATGGAAGAAAATTATGGAGACATTTCTCAAGAAATAATAATTATTGCAATAATAATAATTCTAATTATAATTATTAATAATAAATAATACTGTTTATTGAAAATTAGTGTTGATTTAAAGGCACACTATGTAACTTTTGGCCCTCTAGTGGTTAAAAAAAAAACTAACTGCATGCATTTTAAGGAAGAACATTGTTTTGGTTGTGCTTTGACTCCGCATGACTGGACACAGTTATAAAAAAATCACAACTAAGCTTAAAAGATGTAACTAGTTTAGATGAAATCATGAAAAGGATATTAAGCTGACTAGCTGAAGACAGTACTGTAGATATTCACATTAATAGACAGTACTTAAAAATAAATTCAAGCACAGCGCTACAACAACCGTAATGAAATGACCATTCACAATAGATATTGTTTTAGAATTAACTCTGCTGGAGAGCTACATATGGCAATGTATTTGTTCAATAAAATACCTTACTCACCTTTTGAGTAATCATCTCCATGCAACATTTCAAATCCCTTTTTTCTATATTTATAGATACAAGCATGGGTGAGTAACGTATGTATGCAATGTTTGACAAAAACCATCCCGCTAAGTTTAAAATATATACACATAATAGGCATACCGTAGTAAATTAGACAACAATAAAATTTTGGAAGAAGGATTGATGATGGATTGATTAATTATTTAAATTTTGTTCATTTCGAACAAGGAAAAGTTGTGTGCCTTTGTACCTAATGTACCTTTAATCATATTGTTTTTGAGCCCTTACATGTGGTCACTCTAAAACACAGCCTCTCCTGCTGTATTGCTTTATTATAATCAATCCTAATTTGTATACTGTATAGAGTACTCATGTATATTGTATAGTTATTATTTTTGCAAGATAGATATTTTTGGAAGATAGTTCTTTACCACTTTAAAATGAAGCAAACTAAACTAACTAACCCTATTGTTGTTGTATTTATTTATTTATTTTTATTCTGTAGAGGCGGTCCGTTTCAAAGAAACAGTCTAAGGCCAAAATGGCTGATTCATTCAGGGACAAAGCACAAATGAGAGAGTCGTTGAGTCATTCATTAGAACGATTCGTTCAAAAACGCAGATTCAATTAGTAACTAAACTGAAACTGTTGCTCGAAGATACGCACTGGCTCCATTGTTTGGAACTATTTTCGTTGGCAAAATAAAGGAAAAACAGACAAAACTGGCAATATTGTGTCTAAAATGTAAGTCACCAAATAGCCTATTGTTTATTGAATTGTGTAAAATTTCCAAACGTTCTGATATTCGAGAAAAAACAAAAAAAACAAAAAAAAAACAAAGAGCACTTTTGTGATCACTTGTGTGATATTGCTTATAAATATATATATATATATATATATATATATATATATATATATATATATATATATATATAAAACCCAATTTTTATTTGCATTTTTTTTGTAAATTATTTTTGATTATTTTGTTTGTATATATATATATATATATATATATATAATATATATATATATATATATATATATATAGGTTATATATATATATATATACAGGAAGTGTAAAGAGAAGATAACAAATAAAAACATCTTTGAACATTGAAATCATTTAATGTTTTAAAGCAAATACAGTTTACTTCACTGGGTCAACACATGTGAACAATATATATATTTTTTTCATATCATTACCGACCTCAGCAGACATACATTCACACGGCTGCATGAAGACAAGATCTTTCTTTGTTTTTTTTGTTTGTTTGTTTGTTTGTTTGTTTGTTTTGTTGAAGTTATGTACAAAGTCATTGTAATGCATCATCCCCACATCTCTATACAGAACTCATTAACATATCAAAACCTATCTACCCAAGTCAATGTCAAAGTAGATTTATGGCAATAAGCTATACATCTCCAGCCGTCTGAGCGGTCTAATTTGTTTTCTAGTTCAGTTTGCAGTCAACATCCAGACTTGAAACTCTGTTCCCCCTACATACAGTAAACCCAGATATAGTTTTCAAGGTACATTATTTACAGTGGAATGTCAGGCTTTGAAGTGGGCAGTTAGAAAGACATGAAACTCTGGAATGAAAAATCCTAAATCTTTATATCTAAAGAAAATGAAGAACATACAAAAGAAGGAATAAAAAGAAATATTTTGTCTGTAGAACAATATATAAAACAATATAGTACGCCCATGCTATTTACCGTTGCTAGAAGCCTCAACATCAACTGATCCTCCAGATAGACTACTCTATTAAAAGAAACAACAACAAAAAAACAGATCTGATATGGGTCATGGAAATTAATTGTAGTCAATTGAAATCTCTTATTTGACATTTAAAGCCATAATAGCTATTTGGTGGATGGATAACTTGTGCTTAGCTTGAGAAAATAATAATAACTGACAAAACACTGGAAGAGTGAAAGAGATATGAAAATTACTACATATAAAATTATGTACTAAGTAAATTTCTGGAACAAAAACTTGTGCTTTAGCTGAAGTGATGCCAGTCTTTTCAATGACGGCCTTGATTAAGCAGCAGGTTTCCAGTTTTGAGCTGGTTAACAAAGTGCTGACAGACCAGCAATGTGCTGCTTTTTGTATTATGTCATGTCATATGAAGCAGAGAGAATATTTCTATTCATGAGGGTTTAAAAAACCTGGTAAAAATACAGCTTCTATAATACTCGAAGTCCAGGCGATCCGCTTTCCACCGGGCTAGCCAACTTCTGTAGATTCATATGTTTATCATGTCAATGTCGTAAAAATGTACAGTGAGGGCAGACAAGACACAATAACTTTATAAAAGAAAACAATATGTACAGGATTCAGATCTAAAAAAAAAAAAACCTTACATCTCACACGTCATAGGCACTGCAATTTGTATAACTCTGCACTTTGACCTTACTAAGCTAAAATACAAGCAACAAATGTACAGTTATTCATCATGTGTCAAATCAAGATGTGCATGGGTTACCGTTAAAGTTTTTATTCATATGTAGCTTGTATATTACGACTGTTCTCATGGGTTGAACCACAATGAAGTTCTAGTTTGCTTATTATGCCGATTCTTTTGATAATGGCTTCTTCCACCAAAAGAGGAGTGTGGTATTCAGATTCTGTGTGGACCTGCTCATCGGCAAGAATTCTTTAGTAAGTGGCGTTCATCTGGAGTTTCCTCCATTCGCAGGTCCTTCTGGATTGTCTATGTGATTACAGCGGTTCAGCATCCTAATCTCTTGTCGTGTACAGAGTCCCGTTTAAGGCTAGCAGGAGAATTAAATATTTCATGGACAAGCCATGATGAATTCCGCTAATGCTTTTGTTTTCTGTAGGGTGATATGGATGCAGTCTCTGGAAATAAAATCTTTTAGTGGAAAACTGCCCACCCTTTCACAAACACCAAACTCTGTTGCAAAAAGTGAGAGCCGAACCCAACAAAGAGTTATTAAAAAAGACAAACATGCATTAAAATGCTTAGTACATTTTGCAGCCCAACAGGTATGTCAGTAACTTGATGAACAGCCATTTCATTTATTTAAATACGTACGAATTTGATCTGCTCCTTATAGAGGATCAGGAAGGATTTGGAAAGGATCAGATCCTGTGGTTTCAAAGATCCAGCGGCACATAACAAGCCTGTCTGTGATGCCCAGTTGCTGCCATGTTTACCTCTGATTTCACTTTGGCTTGAGACTTTTCCGCAATTTCATTCCCATGACCCATGACTTTCCTGCTACCTGCTCTCGGAAAGAACTTCCATTAAAAGGCTCTAAATGGTGGTTGACAATCCCATGTGGAACTAAACATTACCGTTGAACTTGTTCGTATTTACAAGATCTTTAAAACATTTTGACCACTCCACATCACCAACTCTAAATAACAAACACCCTGTCTTTATGACAACACCACATTATACAGGATTATCCTTTTGCGTCTTAAAGAGTTTCAGAGGAAATGGATTTTGGAAAGCATCGCTATGAAAACACATGTGATGGCACATCCGAGGTGGATCTATGGATGGAGACTGACTAAGGCTGGCATGGAGATTGAGGGGTGGGTGGGTGGGTGTAGTATATCTGTCTAGGCCCCGCTCTGCATGCTCGACTGCAGTGTACATATGACTAACGCTGCAGATGTGCTCCTCAGCTCTCAGCATAGCCGGGTCTTAAAATAAATACTGTTTTTGGAGAGCAGTCAGAACCCACATGCTTTATTTTTTTCTTTTTTTCCCCATTGGATTGTACGCTTTGAGGCTATGCCACATTTTCGGACCCCGTTCGTTAGTTCTGGATGTACATTTAGGGTCCGTTAGGATGTCGGAAGCAGCGCTTGTGCCAAGAACTGCGTAAATACGATGTTTCCAATAAACACAATTGTGACCTTTGACCTCATAATGACACATGATTACATGACTATTTAGTTCCACATTTTCTGGTAACCAACACTCAATATATAAAAAAGCAAGACTGTATAAAAATGAACAAAACTATTAAAGTAAAAGCAATGGTAATATGCTAATGAGATTTAAAAAAAGACAAACAATAAAAAAATAATCGTACATCCAGTGTAAGACTTTCACAACATGATCAGCAATATACCCCTTTCCAAAACAGTTACAGTCTCTTTTTATACATTTAATACATTTATAATAACAACAAAATGAGACAAAAAGGATAATACACTGTAATATTTTCAAGCGACCTGCCTGTCCAGCCTTACTGGATGTTGATTGGCATCAGTCAGTGAGAAAAATTCTTGCTGTTGTAGAAGGTTCATCTAAAAGCATGAGGGTGTGCAATGATGCTGACGTGTTGATGATGCGAGCTATTTTTCTACAGCTGTTTTCGATGGACTCTGATGGGGGCGGAGGTTACTGGGTCAGGGGTGGGATGTGCAGATAAGGATAAACACATGGAGGGAGGGTTCTAGTGATGGAGGTGGGTGGGTGTGGTCGGATGCAGGAGAGGGCAAAAGGTCGTTGATCTCTTTTCCTTGCCGTTGCATGCCACTCTACACATACCACTCTTTCTTTGAAATAACAGAGCCGTCGGTTTGGGAGACCATGTCGTCGGCGATCTCAGGCTCGGGGTCGTACTGGAAGGCGAGAGTCCGTTCGTCGTAATCACGACTTTCGCCTTCGTCTACGGTGAAATAGGGTCTCTTCAAATCCTCAGAGTTGCCGTCGAAATCTCGATCGCCACTCTCGAACCCGCCGGGCCCGCTAATTTGAGCCGGCTTCTTTTCATCGTCCGAGTCGTCGGGGTACTGCAGGTTCTTGGGCATCGGAGGATGGGCGGGCACGCCACTGGCCTTGCTATATCCATTCCCGAACACATGTTTTTTGGTGCTGTAGTCACCTTTAAAGGTACGTTGGCGGCGTCTCAGGAAGAAGACGAGCAGCGCGATGGCGGCCACCAGCAGTACCACCCCGCCAACCGCGCCGCCAATGGCAGCGCCGGGATTATGCAGCTCCGGCGGTATCCCACGGCCATCGTAAGGCGGGAAGTTAGGGAATTCTGGGTAGGAAAACACAGATGGAAGGGGAAAGTGTGTCAGTGCTCTGGTGGGAAGGAGGTGCATTTGTGCAGGTGCTTATTTTTGATGAGGAAAGGAATATAGGGGAGGAGAAACAAAAGGGAAGACAGGAAGGAGCCCCCGCCCCATAGCCACCAACCCACCCTACAAAACCAACCCATTGGGACGGCTTCATATAGAAAAGCAAGAGCTGAAAGTTCAGTCAAATCATGCAAGAACACAAGAATAAACACCCAAACCATTTTGAATGAAACAATAAAAATAACGAACAAAAGTCCCATGGTACCTATACACTAGAGCAAGGGTGTAACGTTTCCCATTGGCGTACTTTTAAGGCTAGTTTCTAATATCCAACTAAATCATTTGTTTTTGTTTAACGGTTGCACCACATGACATTGGTTTCACATACAAAAGTTGGATAAGGACAGAATTTGATCTGTGGAGGGTACGACTCAATTGGATTTACCACATTTACATAATCTCCCAAGGTGTCAAAAACTAAAGCATGGTCAAGCACCTTATGAATCACTATTAAGACTCTAAAGGTACCTATAGGCCTCACTATATTGATAAACTATGAAATCTATTGCTTTCATTTGTGTGCCTTGCCAGATCAAGATGCTTTTAATTTCTTTGCATGGATTTGTAAAAGCAGAAATCAATTACTGTGGCAGTTTAAATTGAAAATGATATCCCAACATGCCATGACAACAAAATTATACCCCAGTATATAATTTCATGACGATACAGTTCCCATGCCCTTCATGTCTGTTTGGAACAATAGAGTTCCAAATTTGTCAATATAGCGACGACTCGAGATACCTTTTGGATTTACTAAACAGGGAAGAACAGCGTGAGATCGCAATTTCAGAAAAGCGCCGTTGGGAGAGGAAAGCTCTCCGCCACTGACGATGCGCACATTAAAAAACACCCATGCAGCCAGATCATTTCCATAATGACCAACGCAATATACCAGTTGGCGTCTGGTTTAAGACGGGCTTTTTTAGCGCCAGTAAATTGATGAGTGCAAACCTTAGTAAACACCTTGTGTGATTCATTTAAATATATATATATCCTCCCATAAATTTTGCGTCTGAAAGGGAAACTCCTAAAAATGATTAATCAATAAGGTCAGCTGCAGAAATATCCATGCCTTTTCAGCGCTATTTCTTTAACTGCGTGTCTTTAGTAAATCCCAACAGTAGTTTTTTAACGCCAAAAGGGGGTTTGCACTGACCCTTAGTGTCTTAATAATGATGCTTAAAGTCACTTGACCATTATTTAATGACTTGGAAGTGAGAATGGGTTAAATATTGATAACTGATTTGTTGACCAGCCATTCAAGTTTAGGTTGCTTTACTCTTGTAAAATCTTTACTTTATGTCCTTGTGACACACAATCACTGTTGAAATCAATGGATTTGAATCATTCTATGATGGAGCGGAAACTCTAGTGCGTAGGCACCCTTGATCATTTAGCTTATTCAGTGTAGCACTTTAATCTGTCTGGAAGTAAAACTTGCATTAAAAGTACCAATCAGCACCAATACACCCATAACAATAGACTAGACGACTCTTCAAATTCACCTAAAAAAAAAATGATTCAACTTTAACACAGGTTGCTTGCACTTGAAGCTCTTGACCTTGTTTGCTTACATTGAATACATTTTATATTTTCTTAAGCCTTTCATGAAATACATGTATTACTTCATTACTCCACGATTTAAAGAACAAATGAAGAGCCCTAATGCTGCAGGTGAAAGGGAAACCAAGCACTACAGCTTTCAAAAGTTCATAGCGTCTTTCTAACCAGTGATGTGGTTTTTATAGTCATGCTAGAACATGAATCCCCAGCAAGGCTACAGTACAACATGGTTACAGCTGACACACTGGTTGTGGTTTTGTTTTCAAAGAACATAAAAGACATGCATCCAACAGAAAGCAAGTGACACAGCATGTAATAAGCCCATGCAAAAAGTCAGTAAGCCATTTCTTAAAAGTACCCAAAGCACTGCGATTTGCAAACAGCAATTAGAGTTGGAGAAGAAATTCAAACACGCTCACACACATACACAAAACCGAGACACGCAACTTTTTCAGCATCGGATCATTCACAATTGCTGGATTAACAGCTTATACGCTTACATGCGGTTTCTGAAGACTTTTCTTTGTGCGGCACTCCTTGTAAACATAACCAAACCACCCCAAGTGTTACAACAGGTCAGTGGAAAAACCTACCAACACTCAAATATAACAAAATAACTGAAGGATTCCAAAATCCCACTGAATCTAACTGCAATGTGTTAAAACAACAAGCTATTTTGTTCAAGCTTACTGACACAATCATACATTTGGTTGGTCTTCTCAATTCTTGTTTGCGTCACACCCAAAATCCCACTCCAAATCAGAATGTTTGATTGGCTCAATGTAACACAACAATGTAAGAAACTAACCCCCAGTTTCACAGACAAGGCTTAGGCCCAGTTCCAGACTAAAATGCATGTTTGAGCTCTTTTAACTGAAAGCAACTTGCATCTTAAAATATGTCTGTGTCATTGTTTTGTATATATATATATATATTTCTTCTAAGGCAAGTTTATAAAAGCTACTTAAATGCCATAATTGAAGTAATGCCTAATCAGGGCTTAATCTAAGCCCTGTCTGTGAAACCGAGCCTAAGACATCCAACGTCTTCTATCGGCTTTACCAAACAACCTACAGGTATATCCTTCACAGGTTGTGTTCACACAACTGTTGTACATTGTTAGCAGCAGAATACGACTTCTGACAACAACAAAACAACAGACGCTAGACACTCTGTGTCATTTTTTCAGTTTGAAGTCTATGCCATTTACAATCGCTAATAGAATATGCTAGTTAAAAAGGTCAGCGGCTACATTGTGAAGCTTTCTGACTGCCTTATGCGACAGTGACTTATTGAATATAGGCAGTAATAAGGCGGTCAGGGTGAGCTGCATTTGACATATTCCAGCTCCTTAATGAGCTTCCCTTCTAGACCTGGCAGAGCACCGTCTGGTACCCACCACACACGCGGTGATGGTCAGATATTTCTCATTGACACGCTCAGACAGCTTGTGAAGGATTACGATCATAAAAGGCAAAAACCTCTAGGGGTTCAATCCATCTCGTCCTTTAATCTAAGAATATAAAGTTACATGCTAATAGGGAAGAGAAAAAGGCATAGCACACTTTCAGAAGATGCACAAACGAAAACTTTTCTAGCTCCACAAGCTCAACTTCATGCATTCTTACATGAATATGTGCAATTCATAACACAATGCTAGAATGCTCGTAGTTTATGTAAATGACGCTATAGTGAGTTTCAGCATGAATTTTCTGCTTCTTTGGTCGGTTTTCTTTTTCTGTGAAAAAAAGCTAAAGTGAGCTAGCAACGGTTTGAAGCTAACCCGCATTATCAAGTTAGTCAAATTAAGTCAGTAAACTGCTGACATGTTTATAGCAAGCTGCTGACAACATATTGGCTTAAAGGCACAGTCTTTTTTAAATTCTAAGACAACTACGTCGCCTCCTAGAGTGTGGAAGACAGTTACCGCTGCAATATGTTTCTTGCCAAACAATGACTTTGCTAGTTTTGTAATTCGCTATTAGGACTATAAGGAGACAGCTGCTATTATCTGGTTTTGCTGAATACCCATCCTGATTAATTTAGCATTCAAGTCGTTTAATTCAAGTCGAGTCCTAGCCTGGCCATGCTGCCAGCTTTAAAAGCAGCAAACAGACCAGTTTATGCAGGCTTGGAGACCAGTTAACCACTATAGGCTGGTTTAAACTGTTGTTTCAGCATGGTCTTCACATATTTATTGCTGTATTTTGTTAATGTTTGTGTATAGCTTAATTAGCTGCCTATCTTGGCTAGGACACTCCTGTAAAAACCATTATTAATCTCAAGGTTTCTTTCCTGGTTAAATAAAGGTCTAACAATATAATGGGGCTTACAAATTATCCAATTTCCTGCTTTAACTCTATTAAACCATTATTTTAAATTCTCAAACACCTCTCATTAATGTTAATGACAAATGCCAATGCCAACATGCTGCTATATCTCATATTGTGGGGTCAAGGGAACAATTTGACTTGTGAAGTCTTTCTCTCAAGTTTAATTACTGTGACACTCCACGGCTAAAGCCATTCAAGCAACCGATTTATGTACAATCTACCTCTATCTCTGCCTCCGTTTCTCCTTCCTCTGCTCTTTCTATTCTAGGTTTAGTCAGAGAGTGTCCACACTGTAGTTTGGCCGCCGGTGGTGCGACCACTCTCTCAGCTATCAGCTCTCAAGTATTAATCTGGCCTTTAATGGGATTAGATGAACTGGGGGCTTCATTATACAGAGAGAGAGAGAAATCCACAGGACCGGACGAGTTGAAAGGACCAGTCTTCTTTCTCTAATTCGTTCCTCTTTCCTTCAGTGCACCTTTCTGTCAGTATATCCTCAGCTCTCGCTCTATCACTCTAATTGGTAAACTCGTTTTGTGCCCCTCATTCTTTTCTTGCTGAAGGCGTGTGTTTATACTGCTACTATATTTATGGCACACCATAACTAGCCATAACCAGACATTAAAACAGCAAAATGATCCCCGTGAGAAATTACGGCAGATTATTTCATACCGGAGGCCCCTTATGAAGCCTATAAATATTTGCCACCCAAGTTTTGCGAAAAAAAACATAAAAATCCATGCAAAATCTCATGAAAATTAATGGTACATACAGTTTCATTTTTTATTAGTTTTCCTTAAAGGGCAGCTATTATGTAAAATTCACTTTTACAAGGTAAAATAGCACATACATGTGTGTTGGCAGTGTGTGTACACACCCTATAATGATAAAAATACACCCAGTGCTTTTATTTTAATCCCCATTAATCATAACCATTCTGTCTAAGAACATGCCGTTCGTAGATTCTGGGCAAAGTGACGTCACTTTGCACAGGCCCCTCCCACGACTGTTGACGGACACGGCCATTTTAACATTGACCCACCCCAGGTGAGCTGTACAGATCCGCCATTGTTTCGACACTGGTGTAGCTATGGACAAGAATGTCTCCTAAGCAATTGAGGTGTTTTGTTGTTGGATGTAAGAAGGAACATAGCAGTTATCATTTACTCCCGAAATCTGAGTTGCTGAAGAATGAGGATTCATTTTGTTATTGAAGAGAATGCGCCCCCCAATCTACCTAAATATTATTTATGTTTGTGTGAATCATTTTACACCAGACTGCTTTGCAAACAAGGGTCAGTACAATATGGATTTATAAATGATCTGTGAGGTATTTTAAGCTGAAACTTCACAGGCACATTCTGGGACATCGGAGACTTAAATTACATCTCGTAAAAATGGGCATGATAGATGCCCTTTAAGGTCTGCTTTTAGCTCCTTTAATAGCTCCTTTAATTTAAAGATCTTTAAAATGATTCCATCAGGCACACAAGAGCTCTCAGATAATCAAAGGTATGGAGATTTGTAAAGCTAATCAATGGCAGTATTTGCCTTAGAGGCAAAGTACTGGGGCATGGAAAGAAAAGATGATCCCACACTGCACTCCATATGGATCCTTATCTTCCTCTAGGTCACAATCAAAAACACATTCTTGCTCAATGATAGAGTTAGCATAGGGAACATTCTCAGAACTTTAGCTAACATTCTGGCAAGGTTCTCTTAAAGTTATTGCTGCGTTCACACCATGTCGTAATTACCGTAATTACGAGATAACAACACGTGACATTCTACTCTGAGTTGTTATGTTTTTCCGGCAACATTATCAATGCCAATATGAATCTGCAGGTGGTACAGTGGTCACAAGGTACAAGTCGAAACTCTCAGAAAGTTGTAAGGAGTTCTATGAGGATGTGAATGCCTTTACAAGTCGCAATCCCAGAATTATGGAAATTACGACACCTTACGAACAAACGTTATTCCAGTAACATTAATAAAATGTTCATTCAAAGTCATCCGGTCTTTAATAACGTTCTCAAAATGTTGGCACAAAAACGTTATTTATTCATCGTTAACATTTTAGTCGGATCTTCGTCTAATGCAGTGCTTCCCAAAATGTCGGCCGCGGTATTGCAGGGGGGCCGTAGCTAGTCCAAATCAATATATTAAAATAATTGATTTTTTTGAAAGCATGTAAGGTTAGTGTTATGGATTTAAATATATTTGTAAAGAGTGTTTACATCATAATTCACATGAAATTCTTACAAACTTGTTAATAAATGTATTTGTAGGTAAATGTTGGTATATATTTTTTAACCCTCTTAAGTTTGGGAAGCTCTGGTCTAATGTTTTTAAAGTGTTACTACTTGGAGCATAATGTGTCAGAGAAACCTCAACATAATGTTCTCACGATGTTTACAAAAGTGATCAAATGGAATGTTTCTTTAACGCTCATATAACAATGAAAAACTGCTTTAAATATTTAAACGTTCAGAAATGAATTTTCATAACTTAATGGGAACCTTCTTTGAACGTAGCTCTGAGCTAAAAAAATAAAAACTGCTATGCTACTTGAGTGCCGTTCATTACCTCAGGAACTGCATCTTTAGTGCAAAATCCACATACATTGCGTGTGGGCCTGTTGTTAATCACGCTGGAGTAATCATATTACCACAACACTTATAATTCTGCCGTCTCTGGCTGCTTTTCTTCATCGGATGGCAGGGAAGCAGAGCGAGGTGACAGACACGTTACGTGGTTGCGTGAGGGGCGGTGGGTGATCTCAGACTTCAATGCCACGTCGCCAAAGGCTACACCTGCCAGAAGATAGATAAAACCTCACGCGCAATGTGTCTCCAACTGCCCTGATACCATTAAAGCTGACAAAAGAAACCGCCTATTAACAAGCCTCTGGGAATATGCAGATATTGCCATAACCTCCAGTTGCGATGGACAACCAGAACCCTGGTGAGATTAACTGGTCGAAGAACCATGAAAAACCATAATTCAATCAGAGCGCGTGGATTTATAACGCGTGACATGCAGCATCACAGTCTTCCTGTTTGCTTAATCATTAACCGGCTTTAAAAAGCTGTGACAACATTTTTTATTCATCTCTAGCTAGCGTTTACATTTATTTACATTCATTTGCTTCCATCCCAGCATGTCTTTGAATGTGTGTAATCTGTTTTGACAATTACGAGCGAAGAAACACGGTCCAACATATGTTCTCTGAGAACTATGGAGGTAACATGTACATGAAAGTAAATAAACACTAAGCTAGCATGCTAATAAAGGCACCGACTTGAACAGACGCCTGACAGCTACTTTATAATGAACATATTCACAGAACACTATCTATAAATACACAGAATAAATAAACAAATAAATAAATATACATGTAAAAAAAAAAAAGTCAGTCGGGGATCAGGCGGCTGCCATCACTGTCATAAATCTAAATGAGCTGATGAGCTGCTCTGCTCGTCTCATGTGAGATTGACGACACTTCTGAATTTAGCTCTCACCAGATAGTGTCGAAGATGTGTGTGAAGAAAACAGCATTGTGCGAATGTGCGGGTGTTTGTGTTGTAATATGTGTGTGAGAGCAAGACTCCGGGGGAGTTCAGGGGTATGAAATACTGTTGCTGTTTACTAACTAGGGCATATTTTATCACTCACACACTCTCAGTTTTTATGCTTTCAACTATAATTTAAGTATCATTATATTATTAACTATCACCCATCCAAAACACCAGCTGCTATTCAACAATCAGAACACCTTAAAAACGACATATCTCAATAACTTTTACGCAACAATTAGTTTGTTACATGTCATGACCAAAACATTCTCTGAACTGTCATAATTTGGGTATCCTCAGTAGACCATTGTTTATTCTCATAGTGTATATATATATATATATATAGTATATACCTGGTATATAGCATATAATATACCTAGCCTGTTACGTGATTGTTGGTTAAGGGTTTGCTGCTGTTTAATGCGTATGAGCATGTCTATACAAGCAGCATCAGAGTGCAGGAGGCCATTCACATTCCTAACTTCTATCACCATCATGATTTGATACAGAAAACTGTCCAACAGAGTCAGGAAGACTAGATGAAAGCCAATATAAAGACAGGGAAATCGAGGAGTGAGAGATGTGAGCAGAATTTAGTGAATGAGCCCAAAAAAAGAGGGAGAGAGTGACATAAAAAGAGAGCTAGGGAGGGCCGGTAATGGAGGAGGATGTGTTTACTCAGTAGTGAGAGACTGTGAGAGAGCAAGTGAGAGAGAGAGAGAGAGAGAGAGAGAGAGAATGCTTGTTACTCTCCTGACTGGATTTGCCCACGGTTGTGAAGTCATGGAAATGTAATGCTGCCACAAAGGATAAATCCTCATCAGCGAGCTAAACTCAACAAGCAAACTTTCTCTCCAGAGAGCCACACAAAAGGCTCGTTCTCTCTCACTTTTGCTCCATCGTCTTACTAGCTATCATTCCTTTCCTTTCTTCCATACAAGGCTTTGCGCTTTAGCCAAATATGGCCTATTTACTGGGTTTGAAGTTAAGCTCGATTGACAATATTTGTTGTACGCTGCCATTTACCTCAGAAAATAATTGCAGCTTGTCCCTCATTTCATAAAGACACACTGACAATGAAGTTCTAAATGGAAAAAAAATGTCATTCTTTCTCACACTCAATAAGTAAAAAAAAAAAAAAAAAAAAAAAAAGAAGCTTGCTTTTATTTTGTTCTGTGGAACTCCAAAAGGAGAAATTTATATTCCAAAAAGAATACTGATATTAAGAATAAACTATAGCTTTTAATAATATTATAAATGAGTCTTCATTTTTATGCTTTGCGTTTTAATATAAAAAGTTTTAGTAATTTTATTGTGTGTTTTTTTTTAAATATATCTTTAAAGTTTTTATTAATTTTTATTTCAGTTTAAGTTTTATTTTAGCACATCAAGACTAAATGAAAATGAGAAATGTTGGCTTGGAAACTAGCTGAAATAAAATAGGATTATTTTAATTTATTTACTTTTACTTTTTTATTATTTATTTATTTATTTATTTATGGTTGGTGGTTGTTTTAGTTAACTATAACAGCACCGAGTAATTCTGGAATGGAGTGACATGAGGGTGAGTGAATGATGACAGATTTTTCATTTGTTTGGTGGGTGCACTATCCCTTTAACTGTCAGTTCTAAAATTTCAACTTTTGAACATAAGTCTGCGTTGAGAGTGATAACATGACGGAAAACTGTTGACATAAAGGGATGATGACACATTTTATGCTCTAAACTGAACTTGTGCTGGCATCCGCAGCTCATGGAAAATGTTCTCCAAAGAGCGGGTTGGATTTGTAGACATCTTAACCAAGTGGTGGTCTAATCTCATTTAGTTGTGGCATTCTCATATCAAACAATTTCTCTTCCTGATAGATAATCGGAATGACAGAGCATCATAACGGCACAAGCGTGACTCTTGCAGAACACGATGAAGGCGCGGCTTGACGTTTTTTAGCTGATATGCATGAGATCCTGACCCAAATGAGACCGAATTAATAATCATTTTAGCAGATGAGCTGTGCTGTTTGTCAAATGCAAACATGCCCTCCTCATCTGGCTGTCAGAAGCAACTGGCGTCAGTAGAGAGGAAAGGAAGAGGCAAAATTATGCAAAGAGCATCACTATTGGTATTGCTTAGGGTAGGAGATTAAAACAAACCCCTATAACTGTATGTGTTAAACTTGATCATGTATAGTATGTGTAGCAGTTCATGCATGTGAAGAAATGAAGTTGTATAGACTAATAAATATATAATTCATATATATATATATATATATATATATATATATATATGCATGTGCATGAACTGCTACACATACTATATATATATATTCATATATAGACTATAATAAAGACTATATAAGTGTATTTTACTATTATGTCATTCTACTTTAAAATGTCAGGTTTAATTCAATGTGTTACTTGCTGATTCTTTCTGAAATTAGCCATTTCTGAGTAAAAACTGTTTCATCCTACACCATTTTTTTCAGTGCACTTCAAATCATTGCTGACTCTAAAATCAACCATCAAGCAAAAATGTATTAACATAATTTCCTGAAACCTCACATCTGTTTTTCAAATAAAAAAATAAAAATAAAAAGTTTTTGAATTAATTAATGATTAATTCATACTTTTTTTTTTTTAGTTTCTGGAAAGTGACCTTGCATTGCTATAAGGTCAATTTTTCTATTATTTTAAGAGACTTTTTGATTGATTGATTGATTGATTGATTGAACAAATTAATAGAAAAGTCACATCATTGATCCTTACACCAAAGGGTCAGTGTTTGGTTAACATTGCTAAGAATTATTGACTTCCTTGGTTACTACCAACAGACCTTCTTCAGGGTAGATGCCATTTTAAATTGTACATGGATGAAAACAAGGCTGTGAGGGATAGATTTACACTGTGTCCTAACTACACGCGATGCCGGCAGTTTGATTGACAGGCGATCTAACCAATCATAACCCCAAATCTGCCATTGTACATGGATTAATTATTCATTACTGCCATATTCCATAAAAAAAGAATTGTCAATTTCAAGGCAATTCATTTCATGAGCAACAGCACAATACACTGAACACACTATACTTCTATTAATTTCATTGCATATTTCAAATATATAGTAAGGAGTGCAGTACATACTACACAATTAGCAGTATCCTAGCTTTCCTCAGTGTTGTTTTTGTGTCTGTTTTTTTTTTTTTTTTTTCCTGGATAATTTTGGTACGCTCTGTCTAATGAGTGACTCACTGCCGAGGCTCTGACCCTGGGTTACTGTCTGACCCACTTACACACCCTCCCAGGACTGATGCTCACAACAGTAACAGACAGCGTGATGACAGGAGGAGGGGAAGGGAAGACGACGGGGGGAAGAGCACGGGAGGCTGATCACTGCCAGAGAAAACTCTGCACTGGCTGTGTGTCCTGCAGTGTGAATACTCCATCACAGACAGCAAATCTCCTCCCACAGAGAGCAGAAAATGGCCTCGGTGGAAGGAGGGGACAGAGGCGTCATAAATCGCAGATATGCGTCGTGGATGTCTTCAGTCCTGCTGCTCCCTTCGGGAACATGCACATCTGCCTGTGATGGAGCAGAGACGGTACGAGGAAGAGGAGGAGGAAATGGACTTGTTTTGAAATGAATGGGGAAAATCGTGAAAAAAAAAAAAAAAAAAATGTGTAGAATTTAGTTTTTCACTGCAGAAACTCCCAGTAAATTTCATATTATATATATATATAAAATGCTTTTTAACTAGCTTAACTAGCAGGTCTTCATGTTAAACCATGTTAATTTGGAAGAAGCCAACAAAAAGCCTTGTGACCAAAGCTTCAACATATTGTGGCATAACATAACATAATGTCTGACAATACAACTTTAAAAAGGTGGGAAAAACGGCTTCATTATAGCTAAATTCTCCTAACATCATTTTATTATATTATGCTGTCAAGGCGAAAGTAGAATTATGTGAATTTGGCTCATGATATGGAAATAACTAACAGTTTGAAGATACCACTACTGAATTAATGTCGAGAAAAAAAAAAAAAAGAAAAAAACACAGGGAAAATGTGACTATTGTGGTCTCTTGATTCATGTTTAATGTATCATGTTTTGTGAATATTTTTGTAGTTACTTTTTGAAAGTCAATAAATGATATATTTGCATGTGCTGTATACATTAAATATATATGCTGGATGTTCCATTCTAGATTAACTAGCAGGTCTTTATGGTAAACCAGGTTAATTACGAAGATTGCTGTCTTCTGATCAAAGCTCCAATTTATTATATTCAAAGTAAATTCCCCTTTCTACTCTCCTAATGCTTCTGTCTCTCCTCACACCGTCCTGCTTCACTAGCTAAATTCAGCTTGTTAAAAAGGATAAGCTATTTCCGCTAAAGTTCAATTTATTATAAACATTTTTTTCCTGACTTAAATATATCATTGGATTGTAAGCTTAGCAAACAGTTTTTTTTTCAGATTTCAGACTTTATTTAAAGAGGACTTTTAATTGAAGACCTGTTACCTGAAAACACCTGCCTTAAAAGACCCTATGAAAAAAAAAAGAAAAAGTTTTGTGCTCTTACTCATGTGCATTAGCTTTAAGGTCATTTATATGCTAGTGTACGGGTTAAAAGTTAGGCAAATTTAACATTCTGGGCAAAAGTGGGAAAAAAAAAAAAATGATTGAAAAATTTGAACCGGAAAATGTGCCTTGGATTCTTTGTTTACTATAGATACAAGTTTGAAACCCAACCAAAGGGCACCTTCTGGGATTACTAAACGGAGGTCCTTCCAGCAAGTAGCGCTCCAAGATATTTTTCTTGAGATATATGATGACTCATGTTTAAAAATCTAATTCTATCCAATCCTTCTAATTCCACCAGTTGCCAGTTAGCAAATCATAGTTTATAAGAGTGATTTAACTAAAACCTATTTGCTATTTATGAAAAAAACATATATGTCCCACACAAACTTCTATATGCTTATATGTGACCCTGGACCACAAAACCAGTCTTAAATCGCACGGGTATATTTGTAGCAATAGCCAACAATACATTGTATGGGTCAGAAGTATCGTTTTTTCTTTAATGCCAAAACTCATAGGGATATTAAGTAAAGATCATGTTCCATGAAGATATTTTGTAAATTTTCTACCATAAATATATCAAAAATGTATTTTGGTGAGTGGATATGTATTGCTAAGGACTTCATTTGGCAAATTTAATGGTCATTTTCTCAATATTTTGATTGTTTTGCACCCTCAGATTCCAGATTCTAGACTTTCCTAACAAACCATACATCAATGGAAAGATTATTTATTCAGCTTTCAGATAATTTACAAATCTCAATTTCAAAAAATTGACCCTTTTGACTGGTTTTGTGATCCAGGGTCACATACTGTATGTCAACAAAGGACAGAAAAGTGCACTCATCAAGCATCCCCGAATGGATTGTCTGTAGCTGTTTCTCTCTCCTAAAAAAAAAAAAAAAAAAAAAAACACCCCGCGGAGAAAGAGGCAGGAAAAATATGGAGAGGACGATGTGCACATGCTAATATCTCATTTGGATAATGAGGCAAAAGCTTAGTGGGAGTTGAAAAGTGGAAGTCACTTCCTGTAGAGAGCAGAGCAGGCCTGCCTTCACACTCCATCAATCCAGCACACTCAAAACTCGGCCCAGGTGCTCGCCCGCCGAGACTCGTGGGACGTGGCAGCTCTTACCCACGGCTGGCCGCCACAGACCCCCCGACACGCAGCTTTGAGCTTGCTCTTCAATTGCCTTGACAGCCATGTTGTCCTTGTGGTGAGAGTTTAATGATACACAAAATCCACATGTACGTCCTGCGGAGGGATGAATTATGCAGCAGGCAGCGTGTGGGAGCTCACAGTGTCATATCAGTCCGATTGAGACCGATTCCGCAATGACAAGCAAGACAAACAAATTTCACATCGCTGGAGGGATGTCACACCAAGCAAGACATTAAAATGCCTCATCAGAAAGAAGGAGAGGATGAAAGAGAGGGATGAGATAGTGAACAAGAACATACTGGAAGTGAGAAGGACTGGAGCTAATTTCAGGTTGTCGATGTGAAATGAAAGCTGATCCTATTTGCTTGCTTAATACACATTCCTGGTCTTATTGCGAACAACTGATCAGTGCATGATCATTTTGATGAATCAAAATATAGTAACTTGCTCCTCCTCGGATATTAAGTTCCGATATTAATATATACATATATATATATATATATATATATAATATATATATATATATATATATATTATTATTTATTTTTTTTATTTTTTTATTATTAGCCACTCTCTTCCTTGTGATACAGAAATCCCTCTTTCCCGCCCAACATTTTATTTTGTTCAATATCTTATTTCGCTCGTAAATATGATTATATGCATCACAAAAATAAAATGAGTTGCAAACTAACACTTTATCAATATTATTTACAGAGATATCTCAGTATTGTCTGACTTTATATCTCACAATTCAATTTTATATCTGAAAAGGAAACTTCATTTCGTATCTGAACTTGTTTCTTTATTTTTCTTTTGATGTGTAAACAAATAAGATTCTGAAGATTCTGAGTGGGTGGGGCATGGGCGGGAAAATAACCAATGATTTTACAGCCTGCTTTTTATGGTTGAGTCAAACATGAACTACCTACACCTACAGTTGTGGGTACAGTTGTGTGTACAGTTGGGGTAGTTGTGGCCTAATGGTGAGGGAGTCGGGCTTTTAACCTGAAGGTTGCTGGTTCGATTCCCATGCCGGCAGGAATTGAAAGTGGGGATTGTGAATAAACAGCACTCTCTCCACCTTCGATATCATGACACCTAACCCCTAATTGCCTCACTCGTAAGTCGCTTTGGATAAAATGTAAAAAAAAATGTAAATGTACATTCTCCGTAATATTACTTTTTTCTAGGAAATAGGCCCGTTCACACAAAGGACAATAACTACAATGATAATGATAAAGATATAGTTCTTAAAATTGTTCTAAATACAAAATAATAGCACAGTCCACGCCACAACTATTTTTTTTTTCTCCCACAGTCGAGGAAGGATAACAAACATTGACAGCCAATCAGAATCCATCCTGTTTTAAGAGCTCGAGCATTTAAAGGTGACAGACGACAAACGGCAGCACGTGTTTCGAATAAACAGAAAAATATCATCACACTTATAAATTTTATTGTAAACAGCCCTAAAATCACAATTATGTGATATAAAGTTGAAATTATGAGAAATTATGAGAACTAGTCCTATTTGTGAGATAAAATTGCAATTAGGATTAAGTTGAAATTAGAAGATATAAACTTGTTTTGTGAGAAATAAAGCAACAACTGTGAGATATTAAATTGAAATTATGACATTTAGTCACAATTATGAGAACTTGTCCCATTTGTAAGATAATATTACAAATATGAGAAATAAAAGTATATTGCAACACTTTAGTTTAGCGTCCAGTTCTCACTATTAACTAGTTATTCATACTTATATAGCACATAATAATGCCATATTCTGCATGACCATATTCTACATCCCATAATCCAGACAATACCTGAACTTAATGACTGCCTTTCTAACTATTAATAAGCATTATGAGTTTATTGAGGTAGAAGTCATAGTTAATAGTTAGACAATCATGAGAATCGGACCCTAAACTAAAGTGTGACCAATTATACCAAATAAAAATGAAACTGTTGAATGAATGAATTGGAAATGATCACATTGGCGATACATATAAAGTTGCAATTTTGAGATGTGAAGTTCTAATTTATAATACAGATATAATCACTTTTGAAATCGATCTATTTTCACTGTGAAGTTGACATATGCATTTCTTAAGAACATAAATAGGGTCAAGTTGTGGCTCCGTTCTGTCTTTGCGCTGGTCTATTCCTCCCTCTGTCCTCCTCAGGGGCCATAAGAACAGCAGGAATCATAATTCTCGTATGTGTGACCAGCTCTACGCTCACTGGGATTTGTATAATTGGAGTTTTGTATGGCGAATCAGCCCTTTGCTCCGAAAAGTGGCGTGAATGAATTTCCAATGAAGCCTGTGTGATGTGAGTGGAGGCTATCAATATATTAAAAGCCCTGACGTTTTCATGCAAATGAAACGCTCCTCAAATGGCTTCTTATCAAGTCATATCCCAAGATATCTCTCGCCTTTTCTTTGTGACGTGTTTCACTTTATTGTGCCGTTTTAATGTCTGCCGCTCGCTTCCTCTTCATCCTTCACATTTTGCTCCCTTGTCAAGACTGGGAGGACAGAATGTGTGACAGGAGTGAAAGAATAGGAGGGAGACGGCAGGGCTTGACTCAACCACTTATATAAAAGTCAGTAAACACCCCCCGTTCCTTCATCCGTACATTCACCCTCATGCCTCAAGGGCTCGTTTACGCTTCCATTTTATTCAATCGTCTCAAACGAATCCCAATATCAGGTCCACTCAGGCGTTACTTCCCGCAACAAGTATTCCTTTATTTATTTACACTTTGGTTGATGCGGCTATGTTTTATTTATCTCATTTTCACCTTGTGCTGGGCATTTTCAACCTTTCCTCTGCCTTTTTTTGCCCTCCCCTTCTGATTCTTCCTCTCATTTTGAACTTCATTTTCTCGCCGTGGTGTGAGGGATTGCTTGCTCAGGCGAGCGTGAACAGTTGTCAGCGGCGTGTAGCGGCGTTAAGCTAAGCGGTTTTGGCTCTCTAAACGAAGGGGAGCTAAGTCACCTATGCCACATTAACCCATGTTGTGCAACACAGCGACGAACGGTTGGCCTTCCTGACTAGTCTGAGAGTGGCAGTAGCTCATTTTAAAGGGATGTTTGGCCTAAAGAAAACGGTCAGAATTTACTCAGCCTCATGTTATTCTAAACTAGGGCCTTATGATTTCCACAATGTAGAAAATGCGGGTGGAATCACAGAATCCAGTCATAAAATGGATTTTACAGAATAACGTGGAATGTCACAAACATCTACAACAGTTGTGTTGTCAGTCAATCTTTGAAGACACTCCACATGAATCTTCAGAGCTGAAGTGAGTCACTTCAACAGCATTTCACCATATAATTTGATAAAAACTATTGTCATTTCATATACGCAAAGAAAGTCAAGACTTCATGACAACTACTCAAAATAAAACTTGAAAAAATTGTGGCAGAAATATATTACCAATGTACAGTAGGATGTATGTCTCAAAATAATAATAATAATAATAATTTTTATGAAAAATGTGTATTAAAAAAACACAACTGATTAACAGAAGTCCTTGAAATAATATATATTATTATTTCATAGGGCCCAATTATTGTAAATAAAGAATATAATTATTTAATTGTTGAAGTTGATTGAATTCAATTAATTAGACATCCTTTTTGATTAATAAATTTTAAATAAACTAACAAAACATAAGCTATAAAAATTCATATGGATTTCAGAGGCCCCTAAAATTTTTTCTATGTTTTCAAAAAAAGTTCTATGATTTCAACTGCTTTTCAATAGCAAAAATGTTTTTTAAATTACTAAATTTTAACTTAACCATTAAAATGGATTGATTTTTTCAGAATCACTCTTTTTGTCAAAGAAATCTTTCTTTTTTTGAGTCCAAATCTTATATATAATATTAATATAATATAATATTAATATAATATATAATATATAATAATATATATATAATATTTATTTTTTAATATAAATTTTTAATATAATATAATTTTTAAAATTCTGTTGCACTGCATACTGTGCCCTCATTACAGATTTTGAACTTTTTGCAGCTCTACAAATAACTTATAGGTTCAAGTACTGCTGGCATCACATCTGATGTAAATAAATAAATAAATAAACAAACAAGTCTGATAATGCAGCAGAATCTGGTAAGAGCAGTACATAAATTTATCCTCTGTTAATAATTGTGACTCAAATGTTATTTACAAACTTTACTCATGCAAATAAAGACAACGCTGTTAATATGCAAAAAAGACGAGGTCACAATACTGTTCATTGGGTAGTTCAGAGTGTCAGATCAGCAAAAGAGAGAGACAGAAAGACAGAACGAAAAGAGAGAACGAAAGAGAGAAAGCAGATGGAAAGAACCACACGCTTACCCCTCTTCTCTTCTCGGGCGCGATAATGAGATAATTACGGGACCATCTTACACCACTCGTTCTTATTCACTGTTCACATAAAGATGAGACCAGCGGTCTTCAGCACTTCCCACACAAAAACTGAAAACACTGTTTGAAAAGACATAAATCTCTGTATTCATTTCTTTAATTACAGATCCCCACGGTTCCTCTGATGAAGGAATCTCTCGAAGGCTAACCGCTTCCTAAAAATCCTAGACCTCCAGCAATTTCATAAGACAAACCTGAAGGAAATTCAGGCATGTCAAAGGAAATATACAAAAATAGATAATGCAATCAAGCTTGCTCTAAAAAAAAGTCATTAACAGATTGAGCTGCAAAGTTTGTACTTGTGTCAACCATTTCCCAGAGGACAAACTCACGGATTAGACAATTTATAGACGGTAGAATCAGTTTTTGTAGATGTAAAGATCAAAACAAGCTGTCACATGTATCATTTATTAATTACAATATCCAAAAAATTTTGAATGCTACCTTTTACATCTGCCGTTTCATTACTTATTGAGTTGCATTATTGATTTATTGATTGATTGATTTTTGTAAACATACAAATTGGGTACAAAGTTGTCATTGGTGTAATTTATTCATTATAATATCTGCTGGCCAAAACGAAGGGTTGGCATTTTTCAAACGTTACCTTTTATGCTGCCGTTTCATTATATGTTTTGTTTTTCAGAATTTGTTTTGCTGAAATCTCATACCCAATGATGGGTACATGATGTGAAAAAGCAGTAGTATTTCTGATGTTTGTTGTGATATCTCACTAGTTTAAAATCTTTCCCCTTGTAACAATACATTAAATATAAAATATCTTATTGATTGGCTGTGATTGTCTCACGTTGCACATACTCAGTGGTGACGGACAAATTGCTTGTCAATGAAAACATGGTTAGCAGATGCTGTAATAGGCTATTTAATGGCATGTTCACGAAAGGTCAATGTGTTCGATGAACTGCATCTTGTTTTTCCTGAGCATTAATGCTGGAAATGTTCAATAGCACTTAGTTTGTGTCTACTTTCAACAACAACAACAACTAAAAAAACATTTAGAGTAAAATGTGTAATAATAACTATCCTAACTGCAGTATTGCTAGCTTGCTAGCATGACTCTGCTCTTACGCTCATTTGTTTATGTTGCGATTTACATTCAGTGATTACTATTAGCCTATTGTTATAAGCAAAATGGCCACTGGTGGTTAGTTTCAGAACACAAGAACAATGAAAGATCCATTTCTTCTGTTTTTACCCTTGTTATGGTGTTATAGAAGCCACTAGCACAGTTAGCCTGGAAATGAACCTAGTGTAAAATTGTTTAACACTCCTCACGCATTCAACTTCAGCTATAAAGCATTCGCTCCTCTTATCTTCAACTCTCCAGAGAGAAAGAGAGGGAGAGATAGTTAGCAGGAGAGATAAGATGAAAGATTCGGTTCTGAAGAAGCTTTGTCAAAGCGCTACTGTTAATCTACAGCGCATGAGACAAGCGATCAAACTACTTGACAAATTACGGCTCCTCAGAGCTTTTCAAAAGGGGAACATCCGCTGAAGCAGATTTTTAATCAAGGTGCAATAGGGTGGGTCAGGGTACTTGAGATTCAACCCGGTATATCTTGTGGAATATACTGTATACGTGGTACCCGGATTGTAGATTTCCATTCAATTGTGTGCAGAATAACCACGTTTGACGAGGTGAATTTCAATGGAGCCAGATGTTTATTACTCCATGTCTGGGCACCGAATGTGGTGGTTCCTTGCATGCAGAGCACGGGTCATATGGAATGCATTAGTGGCCACAGGGTTTGGGTAAATTTCCACCAGTATGAAAGACAGCTACTGCATAGTCACTTTTTTTTTCTTTTTTTTGTATTTGGAGGACACTTCATTTCGCATTCTTCCCTGCTGAATGTTAAGTATAATCTAGTCAGAAGCAGAGTAAAAAATCTGCCTGACCTCAGCAAGGCCTGTCCATAGCTCTTCGGGAGAAGAGAGATTGCGTTTGAAGTTTATGAAGCATCAGCACACGCTTTAACTGAGCCTTCCAGTGCTGATGCCAATTCAATCCAGCACAGAGACAGAAAGAGGGAGAGAAGGAAGGGAAAACCACAGGAAAACATACAGAGAAAGAAAGAGAGTATTAGCACTCTTCATTTTTAACCATTTTAGTCTTAGTTCCTGTCTTTTGTTGAAAAGAAATCTTAAACTGGCCCTTCGCAAACAATAAATAGCTTATAGTGTCTCTTTAAAAAAATACGATATATTAAATATGAAACCCTTTCATATATTTCTTGACACATTGTCAGTGTCCTCTCAGGGATGTATTTCTCACTGCGTGAAAACATGATGTGTGACGTGAGAGCGCATGGTTTGTCGGACAAAGCAACAGTAACTGAAGCGAATGTCTTTGCGAATGGTCAATTTCATTCATTGAACTGACATGGCATTTTATTACAGTTAAAAAAACATACATTTTAGTTGAAGTGAATGTGCAAAAAAGGAGGCCATAGTGGCTTCCCCAACTCTTTTATTCAAATTTGCACAAATTTTCTTTTTTTTTTTTTGCAAATAGTTTTGAAGCATACACTACATGTCAAAACTTTGTAATAATAAAGATTTTTTTAAATGTTATTTGAAAGAAGTCTCTTATGCTTACCAGGGCTGCATTTATTAGATCAAATATACTGTACAAATATATATATATATATATATATATAATATATATATATATATATATATATAAAAATGTATTATATACATAATATTTATATCATTTATTAATATTTCTTATAATTTTTCATTAACAATTATAAAATATTAATGAATCATTTGAATTATTTCTACATTTCTACATCTACATTTTTCTTTGTTTAAAATCATCTTTCATCTCATCCTAATTTTTGCAGAAACAGAAAGGACGACACAAAACATTTTTGACAGCGATTTTGCTGACGGTATTAACACTGGTAGAAAGAAATAAAATCGTGTTGGTCACAAGCAAAAGAAGCAGACAGAAAGAGTGAGAAAGAGAGCGCAGCTGTTGAAGAGTTTAGATTCTCTCTCTTTTAGATCTCCACAGCTTCTTCTTCACAATGTTATCATCTCTTCCACACAGTCTCGCAGCTGTTGCAAGCTCCTGCAAAGGCGTGCCAGCCTTGCCGCGTTCTCCGCTCACAAAACCCTCCCTCTCTCCCAGGTGCAGGCAGCCGAACAATGGACAACCGCTTATGCAGTTCACAAGAAGCCAAGGCAGAGACGTGTTGCTCGGCATAAGCTGCGTCCCTCTGGCACAGATGCCACAGTTACCATTACTGTGGGAGTCTGTCACGTGGAGGATTCGGTTCTCACGCGGACCCTTTCAGGGGCAATGAGTGTGGAGCTGAATGAGCGCAGAACACTGGTTTTACAGTGTTTGAGTGGGCTGCTTTTGCCAGAGGTATCACTTCCACTCTTGCCATGAGAATGAGGCTGTAATAGCCCATATGTGCTCTTCCGTGGAGAGGTTTCCCTCTAGCCATGATAAGGACAGATGGAAAAGCCTTATTAGCATCTCGTTTCGGCCATGCAGGTGGTTTTACAAAACTACCGGGACCTCAGAGCTGCGGTTTACAGACACGCAATAAGATTCTACATTGAATCCGGACCAAATGTGATTCGATTATGCTCCCCAGGTGAATAAGGTAAAAAGTAACCAATAGATATCACCATACGTCCCCAGTTGATTGATTATATTAAGAATTCCAAGCATTTTTTTTTCTGAAATGCTACGTTATCTTAATAAATAAGCATCAATTTGCAAACATTTTCGGAAAATAAATCTGGACACTGGCAGGTTCAAACATTTTATTTTCATTTTCCACGGAAACAGTAATATACCTTAAAAATAATGCATTCCGGGTAATATTCGTTGTTTTAAGAGAAGAGGCCCGTAGGCTATTTTCTCGAAAACAACAAATATTACCCAGAATGCATTGGGATATACAGAAGAAATATACTGTAAAATCAATGCACTCTGCATAATATTTTTTGTGTTCAAGAAAGTGTCCTATAGGGTTCTGTCTCGAAAATGACAAATAATATTACCCAGAATGCATTTTTTTATGTATATGACTGTTTCAATGGGAAACAACCTCTAAAGATATTTGGAATCTATAGACACAATAAAATAAACACATAGGACCAGATTTACTAGCAGCTTGGCCCAGCGCAAACCTTCTTTTGGCATTACAAAACTACAGTAAGATTTACTAAAGGCGGCTGACCTTATTGCACATGCATTTGTAGGATGCTTCCCTTTCAGATGCAAAATTTATGGGAGGAGAGTATTTAAATGAATCACGCGACACGATTCACTAATGTTTACGCTAGTCAATTTACTGGTATTTGTGGCATTATTTAATGCCCCCCCAAAAAAGCATGTCTTAATTCATTTTGCAACATGACAGCAATTGCTGCTCCTAGGAGGAGACACCGCAGAGAACAGAGAGCACGTGGTAGAAGGGAGAACATATTTTACACTCGTATTAATTTCTTTGGAATGCCAGAGAAAGACGTTATCCATATATCACATGTAACAAATTGCGCCTGTGTCGACCCGCACTCTTGGTAGATTGCGTTGGTCATTATGTGAAAAATTTGACAGCGCCTGTGTTCTTTAAATTGCGCGTCAGCAGTAGATCAGGCGCAAAACTTGTCACACCCATCGGCATATTTATTTAATAAATCTGGCCCTTAAATATGTATTTAACTCTTTCCCTGCCATTGACGGAATTCTCCAGCTTTCATATGTTTTCAATGTTTCAAGAGTTAAAATGTTTTCTTTGCTAGTCTGAAACAACACGTTATGTAAAGCCAAATAGCCTCAAATCTAAAAAAATTGACCAGTGCACGAAAACATGCCTTAAAGCTACCATGAGCCATTTGCAACCCATTTTACTTCCGCAACCTGGTACATTTTTGAGTCAAGATATTCATCAATAGAAATAAGTAGGCTGGGACTTGATTTTACATTGGGCATTGATTAGAGTAGCTGTTGCACACCAGAATGGAACCAGATGGTTGTAGGGTTGAAAAGTAAGAGAGATTCGAGATGTCAGACAAAACGTAAAGTCGTTTCCGAGACAGAGCAGGTTATTACATTTAGATAAATGGTTACAAACATTTTTTGGACTGATGAATCATTACAATAAGACCAGGAATGTGCATTAAGAAAGTAAATAGGTCAATTTAGATTTCATGTTGACTTTAAAACAAAGGATTCTGCTGCAAGCCCACAATGACTCCAGTTCTCAATGCATTGTGCGTAGGCCCAATATCTCAGTCATGGTTATTAATGAAATACTCACAGGAATGTGAATGAGATTAATATGGAGTCATAAAGGGAGAACAGCTGCTGCCATGGAAGTTGTGACTACAAATAAAACTATAATGAACTCATAAAAAAGGCATGAAGGAATTGAAAGATTCAACACAGCAGAGAAATACAGCGTATATAGAATATTTAAAGCTGCAGTGTGTCATTTCTTCACCACTGGTGGCACCAGACAAAACTGAAAAACTATTTCCCAAAACTTTTATTTGTTCGGCCAACCCAGTAGTCTCAAACTCACACCACTGGTTAAGCCAGACATTGACATGTTAAACATCACGGTGTTCACACTCCCCACAAAGAAATCAACATACGACTTAGTTATATTACACAAAAATGAAAAGTTGCAAACTTATGGAACGCATCACACTAACAATCTCTCTTCACAAGTATCATTTTGACACTTCAATATCTGTGAGCTCTCCCACAAACAGAGAGGGAAAGAGACAGAGGTTCAACGACCTCTGGATGGAATGATCCATCAAAGGATAGACATTGCCGTAGAGGAGGGATCTATCATCAAATGGGCACATGCAATGCGGAAACAATCCCCAGGCATTGCCAAACAGAGGTCGGAAAGAACAAATAAGGCTTTCAGTGCATGTTCTGCCGGTGACCTTTGGTGAGGGAGAAGGAGAGAAGAGGAGACGTGCAACTTTATAAGAATGACGTTTTCTGAACCCATAGGAAAGGTGTTTCACAAAGACAAAATGGAGACTTTTGCTCAAGTTTCCTGCTTCTAATATTAGTTTCCTAAAAAAAAAAAAAAAAAACTACAGTAATCTCAAATGCATGTCTCTTCAGTTTCAGAAGAGATCTCATCAATGGTTTAATAACATCCAATAATTAAGTTAGAGATGTCGATATGAACTCAATCACCAGCGCAAAGACCAAATTATCTTAAATAAACTATCACTGTTCATTTTATGCCTCTATTCTCATAACCTTGTAACAAAGTCAAAAAAAAGTTTGCATATGTGTTTTTTCAGGCTTTTATGGCCCGTACAGTATGATATTGGAGCTCATACTTGACAAGGAAAGCAACACCTCATTTTTATTCAGATGTCCAAAATGAGCAAAAATATGCAGATATTTATACAGTCAAAAAGTATGATGAAATTCTGATAGCTTGTACTATAAATCAATGAGATATGGACTACTTACATAAAATGCATATAAATATCATAAATATGTCACTCTATACACCAATAATATGTCTTATTATGATGATTTAAATAGAAATGCTCAGTTTTATGATCTAATCTCTGTAGTTTGGGGGTGGGGGAAGGTTTTGGTTGCCAAAAAAGTATCAGATGACAGAAAGCATGTAGTAGATTGTGTAAAACAAGGTTTTTTAGGAAAGTTTTCATCATATTCATCACTCAACACTCGATTGTGTTCGAAACATCTGAGATAAAGTTGAGAGTTAAGTGGAATATAACAGATAACTCAAAGAAGTCTCCTAAGCTATAAAAAGAGCAATAAAATGTTCCATTGCAAAGTACCAAAGTTCTGTCAACTCACATCTTGACCTACTGCTGAACTCTCACCAGTTGCTGCATTGCAATTTTAAAAACGATCAACAGAATCTCTTCCAAAGCAGAGGTGCTCTATACATATCAGCGGCAGAAATTTCCTGCCTGCGGAATATTTTCCTTCACCACTCCTCATTCAATATCAGCCATTCAGACTTCCATTAACGCTTTGCCTGTGCCTGCGGAGCGTATCATCAAAACCTGTCACGGAATGGGATGACATCACCGCATCCCAGACGCATCACCAGAAACGCCGGCTGAGACGCTGCGGGACGAGGAAGGTCTGAAAGTTTACACGCAAACACACCCACGCACACAAATAAATGCAATGACAGAGGAAAGCCGACTCCAGCATGCAAAGCGATGCATGTTAGAAGCTCTCGATTGAAGCAAAGAAAGAGGCGTACATGGTATTATCAGAACAAAACTGCGGATGCCTACGCTCTCTTCAAATATTGGGCCAATTTTGAGGTTCTGCTTGGCAATCTAGAGCAGCATCATCTCCTTTCATTACGTCTTTTGTTCTTAATGTATTGCAAAGCCTGCGGAGTGAACTACAGGTGTTTGATATGACAATTAGAGTGAAGCAGAGGAAAGGCTCCAGTTTTGCTCTGTTTTCATTTGTAGTTTTCACCCGAGAAAAGGCGGAGAAGACGGAGAAGATGTGGGAGACTAAAGTAGCTTGGAGAAATGTGAGTTTGTTGCAAAGTGCCTGTGATCAATACTAAAGAGGCAACAAAAACTGTGATGTTATTTTGGGGAGAAAATGACAGGGTGCTTTATTCTTTATCTTAGCATCTGTCTGAGTGTGTGAGTGAATATTGTGGGCGCTGGCAGCCTGATGTATGATGTGACTGTGAGAAATTAAAGAAAAGGAAATGACAGCATTTTCTTCCTTTTCGCTGTCAGGTTGTTCCAATAGACCTATAGGTAGGAGGCCAACCAGCACAAGAGCAGCACGGTGCTAAAAATTCATCGGCAGGCTTCAACATGCCGAACGCAGCACCAAAAGGAATTTTGACACCAAAGCCACACTTCAAATGTCTGAGTGTCAACAGTATTAGATGTTAAAGGGCTAGTTCCCCCAAAAATTTCTGTCGTTAATTACACACCCTCGTGTCCTTCCACACCCGTAAGACCTTCGATTATTTTCTGAACACAAATTAAGATATTTTTGTTGATATCCAGGTTTTTTATCCCCCATAGAAAGCAACATAATTACGACATTCAAGGTCCAGAAAAGTCGAAAAACATTGTTAAAATAGTCCACATGGCTACAGTGGTTCAACCTTAATGTTACGAAGCGACAATGTTTTTTTTTAAACTTTGAATGCCGGTTATGTTCAGCGCTTCCAGGTTCTACATCCGAATGACCAATAATGATCCGGCGTTCTGATGTAAAACTCGTAAGCGCTGAATGTAAACAGTGTAGAAAAGATATATAAAAAGTTTTGCACAAAAAAACGTCTTCTCGTCTCTTCATTTTAAGGTTGAACCACTGTAGTCAAGTTTCCTATTTTAACAATGTCTTTACTACCTTTTCGGACCTTGAATGTGGTACTTACTCTGCTTTCTATGGGGGATTTAAAAAACCTCTCAGATTTCATCAAAAATATCTTAATTTGTGTTCCAAAGACGAACACAGGTCTAACGGGTTTGGAACGACAAAAGGGTGAGTAATTAATGACAGAAATTCCCTTTTTAGGTGAACTAATCCTTTAAACTATCACAAATTTGTTAGATTTACTTTGAAAGTTGGTTTTAAACAATAGACAACAAAATTATAAAAATATAGATAACAAATTTTAAAAAAATATAAAAATATATATATTTACATTACAATTAATAGGTCTTTATGCATCAACATATATAGCTGGCTTTGGGGTCCGTTTCAAGATGATCAATGTGGCTCATTTGCTTGAAAAGGTTCAAAAACCCTTGGCTTAAGTGTTCAAATACTTTTTGTGTTGAAAAGTAGTGTTCAACGAGATTGAAAATGTGTTTGTATAATAAAGGATTCTCTTCTCATTGGCACATGTTGACTTGCAGTTGGGCCTACATGAACTATAAAACTCACATTTCTGGAGCTACAATTGCCTGGGCCCTGGTTAAATCTCTCCCAGCCCCAACACACACACACACACACACACACACACCCACGGAAACTCAGATACCCATCCAAAACTTACCCGTCACGTTGACCTCTACCAATCCAGAGCGTGTGCCGATGCTATTGGTGGCGTCACAGACGTACGTTCCTCCAAGCTCATAGGTCACCGGGCCTTTGAAGAACAGGGTGTTGTTCTTGATTTCAATATTGTTGGGAAGTGATCCATTCAACCTGAGAAAAATAGATAAATTACATTTTTTAGTTCACTCATATGCAAAAAAAAAAAAAAAAAAGAAAAAAAAAGTTGGTTGGGAGACAAAACCAACTCACTTTGGGTAAGGTTGGGATTTTGACATTATCAGTAGATCAGCTGTTATTATGAGGACAGATTCAATCTGCAGTGTTATACCAAACTACACATACCAGGGATATTTCAAAAACTACAATCCGGCAGACGTGAAGGGTGGTACTACAAAACGACTGAACAGGCCCTTACAGGCCTGGATGTTGCCCCAGGACAGAGGGAATGATTTGAAATGGAGAAAACAAACAAAGACAAAGAGCAGAGGTGTCACATGTGGAAAAAATGTGTTATTTTGCTGCCACTCTTTCAGTTCTGGGCTGCTGCACCTGAAGTTGGATCCCAAGAGACTAGGACAAACCAATCAAGAACAAATTGGAGTCTGACTTACTATGTGGCTACCCTGAGACGTTAACTGTAGCGTCCTACCTGGTTGTGGCCTGATTCTGAACTCTTCATGTTTCAACTGCCCAGCGAATCTAAACATGCCCCATTCTTCCTCTAAAGCTAAACAAAGGTCACAATCTTTGGTGTGCTAGTGGCAGATGTTCTCCTTCCTTCTTATCAGAGATCAGTACAACGATGCCTCCCCAAGCACCAGACAGCTTAAGATCACCTTGTTCCTTCCTTCCATCTCAATGACACCCAATCTGCCATATCTTTCAGGGTCTGGATAACTGGTGGTGTCCTTTATAAGGAGGACCTTTCAACTAAGAACCTTTTGATGTTAGTGTTCTCACAGCAAGAGATACGAAACAGACGACCCGCTAGTATCCAAACAATGAAATGCACCATTTATTCAGGTCGTCATGTATGGTATAAATTAGGTCAAGTCTCAGTCAGAGCAGATCAGATCATGCAAAAACATTGTGTGCTACAAGATCAATTATAAAAACAACCTGATTGGATGAATCCCGTCTGAAGTTGTTCAATATACCCAACTGCCAAGGCACATTCATTGGATTCTATATTAATTCAACATAAGAAGCCTATTGCTCTGTTGAATTACCAAATTTATAAGTACTGGAATGTCAAAACACTTCACATCTTTGCAGATCAATTAGAATGCAGAAAGTCAGACTTTCCACACTGAACCAACTGATATAGCGGTATAATTATAGTATACTTGGGGGATAAATCAATAATTGTGATTATTAGTATTAACACATGAAATTAGTAATTAATTAGAAATTAGAACATTTGTGTTTTTTATTGTATTATACTGTCTGCGTTTCATAAAAGCAATAAACCAGTTACTGTGATTTTACCATGGTTAAGTGGTGTTGTCAAGGATGGCGCAAAGCAGAGCAATGACTGCTAAAAGTTCAATTACAAAACATACAAACCTCAACAACACACTCCACTGCCTCTATCCTTAGACAATTTCATGCAAAACCTAACTCATGGCTATTGTTTTTCACATTTGTTTTTTCTTAAAGAAGTAGTTGTCTGGTCTCCTTTCTAAAATGTTGCTATAATATTCATAACCTGGCTCAGGACAGGGCCTGTGAGACAGCTTTCAGCTAAAAACGCAGAAAGTATAATGTGTTACTCTAAATGCTGACTGCTGCAAAGCAATCTGATAAGATCCAGCAGACGGAAGACGGGAGTAGAGATAGATAAGGAAATTTGTCACAATGAGCTGTCTGTAGATAAACTCTGAGTGTGAGTGTTTATGACTGTTCTGCTCGCTTTATGATATATTTATGGTAATAATCTCTCGGGCATGTTTTGATAGCTGGGAAATTAACGCAAGTCTGAAACTGAAAGTGTGTGAGATACAGTGTGTGAGTACTTGCTTCATATTTCAATGTGAAATCTGAAATATAGGCAAGTTATATTTCGTATATTCGTGCTTAGCCAGACTTCTAAGTATCGGTATAAAGTCTGGCCCAAATTGCTTATTTTAGCCAAAAAAACCTCCTTAGACAGGAGAAGACTAAAAGTGCCAGTTTTTTTCTCTCTCTTTACATTCAGTTTAAAGGTAAGCTTATCTGAAATTGTTGTGTATTACATGCATAAAGCCAGCCAATCAGATTAGAGCTTGCCGGATCAAGAAATCACTTTCCATTCGTGTACAAAATGCATTAAGTGGTTAAGGCTGTGACTTATAAACTGTGCGAACCGGAAGTTGTGACCGACTGTACATCAGTATTGGTTGGACAGTTGAGAACATTTAACCCAATCAAAGATAGAAATTAATTTTTGACTAAAGATCGTAAAGATCAATCAATTTGCACGGATTCATTGTTCACAAGACTAGTAATGTGCACTAGCGCAGTTTCAATTCATTTCATGCAGAGTTTAACACTGAAGCGTGTCAATTTTTTAGCGCTGCGTTAAATTCTTGCTTGTATGCAGAGACAACTACTTGCAGGTTGACTGAAAGAGCAAACACTATTTTGAAAACATTGCTCTGTTTATTTAAGAATCTAACCAGGCTGACATAGCAACAGCAACTCAACCAATAGCATGAGTTTGAGGCGGGTCTGTGGATTTTTATCGACCACTGACAGATTCTGGGTGTGTTTAGAAAACCTGTAAAAAGTGATTTTTGGAAAGGCTTGTGGTGCAGAAATTACACACTTCACAGACCCGGTGTTCTTCCCAATGTTTTACTCTGTTCATTTTCAGAAGGGCATTTGTGTAATATTTATGCATAACATCAAATATTCAGCATTTCTACAATGTAACAGACTTCCGCACATTTGTAATTGAACTAATAGTATTTGTGTGTGCGCCTCCATAGTTGTTCTGGATTGAAATGTTCTGCAACGGCGCAGTGGTGACCTCCAGTGTAGCGCCCAGGGGACCCTTCAGAACACATTTGGTGTCCGCTCTGCACTGCTGCTGTGGCCGTCCCCTCTTATCTGTCACGCCGGCACCCGTGTCTCTACCCATCACTGTCTTCTCCTCCGCCACGCTCTGTAATCACACCATCGTCTTCCACCTTACCTTTTTCTCCCAATGTTTATCTTCTTGCTTTTCTATCAACTCCCACATTTTGAATAATACAAATATTCTGCTTTAATAAGCGAGTTGAGTCATCAGTGTTAAAATGCATGTTTGTGTTCACAATATACTGATTCACACCGATGAAACACACACATAATAATATTCTTTTGACCAGTAAAAAGCAACCACCTTACAAACACATCAGAAAAATTCTTTCCGAAGAGTTTAGCAATGACATAGCAACCAGCAAACATGACTCTAACTTTTGCCCTAACAATGACCAAACTTTTTATGTCCCAAACATTTTGAACTTCCTTCCCATTCTCACTGATTTGTAACTGGCCGTATACCTTCTCACTCCCCATTTTTTCCTATTTCGTCCCTTCATTTTCTTCTCTTTCATGATACTTCCAGTCTCAGCATACCAATTACTAATAAAAATGCTTCAAGAAGACCTTAGCGCCATCCGTGAGTCCCTCTTCACAGAGTTGGCTGCTGTATATGTGTCCTTTGATACTCTGAATAGCCTAGAATGTTCAGCGCTTTCCTCTCTCTCTCTTGTCCTCTCTCATTAAAAACCCACCCCGGTCCACACAGGCAGTGCACCCTGGGCATTGCCAGCTATTAATCCACCACAGCTGAAGTCCGGTGACATGTTTTCCTTTCCCAGCTTTCTCTGCCTAATTACAGAACAAATTACCACATTTATCTCTCAGTTTTTGCTGCATAATTTCTCCATTTTTAACCGTAACACACGACTAGCTCGTCCACCGTGTCCAACATTGTTGGTGGTGTTCGGTATTGTACGCATTTACATACACATGCATTCATGGGAATTAGCTGGGTGATAAATGACGAGGCATTTTGCCGTGCTAATTGGCATATAAGTGTGGCACATACGGCTACGGCGTGGTACTGAATAAAAATGCCGCACTAGGGAGTTCAAGCAAAAGGTTATATGGGTCATCTTACAAAGTTGACCCGAATCAGGGCCGCAGGAACAATCTGGAACAATGCATTAAAGCCTTATCAGCTTGTCTCATGAATATTAATTAGGTGATGTAACTAGTGATAGGCTGATAGGTCAGGCCAATTAATCGCCATCAGGTTGCTGAGTGCACTTGGCCCAATAGCGTAAGTTCAAAAATCTGCCAACAGCCTTTTTCACGAACAATTATTGTTAAAATTCTGAATTGTTTTTTTTCTGTACATATATACACATTCAATATATATGGCCACACACCCATTCTCTACAACTAGGCACTCAAAAAACTTGTCAGCCAACCCAAAGTCAGAAATACAGAAGACGCAGTGTGTTTCTGATTGTCAGTCAGGCTCAGTCCAATTCTTATAAAGTTATTCTCTCTCTCTCTCTCTCTCTGTGTATGTGTGTGTACAAATGTCCCCACAACGTAAGTAAAACCAGTAAATCTTGACATTCCTTTTGTTGGTCCCCACAAGGAAACAAGCTTATAAATCATACAGAATTATCTTTTTTGAAAATCTAAAATAGCAGAACATTTTCTGTGATGGGTAGGTTTAGGGGTAGGGGTAGTGTAGAATGTACAGTTTGTACAGTATTTAAACCATTATGCCTATGGAATGTCCCCATAAATCATGAAAACACAACATGTGTCTGTGTGTGTGTGTGTAAGGGGGGAATAATGTATAATGATTGATACAAGTTTAAATGATTAATGAGCAAAGTTGCTGCAGCCTTGACCTCACCTAAATACCAGCATTGTCCACAAACAGGTTTGCAAAACAGAGCCGAGACTCTGAAGTCAATATATTCATTTGGTAGGCAAAGCAATGATGTCATCTTTTGCCAACATAGTTTGCATCAAAACCCACAGCACCAGAAACTCGACAACAATCACCCGTCACAAGACTCGATGACAAACAAGCCTCGATCTTGCTGTATATCTCTTTCACGGTTCTTTCAAACCAGCATATTGGTAAGGTAGACATTCAGAGGTACACAAAGCGTAGCTTATTTTCTCATGTTTGATCTTGTTTGAACGGTTATCAATGGCTCTGTGAGTTCTGAATAGAGCCTTTGTAAATGGCTTTACTTATCTTGATTGAGTGCTAACCACCAATGAATGAAGAAGTAGTTTACGGAAGGAAATTATTCTTGTATCACTCATAACATCTAAGCAGTCATGTAGTATTACAGTGAACTGAATATTTCAGAGGAGTGTTCTTCAAACATCAGTCATCATTTATTTAGTTTAATGATGCCGATATACACAACCAGTCAAATGTTTGGACATGCTGATCCTCATGATCTGAAAAACCTTTTGATCTAAAGGCGTAGGAGAATATGCTTGACATTAGTTTTGTAGACACACATAAATTATGCATTTCTAAATTAAAAAATAAATCTTTATTTTTTAAATGGATGGATTAGATGTGATGGAAAATCACTTCTTACCGTCTTTTATCCATTTGTGTTATTTACTGAACTTTATATCAAATTTACACTCTAAAAAATGCTGGGTCAAACACAACCCAAGTTGGCTTGAAAATGGACAAACCCAACAGTTGGGTTGGGTTAAATAATTGCCCAACCTGCTGGTTAATTTTATTTAACTGAACTATTGTTTAAAAATGACTGTATTGCTTGCTTAAAATTACCCTGAAATATGTTGGAAATTAACATTTATTAATAAGTTAAATGAATAATAATTAAACAATTAAATTGCTTATTAATAAACCTTTTGATTATTATTATAGCCTTTAGTAATTATCTGTCTGGTTTTTAATTTCCAACCTATTTTGGGTTCATTTTAAGCTAGCCATTTAGTTTGGCAAACAGTTAACCCAATAGCTGGGTTAAGACAACCCAATTTCTGGGTTTGTCCATTTTCAACCTAACCTGGATTGTTTTTAGCCCAGCATTTTTTAAGAGTGTACTATAATGTAAAATCACTATTCACTATGCTTTTCACTTAATACATTCCTCATTCATCCCAATTATATGAATAAACTGAGACAACAAAGTGATTGTTAGTAATGTGGATTAGTAGGTCAAGAGAGAATAACTCACAGTTTCCACTGGTAGACGGTGACGGGTGGGTTGGCGTCTGCGTTGCACGTGAGCTTCACGTCCTGACGATTCAGGTACCAGTTGCCGTCAAAACCCTCGATTTTTACCTCCGGCTCATCTGCATAAAAGAAAAAAAGCATCTTCAGGCAGAGGCTCAAATGGCTGTTCTGGGTCACATGACTTGACGATGGGTGCTTGTCATAATACTGATTAATGGTCTGTGCTCATAGCTGAAAGGTCAAGAGTTTATTTCTTAAGCGATTGGGAGGAGAGCCAACAAGTGAAGGGTTACTGAGACTACAACCACCGCTGTGCCCTTTAGCTACCCACTTAGCCGCAAGCTACTCCAGGGCAGCTATTCCAGAAATTGGCCTAATTGGATAAGAACCTCAGCTAAATGCCAAATTTCAATTCATTACAGCACAATTTTTTTCTATTAATGACGATATTAAAATGCACTGAATACTACCGGTCAGTAATTTCTATGTCTCTTCAGATTTATTCTTAATTGCTTTTATGAGCATGTATAAGGCTTAGCAAATTCAATTCGGAAATGTTATACCAAAGGGTAACTTGATTAAGAAAACACTCAAAGTAAAGGACGAGTGATTCTCTGTGAACTTCCCGTCACTCTAAACACGACACACCACACGAACAATGTATTCTATAGCATGGTGTGGGAGAATGGGTGGATTTCCTCTATCAGTGAGCCTGATGGGGGCTGCAATACTGTTCTGAACTGCCCTAAACAATAGCTGATAACAACAGCAGCAGAGACAGGCCAGTGACACATCTCTTCCTGCTCTGAACCTCCTCCACAGAACTTGCGTAACAGTAAAGCATAAATCCCAACATCTTATTATCAAGCACAAATACATTAATATGCAGTTTTTTAGACATTCTTTGAAATTCCAGTGGGGTTTCGTTAATTGGATTACAATATTGTATAACATTTTGTGATGAATAATATATATAATTATTAAGGCTTTTTTAATATTTTTGAAAGAAGTCTCTTATGCTCACCAAGGCTGCATGAATACTGTACAAACAGAAGTGTGGTGACATATTATTACAATTTAAAAATAATTGTTTTCTATTTTAATATATTCTAATTTATTCCTGTGATGGCAAAACTGAATTTTCAGGATCACTAATCCAGTCTCTTCAGTATCAAAAAATCCTTTTCTTTTTTTTTTTCTGCAAGATGGAAATACTTTTTTTCTTCATGATTCTTCGATGAGTAGAAAGTTCAAAAGACCAGCATTTAATTCAAATATAAATCTTTTGTAACATTATAAATGTCTTTACAGTCACTTTTGATCAATTTAATGTGCCTTTGCTAAAGGTTTTTTCATATCCTAACCTTTTGAATGGCTTTAGTGTATCACTGTTTCTACAAACGTGACAAGAAATATCTTTTGAGCACCATATTAGATTGATATCTGAAGGATCATGTGACAGCAAAGACTGGAGTAATGATGCTGAAAATTCAGCTTTGCCATGACAGTAATACAATGAATTTTAATATGTTAAAATGAAAACAATGGAAAAAAAAGGTCTTGCAACTTCTTATCTTGAAATTATTTTACTCAGAATTACATGATACAAACTTGGAATTGCGAGTTATAACGACAGAATTGAGAGATTGTCTTTTTTTCCTCAGAATTGGACTTTATAACTAACCACTATGAGTGTATATCTCACAATTCTGAGAAAAGAAGTCAGAATTTTGTGTTTATATCTCGCAATTGCGAGAACGAAAAATTCTCGCAATTCAGATTTTTTTTATCCCACAATTGTCTTTATAACACATGATTGTTAGTTTATATCTTTATATCTTATAACTCACTTGTGAGTTTGTGTCTTGCAATTCTAACATTATAAATCACAATTCTGACTTTATTTCTTACAATTTTGAGTTTATATCTCACAGTTCTGACATTATAACTCGTAACTGTTTGTTTTATCTCCAATAGTGAGAAAAAAAGTCAGAATTATGAGATAAAAAGTATAAAACAAGATAAAAACAATATTTCACAATATTACCTGGTTATAAATAAATAAAGTCAGCCTTGGTGTGCATTAAAGTCTTTTTTTTTTTTAAAGAAAAACAAAACTAAAAAAGGCCCTCCTGTGCGTGTGTAAATCTATCAGTGACGTTTAATTTCATTTGTTCAGCTGGAGTTTGAAAAATATGAAGGAAACCATTGTTCTTACACTGAACGTTGAGTATGACACTTTCGGTAAAGCGGTCTGTACGGTAGGAGACGATGCAGGTCAGCTTTTGCCGGTGAGTCTCGCGGCTGGGCAACACGATGTAGTTGCTTCGCACGGTCACGGTGCCATTTGGATTCCGCGTTTCCTGAAACGTGGCCTCTCCCTTCAGAGTGGTGTCCCATTTGATGACGCTGGGAGGTTTGCCGTTAGCCGACATGCAGGTGGCCACGGGCATCTTGCGTTTCGGAGTCCTTGCCACGATGGTGGGTGAAGTCAAGGTCATCTTGGTCACTGGCCGCGCTGGATAAAAGAAGTAAACAATAAATAAAACAGGAAAAGGAACACAGTGGAAGATACTAAAATATAGTGTGAAGACAAGCAACAAAGGTGCCCTTGAGATTTAAGAAAAAATCCCCTTCCTCTAACACTACTCTTGCTGTTCTGAAAAGTCGCCTTCTTTCCGTCGGTACAAATCAAGCAGTTCACTAATTTCTTTTTCCCCTACCCCGCGTTCAAAGCAAAAAAACATCAGTCAAGCACTCAAACAGATGTAGAAACCACTCGTTTCTCGCGGTGCCCAAAGTCATCCAATCTCGATCCTTTATGAGCTGCCAATTAGCAATTAACGAGGCCCGCATCAAAAGGGAAGATGTGTGTTTATGTGAGTGCGTGTCAAAGAGTGCTGATAGTGGGTCTGAGGTTTGTGGCAAGGGTTGATATGACATGAAGAGGCTCTTTGAAAGCACTAAGCTGGTTATCTCCATTCAGGTTGCTTGCTCTAACTGCAATGCCAGCATTCTCAGAGGAACGTGATATACAAAATGGGCTTGGGAGTTAACAAGCCACACCAGTGAAGAAGAAGAAGAAGAAAAAAAAAAAACACCCTGTACTTGAGCCAAGCAGCTCCCTTTGCTGGCTTAATGGAAAACATATCAACACTTCATTTCTAATTAGATCTGCAATCAGTGGGAGCATAACCCACCTCTCTAATGAGATACTCTTCTCTTGCACTCCAACACACACACACACTTTCATGTTGTTTTTTTTTTCTAACCTGTGCAGTTTCAGGCAGATGAATCACTGAAAGGAAAGCTTTAATTGATGTCTGTTTAGGACATTTATTTATTAAAGGAAAAGTTCACCTAACAATACATTTTTACGATTTATGCACCCTCTTTTTGTACCAGTCACATATTATTTTTCATGTTAGGCAGAGTGTCAGAGAATCTGTTTTTCATACAATGTAAGTGGGTCGTGATTTAAACAGCCAAGCTCAAAAAGGCACCATAAAAAAGTAGTCCGTCGTGTACTTCATCGCAAGTCCTCTGCAGTCATGTCGTATGGATCAATATTTTTGTTTTTTTTGTTTTTTTTTGTCAGCCAAACACCTCTGTACTTCCTGGGGTTTTCAGTTACAGGGCTAGTTCATAAAAAAAAAGTAAAATTTTGTCATTAATTACTCGCCCTCATGTCGTTTTACACCCGCAACACCTTTGCTCACATTCGGAACACAAATTAAGATATTTTGGATGAAATCTAAGAGCTCTCGACCCCTCCATAGACAGCAATTTAATTAGCACTTTCAAGGCCTAGAAAGGTACTAAAGACATCTTTAAAATAGTTAATGTGACTGCAATGGTTCAACCTTAATTTTATGAACTGACGAGAATACTTTTTTTGTGCAAAGACAAAGCAAAAATAACAAATTTATTCAACAATTTCTGGTCTTTCCTGTCAGTCTCCTTCTCTGTTACGTTGTAGACACAAGTGCTTCGAGGTTCTAAATCAGAACGCCGATTCATTATTGGCCGGCCCGTGCATCAGCATCACGTGTACAGCATCGGCCAACACTGAGTCGGAGTTCTGATTTAGAACAACATAAACAACTTCAGTCGCTTCATGAAATTAAAGTTAAACTACTGTACTTACATGGACTATTTTAATGATCTATTTACTACCTTTCTGGGCCTTGAAAGTGGCAATTAAATTGCTGTCTATGGAGTAGTCAAAGAGCTGTTGGATATCAATCAAAATAACTTAATTTGTGTTCAGAAGATGATCGAAGGTCTTACGGGTTTGGAACGACATGAGGGTTAGTAATTAATGACATAACTTTCATTTTTGGATGAACTAACCCTTTAAAATTTTAATTATTTAACAACAAATTTGCCTGTTCATGGATCTCTGATGTTGGTTAATGGAAAAACAATAAATAAATAAAAAATAAAAATATCGTTGTTTTTACATTTATCAACTCACAAACCCCAGTTTGGTAAACCCTGTTCTACTGTATGGCTTTTGGAGTCGTATTCTACTTTTTTTTGGTGCTTTTAGTCTTTTAGAGCTATACCGTTTAAAACATCCACTTTTGTTGTATGAGTTTGGACATTCTGCTTAACCTCCAATTTTTGAGTTATAAGGAAAAAAGTCAACAATACAAGGTTGGATTCCTTTAATACAATGATAACCTATCTTTACCTGTGTGTGGAGCATCTGCAGGTGCAGGCATCTGCAGGTCAACTAAACAACGATCGATATTTCAAATGTATGGGAGGTTTGAACCAAACATATTACACACAATACCTGGTGCGGTCAAGGACAAAAATGATTTTTCTCAAGGGCTTACAGGATTATGAATAAAATATTGCTGAAACAACATCCATTTACACCTTACTACCTGCTAACCACGACAACACCTTGTCAAGGCTGAGAGTGCTGAGAATATTCAAGAAAATGACACCTATTTCTTGCCTGTCCATCCATGGTGTTATATGTGCGTAAATAACTTGCTGCTCAGTGGAAAACCTTCCTCTTCAGCTGTAAAATAGCCTTGCACTTACTTACAGTTGATTAACTATTAAAATGATTCAACCAAATGAATTCATTCTTAGTGACTGAATTCTAAGTTCTTAAATGAAATTAATTCATGAAACATGAGCAGAACAAATTTGTTTAAGTGAAAAAAAATGTACCTAAAAATACTTACATAAGCTACAGAGTGGATTTCTATTTAAATTATATGTACAACTAATCTTATACAACTTGTAGCAATCAATACCAACAGTGTTTACAGACATCTTACATATTTACAATTTACTTCGCATTAAATTTGAATTTTCATTTGTGTAAAACAAATACGTAAATCATTCGATGCGTACAAATTGCATTCAAATTGTTTTAGCACTGAATATAAATGTTTTTGAACAAATTACACACACAAATTTGTTATTTGTGAATAAGGATTTACAGAATGATTTTAGAAATGACACAGAAATTTGTTCTGCTCATGTTTCAAGAATGAGGCCCATTGATCCCCTGTTTGTGAATGAGCTCTTTTCACAGAAGAACAGCACTATATGTATGGTCTCAACTGCTAGTGTGGTGGTCTTACCAAAGACGGTGAGGTTGACCATATTCTCCCTGTTGCCTGCCGGGAAGGTGGTGTACTCGCAGATGTACGCCGCTTCATCAGACAGCCGCAGGCTGGCGAACACAATGGTGGTATCCTCAAGAGTAGAAGGGGTCCTCTGGCGCACAGCAGGGTGCTTGAAGCTCACACGGTCTTTGAAAGGAGGCAGCACAGAGACTCCCAAGGCTGGGTTGGCGGTGGCGACGTTTTGCTTGGTGCCATTTATCAGCTTTTGCCAGGTGACCTGAGAGATCTTCACTGGTGGCTTACCGTTGATGAAGAGACATCGCAGCTCGACCGTATCCCCCACAAATCCAGACTTGCTGGCGTCCGTCTGCACCGACTGCCCGTTCCCCGCTGTAAGAAAGACAGGAAGAGGGACATTACAAACAAGTCAACCAATCAGTGCTGAGAACGATGATTTTCACAAGACATAATATAAGTCTCTGTTGTCCCCAGAAAGTCTCTGAAGTTTCAGCTCAAAATACCCCACAGATCATTTACTATAGCTTGTCAAATTTGCCCCTATTTGGGTGTGCGCAAAAACACCCCGTTTGTGTGTGTCCCTTTAAATTTAAATGAGCTGCTGCTCCTGGCCAAAAGATGGCGGAGTTTTTAACAGCTCAGCAACAAAGCTGGATAATCTCACGCAGCCAAATTGTCAGTCTTCAGTAGCGGTGTTCAGCCTTACATTGTTCAAACCGGAGTCGGACACTGATGGAGAGACTCAGGAAGAAGTTACAACTTTTAGAATGGAACTGGAAGTTTCTGAATGGTTAGTGGATAAATGCATGCAATGGCTGTGGAGTTGATTCAACAAGTTGATTGAATTAAACCTCTTTTGTGAAACAGTCTGGCATAAAATGACAGCGTGGCAGCAACACTCAACTACAAAAACTCTTCCTCAAACAAAATGGCAGCCATGTGGGTGGAAACGTACAGATTAAGGGGTGGTAATATTATAATAAGTTCCTTCCTATGTCACTATAGGAGCGAAATCTGAGTGCCTATTTTTTTCACATGCTTGCAGAGAAAGGCTTGCCAAAACAAAGTCACTGGGTTGTCACGTTTTCTGGGTTGGTAGATACACTGGGGGCCCGATTATAGCACTTTACACACGAAAAAAGTCTGATTTTCATGATATGCCCCCTTTAAGTTTTATTGGGTAAAGACTCTTTTTTCCCTATGAACATAATTAGCTAATTCTAATAAATTGATGGTGAATTAAATTGACAACCCCAGCTGAAGTTACAACAACTCATTGACTCGAATCTGGCTTTCGCGCTACAATCGAGTGAGTCCAAATAGCTACCATGCCAATTCAACAAGAGTACTTCAAACACAGTCTTCGTCGACAAACAGAACTAATTACAAGCATAGCAGCGGTGTTTACAGGCAGCATTAGGTCTTCAAGAGCTCCGGATGTAGACTTTCCCTGCATGTGTAATGATGGTAGATCCCCCCGACACTGATCCTGACTGCCAACCCTCCCACACCACTCCATCCTAATTATTTCTCATTGGTAAACATCTCAGTGACAGCCTCAAGCACCTATTAATGGAAACAATGTGGGATCCAGTCTGAGTGTGCCCACAATGATGGCACTTGAATTAAGCTACAATAAACCAGGCAGGCAATTAGTAGTAAACGAATGGGTTTTTCTATTTTTTTCCCGCAATGGCTTTCAGGAGCTTGAAGGTATCCGTCACGTAGAGGATGCCTCCATTGCCCCCAGTTAAAACAACAGTGGTTTTGTCTATCTGGATAACTCTAAATACGGCGTGCACCACGGTCAAATACGTCTTGTTTTGGCAGGCCCTTGGTCTTTTGTCTCCCTAGTGACCTTCTTTTACCCCCTCCAGCTGAGAATGATGTGTCAACACTCAAAGCCCTCCTTCCTTTTCTCTAAGTCTCGCTCATTTGCACGTGCTATTACTCAACCCTTTGTTTAACTACCCCCTTTACCTCACCCCCTACTTTTCATTCATATTTTCTTTGTCTTCACTTCCTTAACACCTGACCAGATAACCGGCTCTTCTTACATTTCCAGCCTGTTATGCTTCCTCAGAAGGGCTATGCATCCATGAACGCTTTCAGTTCCTGTTTAGCTCTACGGAGGCCATTCATAACAGAAGATTTCCTGACCCGTTAATAACTCTGAGGCAAACGTGTCTCTGGAGGGTCCACGACTTCTGTTGTCTTTAACAAACCTGTCGTAAAAAAAGAGTATATATTTCTCCTCGCCGTCAGGTGCTGTGCTGTCCTGTTGGCCTCGCTTCCTGCACAAACATATACTAAACCACATATCTTCACCTCCCTCTTTCCTCTCTCCCTCTCTCTCTTATTTATGACTGGCAAAAGAGGTAATTACCTCCTACAGAGAGACCTTAGCAAAGAGGAAGTAACTCTGAACAACTATGCTTAATCACGCCACTCATAAAAGTTGGAAATACTGTAGGGGGAAAACAATGCAGGTCATTTGATCATTTGCATCCGAAATACAAATATATATAAAATTTTATTATAATGACACCATTTCCTTTCAAGAAGTGCACTTTCAAGGGCAATTTAGAGCCTCCTTTAGTATTTCATCTTTAGTTTTGTTCTTCGTCATCTTAAAATGTAAAGCCTCTTACCCTGAGTTTGTATAGTAAGCAACTGATCATTAAAAAGTCCATGTTTGTTGAAAAATCAGTACTGAAATCTCTTTCTAAGAAGAATGTTGTAGTCTTATGACCTTGAGCACTTCTATCAACTTAAAATGACACAAATAAAACAATTTGTACATCGAATATAAATGTTTTTGAACAAATTACACAAAACTTATCTGTGATTTGTGAATGAGGCCCATTGTTACATGAATGTGACAATTTACAGAATGATTTTATGAATGACAGAAATTTGCTCTGCTCATGTTTCAAGAATGAGGCCCATTGATCCTCTGTTTATGAATGAGCTCTTTTTCACAGGAGAACAGCAAAAACAGTATTCAATTCCCGTTCTGAGAAGAATGTTGTAGTCGCATGACCTTGAGCACTTGTAATATCAAATTTAAATAAAACAAAGTTTTATTATTTCTGAATAATTAGTCTTTAAAAAGTATTCATTTAGATTGAGATTATTTCTATTGTTGGATAGGTTTTATTAAATCATATAAAAAAGTATTTTAAAAGTCACGTTTTCAAAATGTAAAAGGAGACAGTTTCACAGAATGCCCCATATCAGTCATATTCATACAGCAAATATTCAAATTATACCTGTTGAAAATGAGCGAGTAACAGGCACTTTTGAAGAGTTTAAGGTACTGATCAGGGATCAGCTTCCTACTGATAAGGGTATTAGTAAGCCATTTTTTAAAAAAGTTGAAAAACTGGTTTGAGCACAGGCCTGTGGGTAACATTAGTCATGAGTGTTCAACAAGTATGGACAAGTGTTTAAATGTTAAGTTCAAGACTTTGAAAGCCGATCTGGGAAAAGTTCAACTTGAGAAGACAGTGGTAGTATAAAACTCATATGGATCTCGTGACCAGCGGGGTTGAAACTAGCCACACATTTCGAGAGAAAGAGAGAGAAGCAGGCAAATTGTGCACTCTTCATACAATATACACAGAAGTATTACTAATGTGTATCTGCGTGTTTGCAAGTTGAAAATTTGAAGAAGAAAAAAAAAGACCGTTCAAGGTTTCCAGAGGGCAAACTCCAGATTTCATAGAATGCATAGTACCGATCTCAAATGCAAAAGTTCCATCACAATACTGCTACAGGTGATTATTTCCTGCTCCAAGTCATAAAAAAATCAACACATAATCAAAAAAACACTTATAAAGAATGGGATCCAGCTGGTGATGTGTCAGTTTTTAACTGGTGCACACCGAACCCTTCATTTCTCATTTACTCAGGCCTGTACAGAAGAGATATTTTTGACCAGAGTGTATAGACCCATCAGAAGGCACTGTGAAACAACAGATTGATTGACTAATCGAGTTTGACAGAAAGACAGCCGGCAACCTCTGCACAGTTACCTTGGGGAACACCTGTGTCCTTGTACCCCTTGGTTTGACCCTGCTTCAGCCTGAATGACGGGGTGAAACAGAGGAAATGTCTTGTGAAGTACCAATATGATTTACAGCTTGCCAACATCGGTTAGAAAAACCATCTAAGGCAGATTTAGGGGAAGAGTGGCTGAAATATAGGCCAAGTTTACTTTAGCTACATAGAGACATTCCTATAGAGGAATAGTAGAAGCAGCAGGGAGACTATATCCTGCTAACTCCCTTCTTTGAATGATCCACTTAGACCACCACAAATAAAGATCAGCCTTCGCTTTTGGGGGAGTTGTGAGAAAGGGGTAATTTTACGGCTCCAGAACTCAAATCCGTACAATGAGGAATTGAAAGCCTTTGGGCCCCCCTGACCCTGTTTCTACCTCCTCTTCCTCCACCTCAGGGCTGAAGAAGTCTTCCAAAGAAAGTAGGAGATGGAGAGTAATTATAGCCTGCTCAGTGGAGTTGAACAATGGAGGGGAATCAGAGAGAAAACTTGAGAATATAAGCACTTCTGTAAACAATAAAAGAAGTCAAGTTGCTACGAGACGGAAGCAAGGACAAACAGACTGCGAGAGAAAGTTGGAGTTGGAACAATGGTGCTCTCGAAAGCACAACAAAAAAAGTTGAGTAAGATGATCACTTGCAGACATCTGAGTAACATTGAAAGTGAATTAACACACCGCAGAGCAAATCCTGAGGTCTTAAAGTATCATCCAGTAGATCTGACAAACACACCCAAGGGCGGCATTTCTGACAACATTGACTGTACTTCCATTTCCAGGTCTCTAAGCTGGACTACATGCAGAAACTCATAAGTGGAGGGGAGTAATCGAAATTGAGATATCCTTGAGACATATGAAGTCAGAAAACACTAAAGCCTTCCAAAGTTTCCATTGCTCAAGGTGTGTTAAACAATCTCAGGTAATCACGATGCGACAATGTGCGTTTCATCCACCCATCGTGCCTCAGAGAAAGGGAATTGAAGAAGTCCACCATAATGTGTGATTAGTCCCTCAACACTGACACTTTAAGTACAGACTCTGAGCATGTAGGTGGAAGTCAAGGATGGACGTGGTTTTCCTACTGAAGGTTCCACTCCGAGGCTGACTTTTTTTCGCTAGCCTAAAAACTGAGCAGGAATAATGAAGTACATAAAATACATGTAGTGTACACTAAAGCCTAATATGTCCTGAGTAAATTAATAACATTAATCTTCCAGTGGATCTAACAAATCGTGGACACTTATTTTAGAGTAACCAGAAGGTTGGGGCCTCCACAGTGTAAACAATTGTTGGCTTAACTTAAACAAGGCAAGTTACCTGGACGCCTTAAAATTTTGAGTTCATTGAAATTAAACATTTTAGTTAATACAATGGAGACAGAATCAACAGAATAGTATGTTGGACAACAGAGGACTGAGGTACCACTGTTTCATTCTACAAAAACCTAACTACTGCTGTTTCCAGCTCTACTTCTCGCGAAAGAATCACAGAATCTGCCTTATTCAACCAAACACGTGGACCACGCGGCTGGGATGGGGGTGCAACTAGGACTGCAACTGGGATGCCTCCTGTAAGATGCAGCATCAGTGCAGAGGCACACTCCAAACAGAGCTACCATTCTCCCGGACGGCAGCCTGACCGGATCCGCATCTCTCCCCGGGCACGAGGAACAACACTGGACCTGCTTCAGGCCTCTGAAAAAAAATGATGGCATTCAGCCCATCTCATTAAGAAACCCGCAGAAAGGCTTGTTTAGAGAGTCTACAAAATACGCCCCATTGTGTGTGGGTAATCTAATAGCAATCTAGGTCCTTCAGTGGAGAAAAAAGAAGAGCTCAGCTTCGGTGAGGAGACTAATATGTTTATGTGCTAGAGAGTGATGATACGGTGCCTGCCAGCACATCCCGCTCACGCTGTGGGCGCATTACAACGCTGTATCAAGTTAGCAGCTAAAAACAGAGAAGAGACTGTGATGGTGGAGTTCAAGAGTAACTCTAAAGTCAATGACGAGAATGTAATGAATCCCACGGCCGGCTGTGCATGTACAATTCGTTATAGTGTGTTTGTTTGCGAGTGAGTGCGTCCGCGTTGAGCGCTGCCTCCATATACATGGCTTTTTGATTCCTGTTTTACCAGCTTCCTTCATCTACTGTGTTAAACTTAGCTAATATTTACCCTCAGCAGAAAACTGCTGCAACAGATGGTCAGCATTTCGGCTTTCACCTGTGCTCTGCTCTCACACCTTTCTCCATTAACGCACAAACTTTACACACATTTCCCCCGAATATTCCTTTCCCTGACAGACTATCCACCATCTGCTTGACTGAGACTGTTTATTTACCTGTATCAATAAATTATACAGGAAATGATTTTGCATATTCTCTTTGTCAAGCAGTTGGACGCACATCATCCACACACCCTAAAGGACTCGCATCAAAGTTGTTTTTTGTTCTTCGTTAAGGGGTAAAAAATAAGTTTTAAAATACCTTTACAGCAGACCAATGGTAGTTCGAAGGTGTTTACCAGCCAAAGTTTTTATGGAAAGTTTGGCTTGGCAAACTCCCGAAACAAACTCAAGGACTTTGGCATAAAAAAAGGAGTAATAAGCATCAAATATCGACCAATGCTGATAAATCAAAAATAGCATGTAAAATAGCAGCTTTATAGCCTAATTTTAGCTGAATAACATAATATTTTGGTCAAATTTTATTAGTGATGTGCCATTTGTTTTTTTGTTTTTTTTCTAAGCGTAGGCTTAAGCTTACCTCATTCAAGATAGGAGCTGCACTTGCATAACTTGAAAATAACTGGCCGAGGGCATTATCAAGATGGCCGCCAAGTTGAATGACTTGCTTAAAAGGACATTGCCCTCATCTAAAGAAGGCACTGATTATACAACCATATGTTGCTTTCTTCCATATTTGACTGTGGATCCAACCCCACATGGCACAAGTCCAATGTGATGTAGGAAGTGTACAGGCCCACGCTGCTTCCCCCCTGAGAGTGGTTTGAAGGCGTTGTGAAAATGTCAAGGGGATGTATCAGCATACCTGTGTTCTGCTCTCTTTCTTCTCCATCACTCTTTTTTACACCCTGATTCATCTTTCGCAGCTCGGCTTGCCAGCTCTTCCAATACATTTTTATATCCACAATCCAGCAGCAAAGATAGATGATGTAATACACATGCATACAGGCTTTGAATCTGTTATTTTGCAGGCATATTGCACTCTTTATAAAGGTCAATGGATGCAGCACAAACTTTTAATATTTTTTGCATCATATAAACTAACCAAATCCAAAGAATTTCTTTCTATACTAGGATTGTGGTTCATTTCTGACAAATTAATTTCCAAGACATTCCCAGTCATCAACATGGGATAAGATTATTGGATTTTTAAAATGTATTTGTGTTATATATTAAATATTCATATTATATTGTATTCGGAATCATTACTCCAGACTTCAGTGTCACATGATCAAAAATCATTCTTATATGTTGATTTGATGCTCAAGAAACATTTTGTATTATTAACACTCCTGGAAAAAAAAATGTGTTGCTTGAATTTATTTATTTTTTATGTGGAAAAAGGTGATACATTTTTTCAGGATTCAAAAGAAATATTTTGTTACATTACACACGTCTTAAATGTCTTAACTGTTACTTTTAATTCATTTAATATATATATATATATATATATATATATATATATATATATATATATATATACACAAACACACACACACACACAATATATAATCTTATTTCAAACTTTTGTTGTAGTGTTATGGAGCACCAAATCATATTACAATGATTTCCAACGGATCATATGACACTGAAGACTGGAGTAATGATCCTGAAAATTCAGGAATAAAAATTTTAATATTGTAATATTATTTTACAACATTACTGCTCTCACTATATTTAAAAAAAAAAAAAAGTCCTTTATCAAAATCTTTCGACCGGTAGCGTAAATAATCTATATAAAATTTTGTTTTGTCTCGCTACAGGCACGAAAGAGGTCAACGGTATTTACAAAGTGTAAACAGGCCGATTCAAGATTTGGAGACAAGGTCGTGCTCACTAACGTTCTCTCTCTGTCTCTATTGCAACGTAAACAAGGACAATGTCATGGTTTCGGTTGGGCTGAGGAAAAAAAAAAAAGAACAAACAATATTTGTCCGTACTTGCCCTAACAGCTGATGACATCATCCTGATACAAGATACCAGGCCACCTGTCAGAGTCAGAGGAAGCGCGGCGCTGTTAGGGTCGACAGAACTTACGTAGTTAATCATTACAAAGGCCAACAAAATGACTACACAGAAACTGTCCCGCTTATTTGGAAAAGAGAGACAGAAACTAGACACAAAGATAAGGAGAAAAGGCTCAGCTGGCACCATTACATAAATGCATACATAAATTCATAAGGGAGTTTTACACAGAACGATATTCAACTAAATTATTGATGTCCCCATTCAGTAAAAAGCTTTTTCTGTAGTACACAGGAAAGAGTGACGGCTTCCTTTATTTATGTGTGGAGTATGTATATGTATTTTCCAGTGAATTTGTCCGCATGTGTCTGTCTGCATGTGTTTAACGTGCTGGTGTACGCGCAAGGATAGCTCTGTGGATAAAAGGACGCCAGCAGGCTACCTTCTAACAATGTAAACATCTATAAAATGACTTTAACAAACTGAGATGTTTTAACGAACCATGCTCTCCTGTGGATATCAACATTAAAGTGACCAGCATTTCCCAGCAGGTGATTTACAACCGACATAACTGAACAACATGACCACGGCACGCAGAGGCCTGTGAGTCGCTGCAAATGCGAAGTAGTTTAGAAATAATGAACAAAACATAATTAATCTGTTATCGCACAGATTGCCAGATAAATACGCCCATAAGCGTTAAATGATCACACTTGGCAATTTTTCAATAATGCAGTGATATCCTCCGGCATAAAATCAATAACAGCTGTTAGATGTCTTCATGTGAAAAATAACTAATCAATAAATAATGTGGCCATGGCCATTACTGGTGGACCATAATTAATGGATTACACCTGAGACAGCCTTTGTCTTGGGGTTACTGTTGGTGGGTGGTTCTAATGGGGGTTGGAGTGAAATTAAAGAGAATTCAAGGATAGAGAGGAAGACAAAGGGGAAATAAGCATCGTGTACAATTTAGAAAAATCAATTGTAGAGTACTGAATTATTACGTTATAATCAAACTTAACAGGTTAGTTCACCCAAAATGAAAATGTTATCACCGTTTACTCACTCTCATGTCGTTCCAACACATTAGACTTCCATTTATCTTCATTGAACTTTTTTAATTAAACCTGAGAAGTTTATCTCCCTCAGCCAAAATGATGAAGATCCAAACAGGTCATGAAGGCATCATAAACTGAATCCATGTGAAGATATATGATTACTGTATATGATAAACATAAACAGACTAAATTTAGACTTACATATTAATTCTTTCCATGCGAGTGTTTGTCAGCCTATTTTGATCATTTTAAGTTCTATGGCAAAAACAACATTTGAATGGCTGTACGTTAAAAAAACAAAAAAACAAACATTGAGCAAAAAGCTGAGAAAATCTCATTTTTGTCAAAGACTACGTCTGGATGGGATTCACAATGATGATCAAAACATAGATCGAGTCCATCAACACCCCCAAAGCTTGCACAGTCCTATAGCTGGATCATCCTGGATCAACATTTCATTCGGTAACTTCAAGCATTTTGATCTATAAGCTGTTGATGATCCCATTATTTTACACATGCATCTGCTTACATATGCTATTGCTTGTTTCTGCTTCTTACTCGGCTATGTTTTGATCAAGATATTCAGGCCTTTTCAGAAGATGTGTAAAAGCGCCCCCTACCGTATAACGGTGAAAACAGGGAAAGCGAGAACATTCCATCAGTGGTTGTTCCGTCAATGGTGGAGAAGGAGTTAACACACAAAAAAAGCTTGTGTCACGTGCTAGAGCAAACCTCATTGTTTCTGTGTTTACCATATAAAATTTGCTGCATGTATGTATCGATTGTTTCGATATAAATAAAAGCCTTAATTAAATATGTTCATCATACAAAGCGATCGTATTTCTTCACAAGACTAGACAAGATTAAGTCGCTCGATTCTTAGGGATTCGTCTACGACGCCTTTATAACCTTTTTGGATTTCCAAAATTTTGGTCGGGGGACAAAAACCATTCAGGTTTCATTACAAACAACAAACTTCATTTGTGTTTTGAAGATTAATCAAAGACTGAATTCGGAACGACTTTTCCGATAAGTAAATGATGTCTATTTTCATTTTTGGGTGAACTAAAAGTTTTTTGGGTTTTTTTAAACAAATTTGAACTGAGTCCAAGGTGGGTAATTAAATATTACAATACAAAGAAGCATTGCTCTAAATTATACTGAAATATGCAAAATATATACAATAACAATAATTGCAGCATTTCACCAAACCCAACATGACTAAAACCCCTAACTGAAGCATATTATAGAGTAAAGCATCGTGCAACAGCGTGCAATACAACATAAACCTACAGACTCAATAAAATCGAGTCTGGTGCAACTTCATGTCTGTCTCTGTGTATATTGAGTGTGGGTTTGGGTGTGTTGTGTCCACTGCTGAGCTGATGGCCCCAGTGCACCTTGGGTTACCATTGTCTACTCAGCACATCTAGCAGAAAAAGTATTTCAAGTTCAGCCAAAAGTGGCACTGGGGAATATGCTAAGACGGCCATGCATGACAAATCCTCTCCCTGTCCATCATCATCAATGGGCAAAATTTCAGCGTGGAAAAGTTCAAATTCAAAGTGTTCATACGGAAAATCGGATTGGAGGTAAGTATAATGATTAAATGGATTACATGGATGAGTGATTTATTGCTATGCATGAATGATATGATGCAATATTCCAGGTTAGGTATGTTTGTAAAAATAAAAGAAGACATTTTTACCTTTAAATATGCATATATTGTATATAGGTGTTATAATCTGTAGATATATTGGCATCGGGCACTTGTCATTAGGGCCACCTTATGACAACCAGTGATCAGTGATCATAACCAGTGATCCAAACTCCCAACGTTCCTGTGACTAACAGTAGCACAACCCCCTGATGGGAGGGCAAATATAAAAACAAAAAGAGAACAGATAATCAATATTTGATGTGAGGTGCTGCTGACTGGAATCCCCAAGCCCCCTTCTGCGTCTCACTGATGAAAGAGTTTTATGAAGATTTCTAATAGGGAAGTCATGTTGAGAGATTCATCCATTTTTAACGATTTGTAGAAGAAATATGAAATGTCCATCGGAGATAAAAGAGCATGGTTGATTATCAGGGTTTAAACAGGCCAGTATTGTGGAAACACTACAGCTGGGCCGGTGGGCAGCTTTGGTCTCTCCCCCTCATTCGACAGAGCAGATTGATCCATTAACATGTCCGGTTGGGAATTCACACTCCCACTGGAGGGGGTAGTGAGAGAGTCTGGACCACTCACAATTAACACATACATTTAGTATGTGACCGGCCAGTGCCATCATCTGTCATCTGGCACTAGATAAGATCATGAAGATTTATAACTAGAAGAATATTAGGAATATTTTAGTCAAAGCTGCAACTATGAGGTAAAGACGAAATGGCAAAACTATGATGCTCTCATATTGGATTTACAATATTCTATATTTTAAACAAGGTTTTAGGATGTCTAGACATAAGGGTTCATCACTTTTTTTTTTATTTTTTCTCAGTCAAGGCAGCGTAGTTAACGCTAGCAAAGTTGTTAGCAGTCATTATCGCTTTTCCAAGCACTGGTAATTTACATGAAAGTTTGGCATGACTCAAATATTAAATTTAATGGGGAAATTAGCTGTTATTTTCTCTTTTTTTTCAGTTACTCCTAAATAAATGATAAACCTTGATTTTTTTCTATAAAAAGTATGATGATATGATTGGCCAATAATCTTTCCAACTCCCTTTTATCAGATATGTTTTAATTGAATTGTCAAAGTTATAAACAGACTGGCAGGATTGGGGAGTAACGAAATACAAGTAACTTAGTTATGTATTTAAAGTACAAAATTTGAGTAACTGTATTTCATTACAGTTCCATTTTAAATGGGTGGTAATCAGATTACAGTTACATCTGAAAAGTATTTTAGATTACCAAAGTAATTACTTTGAAATTTAATGTCATTTCAACAGCAATTGGTGATTCTCTGACTCTGACAGTCTGAAAAAGCGGAGTTAAGTTTCATGTTTTTGACTCTTTTCATGTTTTGTGATAGTTGTTTGTGAGTCACTGCAACTTTTTCTCACAATTTGTTTTTTTCCCTCACAATTGTGAGTTTGCATTTCACAATTCTGACTTCTTTTTCTCAGAATTGCGAGATTTAAACTCACAATTGTAAGTTATAAAGTAATTGGGAGATATAAACTTGCAATACTGACTTTTTTTCTGGCAATTGTGAATTTAGTATGTGAGGTTATATCTCATAATTCAAACTTTTCTCAATATTGTGATTTTATCATAATTTTTTTTGTGTTTGTTCCACACTTATTAATATTCCAAAGTATTTTAGATTAAGTTACTATACTTGAGTAATGTAACGAAATACGTAAACAATTACTTTTTAAAGCATTTATTTTGTAATCTGTAGTGAAATACATTTTAAAAGTAACCTACCCAGCCCTGCACACTGGTTTGTAGCACAGTTAATTTTACTGTTTCCTGTACTTCTAATTATTTCCCTATAGCAACTAATGAATCGGGTGTCTCACACATTCACCGAAAATAGATTAATTCTCCACTGAAAAATAGGCATGTATAGGTAACCAAAAAATGTAAACTTTTACATGATGCTACATCCACACCACTAGGTGTCAGTAGAAGTGTAAGAGGACTGCCATGTTGGTCAGTGCAATATAAAATTATTCAAAGAAACTTTAAGCAAAAGACAAAAGAATGGTAGAAAGTAAAGATGGTGATGTATAAACTGTTCAGTGTTTCCGAGTATGGGGCTGTACTATTTCCGTGACCAAGACCGCAATGGATCTTTCCAATGGCTCTTTGGGAGCGTTCCATTCTCCACACACAGCCCATGGAATGCTCACCACATCTCTAGTCTCCAATGCATGTGCTGCCCAGCTGGGTAGAGGGACGTCAAGTCCCCCTCCTCCAACTCTTCACCACACACCACAATTCAGAGTTCTTTCCCATATCCACACATGCACACACACACACACACACACACACACACACACACACACACACACACACACACACATACACACACATACACATACACACACACTTCAATGCATAGCGGGTCCAAAACACACCAAATCTAGATCCAAGATCCAGTTTTCATTTTCTGTACAATAGTTCTATAAGCCTTCAATGTGACTTTTGTTCTAATCACGGAAACTTTCCAGAGTTCTGTCAGATTATCTCAGCGAGTCTGGAGGTTGTTATTCCAGGTCGCACATCAAAGAGCAGAGGAAACCCAATCCAAATGACACATCATCTATCAAAACGCATGTCCTTCCGTCAATAACCTTTTCCGCCAAAAAAATCCAGCAGTCTGCGGTGCGATGGGTGGAACGTGATATTCGAATGACATTTTCTTCATTTAAAAAGTTACCAAATACATTTGCGGTCATCAAGCGAACGACTGCACAGCAGCGTAGAGCTATTGTAGCGTTCTAATAGCCTCTTAGCAAAAACAAGAACATTTCATTTTTTAAAAATGCAGAACAAGAGATTTCTCAGAAGTGAAGTGCGGAACCGGGGCGCTGATTGTACATTTGAACAGTTAAACATTGAGCCGCTTTTGGCTTTCAATTAAATGAAAAGTATCTGGCTACGAGATGAAGACGAGAACCACAAAACCACAGGTTGAGGAGAGGGAGAATGTCTGAAAAAGTCGAGGGGTGGAATGAGTTACAGCGTTCCCCACAAGATCTCAGAAGTCCAATGCTGTATATTGACATGAAGATGGAAGCTTTTCACCAGTGGAGCCTAAAGAACGTTAGCATATGTGTGTTAGCATATAGCACAAGTCACTGTGGTTGAGGGAAGAAAAAAAAAAAAAAACGGCAAGGCTAGCTCCTCATTCCTCACTGTAAATGCAGGCTTGAGGTAATTGCCCTGGTTGTCTGAAATCAACAGGGTGGGTGGGCTCACAAAGGAGGGTCTCGGCTGGAAAACAAGGAAATGGACTTGTGGGATTACGCAGTGAGTCTGAAAATCAAAGGTTTTTGAGAAGTAGATTCTTTTCTTTTCCACAAAACAACTAGATTACAGCAGAACGACATTTGGATGAATCAGACAGCACACTTTGTTTGAAGTACGGCTTTAGGATGCAGGGATGTCAGTGGGAAGAAAAAAAAAAAGGTCCTCTGTTGAAGGGTGTAAGATGAGTAAAAAGATTTAACTAAGGCTATGAATAATTGCGGAGTTCAAGACAGTTTCAATGTAAACGCACTTTTAATGGTTCTCTTCATTAATGGCCATCACTATAATTACCTGCTGTTTCAAAGATGTTCTGAGGTTAAACTCCAAACTGTGTCAGTTCACACAACGAATTCAAACATCCCCAAAGGTCTGCTGAGCCATTCTTACAAGGTGAGACAATCGCCTGTGAAAAGTGTCTGCTTTTCGCCTGATACCCTTTGCTAAAGAAAGAATGGGGTAAATATATAAATAAGTCTAGCTGACATATCACAATAGTGTATTACTATTGATCAGAGACCCTGAAGCGAGCAAGAAAAGAGACTCAAAGGGAGATTCAACAACTCAATTAGCTTGGATTGAAATTACTGTCACTCACTGAACCTTGCAAGTGGAGGAGCACTGCACGAAAGAACTCGAAATCGGGCACAGTCTTGGCAAATCTGCAGCTTAAGGAACAAATGCAAACTTGCTAGCAGCAAAGGATTAAACTCATCATCATTTCCTCTCATACAACAAACCGTATTCCGGTGGAAATGACTCACATGCCCCAGATGCTTCCACAGGAGCAGCGAGTTATTGAATTTGTATAGCTCTTTTTTAAACACCAAACATTTTGCATATAATAGCAACTCATTTCAACCACTGCCAAAACTCTGCACCCACCTGGAAAATGCAACAGGAGCCTGCCAGTGCAATCAACACATATTTGCAATTCAGTGGAGAGAAAATGGAATTTTCACCATTTTTCCCCTTCTTTTTTCTCCCTAAACATTATGCAGTTTTTGATTGAGCTGTGAAGTAAAATTTGGAATGTGCGTTGCCAGGTAACATTTAATCAGCGGTTTACTCTAAAATTAAAATTCTGTCATCATTTACTCACACGGTTCCAAACATTGGTTCCAAAACAATATTCAATCCATTTGACTTCCATAGTATGGACAAAAAGATACATTTTTCAAATGTCTTCTTTTGTGTTCCACGGAAGGAAAAAAACCATACAGTTATGGAATGTTGTGCAAGTAAAAAAATGTTAACACTGAAAATACTTGTATATAAAACATACAATTCAATGTATGTAAAATTCTCAATGAGTGAAGCATAGCATACACATCTTCGGTTATTGCACTGCCGCTTTTTTTTAAAGGAGAAAACGTCAATTTTCATATTTTAAAAACTGTGACAACCTCGCCATTCTGTGTAGGTGTTTTTGAACGAACAAGCAATGGTGGAAAAAATTAATATGACTGGTATAATTATACAAGGTTACTAACAGTACACGACTTACTAGTCGATCAGCAGTTCGGAGAGCCCGCCGACTAGTCAATTTTGAATACCCACAATTTTGAACCAATAATGTACAGTTTTTACAAAGGAAACAGACACCCATTCTCCTGTTTTACCATTTTGTCACAGCGCCAACCCTATGCATAGCCTCTCCTTTCCCCTCCCTCGATCTCTCCACCACTGTCATGCTTTGAAAGGATTGACGGGCTCTCAGACAGAGCTGATTAAAAGCTTTAAGGTCAGAGAAGTGGGACAGCTATTGAGTGAACACCTGTCTGGCCATACACACACCGCCAACCCAATGCATTGCTACGTGTGATCTTCATCACAGCATGATCAGAGACTCCAATAAAGCAGCCCTGCCGCCCCCAACACTGCGCACACACTCATGGGTGACTCCCCTACCAGCCTTGGCCAAAACACCATCGGTAAATGCCAAACAAGTCCATCTTTTGAAAGGTGCTGGAAGCGATTTTGCTAACCCTCATCCTCTTTTCAAAACCCCTACTTTCACTGATATGTCAGAAAACCCAATGGCAGCAAACCCGAGAGGGGAAAATGATTCCCAGACTGAAAGCGCGCCAGATTGTGAGTCTCGTTTGGTTTGAAAATGTATTAATACTTTTAGAATTTAAATGTAATACTTTTAAAATAAAACAGTAAATAGTGCATACTTGTTGCAGAGTTTTTCTATTAAAAAAAATGGAAATGAATTTTGAGAATGCTCCGTTTGAGAAAGCATTTGACATCGTTGAAAAGCATCCACTTCCTGGCATAAGATTCCTCTGCAGTCAGCCAAACCTGAAGCTGTCCTGAAGTGCACTTTAAAGTCAATTTTAAGATGTACGACTGTCTGACTAGTTTGAATACAGCAGCGCTGTATTTTTTTCAGGCTGTGCTATCTCTCGGAAGAAAGATGCAGTTGCTCAGCCCTCCAAGACAAACAGTGCTGCCTGAATAGAACAAGATACAGCTTGTCTGTCACATTTTTGTTCATAGTAGTTGAGCAAAACTTAATTTGCCTGAAAGCCATTTCTGTGACATCAGCAGCTCTCATTTGAGCACACGCATATACTGCAGATGGATGTGTGACATGACATCTCAAGCAGTAACAGAAGTGCCCTGAACTTAACATGCTATGTTTTTTTTTTTTGTTCTAAAACAGTAGAGCATGGCACTAACAATGCCAAGGTCATGGGTTCGAGTCCCACACGCGATTAAGATGGCAGGCAAAACTTTGAGGCAATCTTTAGATGCACTTAACTTTAAAAAAAAAAAAAAAAAAAAACATGTCAGATTTGTGCCACGGGCAAAAAGAAGCCCAGTTTCCAGTTTCCCAGCCCAGTTTCCATTAAACTTGAATTAAAAGAAATAAGTTCATAAAACTCAAAACAATGAAACAGTTCAGTGTACTTAAAATGCATCAGTTCTGTGAACTTGAAAGAAAAAGAAAGTGCTAAAAACTCATAAAAGTTCATTTGACTGAACTAATTTGTTTAATTTAAAACAGTTATTCCAATCATCATTTTGAGTATTAGGGTTTACAGTGAATGCATGAAATGATTGTATACTTACCATGCAATGAAAGTTGCATTGGATAAAAGCATAACTTCAAAATTGTCATATTCAAATTTTTCAATGTGGTACAAACTGCAAAAAAGTGATGGATAATGGTCACATATTGTCTACAAATTGTATACAATTTCATTTAAATCATGATTTGTCTTATGTTGTTGTTTTTAGTAAGTAAAAATAAAATCTTGAGGATAACCAATTTATTATAAGTGCATATGCCACAAGTTCTATCAAGGTGACTGTCTGATTACTATTACCACAGCAGCAAATGTTATAATCAAGACATTGCCGAAGTGTTAACTGAACCCATGTTCCTCGATATTTATTTTAGATGACTGCACTTTAGCCCAAGTGCATAAGGTTTACAATTGCAAATGTGTCGGTGGAACTTTTAAAATAACTTCTTAATGATGGTTTTCTGCTTTCTATAGTTATGCCAAATAATTACTGATGATTAGAGGTGACTTTTCAGGCTTTCTTTCCAAGAAATGAATAAATTCCAATAAATTACAGACATTACAGTTTATTTGGCACATGAGTTCTTTCGTAAGGTCTAACACGGCTTTTCAGACCATAGTTGAATTTATATTTGGAGAATAAAACTGCAAATCTAAATTATTAATAAATGTTGTAACTATTCTTTCACATTTACTACTTTCTATGATACAGTGGTCTCTATATAAGGCTTCACTGTGTGTTTGTGTGATTTTTTTTTTTTTCCACACCCTTTTCACTTGTCAAAAAAGTAAGTATGATTGCTCAAAAAAACAATAGTGCATATCTCTTTAACAAGGCACAAGTTTCAGGTATCATTCATGCAGCACAAACATGAAGTTCAATACTTGGTGTTACGGTTATGTTCAATTTCCTAACCTAAAGTATGAGCAATAGTGATAGTGGAGCTTGCCTTAGCAATATAATTCAGAAAGAAACTCGCAAGCAGAGAATACTACTTTAACCTCCCCAGAACCTGCCTTCAAACTCATTTTCCTCCTTCAAAGCCATTATGTACCTTCATCTTGCTTTGAACATATACTCCTCTGCACAATGGAAATGGTGTAGTGTGACCTCAAAGATATTCTCAGAACTGATATGTGGTTTGTGGATAATCTATCAGGCCTGGCGCACTTCGTTCTACTGCCAGCTGTAGGAGTATCTCCTGTTTTGCAAGTTCAGAAATCCTCTCCCAACCAGCGCAGTGGCTTAACCTGTCTAGCCTGATATGACTCGTGAAAAAACACAGAGAACCGTTGATTGCTTGACCTTGCTGTAGTTTCCCACAATGATGAAAGAAAGCATTTGAAAGATAAAAAGGCAAATGTTCATTTGCAAAAACGGTGCACAGAAATGTGGGTCACATTAAATGTCAGATTCGAAAAGATTGAAAATAAAGAGTAAGTACACGCTTAATGTAATTTAATTTTTTAACGTCAAAAGACTAATTCTAGGACAAGAACTTTTTTCATTTACGTAGTATATCGATTAATTATGGCATTCACAATTTTATCATTAGCAATGTTCTCATTAGTTTATTAGTTTTCTTAAAGAACAATAGCATATAAATTACCTTAAAAGAACAAACACGGACTAAAAGCAAGCAAACGAGATTCCATTGTGTCTTTGGCTATAAAAAAGGAAGGAAAGAAATAAAGAAAGTAAAACTTGAAAAAAAAGAACATTTTATGCATATATTTATTTATGTATTCAGGAAATCCACAGTTATGACCTATTCTGCAACCAGACAGCAGGGCGCAGGTTTCACTTTTACTCTACATGGTGTTTTGCTTTAATATTTATTTATTGACCCATTTGACACCTCTGTGGGAAATCGTTCTCAAGAAGGTGAGACTTGTTTTTCTTGGTATTTGTTTATTTGTGACATGTACTAGTCCACTGAGCTAGGGACTCTAGTGATTCTGAACCATAACTCATCATTCATTTTATAGGAGTGTTTGCATTAATCATTGCTGTGCACTTTCATTGAAGGAAAAAGAGCAGCTCAAACACTTTTCGAATCTTTTTGTATCTCAATGAAGAAATAAATAATTTGGGAATTACATGAGAGCAAATAATGATATATTTTGTAATTTTTTATCATTTTTCACTTTAATGGTGCACACAAAAACATGTTGTTGTTTTTTTTTTTTTTTTTCTGATACGGCTGTTGTCATAATAATCAAGTCAGGGAAAAGCTGTTCAGTTGGCTCCTTTAGCACCATGTTGCTATGACACTGTGTATATCAGATTAAGACTCCACGTCCATGGATCCACTTCTGACCGCATTTGCATGGGAAACAAGTTTATGAATGTAATGAACTGCTTCTAGCGCCACTACAGCTGGTAATGGAGGCAAAAATCACTCTAGTTTTCCAAGCCAAAAACATCTTCACAACAGGCATGGGTAAGGCCATCCTCACACAATCTCTCCGTTTCGAGTGCGGTCATTAGAAAGGTTCATGTTCAACAAATCTGACATTTGGTTTGCTGTACATCATATTATCTACAGCCGCAAGGTATGCGTTTGTACTTGGTGGAGTGTAAATGTAAGAATGTTTGTTTTAGTTGTGAAGGGATTCAACTCTCGGGCATGAGACGAGTGATAGAGCACAATCTGTTCCCAAAACTGTCACCTTTGTTTAGTCTTGTTTATTCTAGCGCGATATGACATAAATGTTCACACGAACTTGACTAGTGAGAGCTTGAATTCATCTCCTTGTGTTTATTTTATAGTTTTTTATAGTGTCTACACCATTGTTGCAAAAATCACCATTATTGCATTTGGCAGATTTTTTATCCAAACCAACTTGAATTTAAGGTATGCCTTTTGTAAACTCACGCATTGCCTGGGAATCGAACCCATGACCTTGTCCCAGGTAGCTTTCCCCACTTTCTACTTCAGGGGTGCCAAACTTCGCTCCAGGAGGGCCACAGTCCTGTGGAGTGTAGCTTCAACAATAATTAAACACCTGATCCAGCTAATAAAGTCCTTCAGGATTACTTAAAAACCACAGGTGTGTTGGACCAAGGATAGAACTAAACTCTACAAGACAGAGGACATCCAGGAGCTAAGTTTGAGCACCTTAACTCATTCTACAACAAAACGTAAGCACACTGCACACACTCACGTCTACAATGATAATTAAGACTTGTTTTCTTATGTAGCCATAATTCATACATTTAGTCTGACAATGATCAAAGGTAACTATTAACGCTGCTGTGGGGAAACTTGAATTGAGTTCCAGTCGTATTCCCAAATCAGGCAACTCTTTCAATATCAACAATGAAATTATTAATTTTCATATTTAGCAAAAGCGTCCACACAAATTACTTGATTTGTTATTCTAATACTACGGCTTTAAAGATTAAATATGCAGGCAACACAACAAAAACAGCACTGATGAATATGTATGAGCGCTTCCAAGCCGTGCACCCGATTCGCTCAGACGAAATCAAGTGAACCTTATAGTGACCTACTTAAAAGAATGCCAGATGACAAGGCCATCTCATGCTTTTTCATCTTGCAGTGTAGTGAGGCAGAAAGCCCCACGCTACACCGTATTTTAAACAGGCCTCCTTATCAACGCGGTGTGGGCAGTCCTCGGGCAGCACAGGGTTTGGTTGATTAGCCCTGTGAAGGGCAGAACGACTATACCCTCCCACAATGGACTGTACCGTTGCCACCGCTTCTGTTGTTAATGGCGAGTCCCACCCCTGCAGCATGAGACTCAAACGGTCTGACTCTTCTGCTTCCCACCATGAGGCTTGCAGCACTCCGCTTGGCCAGTGGACTGTGACAAGTCCGGGGCTCCAAGGTTGTTTGTGCCACAGACCAGCCAAATCTACAAGGCAAAGGTGACACTTGAACCTCCCACCTAGTCAGACCATATGGCAGCTGTTTCTTTCATCAACAAAGGTGTCTATAGATGACACTTGGCATACACACCTGAGAAGAACCTGTTCAGCATTCAGACGTAACGCAATGCAGGTGTGCCAGGAAGCCGGAGTGAGTAAAGGTGAAGCGAAGCATCCCGACATGCAGGAACATGAATTTTCTTCAACAACCGGCAGCCCGTTTTGATCGTACACTTCTCATTAATTGTCCCACAAACGATGTATACGTTTCTCAAGAAGTGGGCGCAGCAGTTAAACCGCAGGGAGGTTGGACACTGTGAAATCTCATGAGGTAGCGGTGGCAGGGCTTTAACCCACAATGGCTGAGTGAGTCAAGACACACTCATCTGTTGAATAGTGCTGATGAAATTCTACACGGTAGCAGTTCGAGCAATCATTTCTCAGAGTATGACTCAAAGACTCAATCCCACAATCTCGAAGCCTTTGCTTTTTGCCCACCGAGGGAAATGAGACCCAGAAAGGTCTTGCTCCTCAACAGGGTCACTAAAAACGGTGGATCAATGAACGCATTGTACATTTTTTGTAAAAGGAAGCACAAACTAATGGTGGGAATCCTCAGAGGAGTTCATGGTGACCACAGCACTGGGGTCTACATCAGTCAAGACAAAAACACCTACTTAAGACACTCCGTTCAATATGAACAATGATTCAGCAATAGTTTCTGACCACTACATAATGGTTGGGGAATAACTGGTGAATAATGTAAAAATGTGGTCACTTTTGTATACACAAGCCAAACCACCAGAGGGCTAACAGGACTACACAAAAGGTCATGAGATTGTATTCTCATTTGCAATTTAAATTGTTCCTCACCATTCACTTTTAAGGTAAACATGGAATCAAAACCAACCTTCTTTTTACTAACTGATTAGGGTTTTGCCCTGTTCTGGTATTAAACACGAATTTTTCAAAATTCAATGAATAAAATCATTTCGCACTCTATATTTTTGTTTCGCTGATTCCCATTTTCCTCAGAATACAAAAACTGGCCAGTAAAATGGGTTGTGAACATAATTTTAATTTAGTTGAAAATACACGGTCTGAAATTACAACTCTCCTTTCAAGCATCTTGAATATTGCATGTTTGATTTTTAGACTATACATAATTTAGAGACAAAAAGCAACCTGCAGAATTGACGTTGTGTGTTATTTTGATATCAGGATGACCTTTCAATGAAACAGTGGACACAAATTCAAGGTTGAGCGGTTTTGCTCTATTTTGTTCAAAGAGCACTGCCTTCTGATCTCTTTCCGAGATGTTTTAATGCCAGTTGACTCACCAAAGGCCAGAGAATATCTGCATTAATATGAACATGAGGCCTGAGAGCCTGTGTGTGAGGATGCTTTTTACACTCCCTCACTGTCTGACAACACTCTCATTCGATGACCTTCAAGTTGCGGTCTCCAAAGCTGAGGGGAAGAGAAATAGAGGGAGAAAGAGAAAGGAAGGATGGCCACAACAAGAGATGAAATGACATAGAGCATGCTTTCAAGTTTTATTTAGACCTCTGAATTAAGCTTCCACACTGTAAAAAATATTGTTGGTTTAAGTAGTAAAGTAGTAAGTGACATGGCTGCCTTAAAATTTGAGTTTAAAAAAAAGATTGGTTTAATGAACAGAAACTCAAAATATTATGTTATCGAAACCACATTTACTAAGTTCATTAAGTTGATTTGACAAAAGAAAAAAAAGTTCATGAAAAAATTTGTTCATTTCTGTGATAATTTTCACATTGTTCATTTCTAAAAATCACTTCAAAATACATTCCTCAAAAACATACAAGCATGTCCCTGGATGGCAATTTTCATATGCAGACATGAAAAATATGTAGATAAATACTGCCATTTATTGCGATGTTTTGTCATTTGGTGCACATAAATGACGACGATGACTCAATATTATTCTTAAATATGATAATTTACTTAAAAACAAATTGGGTCCTTGATTATTTTTGACTGGATTTTTACTTCTTGCATTAAACCTTTTGAATCTACTTGATAATAGTGCCTATTTGGTTTAAACAGTTTGTGTGATTTAAAAAATTCCATCAAATACTTTGATGTATATGTAAAGTATCATCAAAAGTACTTGACTGAGAAACATTTTTAGATATATACCTAATCCCTAGCATCTAACAGAATGAAAAATGGCCACAAAGTAAAGAGTAGACATTTAAACAAAGGAAGAAAAAAAAAACTCACTTTCATATCACAAAAACCGAATGGTGTGCAAATACCACTGGATAATCACTAGAGGGAAAAAAAAAACAGATCACTTGCATTCAGTTGCATTTTTGACTTGCATAAATAAGCTGCAGTAATATAACACTATTACAGACACTTTGTCTGTGCGAAAACAAAACGGCTTCAAAAACTAAACCGCACACCAGTGTCCACCGGGGTTTGGTAGACTGAAGTATCATATTGTGCAAATGTGGCACTCTGAAAATTGATCCATGAAAAAATAAAGCCTGATCTGGGCTACCCTCACCCATTTCAAGCTTGCAAGAAAAATATAAGCACACTGCACTCACGTGTGCACTTATATGTGTGAGGCCCCGCGATGCCTGGCTTTGTGCACGATTCCTTCTGTGCGTCTCACATGACACGACGCCTTTGCGTGCGCAGTATTGACTTGACAGCTGAGGAAGACGACGAAAGAGAGAGAGCGATAGCAACTGCACAACCCCGTCAAAAAGAGAAGAGGAAGTGCTGAGCTTGTTATGCCAAATGGCGTAATGGGAGAGACTGGAGCGTGCAGAGCATCAAATTTTCATCCGAGCAGCAGCGTGCAGTTTATAAGAGCTTTATGGATGCAAAACAGCAGAAAAATATCCTCAAGGAAAGGAACTCTATTTTTAGATCGTGATGGGCACTGTCTAGAATAATTTAATTAGTTTAATTACGAACTGCGGTGCGTGACCGTGCCAATGTGTTTTTTCACTATTTGTTCTCAGGTTTGATTCCCGCAATCGCTTCTTCCGCCCTGACGTTTAGTTAAATTAGCCGTTCATTTGAGACATTCACACAATGACAGCACACCGGCTCCGCTTGAGTTCAATATTTATGCTTTCCGTAAAATAAGGGCTGAAAATGGAGCCTCATTCATTGCTGCAATTCAATAACTCGCCGATCCTCCGTTTCCAGAACATGAGGAAAAATCCAGGCAACCACTGTTTTGCATTCAACAGGCCTACCTGGCATCGAGAAACAAGCTGGGACAGGAAAAAAAATTTAAAATGTCAACCAGCTTCCCAACAGAGGAAAATATAACCCAAAATGCAATCGCACAAGTAGGGGTCAGCTTCTCAAGTGGAGAGCTATGGGCTTCAACAACGTACCTCTGCAAAAACCCTAGGGAATGGTCTTTTTAAGCTTGGAATGGACAAGTTAGAAATGCCCAATGCATGTTGTGTGTTGAAACGGCTTGCTATTTCTCTTCCATGCCCATTAACGTCCATTGTGCAGCAAAATAACAATCCAGACAGTAAAGTAATTACAGAGTGTCGAGTGTCCATCTATATCGGGAACAAATATCCTTCCCAAGCCTGTCAAGCTTATATATGAACCCCGTTACCAGAGACACCTGCATCCAGACTTTACGTTCCAGCCTCCCAGATGCAAGCTCCAGATGTATCCCAACCTGAGCCAGCTTGCTGGGGAAAAGAGATGGTTAAAAAGGAGGTGAAAATAACCGGGAGAATCACAACATGATTATAAAAAAAAAAAAAACAGCACAGCAGACACAATGAGAAAACCTGCTAAGACGTCCCTAAAGAGCCACGGATATATAGACGGGAGCGCTTAGCTGCATCGAACGGGGATCTGACTGCCCAATACATTTAGTTCATAATGAATGCACTTCCCATCGCTGGAACGATCCACCGAGGACTTGTAGACAGAGGATGCAGTAATATTAATGGGCGGACGTGTTTTTTCAATTGTAGGATTCGGGGACCTTGTCAAATTTTGTAGGAGTTTGGCAAGGGGAAGCTCTGGAAAACAGGCAGGTGGGGGATACAATTGGATGCATTGCCAGCTACTCTCAGACCTGAGGATGAGGGAACAACGAGGGAAAATGATGAAGCGTAGGATGAGCGTAAGAGGAAACCACACTCTACTGCCCTCAGGGGTGAGGTTAACCGTAGAGCGAGATGACAATACAGTCAACAAGTTTCAAAATCTGCTTCTCTTGCAAGGAACAGACGCGTATAAAAGACACAAATCCAGTCTTGCAAAATTTGCACAAGCCAGCAAAATCTCACCTGAGGACCAGTCAAACCGCTTCCTCGACTTTAACGTCCTCAGCAGGAAACAAGTGTAACGACGCAATCTAACGGATGCTGTGTGTTGAAAGATGTTTTTTCCCACACTCACCCACTCTTAGGATGATGGGAGTGGCAGTTTTGCCACAGAGTTGCTCCTATAGTTGCCCTCCCTGTAATTGTCTACACATTGGAGAGACCGCAACATCGCCAATATGAGAAGGTTACAAACCCAGGGGAACCAAAGACAGAAAAAAAAGCGTCTCTGATTCACATTAAGTGTCACTCATGCTCTGCGGCCGATGGCTGTCCTCTATATTAAGATACTGTGTATTTTAGGCAATACAGTTACCCTAAGGGGGGAAATCATTGCATAGAGGACATTCACAACTGAGGACAAATGCAAGTGAGATGTTCTTAATCTGTTTGATAGAGATATTTACAAATACATTGTGGCAATATGTTACAGTGCAGCATAATCAGATGATATAAATTTCTTTGACATGGTAAGGAATGGACAAATGGACAGTTTTTACCTAGTGATGGTAACTGTATGACACAATATTCTGGTTATACCAAACACCCATAACTACAAAACTGAATATTTAAATAGATTTAAGGTACTTTAAAAAATGCAATGGTATTCAAGGTACTTCAATGGTACTAAGAACAAAAAAGAGCCTTGGTCGGTACTGCAATGCTTCAACAACATATAGTTTTCTGTCTGCTCTATCTTTCACCACCCAAAAAAGTCCATGGTATGTGCTAAAAAAAACATGGTACCATAATAATGTCATGGGTTATTGTGCATGTACTATGATGATACCATGTTTTACGGATAAGTACAATGATGATACCATGTTTTTGGACATGTACAATGGTGATTGCATGTTTTTTTGGACATGTACAATGGTGATTGCATGTTTTTTTGGACATGTACAATGGTAAAACCATGTTTGTTGTACATTTACTCTGGCGATACCATGTTTGTTGAACATGTACCATGTTGTTACCAAGTTTTTAGACGTGTACATTGGAAATGCCAGGATTTGGACATGATATCACCGAAGTACTTTCTGGTACTTTTTATATGTAGAGTGAGCGTAGGAGTCCAGAGTGAGAAGAGAGCTTACAAATAATGCTTCAAGGAAAAATTGTATATTTCCTGTTCCTTCATTTCATTTCCATTCTTTTCCATGCTTGTTATTATCCTCATCACACAGCAGTGTTGTAGCTGTTGGCCGCAGGCCAGTTAAACGCAGGGTGCCTCTGTTAAATGCATCTCTATCTCTGAACCCGGCTTGCACTCCACTGATCAGGAAACGTGCCGAGGTCTCTACGATTCCCACAGAATACAAACACTCACGTAAGAATCACAGCCTCCAAAGAGACCAGGATGAGTACGTGACTGTCAGCGAACAATAGCTTGATTTAGGCCGTGCAACTGGAAATATGGGTGTTTTTGGTCCGTTCTGGAAGCATAGCCGTAGGGGTGTTTCAATTGGGCAGAAGCCTCAAGAACAGACTTGTTCCTCTTGTCACAGAATGTCTTTTTCTCAGCTGAAGCAGAGAGAACGAGTGATCACACAATAAACGCCTGTTGTGATCATTTAATCTCTCCAATGACATTCACTCAGAACACATACTCCAAGTTCCTCTGATAAGAGTAGAACCTGTTTTGCAAACAATGTGCAGCTTCATTAATATAATTTTTCTCTTGATTCAACTTTTCATTCATAAAAACAATCATTGGGGGATTTCTATTGACATTAAATATGGAAAAATGGGACAATGGGGTGTGCTGATGTGTTCTCGTGTTAACTGTAATCCCTCATGAGAATCTCGGGTGTAAAAAAGACAGAGCAATGACACTTATCATTGATTGTCCTCCCTCAGAAGCTGAGTTTAAGATTTACATGCCCGGATCCATCATTCCCAATTAGGCAGTTTTACTGTGAGGCCACACATAAATGCAAATGAACCATTTTCTTATTATCAGACACTCTGTAAATCACTTGAAAATTACTGCCCTTGACAATTTGCTGGATCCAAACAGCAAAGGTGGGATGGTGATTTTTTTTTTAAAACACAGCCCTTTATGTCGAGCCAAGCTTGGGTTATATAAATGCAATTGCGTAAGATTCTTTTTTTTTTTTTTCAACCACTAGTCGCAATAGCCTTCATGGTTAATTTCACTGCAGTTCAGCAACCTCCATTATTTTAAAAAGGGGCCTCTTTTATGCTTTAAACCCTGCGACAACGTTCGTATTAGACCCTTTGTGCGGTGTCTTTGAGGACAAATGAATGTTCAAAGTCATTGAGTTCCATCAAGCACAGATGAAGCCACATGTAACGCTGGAGCAGTATTACATAAGCAGCCACAAACTATACATTTACAAAGCATCATCCATATTAACATTTTGCCGATCATTATAATACTCTGTTGTCTGGTCTCTCATTACTTTGCTTAAGTTTCTATCACATTTATGCAAAGTTGTATTGTCATCATTGTGAAGAGATGCAAATTGTGAGCTTGGTCCAACTGTTAAGACACAAATGTTATGCCTTTATTCAAGCGTGAAAAAAATATGATAACCAATAAAATATGAATATCAGTAAATATTACCAGCCAATGAATTATCATTTGTCTAATTCTAGTAACCACCATCAAACTGTATACCGAAAGACTCATTTATTGATATATATAAAATAAAAATAATACATTCGTAATAATATATAATAAAATAAAATGTATATATTGTTTGGGCATTGTGAATATACTCTGAGGATAAACAGTACTGATGAACTAACACAACCCTTTGGAGACCCAAAGTAAGGCAGGCAGAAAACCATAGATTCGTAAATTGCAATTATGAGAAGAAAAGTGGGGCTGGGGGTGAGGTCACACCTTCAGTTTGCTCCAATGAGGATCTCATCAGCATTGTAAACCCACTCTCTGGGAAAACACATCAACGGCATCTCTCCGCCGTCAACCCAAATTAGAGTTTAATGACCACAGTGTTGCCCATTCACTATTGTTTCCCCCCACAGAGCCGTCCCCTACCCGCAACCATCTGTAGCACCTTCATAATGTTTATCATCCTTCTCTAAACAGCCCATTTTCTCATAATCACCCTCTCTCGCTTATACAACCCCTCGTGATTGCCCCCCTTCTCACGTATTTTTTCCCTCCACTGAGATCGCATTGTTTCTCGGCGTGGACCTCCGTGCCCCAGAAGTCTTTGCGCTTGTTTCCATTGTTCTCTACGCTTGGCCTTATTCACACACCAGGCTCAAAGTGGCCTTGGTGGGCCAGGCGTTCGTGTGGCATTATAGCCTGGCATTCTTCAACTAATTGCCCTGGGCTGTATTTCCCAGCAAGCCTTGCACCCAATCAGCAGGCATATCCAGCAGCGCTGATTGCATGCCCGGGGGAGGCTGGATGCGGCTCTCGACTGGGAATCAGACACCATGGAGGAAAGACGGAAACATGGGATAGGTGGGGTTTGTTTGTTGTCATTCACAAGAGGACAGCCAGCAGCAGGTGGAGGGGATGAGGATGAGATGAGGTTAGGCTACAGAGCCAATTATTTTCACCTCTTCGGTTGGCCTCTGCTAGCAAACATGTAATCTTAAACGCTCTTACTGATCCCAGGGCAACTTATGGAACGAAAGAGCGAGAGACCTAATAGATGAGATCAGATAGAAAGCGCTTATGCAAGAGAGTCTTTCCCGGCTGCTATCTGTCCTCCATAATGCCACCTCTATGCTCACTTCCTCTAGCACCCTATTAAAGTGCACATACATTACTGAGCTTCTCAACCGGCCACGGACTTAACATGCTGTAGGTGAAAATTGGCGTGGGAAATGAAGATGTCGGAAAGGTATTATGCGTGTTCCTGCCTTTGCCTGTATTTTTTCCCTCTCTCTAACGCTGTCTTGCGTTCCTGCTTTGCTTTTCAGGATTCTCACAACTTTTCATTAAGTCATTTCCATGACTTTCTATGGGGGTGAGTTGATGGATGGATGGGTGGAATTAACACTCGCCAAACACCAAATGCGAGTAAAAATAGGCGTTGGCGAGTATATGAAACAGTGTCCCTCGCCAGCCAGCCGGTAACATTTTTATGAATTCTAACAATGTATGACCGTGAATAATTGCGAACAAACATGAACAACGCTCGGGACAGTTGACGGGTAGGCACTGCATCGTAACTAAAGTTTAAGCTTTGAAAAGAAGATTCGGGAGCTCATTTCGTTTCGATTACTAAACTGAGCTCTCTCAGTTTAATGCACAAATTCACACAAAATTTTCCAAAAAAATAGCAAGTATCCTAGTAAACGCTGTCGGTTGTCTTAAGCGAACATTAAAAGTTTACAATGTAAATGTGTACAGTGTTCAACATCATTGTATTATCTGTGCATTCACTCTTAAAGTGACAGTAGCCTAATATTCCTGCACCTGTGTTTTTGTTAATCAAAACAAAGGACAAAGAAAAAAAAAAAAAAAAAAACACTCACTGCTCTTGACTGAATAACCTTTGTAACTTTATTAAGGATTAATCAATAAGGATGTTTAACTTATACAGTGAAGACTGTGCAGTGTTTAGATTTAATAATAATAATAATAATAAAACATGGTACATGACCAAAAATATATTTTGTGGTTGGAGGAAAAATGCAGGGCAGAAGAGACTGCAGACTATAAGTGTGTTCGATCAACAAGCTGCTGCAAGTAAGACAGAAGTCAGGACAGAATGTATCACTGTGTACTGGGAGGTGTTTCTGTGTCCCAGTCATCCCAGGTGAACTCAAGAGGGAGTCTGACTGTGATGGGCTGAGATAGTATGTGCTGAGGTGATGGAAAACTGCCAGGAAGCATAAGACAACTGTGCACACACTTCTATTGATGTGTGTGTGTGTGTGTGTGTGTGCTCTCTGCAGTGAGGGAGGAATCTCATCTCTGCAGTAGTAGCCCAGCACTGTGTTCCTGCTTAGACCTTGAGCACCGGAACCTTTTAACAATCCCACTCCATAAAGAAACGTCGACGTCTATACAAGCTTGATGGCCTTTTATGACAGCGCAGAGCATAAAATAAAAAAAGGCTACATGGATAAGACATGACGTAAGAGGTCAGCTTCACTTTATGGATCCAGGAAGAGGAGTCTTTGAAGTCGGTCCTCTTGTTGAGGAGCTGAGATTGAAGAACAGAGGCTGAATTGCCCTACTACTTTAATGAATTCTGGAATATGGTTTGTAAACAGGACTTAAGATACATCCACTTGCCAGCGCTAATGCACTTTACAGCACAAAAATGAAAAGAGCATTGCATTGTATGAAATATAAGTGGTTTGCTCCTACATTTACAGCGGAAATTGTATCGATAGGTCTGTCTACATCATTTCCCATGTTTTTTGATTGCCCACAACATTCTTAGAGCAAAATATCTTGATCTATGAAAGAATTTGATTAACAAAGATAAGAGAGAGTTTGAGAAATAAACATACAAGAGAAGCTGATACAGAAAGTTTGAAGGAGAATTCCCACCACCTTCCTTTCACAGCAGCCCCTGAGTTTTTCCGTACTGGTGATTTCAAACTATTTTACTGCCGTATAATGAAGAAATGAGCTGAGCGACATCAAGTCATGCTCCTTTATTTGCTGTCCTTGGCGTCTTGAATCACAGAAGTCCATGTTCCCTAGTGACTGTCTCACCCACGCACCTCACCGGCCTTCCTTTCCCGTGGTGCTTGTACATTGTGTGTTAGCTTGTCTTTGTTCAAACACTCAGCACCACTCCTTTAAAATGTTAACGCAAACCAAACGGTGGCAGGGAGCAGCAAAAGTCATTAGCCTCCACGTTGAATAGAGTCATGTGCTGTGGAATTAAGGTTAAAAAGGTTTTCTCATGTAAATGAGTTGACAATGCCCCCGAGAGGTGTTTAAACCCCAGCTGTAAAACCCTAATTCCCCAAACACATTAGCATTTGCTCCATAGCGACACAAGGCTAAACTTAGAAACCTTGAAAATAAAAGATACACCCTTATTAATACACAGACCATTTGACACAGTACTGACACTAAGCTTTCTATTCCCACGTTGTGATTGCAAATTGGTGAAATTAGACAGACTGACAAGAATGTCCTGGAAAAAAAAAAAAAAAAACGAATAGCTAAATAGCTAGCATTTTCTTTGCTAGTCAACAAATAGACAACGTAATTGTACAGATACCCCTAATTAAGGCTTGAACCCCACCAAAGAAGCCCAAACAAAAGGTCTGAAGGGTCTCGAAAGGTGCATATTCAAAGTTTTAAATCTATATAATTCATAAGGAAAGTTTAAAATAACATTTCAGTAACAAAGTTGGATTACAAGGTACTCAAAGGGTATTTCACCTGCCACTAAATAAGAGCTTGTGAACAGAAATCTGTGACGATAACCTAGTACCAGTACATTCCTCAAATGCAAAACATAAATACTGTGATTATGACTTTATCTAAGCACTACAAAAATGTTGCCGTCTTGCTTAAAAATACAGTTGGCTGACTGTGCTCGTGGCCAAAAGAGAATTTTAGTAGGGTTAAATGATCAACAGCTTTTCTCCCACAGATTTAAAATGACTAAAACTAGTGAAATTCACTGTATAAACCACATGGGACATGTTAGCGTTAATACTTAGCATTCTTAAAAAGGAATCTTGTTTTGTTTGGCCTGTTCATGGCTGTAACCATTGAGGTGAATTAAATGCTATGTACAGTAATGTAGATTTAATGTGTATACTTTAAAGTTCACACTCAGTGAGGCATCCAATTTTGTGTCCAATCAAATGCTGTATAGTGTGAGAATGTTCATGTACCACTTGACTTCGACTGTAGCATAATAATAATAATAATAAACAGATATATGTCCTTCTTCAACTTTGTGCTTCAGTTTGAAAATACATGAATGCTGGAAAGAAACTGGGCTAGTCGAGTCATTGCATTGGGACATTAAAAAGCATAGAACTGGGTAAGCAGCACCTGTGAAGCTGAAGGCATGCATGTGGAAGACCACAAGTCCCAGAGCTAAAAATGACAGTTTTATTGGAGCATTAAATTGTTTTGTTCTGGAAAATGAGAACTGCAACTTGAAAAAAGCCCAAAAATTCAAAGGAGCGAAGTAAACCAGACTCATATGTTTAAATCCTATTGTTTAAGGCAGTCGAAGATGAACATTTTTCTAGGCATAACAAGAAAAAGAGGCACAAAAAGAAAGTACAAAATGAGAAAAATGCTCTTATTTTCCCCGAATCCCTCTAATATAAGCTTTCCAAGCTAGTAAAAAAGACACAAACACCAGAGCAGCCGTTTTGGCACACATTTTCATATTACCAAACCAAGAAAAAAACCAGAAGAAACAAAGCAAGACAAATGAACCGTGCGACCTTTCCGAGACATTAGCCATTTTGCCATCTGACACGATGCTCATTTAAAGAGCAAACATTTAAAATCCTGACATTATAACTTTAACTAGCACGCCTGCCTACGTGTTTGATGAAACAGAAGATCCTTTGTTGTGTTACTCCCTTTTTCATGTCCTAACCTTAACCACTGGCTTACTGTCATGTCCAAAGGCATGAGTCAGCGTGTGCTAAAACAAAATGTCCACCCCCACTTCCTCTCTATCTATCCATAGTGGAGGGTGCTTGTGTTCAGTAGTTGGGAACGCTGTCAGGCCCTGTGAGTCTTCCAGCCCTGCTGCGTCACACTCATTTAACATCTGCGGCTCCCTATCGGGCTGAATATCTCTCTTGAACGTGCCCCAGCACACGCAGCTCCCAAACACGGATGAGATGCCATACGAAGACGTCCTATATGATAGATTGCACCGCGCACGTGAGGCTGTTTGCTTGCACAGATGAAAACGCTGTGATTGATCGGATTCTATATATGCACCATCCATGCATGCAGAATAAAACCGTTGCAGGGCGAAGGAATTCTGGGTAGTGCCCAGAGAGCTATATAGCTTGTACTGCCAGACGTTTAAGACTTATTAAGAAACCGTAGCGTTCTGTGTAATCGCAGCTTCATATGTAAGCCACGTAGTGTAGATATGTAATTAGTCATACGCAAATACACCAAATAATCTTGATTATGGGAATTAAATCATGTAATGGCATGTATAAATTACGTGAGTGTACATTCAATGAATTACACCAGCGACCGGTACATGAACACTCATCAGGCCTGACGTTAAGTAGAGTTGTTTTACACGCGCTTCCTGCCTACTAATCCTAAACATTCTTGGTGAAAGACACGTCATTTAATGGTTGCAACACTATTTCCGTGCAGACATCGCGTCTTAATCTAGTTTAACTGGGCTGGTGTATTCATAACTGCCATTAATTCCAGTGTAAATTTGGTTCATTATAGACTACGTCTTAACAAAAACAGTGCCATTTTGAAGGTTCAATTTGCATAGCACTATCAGCATCTGCTTTTCGATAAAAATTTAATTTTGTTTAAAAGAGACACATTTCATATTGAGCAGCAGTATTCAAACATGTAGCATAGTTGAATGTTCTTATATATATATATATATATATATTTTTTTTTTTTTTTTTTTTTTTTTTTTTTTTGGTAATTTGAAGTGTGGCTCCAGTGCCAGATGCACACATTTTTTTATTTTTTTTTTTTATTTTATTTTTTTAAAAGATTTTAACAATCCATTTACAAATCAATGATAAAGGTTTGTAATGGAACCATAAATGCCAAATAAAAAAAACTTTAATTTTATCACAGAGTGTTGAAAGTTTAATGTCTTTTTTGTATTTAAGAAAAAAAAAAAAAAGATAGATTTTGACATATGTATTCTAGCATACTCATTGGGGTTTCCTTGTGTAATACAACAAATTCAGAACTTCAACATTGGTTAAAAAAAATAAGACAGAAAGTTCATTTTTTGTGAATTTCCCTTTGAGTTTTTACATCTTGCCTTGTGGAACTTCACGTGGAGCTTTAGCACCCATGGGGCACATGCGAGGGACAAAGGAGAGTGACATGCCAGCCCCAAGGGTTCTGAGACGAATGGCACCATGCCATTCTGCATGAAACAGAGCCTGAAGCAGCTCAGCATCACAATCATCATCATCGTTGTCATCTTCAAAAACAACATCCTTCTCAAAAAGGCTCCTACCATGCATCGCAATGGCCCGCCACATGCATTATAGACAGCAGGGTTCACCAACATGAGGTGGGAGAATACAGCAATAGATGGAAAAGTAATGAACTATGACTGCTCCGCTCGGCTGAGCTGTCGGATTAGAGGTACGATGAGAATCATTTGCAGGGTATTGCCGTAATGGCAGCACAGCGCAAAACGTTTTGCGTTTTATATATATATTAATATATAAAATGCAGCATTGCCACCCAAAAGACTGATTGATGTATTTATTTGTTTTCATTGCATTAACTTGCGCATTACTACACAATTCGCCACTGTAAATTCAATTTGGGATTCCGTTATATGAACTAAAGAGGGGGGAAAAAATGGTGACAACACTGACCTCAGAAACTCTCGGGTGGGATTTCAGCACAGTTGCATCTTAAGTGCAACTTTGACCTTGGAAAAATACATCATGTTGTATTTTATCACATATATGCCATAAAATACAGGCCAATCCATTCCCTGATGCAGAAAGTGGCGGCGATGAAATGAAAACACTATCTCTAGAGATGCTGCATCATTTTAATCCTTTCCCGCTGACTCAAAGATTCACAAATAGAAGGAAAACTCAATTTAGAGAAGAAGTATAACATTAAAAAAAAAAAATATATATATATATATATATATATATATATATATATATATATATATATATTCTGAGAGTGCTTCGAGAATCATTGAGGAGGTAGAATCTGTGACAGGCTCTCATTTAATAACCTTGACCACAAAAATGCGTTTGCACTGTGTTGTGGAGAACAAAAACAATTCAAATACAATTCTGACAAAAACAAGTCAAGTTCTGAAAGCACATCTGCTTAGTTCACTTCCAGAAATGAAGTGAGAGAAAGAGTCAAAAGCCCCTTACTAGCCAAGTGGTCTTCCCCAACACCTGCCGGTGCTGAGAATGGAGCCTTGAGTGGAAGGGCTGTGCTCACACTTTTGGCCTAGTGGCTGGCTTTTACTCGATCAAGTCGACTGACAAAGGCTGGTTCAACACTCAAGGGGGCTGTGAACCAACTGGAAATACTACTGAAAAGAAAACGTAACGACAAGACAGCGAGGATGACTGGAACCACCTTTGACCAAATGTAGGGGGTCGTACTCAAACGAAGGGGTCATCACTGGCTTATCCAAACACACGGACAGCAGCTTGCAGTAGGGTGCAAAACCCATTAACCCTCTGTGTTGACTTAGGAGCAATGTGCTTTTGTCATTACCGCTTCTCATGTGCTCTACTTGTCCTCACTGTAAACCCTAACGCTCAAAATAATCAATTGGTTTGAGTGGAACAAACTTAAATTAAACAAAATAGTTCAGTTAAATGAACTTGTATGAGTATTAAGCACTTTCTTTTTCTTTTGAGTTCACAGAACTTACATATTTTCAGTAAACTGAACTGTTTCATTGCTTTAAATTTCATTTAGTCATTTATTTTCAAATGGGCTAAAATTAAGTGTTATATGTTTTGTTTTGTTTTTGTGCAAGATTAATGATAAGGGGGGATTTAGTAATGATTAATATTTTGTTATGCTAAGTTATAAGAGTTTCTGTTAATGTGGGTTTTTGGAGAGTTACCATCATGGTGACAGCTTGGTGGGGCTTGGTTTGAGAGTAAGTTTGTTTAATGCTTTAAATTGCTGCACTTATTCAGCATATGCTATGCCATGCTATTGCTAAGTTAGCATTTTCTGTATTATCTAGTTAGTTTCCTCTAATAAAAAAAAAAAACATTTGATAATTTTAAGTGAAATGTATGAATTAGTTTACTCAAATATTTCAATTTAAGAACAATTAAAATGTTTGTGTACAAAATAAAAGTCTGCCAGCTCTGCTTACTTAAACTTTCTTAGCTTAACGATGTAACCGATTGCCTCATTTATTTATTGTTTGAGCTTTGCCAACTTAATCGGTTTACAGTGCTCTCTTGCTGCTTCTTGCCATATTGAAGCACAGCGACCCTGAGTGCTGTGCTTCGTGCAAAAAAAAAAATAATAATAAAAAAAAAAAAAACACGGGGGTGTGGGCAGTGAAGTATAGTAATGAATTGTGACAGTTCCTTCCCAGGGATGAAAATATTAAACCCTTCCTTTTTTAATGCAGTCTCTCGCTCTCTATCTCACCCTCTATTTTTCCCATCCTCTCCTCTCCCCCATGGCTCAGAGCAGGGATGGGTACATCTCCGTATAGGATATTCAAGCAAATTAATCAATTAGCTGTATGTGCTGAGTTCAGTCTGAGCGTGGCAGCTGGGGGGAGTGGCCTGAATCCGAGGCAGCGAGGGGTTGGGCGATGTGCAGAGAGCGTGCTTCTGTCGAGCACTTACTCGTGCGCACAATGGGGTCAACACGTGACCCCCTCCAGCACGCAGAGCATCCCTTCTGCGACGCTTCGGGCCCAGGCACACAGCACCATCTGAGTTTGCTCTCTACGCCATTCAGTATTCCGACACACCGAGCCGCAACCGAGGACAAAGCGCAGCCCGAGCAGCTAAATATACATCACATGCTGTCATACTCTGGAGATCTGAGCAGAAACAAACCAAGGCAGGGTAAACCGGATCAGCAGCCATTGCAAAGGGCCCATCCAAGTGAAATATAGGAGCATGGGTACAATTAGAATTCAGTCAAAGGTATACATGAATGCCCTCTGCGATGATTAGGGTATAAAACGGCACAGATTTTTAGCTGCGAAATCATAAGTGAAAAGAAAGAGCAGCAAGAGCGATCTTTCAAATTCACCTTCAGAAGAAGAATCTCCCGGTGTCCTATGCAACCTTTCACCCACTCATGGTTTAATCAGAGGCCCTCTTTCCCGGGAACCTTGAGTCAGTTGCATGTAATCAGGCTTTGCAAGTCACCGTGGCACTGATAAACGGCCAGGGGACTCTCGCTGCAACCATTTCCCTATAAATATAAACCGTAAATCCGCTTTTTCGTGTCAGGTGTGGAGACAAAATGGCAATTGCAGACATGGCTAATAAATACATCTACCGAATAAAGCAATGAGTAAAGAGATGGCAGCCAGCGCTGGAAGCACAGCATCTCAGCAGACAAGTGAAATGACCAGACTTTTGGCAGAGCGAATCCAAAAGAGGACCTTAAATACCAAGATTATGTCTCAATGAGAAGATCTACATGAGAAGATATAGGTCTAAAGCTTCAAAGCAGCATTATGGATTTAGACCAAAATGGCTTTGATCCTGATTTTTCTTGTTTATGCAGAGTTATGATTCTCAAATCCGGTATCTGAATAGGCCCTTCTGTTGTCATTATCTCCAATTTGCAAACATATCAAGAAAATGAGAGGTAACAAAAGCGTTTGAGGCACTATCATACCCCAAACAGAGCTCGAAATGCCTTTAATTCAAATATAAAGTAGCATTTAATGACAGTTTATCTGTTTTCCTCACAGCTGGGCCGGCTTTTCATTGCAAAAGGGAATTGCTATCTGTTGGAAAAAGCAGACTCCTACTCTGGAAAAGGATGGCAAAACCCTCTTTGTAATGGTAGATAAACAGTGCAGCTGGAATATACTCAATGTGGCTTTTCTCGCTTTCTCTTTCCTTTCAATTCTTTAGGCAGCGTTACTTGATAAATTCAGCTAAGAAAAGGGGTGGGTGGTAAATCTTACATCATGGCATTATCATACATCATAAGCAATTTTACACTGTGGTAAAGGTATATACCCCAATATAATTCAAGATATATAATAATTGTAGAAACAACCTCGCTGCCGGAGTCTGACTAAAAGTGGGAAAGAAAAGCCACTGATAACATTTTATTCCACCTGCTGTAAGGTCACACAGTTAGTTCTTCACAAAAAGACTTTAACTTTTCATTTGTCTGCTATTCAATTGACTTTTTAATAAGAGGTTCTAACATCAAATTTGAGATGCTTCAGTATGTCTGCAGCCATCCTGATGAATATAGAAGTTGTAATAGACACTCACAAAGATAAATGCCAAACGTTGTGTTATATTGACGTACTGAAAGCAAACCCAATAAGGGTCTTCATTTAGGTGAGTTAAAAGCCTCAAGGGACAGTTTAAACTCATGTGATGTGTAGGCAGCTTTGCAATTCCTCAGAATTTTTAACACTTCTGGCGCTTCCTTTAGTTTGCACCTTTGCATATGCAAAGAACAACACGCGCGCTTACGGCAGTGAATAATGCTGCATTATTCTGCTGTACTTATGAAGCTCTCAGTGCTTCACGTCACAGTGCGGGCGTTGATCTGTCATTTATCAAGAAATCTGACAAACACTGTGTTTTTGTCAAGAAAACACTCTATCATAAAGAGCTGACCATGTATCTTGGCTCCACCGCTGATATCTGATTAATCTGTGTGGTAAGTGTGGGCTGTCAGGACTGGCATGGGGCTTCTTGAATGATGGATTTTCCAGCCTGGATGCGTGAAAAGCAGTTGTGGATGTCAAGACTCCCCTGACACACATTCAGTGCTGATCAATCTCCCATTCTGCCGCCCTGGGCCTGCCCCCGCCCATCAGCATCAATCCAGCACAAGTAAATACAGTGAGTGGCTTAATGCATCTCCATTCTGTTCCCATAGGACCTCACAGGCCAGAGAAATAGACAGGCAGTTCGCAAACATAACAAAATCTGAAAGATTCAGGTACACTTGCTTTTTATGAGGGATATCTACAGGCTACCCATATTTTATAAGTGGACACAACCATGGATAGTAGTGACAGATTTTGGCCATTTTGAGAGAAATGGCATGATAAAAAGTGATACTTTGGTTAATGCAAGTTTAAAAAGGAACCAGAAATCACAGTGAGATCTTTTAGAAGTTGTGCCTCTCCAAGAAATATTCTCAACAATGTCTCAAACTGCTCCGTCTACAATTAAACAATTATTTTCGAACTGTTCAGAGGATGCATTTCCATGGCAAAAATTGAGACAGATTAAATAATACTATAAACTACAAGAATACAGAGTCAATTAATTAATCTGAAGAATTCATATTGAGATGCACACTTATAAAAGTACCTTGGCAATATGACAGATGAAAAAGTATTTTGCTCAGGAGAAACATTTATCCAATTTAAGAAAGATATTAGAAAATTTAATTTGTGATTTTTATTTCCTATGGAAAAGCATTTTAAAAAATGTATATGATTGATATATCACGACTTGTTTTCATGACTTTTTTTTTTTTTTTTTTACATTGCATTGAGTCATAAAAAATGTTAAGCAATTTTCTAAATTATTTAGTAGTTATATGAGATAAAACTATTTTTTTTTAAAAGTCAGTTTAACCCTGTGGTGCTGTAGGTGTGTCGGTCAAAAATTACTATTTGTTTTTTTTTTTTTTTTTATGAAACAATTGTACATTTTAGTTCAATAATGTTTTGTATTTTTAGGGGATTGTATAGTAATAAATTATATTTATGCGGTAGTTGTAATCCATTTGTTCACTTTTTGAACATGGACAGTCATAAATCTTGAATGCTTTGGAACACAGACTTAAGAGTTTTTGTGCGCAGTAGCAAAAGTTTCCAACAGATGAAATTAGTCTTCCATTCATTTCCAATTCAGCCATTTTTACTGTTAACTCTAAAAGTGTGACGTATTTTTCAGCACCATTTAACCTTGTCGAATTATGTCCTTTATTTTTATGTCTGTGTGTGTGAAATAAAATAAACAACCAAGATGATTGTACTTAAAAAATGTAAGAGAGCAACTGAACTTTTTGTTTGTTTTTTTACAGTGAAATATCAAATACTAAACTCAAATACTACTAATCACATTCCTCCAACATCAAAGGATCCGAGCTATGACATCCACATTAGTTTTATAACGCTATATATAATGTTCCTGAGAAATTTTAGGAGAAACCACTGAAACAAAATTGATACTTAAAGGAACACTTAACTGAAAACTGCATAAAGTATCTTGAACTATGACAAAATAAACATTGAGCAATAAATTTTTCCTCTGAGATTTTCCTCTTATGCGGTTAAGGAGAACATATTAAACAAATCACGGCCCGTGTACACCCACACGTACTTACTCATCCAGTCACATAGACACAGGCAAACACACGTATCAAATAAGTACCACACAACCGCAGAGTCAGCAAATACTCCAGAGCATCACATAAATTACAGAAATGTTTCAACATGGCCCCAAATCAACACGCAATCAAGACCTGGGCAATGGGCCTGCGGTCGCAATTCTCTCAATCTCTGCTTCATCTCTGAAATCATTACATGTAGTCGGCTCACGGAAACACTGCTGAAACGGCGTACAATAAGAAGTTTAATTCCGATGAGTTTTAAAAGCCCAAACAAACATGTGCACACACATACTCTAACACCTTAAGTGGCAAAGACAAAAAGGACAAGCTTGAAGCGGTGGAGAGGTGCAGCGTTAATTACGATCCACGGTAACTGTGGTGACACCTGCATGGAAGGGCTACGTGCACTTCTCTCTCTGCTGCGTCTAGACACGAGCTTGATTAATCCCAGAGAGAGAACTTTAATCCTGATCCCACCAGAGCACCCCCCACCCCCACTGCTACCCTTCGGCGAAAACATCTGGATTTCCGTGTTACGCAGGTGGAATAAACACATTAGGAACACAACTGGTTCATAAACTAAAAGGACTCAAGCTCAATCACATAATGTACATGGAATAAAGACAGGCTACACATTTGTGCTTACAATTCATTTCATTTAATACATGTATATTTAAAACATATATACAATCTAAATCAATTTATTGAGTTACAAAGGAATGAAACTAGCGCAGCCAAGTAGAAAATTCTACACTTTTTACGGGATTCTGTGTTCAAAAATATCCTTGTAATAAGCTAAGTTAAAAAAAGAGAAATATATATATAAAGTTCCTTTACGATCATGAGAACAAGCAGATGTTGCTTCATTCTTTACAACCAATCGAAATGTGCGAATCAATCGGCATATCCGTTCTGCAACAGCATATTTTCAGAGGCCTAGTGAATATTCACATTAAAAAGTGCTACGGAGACGCTCCCCATAACCAGGATCAAATATTGTTACCTTCCTGAAACTGACAAAAATGTCTTGTTTCCTCTGACAGACCCTGTTCACACCTGATCTCTTAGTGAACAACGAGAGCGAAGGGTTATATGGTGCCAAACAATCTTTGGCTGATATATACGGTGACTGACGTTAAAAACAGGGTTCTTTGACAGGCCCTGTAGGTAGTAGGAAGGAAGAATTAGGAAGGTTATATAATTCAATACTATACACAAAGCAATCGTGAACATACGGCTGAATTGTCCACAAAAAAAGAAGAAATGCTTGGCCAGTGGTTCTAAGTCCACATACAAAGTGAACAATCAATAAGGAGATATATTGTCTATATTACATAGCTATACCAACTCCCAGAATAGAGGAAGAAAAGAGACATGGAGTAACTTAATGCTATAAAAATAGAACACACACACACACACACTGATTCATTCGCAACTCAAATCCGTCATCTAAAGCCCAGTATTTCATTTCATGCATCCAAGATTCTGCAAGGAAGACGTGCTTCCAGGAAGACAGCCATCATTAATTGCAGGGGATTCGCATGAACACGAGCCATGTGCACAACCGAGCACACACAATTGTTGAGCCTGCAAATGGCATAGATCAAAATGCAGCTGAAAGCGAGAAAAGCATCGGATAGTCATTGGAGGATGTTCAGAACGGTTGAATATTTCACGGCAGCAGGGAGCACGAGGCTAATACTTTCCTGCTGCTCCGGCACGTCACCGTGCAGGTGTGGTAACTCTGACTTTCAGGGAAAACTAAACTGTGGGAGACTATTAACTGAGAGTGTTGTATTTAACACCTTCCTCCAGTGATGCGTGTCACTGAGAGGCAATTAAAGAAAATACGCAACACAAAAACTCAAAGGCCTCTTCGTATAAGGAATCCACACGCCCCAATGTCATGCCATCTCATTAAACCTCAAACAAGACTACAAAAACAAACAAACGGCATCAGTGACCCTTAATAAACACATCATATGGTTGAGAAATTGCCTTTCAATCCAGATTGTCTATGAAACGAAGAAATATTCATGCGGTGGTTGGTAAAAGTATAAGCTGCCTCGGTGAGGCTGACAAATATATATCTCCGTGTGGTCGGTCAGCCTCACATCTTCCATTATACAGAAATTACATCTTTTGCAATGACTATGGTTAGGAAAAGTAAACCCTGGTGTCTGAACCCTGTGGTCAAAGGTCTTGGGCAAGAATGATCAATATGCATAGTTCAGCAATAAATGTAATTAGAATAGTGGAACAATATGACATAGCGTCTCTTACGATTTCTTAACAAGACTTTTTAAATCAGTTTTTAACCTTAAGGGATGCAGAGAATGTTTTCACATCTGATAACTGAAATGATCCTAACTGCTTTTTAAACATCTCTAATAATTACTGTAATCAAGTTTAGCCTTATCACACCTTATCTTGTTATTTCTCATTCTTTCAACATTGAAAGCCCAGCGAAAAAGGAGACACTGAAGAAAAAAAAAAGCTTCCCGACAGCAAACATAAAATAATTTAGTCTTGTGGAGTAAGTAACTACATGTGTTGCTACTAACTTAACTGCATTACTAAATATTGTAACGACCGTGGCTGTGTTTATTTATGCGTATGCTAATGTGCTAATGGCTAACAGCGGGAGAGGATGGGTGTGTACGTCTGTTGGCCAATCCCATGCTGGAATCCCAGGCATGGCACTGTGGTGGCACAGTTCTAGTGCCCCGATGACTGCCGCATACTCCACACCCCTGACCCCTATTTCCCTGTTGGTCAGTGCCGTCACAAATCCGAAAAGCCTCCCAGCATCTCCATGGTGACTGGCCCTGGCTGAACAGATGGCCTCAGTGTGCTGAGCAGCAATTAAAGAGGGGGAGAGTGCAGAGGAGAGAGAGAGAGAGAGAGAGAGAGAGAGAGAGAGAGGGAGGAGAAAGTGGGTCAGGATCAAGGGGAGTGCGTCCGACTCTGCTGCACGTTCACAGTATAAACACATACACATGCACTCTTACGTATTCATAAACAGACTGACGTGTATGTCTGTGCACACATATACTCATGCATCACTACATCCCTCATTCCCTGAGCTCTCCCTTCCCTTAACAAAAACAAAAGCCCTATCCATTCCCCTCACATCACAGAGCCACAGTGGAAACACTGCGCAGGGCTTAAAACCTTTGGATCCTACTGGAGAAAACCACTGAGAACTCATTTCCCCCCAAAAATAGAGAGGATCTCTTGATAACATCCAAAGTCAGGAGCCCTAGTCAAGAGAATAACGCTACCAAATCCCAGCCAATTGCCTTAACCCTTTCCACTTCCTTCCCACCTCCAACATCGTAACTCCACTTGATTACATCCACAAGAGCAGCATCCTAGCACATTTTTTTTCTTCTCCCAATGGTCATTATTTCACAAACAGTTGGGACAGAAGCTCCCGATTTACACCGTGAGCCTATATCCAGCTTGCATTCATGTCCCAAGTTTCCCAGTTAGGTTCCACCAGAACCTTCGCATATCTACTTATGACTGCAGGCTCAATCTAAGATTAAATAACAATAATACACCAGTTGAATGACAATATTGTTTTATTAATCCATAAATTACATATAGCTTAAACACGTGGCATAGATCAAGTGTTTGTTGAAGGAACTTTAAGGGATTTGGGGGTCCATACGACCCGGAGGATAAACAAGTGGAAAGGCAGAAAAAATAGTGAAAAAGAAAAAGATTAATGACACAGGAAAAAAGGAATGGACTTATTTTTCTTTAAACAGTTCTTCATGCAGCCAGAAGTCCCTTGCTGCTTAGGAACATGGCTTCGGCTCAGGAAGACGATCTAAGAATGAACTGCGGTCAACCCTGAACAGGGGAGTCATTAAGACCCCCTAGAACTCCTAGTACATCCCCCACAGATCAGGCATGTAAATCAACCATTTCCATTTTCTATGAATTAACAAAGGAAACGTTTAGCTTTAAGCCATTTTACAGTACACCTCAGAACTTGCCAGCATGGATGGATCACATCCAAGACCTTGTTGTGCCTCTTGCAGTGATAGGAACAGTATAGGACAGTGTATTGAGTTCATTTTTTGGTTTAATTTTCATTGTGAGATTTGATTTGTCCCTTCCTGAGTGCTAGGCTCTTAGCAGAATAACCAGAACTAATAACAGTTCAGTCCATCAACTGTGGGTAGACAAACAACAGCAGTGAGAGAGCACATTAACTGTTTGCATTTGGAGAGTGGTGAACAGTGGCAGCACCAACGCTCTTCATAGCAAGGGAAACTTTGCCTCTAACTCTTCTTAACCTCTACAGAGCCGGATGGGAGAATAGAAGTAGAAGCCATGCTTCAATAGGCATCATAGGGTGCTACATCGTCTCTGGCTACGTGCATGTTGTTGGGAGGTGGATTATTTAGCTTGTATGAGTAAATGCCGCTCCTTTTCCCTAGTCAGATATAACTCTTGGCACTGACTGAAGCACAACAAGGACTTGGCTCCCCACGTTAGCTGGCTCCATAGCTTTTTGTGGCTTCCATACTGGCTGATGCCACAGCTAAACCAACCGCACTACGCCTCAAGAAACGAGCCAGGGATTAACCTCCCATTCAGCTCTCCTGGCACAGTGGCTCTCAGAAGGTGTGATGGGAGGGGTGAGGGTGGATCCACTGTGAGAATGAGGTGAAAGGGTTCTGGAGGAGGGAGGGTATTGTGTCTTTGGCTTATCCTCAGGGAAAGGAGCCATACCTGCCAGCTCAAGGAGAGTCAATCCTCCACCTGTGTAGATACAAGCATGAGTTTTTGTTGATACAATGTCTGAGTTTGTTTCTCAACTTTCACACAATGTCGCCGGCAACTGGAACCGGTCACAGGGACAATCTGCACAAAGCAAAGGAGTTAAGTGCCTTGTTCACAGACAGAAAGGTAATGATACATGGTCTTCCTTATGAAGACACTTAACCAGCAACCTTATGGAAACAACCTTGACTACTACCTTTTTGTTTACCAGATTTACCAGACAGACCAACACTGATACATGTAAATGTGCCAGCATTTTGCACTGCATATATAACACACACAAACGATGTTGATGTTACCAATTTTCTAAGTGAACATAAGTCAAAGTGACTCTAGCAATAGGATGAATGCACCTTACTTTTACTTGGGGCATTTGGCTACATCACACACCTTGCAAAAAAATGATCCACAAGATAAGATTTCAAAATCAATGCACACTGCTCTCTGAGACACCGGGGACATGCACTATTATAGTGAAAGAAAGGAACCACACCCTGTCGCAGGTGGCACTCAGATGATTTAATCACAGGTGAGGTGGCAGGCTTTACAATGCACTCAGGGACAAAGAGCCCCCCCCCCCCTCCCCTCCCCTCCCCCCCCCAGGCCAAGAGTAAGGACTGCCTGGGGCAAGCTAGGGTTAAATGACTGTGCTGGGGAAAAGATTTGTGCTGCGGAACATGTCTGCAGTCTATTCTAAGAGTATGGCCATCATAATGCCTGAACAAAATATTCTTCCCTTCACATTTTTCTCACCTCTCTCTCTTAATTCTCACCCTCTGTCTGCCCCTTCTCTACCACAGGAGAGGATGAAATCTCCAAGCTTCTCCCTCTCTCTGTTCTTTCTCTGTTCTCTGTTTCTTTTCATCTTTCCATCTGTCACTCACACACAAGTTCTGTTTCAAAATCGCATAAGCTACTTACGTAGGTAGTATTTTGAGGCATCATAGGAGTGCACAAAACATGTATCCTTAGAAGTTACCTTAGAAGTAAGCGAGAAATTCTTGTTTTGTTTTGACAGAACTGCATGTACTAAACCCCACACTTAAGACAATAAGGTGAAATGTGATTTGAACCCACTACCCACAGACACGTGAAACACAAAATGCTAGTACGGTGATGGATGTGTGGGTGCATTTGGGCAGAATTTTTCCCTCTTTAAATGAAGAAGTGACATGAAGCTGTGCAGCCATGCCTGAAACTGGTGAATCAATATCAGACTACATTAGTTACTCTGGCATCAGAGCCTGCCAGGCCAGCACAGGATCAATGCCAAAACAGCAAGCCATCTCTCAGTTTATCTTTCCCTCTGAAACTCTGTCTATATCTCTCTACCTGTCCATCCAATCAGAACAATTTCAGCATGAATGGAAAGTTTACTCCATCCCCGAGCATGTAATGCAAAAAGACAGCATTTCAATAAACAAGGATCTGGATTTTTGCTCAGAGCGGATATAGGAAAGAAAATTCTCTCACCTTCAAATTTCACATCTCAATCAGTAGCTACTTTGGGATTTCGGAGCCGCTGGAGATAGCCGAGAAGGTATCGATCTTAACTAGGTCTACGCGCACTTGCGTCAGTGCAGAGTCTTAGCAGGACGCAGTGGGAGCGGACGTGCGTTGTCCAGCAGGATAACGAAACCTGTTTTTATTTTGTTTGTTTGGTTTCTAAAGCAGACCCACCCCCCTTCCCTTTCCTATTATAACAATTGTGTTGTTATATACTGCACCTCTAACAAGTCCGCAGCCTGGGATATAAAACAACTACCTAGCATAACTAGAAAGAAGAACATTTCATCCAACAAACACATTTCTGTCTATGGTTGTGCTTGTCGTGTCTGTCGACCTATCCGTTCGTTTCATAACTTGAAAAATGGATGCAACTGCGACTTTAATATGCAACTCTGCTTAGAAACCAGAGTCCTTGCCTTTTCTTCACCCAAAAACATATTTGCCAATAACACCCACACAAAAATACACACTCACACATCCATCCAATAAAGAATCTGTAGATTTGCTGTCCCCTTGGAGACAGAAGAGGCAGGAAAACCGCAGCCATATTCACAGAATTCCTTCTCTATATTCCCCTGACTGACGCTTTCGCACAGGCCAGTAATCGCCAGTGCATGTCTCTTTTAATAGAGGCACATCAGCCCAGCTGCCTGTAGTAAATTGACTTGTTCGGTCTGAGAGGCCCGTGTGTGTGCGTACATGTGTGAGAATCTGATATATTTTATTTCAGAGGCATACACAGGATTTTAACGGAAGGCCTGGAATTATCCAATCGCTCAATCCCAGATCAGTGCTCTGACTAACCGCCCCACTTCTCTAGCGTGACACTATTACCCCTGCTGGATGCCTCTCGGCAGAACCCTCACTGGTTTATCTCAAATGGAGCCTGTGAAGTGGAAGACTTGATAAAGACTCAACATAAACCCTTATATAGGCTTTTGATTGACAGCTATAAAGCTCTCCTACACTAGAAATATATGTATTATAGGAAAGCGCTGATACACAAGTCTGTACAATACTCTATATTTTGGAGTATATTCTATGATTTATGTGTCCAATACATGTCTAGATATTTATATAAATCATATCTATACTAATTTGCCCTGTACTTTGATTTGCCTTTTGAACTAAAGTGTCAATCTACAATATCATCTTTCGTTAAAACTAAAACATTATAAGCTATGTTGGACCTGTCATAGAAAGTGTATACTATTTGAAATGGAGATTAAGCAGATTCCAGTTGAGGCCAAATCAGACGGGTGATATTTTAAAACCACAGTATGTGCTAAAAGCTTATTTAACAAAAGTAAGAAATATGGTGCGATTTAAGTGAATATTTGAATTGTCAATAATATGTACTTAATTGTTCGGTCTTCATGCAAGAAGCATGACTAAACACTTCAAGACATAAAAAAATGTTCTGAGTATATGGATTTTTTTTTTGTTGTTGTTTTTTGTTTTATCCAGAAGTTAACGCCAGTGGATAGTCATTTAAAAGCCATGGGTGGCCTGGCACCCATACTGTGAAAACTTGGGAAGACCATGAGTTTGAGCAAAGTTCAGACGCTCATAAAGAGAGAGAGAGAGATGACAATGTCAGACAGAACAGAGAGAGAGAAATGGAGGGATTATTAACACTGACCTCTGAGAGGATTTCATTTAAATGAGAAATCCTAATGAGCTGATCCATGGATGACACAGCCGGGACTGTGAACTATTCAGAACTGAATTGAGAATGTATTGAGAATTCAAATTCAATTTCTGAATTTGAAATGATTTGAATTGAGATAGAAATAATAGATATGATAGATATGAAAGTCATTGCAATGAATACAAAGGTATTAAAGATGATAAATTCATGAATACTGGACTAATGAAATTCCTCTCTTGTGTGACTGTTAAAATTGTAATTCTTTTTCCTGTCATTTTAATTCATCATCATGTGGCTAATTCAATTCAAATTCCTACTCACGAATTGAACGGGAGCCAATTCTTGAAATTCTGCAAGAAAAAGCAGAGAAAACAAGAGAAGCCAACCGAGGGAGGAGGGGAAAACACTGCAGTAATACAGCTGAAGTATCTGTTCAGTGAGTGGAAAACCAAGGGTGGGAGGATGGGTGGGCTTAACTATTTAATCTCTAAATCGAGATGAGAATCGCTAAATCAGATTAATACCAAATCAGAACAGCACAAGCAAGATCGGCTCCCATTTATTGATTTCCTTTTTCTTTAGGTTGGCTGATTCAAGCATTTCGACTCGAAACAGAACAGGATTTTCAGGGGTTTGAAGCAGAAAATTGCAGCTGCGCTTTGCAGATAAAACAAGAACTCCATTTGAACGGATGGGAGGGAGAGGTTCGTGTGATCAGGGACCTGGAAAACAAGTGTGTGTACCGGCGCCGCATGCGTACGCAGAGAGACGGTCGCAGGTGCACGCAGGCAAATATGTTGTGCGCTGAGATATAAGGATGCTGAGGCTAAAAGTTCCCAACGCAGAGTCACTTTCAGGTCAACCCGATGCTAAAAACCCATTAACTCACTTCACAGGCCCCACCTAAAGACCCTCCTCAAACAAAGAGAAAGAGGAGGTGCTTGCATGTGTGCGCGGATGTGTGTGTTAATTTAGCACTTACTCTGTTTTTAGTGTTATTTGTGCAGTCAGCTGTGCAGTGGAGAAACACTCCGCGCTGTCACATCCACTCCATTATTTAGATCAGGAGCTCTCACTCATGTTTAATTCACCATCGAGCGGCTATGCCGCATCTAGACAGAGCCGCACAGCACCTAAATGTGCGCTACAGACTCAGTAGTGGAAGTCCTGCAAATGTGACATATTTAGCATTTGCATTACTAAAGGAAACCGCTTTTTAAGCAAACCATTTATGTAACACAAAGAGACTTCTCAGGGAGAATTGTGGGTAGACAAAAAGTCAGTGTTGTATATTTGCAAATGCAAAACATGCAAATCTCATAGTAATGCAGGGCCTTGTCATGTGTTTGTCCTCCGGACAAGTAAATCGGTCATTCACTTGTCTGAGTAAAAAAGTTTTTTTGTGGTGTAAATATAAATCATTTTAAAGCAATATTCTCATCAGTTTAAATCTGCATATTTGTGATATTTACCCATAGGGCATTTTTTTACCTTTTAAAAGGGCATTTTTCCCCTAATGTTATTAAATGTATGCTACATGCTTAAATTTGATCAATAAATTCAATTAGAATATTAAGACACTCTAGGGCTGTTACCAATCAAATAAAATAATTTACACTGAAAAATTACAAATGCATTAAATAATGTTATGAGATTATATTCAAAAAAAATATTTAAAACACAAATATTGGGGGAGGGTGTACTTTTAAACAGTCTTAATGAGTGAGTCATTGTGTCATTCAAACAATTCATTCAAACGTCTGATTCATTGAAGAATGAGGCAGTTGTTTATGAATAAGTCCTTGAATCTTTGACCGATTCGAGTGTTGCTGCTGAAATAGAACAAAAACAGTCAATTTTGTGTTTGAATTGTAAGTTAAATTTTTTTTGAACTTGTATGAAATCAGTTACATTTTCAATCATGTTGGTACTCAAGAAAACAGCACTCCTGGCTGTGTGATGTTGCTCAACTGTATATACTTTAAATATAAAAACTGAGCATTGTGAATTTTTACCGCATTATGTCAATTGAGTGTCTTTGTGTGTGCTGCACTTATTTGTTTCCATTTCTCCTTGAGAGTCTGTGTGAGCCTATTGGTCGTGGCCTAATTGTGAGGGAGTCGGGCTTGTAACCTGAAGGTTGCTGGTTTGATTCCCATGCTGGCAGGAATTGAAAGTGGGGATTGTGAATGAACAGCACTCTCTCCACCTTTGATACCATGACTAAGGCCTTGATCAAGGCACCTAACCCCTAATTCCTCCCATTGTAAGTCGGTTTGGATAAAAGTGTCTGATAAATGATTAAATGTAATAAAATAAGAATCATTCCCATGTTTTGGTTATTCTAAAGTTTTATTGATATCTTAATCAGGCTACATGTCCAGTCAGGCAAGTAAAATGTTCATCTTCAAAAAACCCACTTGTCCTGGACAAGCGTTAATATCAAGACCTACAGGATAATGTATGAGGCATGCAACTTGCAATTCAGGTCAGTTGTAAGAGCAAGATATTACAGACTACCATAATCTGGAGTACTTTACTGCAGCAGTATGGAATCGCTCAATTTGTGTCTCTTGATAGTGGATAAATGTTAAAACTTCCAAAAAACGTCCTAAATAAATATACTTGAGACTGTTTTCTTTAAAGTGAATGTTTTTTGACACTTCACAAGCACAGACGACATTCGGTTAAACCGGATTATGGCTGGTAAGGGATTAAGATGCAGGTTTTTGTGATAAAAAAAAAAAAAAAAAAAATCTTGAAAATGACAAACCCACATTAATAAGACACAAAAATTAATTGCGCTTGCATCAAAATTCCCACTGCGTGCAACAGTGGAGTTCCAACCGGCGTCTCAAATGCTGCTTTAGCAGTCTGCAGGGGTTTCCAACAGTGGTCCATGAGGTAAATTCACCATAGTAATATTATTTGGCTGTCACTCTCACTGTTCTTCCTTAGCTGGGGGCGGCTTTCCATGCATCACCCCGGTACCAAATAAACCCAGCTATACTCCAAGGGAATTGGATGGAGCTCTCATCTGCATGCTAATGTTTAACCATCCAACCCAAATGTCTGTATAATCACTTTCACAGCAGAACTCCATCCGGTGTGCATCCCCTGCCAAACGCTGTGCCATGTGTCACTGTCAGACAGTTACGACTATCTCTCTCCAAGGAGGACGGACAAACAGACCGAAAGACATGCAATAAAAGACTTTTCCTGGCCTGCATGTGACCTCTTGGGGTTAAGCTGCACTTATTGAGGTTTGGCTGATGAGTTCTGCAGGTTTTTCACCCATACAAGCTCTATGATCCTTAGGGAAACACCTGCTTCTGATCAACGTCCGCTTTTATGACCCTGCATCATCTGGCTTTTGCTTTTCAAAAGATCCACTTCAAATAAGAACACATCCCTGTCTTGCAATTACAGGCACATGCAAAAAGCCATTGAGCACAAAGACATTAAGCTGTCGACCATTGAGGTCAATTTCATTGTGAACAAGCCAATTGTAAACAACTGGAAATAGCTAATAAATAGTGGTAATACTGTTTTTTGGCACAGTAAAGGACATAACATTTTACTTTGTTATACTATAAATATTTCAAAACCGAGAAGGAGAGCAACTACTCAAAGTAAATCCCTCATGTAGTGGAAACCAGAATGTCCAGAAGTATAGTAAGCACCAACAAGCCTGCTGGGTAAACAGAACCGAAGGTGTCTGAAAGTAAAATTATTCAAATTTCGCAGAATCAGGTTTGCATGGTGCCAAGTTATTACTTGGATTACATTTCAGAGCTAGACAAATTCACATTCTGAATAATTGCATTTCTGCGGTTGATGCTCATCCATCATTGGAAGTGTTCATTCCCCCAAAATGTTTAATCCAACTAAGATGGGGATTTGGAGTTGAGAAAATCTCTTTAACCAGCCTGAAAGGCAATGATCTATATGAGTGAATATACCACACAGACCTGTCCCAGCCTCCATCATCCCCAGAACACACAATACAGCGAAGACAATTAAAGAGCAATGAGAAAGGAAGTAAGGGCTTATAGATGAAATTATAATGACGTCACAACAAGCTTGAAAGCTCTGCTTTGGGGTTCATCAGACAAGCAGCATGAAGTAATTTCTATTAAAATATTACATATTTTCTTTTTGGAAGATCTAAACCATTCAAAATCTGTTTTTTTTTTTTTTGTTTGTTTGTTTGTTTTGTTTTTTTTTAAATCAAACACCTTATTCAATATTTTAATTTGCTTGTTGTGAAACAAGTTGCTGAAAAAAAATGTACCAAGCAGACGTGTGATATGCATCTTTACAAATACTACTATTTTAAATGGATCAATCATAATAAATGCTAAATTACTTTAAACATTTAAATAAATGCAAAAATTTATTTTAAGAACAATGCATACTTTTTTTTCATATCCTTCACAAATGAAATTAAATTTGAAACCGTGTCTAAAATAAGCCATTTGCAACTTCTTATGGGGTCACAATGGGAATGAGAGGTGATAATGATGACCAGGGTCATAATTTTGCCAAATCCTGGCCCTGATCCCTCAATAATTACAGAAATCTAGTTTATGGGAAAAGGGTGTTGCAACCCCACACACCAGCATTTTTTTTTTGATAATTTCCAGCTCAGTTTGAATGAAGCCCTAATTTAAAACATATATTTGAAGAAACCGAAAGTGTCGCCACAACAATTTCCATACTCCCATAGCATAAAACCCTCACCCTTGCGACCATATTCTCATTATGATGACGGACTGGTGGCAAGTACCCATCAAAGCAACTATTACACAGAACTAAAAGCACAGCCAACTAATGCAATGTATTTTGAGTCATGTGTTTTTGTGGGACATTTGTGCATTGAGTGGATTGAGTATGCTGCTTCTGTTTTGGCACAGTCAATTTCATCTTAAGCACTGCTGTGGATGGTTCATGTTAATAGCTTTCTACACTGTTAATTTCAAGAATGGCTGGGCAGACCCCATAGATCACTTCTGCTTGATGATGAGGGGAACACGATAACCTCTCCTGCTCTCTTACCTGTAAATCGCACCTTATTTTTTTTATACTGCAGTAATTAAAAGCTATATTTACCCAGATAACAATAAAAGTGGCTCGGTTCCGAAACCCGAAGCTGCTTCGCTTTATAAGGTGGCACACTAACTGATTTCAACAGAGTTTGGCGGTAATTCGTTGTTGTCTAGAAATGCACTGGTCAACCGGCCATAAATCGGCTGATTTTTATTTTTATTTAGTTTATTATTATATCTATATTCCGGACTTGCGCACAAACATACACACACACACACACACACACACACACACACACACACACACATATATATATATATATATTTAATTGTGAATTGAGTATGTGAGTTTATATCTCATAATTCTGACTTTATAACTCAAAATTGCAACTTTATTTCACAAAATTCTGCGGGGAAAAGTCTTGTGAATTGTGAGATAAAAACATTTACCTTTTTTGTGTTTGTTCCACACTTATTAGTATTCCAAAGTATTCTAAAGTATTTAGATTAAGTTACTGAACTTGAGTAACGTAACGAAATATGTTACAAATTACTTTTTAAAGCATGTATTTTGTAATCTGTAGTGAAATACATTTTAAAAGTAACCTACCCAGCCCTGGATATAAATATATATAAACTGCACACAAACAAATGTTGGGTAAAATGGTCTGCTGAACGTATTTGAAGAGATGTTTCAATAATTAATGAATTTTATACGCCCTGTTGGTTTTTTTTTAATTGAGCTGGTCAAAATACACTATGGGATTTCTTTATCCACAAATAAATATACGTGATCTTGCCTTTTAGCAAAAAAAAAAAAAAACATAACTACACTTTGGAACAGACTTCATGTTGGGAGCTCACCTATGTTACCTTAAAATTGTGCCTACAAAGGTTTTGGAACAGTGCCAGTGTTTTTGCCAAGTCTGCAGAGTTTGAATAGAGCAAACAGATGCATTTGATAACAAGATTTCTGTACAGGATTGTGGAAGAGAATGTTTATTACTGAACAAGGTCACTTTAAATGAAATACAAAAAAATAATAATAATGAACAGTTTGCACAAAGCACGTGAAATCAAGTTCAGCTGGAGAAATAACAATTCTCCTTTGAAAAATAAATAAATGAATAAAATACTAAACACATACTACCATCTTAACTCATTTAAAATGCATGACTAAATTCCAGTTCAAAGAATGGGCGCATAGAAACTGGCTTTTTAAGGCAACGCATTGTTAAACTCAGTCAAAGAAAAGTGTTAAACAGAATCAAAGACTGCAACTGCTAAAAACAGGTCCCGTCCCCAAAACAGCTTCAGTAATATATTCTGATGTGAAATGAAAATGGTTTAAACGAAAACGGGACTCATGTCAAGGCGAGTAACCTAATGCAAAAGAAATGAACACTTTACTTGGGAATAAAACAGATTTTCAACACATTTGGAAATACAATTGAGGAGTGTTTACCATCTGTCTGACTTTATCCCAGTTTCTCATGGATGGAGTGGAACAAGTGATGGTTTTACACCCACATGCACGCACACAAACACTTGTTTGCCAGCTAAACCATCTATTGTGGGGGTCACAACAGCTTGTATATCACTTAGACCTTCAAAGAGGGCTGACATTAATAGGCTCACCTTTTGACCTCAAAGTGAATGACCAAATTCCTGTCATTGCACATAAAGAAAAGAGTAAAGCCATTTGACGTGAAAGGGAGCCGAGCTTTTGCAGCAAACAACGTATATTTTCCCCCCGCTGAACTCTTTTACGCATTTGTAATCTTTCTAGTGCACATCCGTGAAACACCCTGGGCGATCTGATATTGCTCATCGCAGCAATTTAGAAAGCGTTGGCAAAACTAACAAATTAAAAACGCCACTCAAATATGGCTTTCACAGTCAATGGGATAATCAAAACACGCAAGGGGGGATATCACAAGATGTTCTTCTTCTCTCTCTTGATTGAACCACTTCAAACGAAATTCAAACATGATTCCTCCAGCCAAGAATATAATCCTGATCTTTTACATGAACCACAGGATCATCTCTACACAAATCAGGCAAGACTTTGTGATCAAAGAGCAGAACGCACAGAATCAGCTGTCGTGCTCTGCGGAAAGGGGACTCGTGGGTAACAAGGCCAACTGGGTATTTGTTCCATTGTGCGACATCCTGGTAAGTAAAATATTAAAGTCGACCTAAAAATCGGAATTGACCCTATTTTTGCTCACAGTTTGTCTCAATGCGGACATTTCATCAGCACATGTAATTTCAAAGAAAAAAAACAAAGAAAAGTGACTTTCATTTTTGACTGATATCACAAATCCCTTTTATTTAGAAGAAAAAAAAATACTAACACACTAGAAAATTGAATGAATCCATTGATCAACTGATTGATGTATTGAATCTTCCCATTTGTGGTATCGATCATAAAATGAATTTCATGGTGGAAAAAAAAAAATCCAGTGACATCTATACTGTAGATATTTTATATATAAATGTCACTTATAAAGCATCTTTCATTTTGTACATGCAGTAGCTGAAAGTGCTTTAGAAACAGCATTTTGGGCATCCAGCCATTTTCTACCTCAGATTAACTCTGACACGTACACACACAAACCACTTTCCTAGGTAGTTCACCTTGAAACAGCCCTCTTAGTAAAATTGATGTTTGTGGTGGGCTCAAATTATTAAGGTATAGATTAGAGCTCCTCCATGAAACACTCCTTAAATCGAGCAAAACTATGATGAATGCTTATTTCTGAAGCTTTAAAAAGTTTTCCATTCCGTTAATGGAAAAAAACAAAGTATTGCTAAAAAGGTATCACAAGAGGAAATGACGATTTACGAATCGGTGATGGTTTGCCAAACACTGGAGGTTTGGAGAAATTATCCATATAGCATCTGTTTTCCTCTATAGGGAGAGCTATAAGTCATGTAATCACTATCAAACAGCACAGGCCGTTCCATTACTCTTCTCTTTCATCCTTTGCATTGCTGAATGAATTTTAGCCACAAGGAAGAGTTATCCATCCGTTGTGTTTTATACGAACAGGGAGAATTACAGAACAGATATGTTGTATCACAGCCCAACATGTGTTGTTGAAATTCACAGTACTCGCTTTATGACAGCATGCAGAAATTTGCTGTGTTCCTGGAGGAAAACCATCACAAAACCTATAATGAACTAAAAAAGATCATTCTGTCATAATTTACTCGCCCTTATGTCATTCTAAACCTGTATAAAACCCTATGGGTTAGTCCATTTTTGAGTTAAGTATCCTTTTTAGCTCTTCACTGAAAATCAAAAAAAGTTTGTTGGATTTACGTGATTTAATTTCAGCCCCACATGAATCAATTAAGTCAAAGAAACATAATTTTTTTCATGTAACTTAAAAATCAAGGAATTGAATCATCTTAAGTGGCCCAATTAAGTAGGCTCGAAGTGAATTTTATATATCTTCCTGACATGATTCAGGTAATCAATTTCATATCAATTAAATGTACTATATTTTAGTGTCACGTGACTAAATTATAAAACTCTACTAGCTAGTTAACAAACTTTTAGCAAGCAATAGCATGCATTACAATCTTAAATGCTAAGCATTGAATGCTCCTATAAGCAAAGCAGTTATGAATTTAGCTTTATCAGCCCACAACCCAAGCAAAAGGCGCATACATACATCCCCACTGTAATTTAAATTGTTTATAATTCCAACATTTACTCTCTCTTGATTGAGCCAGATGCAAAGCATGTTGGGAACTAACTAACAAACCACGTCCAGTTTCAGTTAATGCAAGACAAGTAACATGCAGCATGTAATTGTCCCAACACAAACAGAATAAGTAAACTTCAATTTGACATATTTAAGTGGATTGAACACAATCAAATTAAGTTATAACAAAATGTATAAAAAATGTTACTTAAGCAATTTAATTAAGCAATTTGAACAAGCACCAAGCACTTTTTTGTTTCAGTGGTCTGCAGAACACGCACAAAAAAAGCTATTAAGCAGAAAGTTGGTATCCAAAGACTTTTGGTGACCACTGACCGTTCTATACATGAAAGAAAGTCATGGAGACCCGTGAGTTAATAAAGCATCAATCTATTGATTGAGAAGGCCAAGAGTTGAGCTATTCCGGACATTATCAATAGATCAGAACACCCAAGAGATTCCTCAGGCCGCATTACAACCAACAGAAATTGCCCTATTACTAGATTAGCCTGGCAGATTCCAACTTGGCAAAAAAGGGGGTGTGAATCTCAGAGCAGATAACATTATAAATTGCGACACTTCAGCCCATGCTTTTCAATGGGAGAGCCTCGAGCGTCAAATCACAGCAAGCAGAACCACATCCATATAATTTATTACGCTTCATTACTTTACTCGGCTTCGCAGCACCGCTAAGTATTCAGTTGTACGTGTAGCTGCACGTGAAGGCGGGCGGCCCCACCGGCTCTGACATGCATACGTGCACGTACAGTTGATTTATGCTGAGTGATGGCTTTGCTTCAGAAAGAGAAACAATAACCAGATGTCTTCTAAGACCCCCCATTCCAGCTGTTAATTGCACGGCAAGTGTCTGGTAAACACAGAACAGAGGTGAACAAAGAGGGATGTGTTCGCTACGCCAGTGTTGTGTATATCATTAGATTTGCAAGGTGTCTTGTCAACAGAGCATGCTTGGGTTCGTTTTCTCAAGGATCTTGTCTGAACGGATCTTTGCGACTTTTTGTTCGCTCTCATAACCTCTCCCACCGATTTTATATCTTATGACTTTGAAGTCTTAAATTATAGCCTACCCTGTGAAGAAATTAATAGTTCTATGCATATCATTACTGTCAAGAAAGTTAAATATTTTGCTCCATTAAGTTACCAGCATCGCTAATGGTGAGAAACGCAAGCTAATTAATTCGTTCTTGAGTCATCTCTTGCCCACAGGAACAAATGCTCAAAATGCTGACTCTTTTATTGCCGTCAACAATTTTACCTCTAGTTCCTGTATCATCTTGCCACGTGAGTCATTTGGTTTTATTAGATCACATGACAAAAGTCTACAGGAACTGAATCTGCGCAGACACAAACATTTGGTCACCGTGTGATTCAAACAAGACTGTTCGGTTTCTGGAGTCGCGCCAAAGGAAACATGCTCAAGCCGTTTGAGCTAAGATATTTGCAACTGTACAAGGTGCCATGTATTACATGAAGCTTAGCGATAAAATCAACTCCTTATGGTAAGATCTAGGCATTCTTTGAACTATTAGTGAAGCATTCTATCACTAAAAAGAGCAGCAGTACATTAAGAAGCAAAATACGTTTGTTTGTGAATGTTTTAATCAAGGATGCGGGGATGTCTTCGTGACTTAAGAGAGGAAAAGCGAGATTATAGAGGGAAGAATCACCCAATGAAAGGAGGTGGAGTGGGTTATCAAATAAGCCTTTCACTCAGTTGACCCCGAACAGCTGTTTTGACTGGCTTAGTTTCTTCTACAGAGCCACTAGGGGCAGGCCGGAAAAGCGCTCTAAGAACAGCCAATATATCAGACAGTTTGTTTACAACATTAGAGGTCAGCAGTGCAGTATTGATTGGAAAATATACTCTCAAGAGCAGTTTATTAAAAGACACCTAATGCTAGGCCAATAGCAGTACTGTCAGGGACTCTGGGGAACGCACATGAATTGAATACTCACAGTGATAAAGGAACAGGATGCTTTTAAAGAGGATTTGAATTAGGTTATTATGTCACTCCACGTGATCTATTTGTTTTTCAGGAAGGATGAACATGGGAGAACAGCTCTGATCTTCACGGAGTGGTCACGCCCATATATCACTCACAGACAAAGCAAGCGTTTTAATCTGACAATCAAAAGAAAGTTAACGAATTCCTTGACTAGAACAAAATTTGTTGTACCTTAGTACATTATGAACCGTATTAATTGCCAGCACTAATTGGCCATTACAAAAATAAACTGGAATGTTGAGTCATGGGCGGAAAAGGCGATGAAGCTAACACACATTTTTAAATATCTTTGTTAGATTCTGTCATGTCTACTCAATTTTTAACATGAGTTGAAAAAAAAAAAGTTCACTTGAGGTTGTTGATTTTTTTACTTTATGGATCAATGATGACAACTTATATTTTGTGTTTTTTCCCCAAAAAATATTAATATTTTCATAACTGTTTTTATGAGAAATAATAAAACATTATCCCAATGTTTCTTTTTACAGTCCAAAGAACTGACCAAGAGGTGCATTCAGGTATTTTTTTGTATGAAATTTATATATAAATGTATATATATATATATATATATATATATATATATATATATATATATATATATATTATATTTATATATACACACACACACACACACACATTCATTATTAATTACTATGGGTTACTTGATCGTCTCCTTCCCATGCCACTCATTTGACATCTGGCGTCAAACGATATTGACAAACAAAGACTAATAAATAAATGTGTATGTAAACATGAATATCCTTTACCTCTTAAACTAATTTGAAAACGAACACCTTATTGTCCCCTTTTATTACCTGAACTCTCCAATAAATCCCAATTAACAAGCAGCACACACATTCTAGCGCAGCATCACTATCGCCATCTGCCTGTATCTCCTGTTTTCATGCGTTCGTCAGTTCATCTTAATTATGGTAACGTCCGAGGCTTTACTGTAACTTTACATAGATTTTCTGAGTCTTTTAAAAGATGCCGGTGTGACAAATGGCAAAAGCGCAAAAGTGCATCCTTCAGTGGAGCTCATGGACTTACCTGGAGCGTTAACCGCGACCAACAGGACTATCCAAAAAGTGGCCAACATCGCCATCGCGCTTCACGCCTTGCGCCAAATATCCGACCTGATATCGCGATCTGCAAAGAGCGATCCGGTGATTCATGCAACTTCAACACAATCCACTTCTGTCCAGCCTTCACTAAACGACCGAAAGTCAACTGCTTTTAAAACTGCATTCAATGCAACGTCTGCAGAAGAGGAATCTAGAGCGCATCCAAAGCTGATCGAATCTGATTCTGCAGATGAAAAGTCCGCTCGACGAGGCGGATAAGAAGCAGACAAGTTCAGGGATCCCGCATCCCAAGCGTTGAATCCAGCGCGGCTGCTCAACTCCCTCAAAACAGAAGCTCAGTGTCAGTGCCCTGAATAACGGGGCGTTTAATGCATCCGATCCCTTTGCTCCGCAACACAAGTATGTATAATAAGATTCTTCTGTACTTTGTTTTGCGCAGTAGTAACCAGAATATGTCCTATAAGTCCCAACGGTCCCGGTCTGTTCCCTCAGTTTGGGAGTCTAGGGATTATCAGATTATTTTTGCTGAGTGCTGGAGATGTTTAAACGGATCTGAAATCCGTTCCGAACAATTTTTTTTTTTTTTTTTTTCCCGAGAAAACGGACTGATTCTCCAGAATATGGCAACAATTCCGTGGTTTCACGCACTTCAGGCACTGCTGCCACAACCTGAACTGTTCTAATGTAGCTGATACAAGCGCGAGAAGAGATCCGAATCAGAGTGACGTCACAAGTGGGTGGGGCTTACACTGTAGCGAAGCGGGAGTGGGCTGATTTAGTCCATTGTTGCCATGTCCGCTTTTAATAAGCGGTTTGTTTTTTCTTATGGCAATGGTAGTCTACAGTTTTTGTGTTTTATTTCCAGATTATAGTCTTATTTTTGGTGGTTTGTTGGTTCATTAATGCAGCTGTCAAATATCTACTGTTTAAGCCACACTCTACAATACATAGACATAATAAAATACATAGACTCCCCATTGCACTCTGGCTCATACGTCAACGGCATGAGTTTACATGATTTATATTATAGTTTTAGTGTATAGTATTTTATTTTATAAACTAATTTTCCTGAAATTTAAATATGCATCTTTATTTTCTTAAAATCGACTTTTAAGACAAGCACTCATTTCGGTTAGGTGACTGACATTTTGTGAATTACTCTAACGTTAGTTAGTTGGTTAGCTACTTTTCTCACACATCGAAGGTTTCCCTGAGATAAAGAGTTGAGGACACAGTGGGAAGTAGCTGTAAGAAGGGAAGGTTTTTCCAGCCTGTGTGATTTGTATTTGACGATTTGCTTCATTTTCACAATGGTGGTCAATTCTAAACACAAGTGAAGCTAAAATGGGTTAAAAGACAGAACATGCCTTTCCCACAATAAGAAATCTTTTTTTTCATTCCATGTGAAAATTTAAATGATCTCATTATGGGCGTCTTCACAAATTTTATCCAAGAATAAAGCAGCCAAATACGGGACAAGTCTACGCTTTGACTATTAAAATAAATATTTTTTTAAAGTCTACTATCGAGGTTTTAAGTAACCAGAGATGGAACTTTTTGTACACCACATAAATCATAAACCACTGAAATCGGTTGAAAAATGTAATTGTTATTTTCGTTTTTATCCAGAAAAACCGCAGCTCGCTAGTTTACTTGCATTTGTTGACAGTGCAGTCTTGCCCTTAGCAATATGGCGGATGCATTGAAGTATCGCAGCAATGTTCCGAAGTGGCCAATGGGGCGTCTATGTATTTATTATGTCTATGCTACAAAACGTCTTTATTGTTTCCCCTATTGTCCCATATTTAGCCAAGTATATGCGTAGACTTTTTTTGTCATTCCGAGTAAAATCATTCCGATTGAAAGATTCGGTGTATTGTTTAAATGAGACGTTATCTGATATGGTGTTTACATGCGCGGGCGCTTTCAATCTGGATTACTTGCATGCGTACATTAGCTTCTGGCCTGTTTCCCGCTTTTTGCTCCAGTCAACATGGAGTGCCTTTATTTGTTAAATGCATTTTTTATGTAAAGTGTTGGTCTTAATCAAACAAGAGCATGAATTTGTAGCATTTTACTGCTTGAAGGTCTGAGGAAAAGATTGGCGCAGGAAGCTGACCTTTTTGGTGGCTGTGCATCTCCAAGGAGAATCTCAGTGTTGAGTTTTGATTCCCGCCACCATCATTTTGCATTCTAATGACCCCTGACCTTTTGACGTGATGACATAGACACAAAGTATTCGGTTTAACGCGTTTATATGGCATAATTTTTATTTTGTTCACTTTAGAAACTTTATCCCACCCCTCTCAAACTGATTAGAATTTCATCCGGTTTCAGCATTTTTAGGTGTTTATATAGAGCATTTTCATTCGAATTGAACTTTTAAACCGATTGCAATGCTCCATGTAAATACGCCTACTGACTTGCAGAGCTAAAACTAATGGTCATCATTAATTTTCAATGAGAGATGGAGATTTCCAGTGGCGCGAGCAACAGGGACCAAGCACCCTTTTCACATTTCCGACGTGGAAGTCAACATAGTTGGGTAATCTTATACTTTTTGCATTCCCATTTATTCCAATAGTATTTCTATGAGTTTCCAAAAGAGAGAGAAAAAAATAATAATAATAATTAGAGCTTGATCATGTTGGTCAGAACAGAGAGAAAGAGTTAAACATTCACACAGAAGCTAACTAATTCTAAAATACAGCCTAATATTATTATAAATGTATATTAATTTAGAAAAAAAGCCTATATATAAAAAAAAAAAAAAACAGATATGATGTTAACTGTGGAAATGGAAATTGTCTGTGAAAAGACACCACTGTATGTAAATAATGCTGCCTTCATAAAATATCGGAAATTTGATAACTCCCACTTATAAAGTTGTGATTACCAGTTCATCTCATTCAAGTTTCGAAATGGGAGAACTTTCATGTGCATTTTTATTCCTAGGAAACTTTACGGTAATGCCGAGAGCACGTGAAGGCAGCATAAGCATATGCCGGTTTTCACGAGTGAGATCTGGCAACACTGATTTAGTCGCCATTGCGCAAAGTTAACTGAGGGGAGGATTAAATTCACAGAAAAGATAAAAAAATATATATATGCTTAAAGATCTCATACACGATAAACCGGAAGATATCAACATGATATTATCATTTGTGAGATAAAAGATCGTCGGGAACAACTTATTTCAGCACCCAAATGCCTATTTTGATTCAACGACAAGCGATTGGCTTTCATTAACAAGCCACACAGTAACTTTGAGGGACTTTGCGGTCGTAACACTGAGGTTTGCATCAGTGCTTTGCTTCACTTGATGTATCCATTTACATTTCATCAGACTATAATTTATTAACAGTAGTACCGGTTTCCATTTCATAAATGTATGTTAGGTTGGACAGTCAGTGTGACTGAATGTGAGGTGATTGAGGAGGTGGAAGTAGTAGAACACTTCCCTCTGCTGGTCACCAGCTCACGAGTTCCTCTGGGTAAACCAGAAGGTAAATTATACAGCAGTGTGGGACTTTACCTTTCACTGAAAGTCTGTCTTTACAGATCCTCTGCACCAATTCATCTCACGTGAGGGCAAATGAATGTATCGGAAACAAGAAAACAAGCTGCTTGGTCTGAGAAAGACCAATGCAAGCACATTGCCTTTATTTATGGATAATGAAGACAAGAGAATAACTTAACCTTTACAGGAGCAGAAATTTCTCAGTAATTTATTTATTATTTTCTATAGATGTATATTCATTTCCAGCATGCCATTTCTTCATTTTAGTTTTACACTTTGTATCACCCATGATACATGATTGAAAAAAACACTTTGAATAAGGGGATGCAGAGCAAGGCAGAAACAATCTACTCAGATTAATAATGATATATGTGGTTTGCAGAGCAGGTGAGGAAATTTGACAGAAAGATTTACATTTTATATTGCTATCGGGGCCAAGAGCCCAAAAAGAGCACTGTGCTCTGAAATTACCTTATAAAAACGTCGCTTATAAAAAGCAGACATGGCAGCGCTGACATCTATCCAAACCACATAGGGGTTGGCAAAATAACCAAAATCTTGGTTGCTTTCATCAAGTTCCAAATAAAAATAGAAAATAATCAAATGAAACACAGGTGCGTTTTATTTGTAAAATACTTCATTTATTGGATCACCCAAAAATATGCCTTCCCAATAATATGCACATATTAGTCTGAAACGATCAAGATAGACTCTTAAATTCTAATGATCATTCTGACTCTAAATTCCGAGTGAATACTCGCTCCACATGTGTGACTGCACACACATTGAATTATAAATGAATATGGCAAGTGGTGACGCTGAAAACAACATTTTTTTATTTTTTATTTTATTCTTGTGCCTGACACCTTTCAATAAGTTCTCCTTTAACTTGATATGTTTGGGACACATCCAGCGCTGTATTTTTCGCATTATTCATTGTTTCTGTCACTATCGTGTGTAAATAATGTAAAGCAGTCTTGCCCACTGATAGCTAACATCTACAGCAGTATAAATGATGCAGCAAAATATCTACCAGCTGACACAATTGTACTATCGTTCAGTATATATATATATATATATATATATATCATTGTACCACCCAGCCGTACTATCACAATAATCTTGAAATGAAAAAGTGCTTGTAATAGATGCAGTTTTCATGTGATGAATGGAAGCAAATTCTTAAAAAACACATGTATAAAGTATGGTGGCGATATTGAACTCTGTGATTAATTTAAATGCACGCACAAGATACAGTTTCCCATGCGCCGTGGGTGGGAGTTTTTCTCAACAATTTACAAATTGGGATGACTGATTTTATTCATCAAAACATTCATTCTGAAGTGTTGATGGAACAACACTGTTTAGTTTGTAGGATCTGGTGTTTGATGCATACAGAACAACTAGAGCGCTTGATCTTCACGCTCTGTTCTCTATATAAATGACCAGGGACACAGACAAAACTTAAGGAAAAAAAAAATCATCTGCAATAAATATGAGCCATCCATTCTTTCCATTGCACCATTCTCTCACATTTACAAATGACCCATGAAACAAACACATGACTCGTGAAGTTTACCCATTGCTTGAGAGTTCAACCCTTTACTGTTTGTTTCTACAATAAACAGACACTCCTTTCTCCTCCCATATTCTCTGCCACAAATACAAATGTGCTAGTTTAGACACTCTCAAATATGCAGTTTGGCCATCCATTGTGGGGCTGCATGAGGTTGTATGTACACACATCTCTAAATATCACGCCCATGGGAGACAAGAACGATCCCAAATACACAATATTTATTACACTTCATATTTGACAATATCAACAATCACAGCTGAGCAATATTTTGAATGAGATCATGTGCACATTTGAATCTCTCGATTAAATAGTTAGTGAACGGGCCACCTTGTCAATATTGTGTGCACCAATGTGTGTCAGAATTACAGAAGCTTTACACCCCAATGAACCTCATTTATGAGAATCAACACTAGGACCACACTGTTGGATATTACTTAACTCATGATTGATTTAATGACTATGGAGTAAGGCTGTATACGAATAAGCATACTTCCACACTGTAGTAGGCAAAAAAAGTAGCATTCAAATTCACATTATTCATAAACAGTCGGCAATAAGACTGTGTACACCAAAGCGCTTTTTCCTAAGGCCAGCATTCACTGTTAAAAAATTACTGTAAATTTTACAGTATGATACTGGCAGCAGGGTTGCCAGTCAGTTACTGTAAAATTTACAGTAGTGTTACTGTAATTTAATTTACAGAATTTCCCTGTATTCTCTGATTACAGTAAATAACTGTATTTTTTTAAATTACGAAGGGTCAATTTACAGCAATATTCTGTAAATTTGAGTCAAACCAACATGTGACCCCAGAATGCATTTGCAGTTTACAGCAATATGCTGTATTATTAAAAAACAGCCAGCGGCTGTAAAATAATGCTGTAATTTTTACAGTAATTCATTACAGTGTTGTTTTCAATATTTTTTTTAAAAAACGGCAGCAGCGCTACAGCACAACATACCAGAGACATTAAGAAATTAAAACAATTTACACTTCACTCACAATAACGGTCAATTTTATAATTGTTACTGTTCTGAAATAAGACATCCTTTTATGGCGCATGCGGTCGACTAATGCAACCTATAACTCTTCCGCATATATTCTGTATCGTAGCAAACAAAGCGTCTCGACTGAAAAAAATGCTGCTGAAGCACTCTGAGGGCTTGTTCACACAGACGCTGGTCAATGGAATGAAAAAAAAGTTCTAGATATACGTTTTTTGAAATTGACCTTCTTTTATTTTGAGTGGCGAGTTTTTAGAACGCTGTGGCGGGTGCGAGACGCTGCAAAAGAAGCGAGACGTGAGCGTGACCGTCATACACGTCCGTCTAGTGCATGTTTTTATAGGGGTACCTGAATACTTTATCCCATGAGGCCATGAAAGAGAATTAGTGAATTGCCATGAATTGAATCAACTAACGCTGTAGGTCACATGCCAATTGACTATATGCACGGTTACTTCCTGATTTTTGTTAAGCCATCTTGGACATTTCCGGTGAACTGTTGTCATTCTGTACTCACTGCATACATCGACACAAAACTATCACTGGTTGACTTTTAAATGCTGTATTAATATTTTAATGCAGCTCGAATTTGCCAATAAGCCGATTGCAATAAAGACAAAGCTTTTTTTCCAGCACTTCATATGTTATTTTTTATGTGATGACCAAAAACATTATTTGTTCATCCTTCTGAGATTATACCCATTTGTACAACCGAATGTTTCCAACATTTGATAGAATACACTTTTATTTAAAGCTTAAGTCCATAATTTTGCCTCTTTGTCGCCATCTCTGTTTGAAACCTGCAATTGCAGTTGTTTGCGGAAATATTATCTTTGCGTGCTCCTAAGTAACATGTCTGCTACTTTTGTTCTGTCTAACTGAGGGGAAAAAACATTACATTAAATCACACTGCCAATGGTGTTAAATCTAATGATTTACTTTGTTCTCAAAATGTTAATGTTAACAAGATCAGCATTGTGTGACTGTGTTTAGTGTGTATTAGTGTTACCTGTAGATTTCAATTTCTGTATAGCCTAATCAGTAATGTTAATTTGTCATATCATTTTAATGGTGGATTTTATGGTGTGTTTAATTATTGCAGCTGCTGTGAGAAAAGGCTATAAATGATCTGTCTCACATGCGATATATTCAGGGTTGGGGAGTAATGAAATACAAGTAACTTAGTTACGTATTTAAAATACAAAATTTGAGTTACATTTTAAATGGGTGGTAATCAGATTACAGTTACATCTGAAAAGTATTTTAGATTACCAAAGTGATTACTTTGAATTTTAATGTCATTTAAACAGCAATTGGTGATTCTCTGATTCTGACAGTCTGAAAAAGCAGAGTTAAGTTTCATCAACATTTTAATACTTTTAAGAGAAATCATAAAAATGTTGTTATTGTTATTTAGTACTGTCCTGAACAAGACAAAATGACTGAATTTATAAAAACTGTCAACTGTCAACTTAACTGTCCTGTTTTGTGATAGTTGTTTGTGAGTCATTTTATAATTCACTCGTCACTGCAACTTTTTCTCACAATTTGTTTTTTGTTTTTTGAGTTTGAATTTCACAACTATGTCTTATTTTTCTCAGAATTGCGAGATTTAAACTCACATAATTGTATCTCATAATTTTGACTTTTCTCAATATTGCAAGTTTATATCTCATAATTCTGACTTTATAACTCGCATTTGTAACTTTATATCACACAGTTCTGAGGGGAAAAGTGAGAATTGTGAGTTAAAAACTTGCAATTACATATAGTCCATTACATCATGGGATATATAGTATGTCCAGATTACATTCATACTACACACATTCACAATGTCGAGAACATCCCTTTCTAAAGGTCAAGGTTCAAAAGAAGTGTCTTATTTTTTATTTTTTGAAAAAGACAGTACTAGAATTCAGCAATGAACAACAAATCTGATTTTGCAAGATCACATGAATTCCACGGAAGAAGAATATTGATCAAAATGCATTGTTCCATGTATATTTTGAATGCAATGATAATGTCTCATCCAGCAAACAACCTAAAAGCGTTGTGAGCATAAAGTTTCAGACTTCACACGCAGTGCTTTGAGTCATTTTGGTGTCCCAAGAGCAGAATGATGTATGGTGTATCTGGACTGTGTCACGATCTGAGCGATTTCCAGGAAGTTAGAGAATGAAAGAATGTGTTTCTACTTTGGATGTCACTGTTAAATTGATTTCTCTGGGACACAGCAACAGAGTTAGGAAGTGTTTATCATGACCAACAATACTGTGTTGTAGATATGTGGCTCGGTCAGCATTTGAAACCCAATGCATGCGGCTGAATTTGTAATTGACATTCAATACATGCAATATGATGCTCAGGATAAGAGTTCCAAACAGAAGAAACATGTCTGTCTTTGAGTAGAGCTGTGTTACATTCTTGTTTCTACATCTATCAAATTTCAAATTAGACAACACCGCACTATTGAAAATGTATGTATTTATCTGTATCTAACAAATTACTTCATTATTATTTAACTGTAACAGGCCAGGCCAAGCTGCTACAATGTGATACTATAATAATAAGTATCATCTTGTATATAATAAGTATCAGATCTTGCCCTCCCCATTGATTACCCATTGAGTAGGAAAAAAAACTAATATGGAATTCAATGGGGGGTGAGATCTGCTTGGTTACAAATATTCTTCCAAATATGTTCCTTTGCTTTCATCAGAACAAAGAAATGTATACAGGGTTGGAGCAACCTGAGGGTGAGTAAATGATGACAGAATTTTAAATTTTGGGTTAACTACCCCTTTAAGCGTTACACTCGGAGGTTACCAATTTGAATCAGTCAGATGAATCCTTCAATGAACTCTCTCAGAGTGTTTACTGAATCAACAACTGATTTACTTACGGAAATGTTATTACTATATTACTGTATACACACTCATGTCTTTTATAAATGCTTGTCCTTATCAATGAAATTGACCCTTCGCGAAGACCCGCCCCCTTTAGTTACTGTTGCTATGTCTGACAAGCCATGCGCTCTCACGCCACACATCATGTTCTCACGAAGTGAAAAATAACATCGCGGAGCAAAGAGGACACTAACAACACGTCGACAGAAAAGACAGAGCAGGTTACTTTTGATATGAAACAATGTTTCAAATTTCAAATAGTATTTTTTAAAGAAGTTTAAACAAATAGCGTATAGGGGCTCTTTATTGTGTCGTGACAGATCGCTGTAGCTCCTTCAAGCGGCTCGTGAACCGATCATCTCTTCATACTAGTTCATTTATAGCATCAAATAAACATGAATGGACATCAGAAAGGAATGTTGTTTCAACCACGGAAAGTCCCGAATACACACAAATTTTTCAAGTTTCACTAAATATTAATCTACTAACTCTCCCTGCTGCTGGACAAACAAACCGGATTCGGGGTAATGATTGGTCAGATCGCCTGTCAATCAAACTGCCGGCGAAGGATCAGTTGACAATGTAATAATATGACAGATAATGTTAACTAAAAGACAACAAACTTTTCACACTCGTATTTCACAAAAAAATTTTTTGGTAAGTCTTGAGATTTTTCCTCTCTTGGTGGGTCCTCTATGATTAGATTACAAAAAAACCCCAAAAAACATTATTATTATTATTATTTTTTAAATTAGCATTCTCTTTGTTTTGCGACTGTCAGAATAATCAAATCCAACATTATGCATCAATGGTTGCCATCAAAATCCTGAAGACTTCCGTATTTTTTATTCCTTCCCTCTGTGGAGCAGCATTATTTTATGTTTTAAGTAAGAGCAGGCAAGACATGCATGTAGATGACTTGTTCTGTTGATGTGCATCTGATGATCACTGTAATTTTCTTCAGCGATAACTATTTTGATGTCAGTTGCCTCTTACGCTTACTATATTGATATTTATTTATTAATTTTTTTTTGGTTAAGGAAAAACAGGCTTCTGAACAGAGACATCACACTGAAGATGTAAACACATGCTGTCCATTGTATAATTCTCACTGGATCCATTTGAAGCTCATCCACATTAAGACAGCAGTTAAGGAAACATGCCAACTGCGTATTAATTAAACTTGAATGTGTGCACAAGTACACAAAAACCATATTCCGAGTTGGTCTGACTATTTAGCCATGACTGTAAGGCGAAGTCAGTGCCATCTGCCCGCTCAACCACCACCATCTGGGACGAATTTACCTCAACGTCCCTGATATCACTTTATTGAGTGTTTATCAGTGCTGCAGCTCATTCAGCTCCCCACTGTTGGGACTCTGTAGGGGGGAAACGCATGTGACCGTCGGGTCAACGCTTTGACAATCTCCTGTGATTACAGGTGAGACAACAGACAGCATATCAGCCCTGGTTTTCCAGCTAATACAGAACTACTGAGAGCAACTTTGAGCACTCAGTTAAAATTATAATAATATTTGACAAGTAACTACATTTAAAATAAATGCAACAATTTGCATATCCTTTCAACAAAGACCAGAAGGCACTGTGGTGCTGAGACTGGGTCCCAAACAGCCTGTTAGATTTGGGCTTATATCATTCACTTAGGTTGTTGTTGTTTTGTTTTTGTTTCTTTTGTTCTTTTGGGAAATTACAGTGGGCATTGTTCAATACCTCCAAGAAATACAAATACCAACCCTGTCACTGGGCAATATTATAAGCAGAGGTGATAACGAATGACAAAATCTGAGTTTGCTTTGATATACTGAAAACAATGGAAATCTACAGAGTTATTCATTCATTTGTTTGTTTCATTTACAGTGGATATAAAATATCTATATAGACCGAGTGCTGTAATAAAATCAAAGGGTGCTTAAACTAAGTATAGTTCAGGGGTGTGCTTACTCATGCAGTTAGTGTTCAAAATGATTATTTTTATTGATTAATGTCAATTGTTTAGTGTCACTTTTTCAGTGGCATTGTATTGGTTGTAATTTTTACATTAAAGGTAATTGGCTGGATTTTCTGAAACCTTCTTAACTCTACGTCGTTCTTAAATGATACCTTAAGCTGTACCTTAAGATAATAATCTTTCTCGAAAAGTATGCCTTCTGTAAGTCATTTGTTGATAAGGTTGGTCTGGACCACTCTTAGCTATAACTTATCACTGTTGACAATCTATATGATGTTGTAATACACCTGTCTCACTGATCCCTGCCTGTGATCCCTGTGTCTCCATTGTTTTTTGCTCACCTCATTGTTTGTTACCATGGACACTTATTGGACCCCACCCCATTGTTACCTCATTACCTTGTTTAGCTCATTAGCCTTGCTCGTGGTATCTAAATAAGCCTGGTTCACTTATTGCTGGCTTGTTCCTTGTTTGGACTGCCTCCTTGTTTATGACCCTTAGTTTTGGACCTCACTACCCTTTAATAAATTGCATTTTGATCCTGAACCATTTGTACATAATAGTGATGGAAAGTTCGATTCATTTCCGCGAATCAGTTCTTTTCGGACAGTTCGGCTCAATGAACCGGTTCAAAAAGCAGATTCATAGGTTCCTAACGTTTCTTTTCTAACTCACTGTGATGTTGTATCAAATAAAATCATTTGTGTTAACGTATATTGAAACATTCATATAAAAAGTTATTTGTGTGAACGGACATTGCTGATTATTGCCTTTCATTCACTTAATGGAATTTGTTGTCACAGTTTCATTGGATCGCGGATCCTTTATGTTGGATACGACTGACCAATATTGATGTAACGATCGTCAGCTGAAGTGCCCTTTAGATCCACTAGGGGGCACTTAACCATGGACTATGCACAACACACTTCACCACCACTTCACCACTGGACTCCAATTCCCACAATGCATCACATACTCACTCAGAGACATACACAAACTACATTTCCCACAAGCCTTCATACCTGGACTGAATGCACACACACCTGCCACGAATCACTGTCACTATTTAAGCACCCTGCATAAAAACACCATTGTGAAGTCTTGATTAGCTAACAACTGTCATTTCTGAGCGTTAGTACATGTCTTGTTTTCTACTATGATACTGTTCTGTTTATTGATTGTTTGCTGCCTACCTTGTTGGATTTACTGCTCTGGATTATTGGACTATTGCTTGCCTGCCGCCTGTCTACGACCCACCCGCCTGTGTATTGTTTATGATTCTGCCTTATCTCCGACATCCCTGTTTGCTACCGTTTGACCCTGCCTGTTACACCATTCTGTTCTTCATTAAAGCCTGCATTTGGATCTCATTCGCTGACTCGCCCTTTCAGTACAATTGATTAGCCTACATCTTGGATAAGATTCACAACTGCATGTTTATGCACGAACGCAGATATGTTCTATATGTCTAAAGTATGTAGAAAGAATAAACTCATTGATTTCACTAAACTTAAAATATAATCTGCATGTACTATAGACCATAATAAGATTTATTTGCATCTTTCAACAAAAGGTTATAATAAAATGTTATCAAAAACGATAGTCATAATAACCATATTTCCAGTACGTGCTTCAGGTTTGCATGGTATTGTCAACTCACTCATCAGGCTCCTCGGTAATCCTTCGACAGTTGGTTGAACCGGCTCAATCGGTTCTTTTTAGTCGGATGTGCTACTTCAGTTTATGTGTATTGCATCATTCAACCCGGAACTAAAGTTCGATTCAATTCGAATAGTGAACCAGCTCGACCGGTTACTTACTTTGAACCGGTTTCAACTGGCTCAAAAGAATGATTTGTTCAAGAACATCACTAGTACGTAACAACACCCAACAACTAACAGCTATTCAGTGTTTTCAACCACATCAGGTGATTCAACCACATCCATGTTTCAGACATTTAAATACATATTTGAATGAAGTACTAGGCTATATAAAAGACATTTAATCAATTTCCATACACTGACGTCTATGGAAGCTGCAATAATAACCCTTTCAGTTATATAATTTGAAGAGGTATTTTATTCATATCAGATACACATTGTATATGAAGCAAAGTTTACTCTATTCTTCTCCTAGTTCACCGGCCACATGCTTTTATGTACTTTGGGGAAAATATTGTAAATCCGACAGCTCTGCATTGCAGTGCAAACTCATCGCGCAACAAAACACATTCACTTCCACATATTTTACAACTGGAATATATCATAAAATTCATGATATAGTTAAAAAACAGATAAAAAAACATGGTGATGGAAAAAAAATATGGAATGGGAGAAACATTATATATTTTAATGCTTTTGCGTTCTCTTGCAAAAGTTTTCAGGTAGCATGCAGTTGTAAGAAAATACTTTTAAGTGGTTCATTAAAAGAAAAAAAATGAAAATGAAATATTAACATATTTGAGGGATTCATTTATGGTAGCAAAATCTAATCTAAACTAATCAAGAGCAAAATTATATATATAATGTGTGTGTAATGTGTGTTTTGCATATATTACATGATACAAATATTGCATTTTTGACTAGTTTTATTACATTTTATTAAAGTTTTATTAAATTTTGGTCCTGGAATTGACCTTTCTGCTGGGATCAGAATAATATTTTAATCCTTTTGGATCAAAGGTATCCCAATATTACTGAAAAGGTTATAAAAACGCAAACTGATGATTTGAACTAAGGTTATTTTTTTACCGGTTTTCATAATCTTTTTTTTTTTTTCTATTGAGCTACCAATTTTCAAGATTTTATTCAATCTGATAGCCGAAAACCAATCAGATTTCTTATGAAAAACTGGGCCCATACAGATTATGATATCAAACCAAAAATCAAAATCAAATATGTGATCAGAATTCACATACAGCATAAATGCAGCACATTTAAATGATGTTGGGTATTGTTAGCCAATTAGTTTTAGATTTGGACATTTCACAAATATTGTTTTAGCATGTCCATGCAGGTCCTTTCAACATGGTGGTCTTTTTATGCTAATAAGATGGTAAAATTATAAATGTGGAGAAATAAAAAAAAAAAAAAAAAATGAATTTCTTTTCTTTATTATGAACTGGGCCAGTGTGAGCTTTGTGCTCTGAGCTTTGGATTAATAGTGCCCTAAAAAGCCTGAGACTGTCAAAGAAAGCCGAGCACCATGACAGTCATATAGTGCATAAAGCATTAGAGCCCTCTAGCACATGCTGACTTAGGGCATCCTGGCCCTGCAGCGCATACTTTACAAAGCGTGCCCTTAAAATGAGGGCCACAGAGAAAAGGGTGAGCTTAACACCAGGGGCCCAGTCTCCTCCACACAGAATGTTTCAGGTAATGCAACTTAAGGTTTTAAAATCAGTAATGCATGCAAATTGGAAGTCCCAGTCAGGAAAGCCATGTCTCCAGCACAACCTTAAATGGCAATTTTTAGTTTGCAAGAAGTGATTGGACTGGGCCAGTGTGCATTCAGTGCCGCAGGCCCTTGACTGGATATGAAAAGGTTACATTTAGACCCTAATATACTTAAAGGCACTGTAAGCGATTTCTGAAAAATACACTGTTGAAAGTGGATAGGACCGAGCACCACGACAAACTTGTAGCCAATCAGCGATAGGGGACGTGTCAACTCTTGATGGGGGAGGAGAAAGAGTTAGCAGGAGGGAGATTTGAAGAAAGACTGAAGAAAGAGAGATGGCTGAGAGACATTACAAAAGAGGAATATCATTGGGAAAAGAAGGATCAAGTAAGAGCTTTAGGACTCGCTTTACTATTAGAAAAGCTTTGAGGAACTATAACGGGAAATGGACGCCGAGGATTTATTGTTTCTGCTCCATACAGAGCTTTTTTTTGAATGCGGGTTGCTGGCGACAAACAACCAACTCTTGCTTGCATTTGCTCTTTTGTACTATTCATTTTTTGTTCTTCCTTGACAGTCGTTCATCATCTCCGCTTTATTTTTTTACGAAGCTTAATTTTGCTTCGCTTCTGCTATGATAAAGAGACATTCACCCTTGTATTGCGTGTTTGTGTATTTTACGGGCGGAGCGATGAAGTAAGGGGTCTGTTTTTTGGGGCTGATTTCAAAAATCAACAGTGTTCAACAGTAATTCTCTGAAATCACTTATTGCACCTCTAAAGCAAAATCCAAGAGCAAACTGAAGCGATGTCATTTTGAACAAACTCAGGCCTAAACTAAATTTGTTTGTTTTGGGAGTTCAAAACAGCTTGGCAAAGAAAACTTTATGAAAAAGTTCGCTCTGGCCGGTAAACACCTTTGAAATACCATTGGTCTGTTACGACATGTGGCTCTGACGCTCCACCTTCTTTGACGTGTAAATTTTCTCCGGTTAATTTCTTCTGTTCAGTCCATCGAGGTCAGACGCAGATAAAAACGTGGGTAACACTTTAGTATAGGGAACACATATAAACTATTAACTATCACTTAATAAACGCAGAATTTATTGTTTTTTAATAGTTAGAAAAGTAGTTGTTAAGTTTAGGTATTGGGTAGGATTAAGAATGTAGAATAAGGTAATGCAGAATAAGGCATTAATATGTGCTTAAGTTCTAATAAATAACCAGTATTCTAGTAATAGGGATAATAATAAGCAACTAGTTAAAGCTAATAACCAACTAGTTTAAGAACCCTAAAATAAATTGTTACCAAATATGAATATATTGAAGTTGAAATTCTAGTTGAAAGCAACATTGACGCTGTTTTTTTCTTGTTTGATACTATAAAGATGCTTATTTTAAAGCAATTTATTGTACTACATACTATAGTGCTATATACAGTAAATAAATGTGTTTTGACTTTGCCGAATTGCGGAGCTCATGCAAACACATCCACGTCACTATGATATGGTGTTTTCTCTCTGTTGTCTTTTTTGTTGTTTATTTTGAGTAATTATTTATATTATATAAATGTTAAGTTATTGAGCTTATTCATCTGAACGGCGGTTTCTGGGCAGCAGGATGTTTGCTAACATTATACCTTTGCTCAGGTATTTCCAGCTTCCTTTTACCACTGAGAAAAAACTTTGCTGTGAGTTCAGAGATCATGGTTCTTCAAGGACCCTGGACACACATCTTTGAAGGTCCTTAAAATTGAAATACTGTATATAGATAGAAAGCGTGGCATATGTTTTGTGTTTGGTCTGGGTTTTATATTTTGTTCAGTTCAAAATTAGTGCATCCGATTAATTAATTTTGGCTTTGTTCTTGTAAAGCCCAATCTGTCTCTGCAGCGTACTTACTCTGACATTATGTTATACACATGAATATTAATAAAAATGCAGAAAAACCCTGCAATGCCTGATTGAGAACCAAGAGCCCTTGTACAAGGCCAGTGGTTTTGCATGAAAGCTGATTGCTTTGACATCTTTATTAGGCTAGAATGGTCAAACCCCAGAATGACCAATTTAAAATCCAACCCTGATTTTACCCTCAGGCTGAACCTTCATTTCCTTATTTTAAAAGAATGGATCATTAAAATTCTTTTCATGTTCTGTTCTGTTGCCATTCATTTGCTTCTACTCATGTTTCAATAGTTTATTTATCAACAGTGTGATCTATAACAATTATGTTATTTTAGAGATCAGGACAAATTCTGCACCTGAGAATGAGAGGATGACATGCCAGATAACATCCCTAAGGAGTCAAATAAATTTAAACAAACTTGTTTCTTTTTTATTGAAACATTATATCACACAAGCTTCATCAAAAAAAATACCTTAATATGTTTTTTACTCTGAGGCCGTAACAGAATTCCACACATCCCAAAGCTAATGATCAGGAGAGATAGTGTAACGTGTCATGCAGGATCAAGACGAGGACGAGAGGCGATGAACATTCAAGGAAATTTAATATAAACGAGAAACAGGACAGGAACACAGGAAAACACCAACACGTAACTTTAACAACAGACAAGGACTGGACTGAAACAGAGGGCAGATATACAGATAGCACATGAGGATAATTGGGATTAAACAGGTGATAGACATGACTAATTAAGGGGCACAGGTGGAGACGATGAACTAATAACAAGGAGGAAATCAAAACAGAACCACATGGCAAATGACAGGACGAAAACAAAGAACATGTGACAAATGACAGAACTAAATGAAAACAAGGAACATGTGACAAAGACAGGACCGATAAACAGAGAAAACAAGACCAAATCATGACAGTTAGGCATTTCAAAATCTTAAAAGCTTGTTCACATAATGTTTTTAAATCCATTTCATAAATATATTTTTTATATTGCTTTAGTTGTGGTGTCCATTGTAGTGGCAAAAATTAATTTATTGATTTCTAGTAGAACAAATATCAAGTAGGTAAAACATTTTTTGCTCAGTAGAAAAAAAAATCAGATACAGGTGATACAGAAAACCTCAATGTTGTATATCTTGTGCAGTTGCAACTATATGATGTGATTATATCACATTATTATAACAACACATAGACTAATTAGAAAGTCTATATATAGAAAGTCTTCAAAAGTCTGTCAGTCTTTGCTCAAGAGACAGTCTTAAATCACCCATTTGGGAATGAATTTCTCAACATGGCTGGACACGGAAAGCTAAGCCATTAGGGAATCAGCTTGGACAAATCTGATCCCTTCCCATGCATCCCAAAAGTGAGCACATATTGATGCATAAACCAATAAAGGGTTTTGGTTGGGTTAGAAAGTTACGATGGAGTCAGTTGGAATCTTTGCCCCATACAAATCCATAGTAAATCCATTTATTGCCATGCAGTGCATTATTGCATTGATCAAATTAATAGTTTTATTAGAGAAAAGTGTGGATTTTACTAAATTTAGTACTAAAAGCCTTACTGTATTCAGCATCTAGAGGACTTCAAAGGACACTATCACCCATAAAACCACATTTTAGTAAAATATATCATTTTTTGTCCTAGTCATTGAGATGCAACCCAGCTTATGCTAATACTGTTCACAAACCGCATTACAGTTTTTAGATTTATTGCTCGAAAATGTAATACTTCCTCCTAACCTTGCTAGTCCATTAAAGCAGCACTATCAAAGATGAATACACAGATAATCTGATGAGTACGACTGCAAAGGGGTGAGCTCTAACAGAAGAAGCACATTACAGTTGTGCTGATAACTGTGCATTAAACAGGATTTAGTAATATACAGATTAAGGAAGGCTGGTGTGTTAATGCTCGGAACGTCCCTGGAGACTCGTGTTGTGTTAACACTAATCACAGTTGTTGATGTGGATGTTCACAGGGATAACTCACGCTGTTAGCATGAAAATGTACAGATGTGATTCAGCGTCTGCTGTAGATTTGACATCATAGGGTTTCTTTTAGCAACATTAATGGAGAGATAAAAGCTAATGAGAAAATAAGAAACACCCATCCCATATCACATATGTATATACACAGTGGCAAGTTTTCAAAGATACTGTATTTTCTGCCTTATTCTGTGATCTTTAAAAAAAAAAAAAAATTTACATTGTATTGCATGTACATTAAGTGTTGTGTTTGTAGTACATAAACCAATAATAAAATTGTCAAAAAAAATAGGGATACAATATTAGATACTGGTTGTTGTGCAGCACGGTATTTGATATCTCATTAAAAGCAAACAATTACAATTTAAAAGCAAGAGGTGAGATAAAAATAAAATCTGTTAATTAGACAAAGGTCTGATAACAAACTGGATAAAAACCAACCTTTCTGTCCCCCTCACTTCTGAAATGATGGTTACGCCCCTGTGAACAACCATCACAAAACAAAAAAAAAGTCATTGATCATCAGTAAAGACACACAGTATTAAGAACAAAGGGTTCCCAAACTTTTGAACGAGATTATTTTAATAAATTCAGCTTTTTATTTTTTTCATCCTACACCTTTTTTCGTCAGTGTAGTCTGATTTGATTGCCCTGAGTAAATTAAACCATTCTAATAAGTAGCAATGAAAAACAAATATAGGAAAAATATAGAGTTGCTTTTTATAGGAGTGACAGGACACCATGAAAGACAACAATACTAACCTACACACAACCAAAAGTTCTACATTAACATCAACTCATACAGTGTGTGTGGACAGCCAAACACATCTCGCTAGTTCACCTCATCCTCGCTTCAAGTGACTGTATAATTCAGAGTGCATCATTTAGACCTAGTAGCAGACCATCAATCCTGCCTTTCTTTCCTTCCTTTTCAAATATACAGAAGATAGGACAAGCTACAGTAGTGTCACTGGCCACCCGGTTAGCCACTTTTCACATTTGTTGCAGTAAGGCCTTTGAAGCTTCAGCCTCAAATTAAAGATTTTCTGATACGCCACATGCTCCATTGTATCCCGGTCATTCTCTTCAGCCCATATCAGTCCTTCAACTTCACAGACCTCTCCAAGTAAAAGCCATCTAAGAGCAAGGGGCGGAAAAGAAACTGAAAATTACCAAAAGAGCACCATAGAATTGAACTACGCAACAGGGCACTTTGTTCACACTGTGATTACAGACCATGTGTCGTCCGTCATGATGTTAGGAATTAACATAGAGGGTCCTGCTGTGAAATTAAACGCCCCGCACAACACTCAAGTCACTCAGATACTCAAGTGAGCATTTGCTTACTATGAATAATGTGAGATAATGCCATGTCATTCAAACCTACACAAACATGACCGTTTCAAATAATAATAAATCATAATATATTGTATTATATGATATTATAATATTTTATAAAATAATATATGGACATTTTTACAAAGGTCTCTGCTGGAAGAATTGTAGAATTTTTTTTTTTTTTTACCAAATTAAATTGAAAGATTATATATGATATTATTATTGCTGTTGTTGTTATGTATGTTTTTGTATAGTTATAAGAAAATGTTTATTATTGTAAATAATTTATTGAAATGATTTTATGAGAATTTTTAATTTATATTGCCATGATAATATGGTGTTAAATGATGAATAAATATATAATATAATAGTTTATATAAATGTTTTGTGTGGACGTAGGCATCAAGGGAACAAAGTTTTTTTTAATGAAGATGCAGGTAAACAAACTACTAAAAGCGAACGAGAACGGACGAGGACTGAGGGAGAACACAGGGAATATATACACAGGAACACAAGGGACGGATTAATGAAACGCAGCAGACGACAATGAACTCATGAATAATGAGTGGCGGGAAAAACCAAAATAAAGAGTACATGTGACAAAATGAAACTAAACAGAGTCCACACAGAGTTACATGTAACATTTACTCCCCCCTTCCGGAAGGCCCGACCTCGTGCCAAAGAGAGTCCAATCAGGGAGGAAGGGGCGGGCACCCTGGAGGTTGTGGACGGGTGCAGGCGAGTCAGGTGACATCCAAGGCCGAGTCCAGGGCGGCGGCCAGGGTGGAATCGGGACCTCAGGCAACCAGGCCGGAGTCCAGGGCGTGGACTCACATTTACATTTACATTTACATTTATTCATTTGCCAGACGCTTTTATCCAAAGCGACTTGCAAGGGGAGCAATTAGGGGTTAGGTGCCTTGCTCAATGGCACCTTAGTCATGGTATCGAAGGTGGAGAGAGTGCTGCTCATTCACAATCCCCACCTTCAATTCCTGCCGGCGTGGGAATCGAACCAGCAACCTTCAGGTTACAAGCCCGACTCCCTAACCTGGACTCCCTGTCCCCTTAATACAGTTAATATTGCCATGAAAGTAGCCTTTGTTGCTAATAAGGTGTTAAATCATAAATAAATAAAACATAATATAACAATATAATTAATTAATTAATAATAATATAATATAATTGATATAATATTATAGGAAGTCTTTCTTAAATTATTGTTTTATACCAGTAAATGTAAGCTGCAACTGAAGGCAGGTTTTGACTTTTGAGTTGGAACCAATCATCCAAACAGCATTTATTTACAGCCTGCTAGCTGAGATTCAGGGTTATCTTTGAAGTGTGTCTCTCTGCTGTTTCAAACCTCAGGAGAAGCATATTAGATGTCACAAAGTATGTGTTCTTGGCATGAAAGTGTGTGGAGCAAAATTGCTTCTGCAGTGAGCAAATAGATGGACTCTCAGTTCAATGACAGCTCAACAGACCTGGTGCAAATAGAGAGAAAAAGTGACCAAGAGGGTGTCACATGCTTCCTAGCTATGAACAGCCGTGCCGAGTGGACAGTCTGGGCTCTACGATGGTCCCATGCGCTCCGTTAACAAACTGGCAAATTGAGCCGCACAGAAGTTAATTACATTTGTGAGGTTATTTAATGCGATGTGCTTTCAAGCCAGTAGTCTGTCAAAGCCGTTTGTAAATAGATTTTTTTTTTTCTGTAAATCAGTGGACAATAATTGTATAATTGACTTCCGCAAATCGGTTTCTTATTCTTTTTGCCAATCAAGAAACTATTTAGTAACACAGTTTGAAATTGCCAGCAGGCAATACTCATATAACAGCTAAGTGAGAAATCGAGAGCTTTGACGGCAATGAAGTAAATTCATTACCTAACAGCACCAACATAGTCTCGATCACAGAGCTGAGTGTGTCAGAAGCCTGAGGTGTTAATTGTTTTCATCACAGGTTTTGATAGTGGTAATCTGTTTCAGTTCCAGCCCTGTTCCTGAGGACACTGCAGTGGTTTGAGAGAGTCGACATGATTTATGTGGCGCTCTTATCTTTCTGCTTTTGTTCCTCTATTAGGCAAGAGCCTCCAGCAGGGAAAGAGTATCTGTTAGAATACTGTGGGCATGTCACGTCACTGTCACCATTCTCTCCTGGACACCCATCATTGATCTTTAGAGCCTTTGTTAGGTAAATGACTGATATCCTGTGCTGAAGAATTAACGGTGAAGGGATTGCCGCGATCATGAGTGAGGTTCGTAATTAATATTGATGCATGCCCTCTGCCAGCCTGTTCTCATGATTCAGTCATGCATGACAAATTTGGGCGCAAAAGTTTTTTAAACGAAATATTAGCCTTACTCTTCCTTCTTCTTACCAAAAAAAAAACAGTCTACAACAAGTAGGGACCTTTTTTGCAAAATAGATTCAATAAAAGGTGTGAGATGTTAATTCGCAATTACGGTAAAAATAAGATGTTATTATGATAAATAATGTCACAACTGAGAGATGAAGTCACTGCTATTGTGAAGTCACAGTAAAGAGGAAATAAGTAGTAAATGCGAGATATAATTGCGAGTCACAATTACGAGAAACAAAGTCACCGCAAATACAAGCTCTTGCAAAGTCACAAAGAATGATATGAACGAGCAATTATGAGAAATAACCGCAAATACAATAACCCAGAGTCACACTGCGAGATATAATATCGCAAATACAATACATAAAGTTATAATTGCAAGATCTAAAGTCTCACAAAGTGTAGTATTCTGAGAAACAGTCTCCACTTGAGAAACAAAGTCGCAATAGCAAGATATAAAGGCATGATAGATGTAAAGTCACAATTGACCGTTCGCAAAGACCCGCCCCCTTTAGTTCCTGTTGCTATGTCCGACAAGCCGGGCGCTCTCACGTCACACATCATGTTCTCACGCAGTGAAAAACACATCCAGGAGTAAAGTGGACACTGACAACACGTCGACAGACAAGACAGAGCAGGTTACTTTTGATATGAAACAGTTTCATATATAAAATATTGTAATTTTTTAAAGAAGTTTAAACAATAAATAGCATATATTCTCAGACAGTTCGCTGTAGCTCCTTCAAGCGGCTCGTGAACCGATTAGTTCATTGCATCAAATGAACATGAATGATCATCAGAAGGAATGTTGTTTCAACCACGGAAAGACGTGAGTACACACAATTTATCAAGTTCAAGTTCACTGATATTAATCTACAAACTCCCCTGACTGCTTTGTCAGACAAAATGGCAGATTCGGGGTTATGATTGGTCAGATCGCCTGTCAATCAAACTTATACTTCTAAGCATCATGTTTTGGCTGTTGTCGCGTTCATTACTACTACGTGAATGAAGCCTTCAAATCTCTGCTGTGGTTGAAACTAATATAATAGTTTGTGACATCAAACGTACCATCTCTGTTCCGTCCTATGGATAACACACATTAGTAAAAGCGCCCTGTACAGATAAACCTTTTGGCGGTACATTAAAAAAAGAATCCAAAAAACCCTCAATGTGTCCTGATCACAATTTTCGCCTATGCATTGTTAGATACAAAATAGCATTCTGAGAGGCAGTCCCCATTCAAGAAACAAAGCAGCAATAGCAAGATAAAAAGTCTCACTATTAGACTTGAAATTGCAATTACAAGAAAGTTGCAATGGAAAGATAAATTTTTCAGATTTAAAGCGAGATATATTGTCAAAATTACCTCTGATCGAAAAACGGACCAAATGTTTTAGGGGTGGTGAATGATGGTGTGATCCTTTTTTAAATAAACTCAAAACTGAAATGGAACATCTGTGTTAAAAACATTCTAGTGATCATCTCTGATGAATTACAAAGTGGAAATGTTGCTATTTTAATAACTAATGGCAGGTAAAGTTGTAGGACGTTTTGTCCTATGTCTCGAGAGTGAAATGATTTATCATTGAATGCGAATGTGAGGCAAGCGTTTGAATTTCAATGAGCTCTTCTACATATCTTACAGCAGGGGTCTGTCTCAGAGCAGCAGTGTCACTGGGATCTAATGACACACATGTCCTAGGCTCCATATTAATAAGCGCTCTGTCCACCTCAGCATCCCAGAGTTGCCCCAACAATGTCTGTTTCCACTGATAACAGCAATTCAGGCATCAGATTACATGAGAAATGAACTTTGACACTTAAAATCCTAGTCAACAATTCCCCTGATTTTGTAGATCACCATGCAGAGTAAGTAAGTTTCTTAATCTTTTCTGGTGTTTGAGTGGTCCATGCCACTTGCTGTAACTTTGAACAATGGCTTCTAAACACAGCGGGAGGTTATCAGTTCTCGACCCTGGCTTTAAAACCTGCCTTATGTATTTCCTAAGCAATAAGATATTTCCTCTTGCCTACAACAGCTGTATTTGAACACTAATGTGACAAGAAGGAAGCCAACCTATAAATAAATAAATAAATAACAGGGCAGACATCTGGTTTTGCAGATAAGACAGCCATTGCATGATATTGATTAAGGTCTGCTTCTTCTCAGCACTACGGATCTGCTGATTTAACATTTACAGATGAGGAAATTCCATGATATCTGCTGACATGTTCATGTATTATCCTCTTACCCAAGATGAATTAAACTGAACTATCCCACTCTCTGTATCTGGAGATTGTAAAGCCCAAGTTATCGAGTCTTAACATAAACCTTGATGTTTGGGTGCAAAGTCATGGCGTTTTGGTCCTGAACGTATCAGTGTTCATGCAAATCATGTTCATTCACTTGCATGTACCGACACTAAAGTGAACCTACTGAAAGATATGCCCTATACACTGAATTGGTGTGTCGATTCAAAACCGTTTTCTAAGAGAGAAAGAAGAAGATTATGAACTATAACTATTATGAATTACTATATATTTAATTCATTTTAAAATTTAGTCAAATGTAATAAATTAACTAAATTCACAAATTTAAATGCAACAAATGACTTAAATGGGTTTTTTTATGTCAACAAAAAAGCTCACAACACGTGAGAGTAACCAATGAACGTTCGAGCAAGCCTGTTTCTCACGTTTGAGTCATACTAATGTGGGTGAAAAATTAGTGCGCAAAAATTTGTAAATAAAATAATAACTTCATTCTTACTCTTAGTCTATAACAGGAAGGGTCTTCAACCTTTTTCACAAAATAGTTTCGCAATTTTGGATATTAAATGAGAAAATAAGATATTATTATGATGGTCAGTGCTATTGTGAAGTCACACTTAAGAGCAACAAAGTGGAAATTGCAATAAATAATTGTAAGATACAGTCGCAATTACAAGAAACAAAGTCACAGCAAATATAAGTTAATATGTTGAATGCGCAATTATGAGAATAACCACGAATACAAGAAACAAAGTCACACTGCGAGATTTTGTCACAAATTCAAGATAATTGCAAGATATAAATTTGCATTGTGAGATACAAAATATAGTATTCTGAGAAACAGTCCCCATTTGAGAAAAAAAGTAGCAATAGCAAGATATAAAGTCATATTCTGTAATATAAAGCTGCAATTACTAGAAATAACCACAATTTCAAGATATAAAGTCACAAATGCAAGATATAAAGTTATAAGTGCAAGACATAAAGTCGCATTGTGAGATAAAGTATAGCATTTTGCAAAACTGCCCCCAGTTGAGAAACAAAATTGCAATTGCAAGATATAAATTAAGTCGCAGTGTGTAATAGATGCAATTACAAGAAATAACCACATTTACAAGAAACAGTCACACGGCAAGATATAAATGCATGAGCGATATATGAGTCAAAATATATTATATATCGCAAGATAAAAAGTCTCACTATCAGACATGAAATCGCGACTACAAGAAAGTTGCAATAGAAAGACAAAGTCAGTTCAATATTTTTAAGAAATTGATAGCTGATTTAATTTGTTTTTGCCAATCACAGCTCTGCAGACATGCTAAGCAGTTGATTAAAATGGAGGGAAAAAAACAGAAACAGATTTGTTTTGCAAGGATTAAATGGACGGCAATTTCAGAAACAGAAAATACCCTGAAAATACAGCTATACAGTAACTGGACAAGATTTTTAAGTAATCCTCTCTGTTCACAGAGGACATGCTATAAAGAAATGAATGCTGTGACCAAGGTTAACTCATTTTTTCTACTAAAGGAAGATGAAATCTATTCAGTTTTGCTTGAAATTTTTAGACAATACTTTTATAATGGATATTGGGTATAAAGGAAAAGTCCTCAACCCCTGTTTTAACTTTGGTTCCTGTTGATCTTGTGAAGCTGGCATGGCACCGGGCCAATATCCACTGTTCTCAGGGTCAGGGAACCACGCTAGTCAGGCTGCCAGAACAGATGACATTTTGATGCTCTTGTCTTCAGAAGAGAAAGAGTGAGAGTGAGACAGAAACAAGAAAATGGAAATCTTGGCTCTATCAAACAAGCTTTCAAAAGCCATTTCAGGCGAGAACATTGTCATTTTTGTAGCGCAGGGCTCAATAAACACTGGCAGGTGCTTGCTGGCATGGGTGAAGAGTTAATCATAGCCGAACACTCGCCAGATGAACACTGTCAATACAGACAACTGTGATGAAAATAGATTGCACTTGTGATTGTGGAAGGCCTTTCAACTGTTTATGTAAGTTTCATGGAGAGTTGCTCCTAAAAAGCGTTATACATTTGTCTATATATGCATTCATTTTGAAAAAAAAATCAATCATATGTACTTTGGACCATCAAAAATGGTCTTTATTCAAATTCACTTGCATTAGATGGAGAAAAGTCCTGGAATGTTTTTCCTCCAAAACCTTGATTTCTCTACGGCCGAGGAAAGAAAGTTATATATATTGTTGATGGCCTTGGAAAATGTTAGTTTTTGGGCATATTTAATATATGTATTTATTTCTTTTTTTTCTTCAACAAAAAATGGTATGTTAAATAGAGAAACAAAAGTAGCTGAAAGTAGTACATTTGGCTAACTATAATATATAACCTGTGAACTAATGCTTTACCATATTTATAGATTTCTGTAAAGTTGCATTTAAAACTGTTCAAATACACTGATCCTCCATAGACTTACATTTGAAAACGTCATCTGAGAAAATAGTGGATGGCAACAATTCCTATGGTAGGATTAGTCAGTAAAGTAGGGCTTAGCAAAGGGTGGTTGAAAACACTTTTTGCTGCTTAATATTTTTGTGGAAACAATCATACTTCCTTTTCATTTACACTACAAATGTGTCCCTATATAGAACAGCCATTGTCCAAATAGGTCTTTAGAATAAATTACGTCTTTTAACAAATATAAATATCCATCTTGGAGCATCACTTAAGAACATTTTGTACCAGATCTGTCTCCTCCTGCAGTCTTCCATGACACAACTCTTAGAGATAAAAATATGAAATAACACAGGCACAGGGATTGGCCTGTGGCATGATATGGGTTCTTGTTGACCTTACGTACATCTGCATATGGAACGGGAGTGCTGTGAAATGCTAAATGTGAATGATGCAATCCCTGGAGATTCAGGATCCAGGGCCTTATCAGTCCGTAGCCTCTGGCATTAGAGATGCCAGCTCCATTACCCTGGCCTGTATCGGTTCCCTGGGCAGTGTGAAGCGTAGGGCACATCACACTGTGCCTAAAGCCGTGTATCATTTGCAGACATTCATTCCAGATTTCTTTCCCTTTCTACCCTTGTCATGCCTTCTGGCATAACTTAAAATGTCTGACACAGAGATGAGCCAAAGGAGCATTCATGCTATTATGATTGTTTCCCATCTTTCCTCTTTCGAACCAGCTGGCCCAGAGGAAGATCTGCTGACCTATTCCCAATTGACTGGGGACCGCTTTCATTTTCATGTTTAGCAATGACACAGTAAAAAAGAAGCCTAATCTTTTGTAAATGTATTCAAGGCTAAGGTTCAGAAATAACTAGGATTCAAACGGCATGCATCCTCCCAAAGCTATTCCTAGGCAATTGCAGACTTGGATAGACTTTATATCAAATTCAAACTATTGACATTGTTGATCCTCTGAAGTTATTTGCTATTTCTCCCACAAGCCCAACGTCATCTCAATCTGAGATTGGCATTATAACAATAGTATTAATTAGTAGTATTATTAGTATTATTATGCTGCGATTCTTCTGCAAGTTTAGATTTTTATTTCTGCATGAGTTGATACTTATGCTGCATCAGGTAATTTTGCATTTAAAGCATTTATATACCTTCGAGATGAATCGTATAGTATAGTACTCTGAATTGTACAATACAGACAAACAAGAAAGTATATCAAATGAGACTTATTACTAATCTAGTTTAATTAGCAGACATTTTAGTAAAACAGGTTCTGCATCAGAGACATTCACAGCAGCTGCGAGAGACTGCCATATGCACACTTTTGTGTTTTGTGTTTTCTCTTGCAGGTTCTCTATTGAGAATACCTCAAATACCTCTAAAGCAGTGTTTGGTTGTTAAATTTTTAATGATGAATTAATTAGAGAGAAGAGGAATTAAAGACAAGGTAATGTATTATTCAGATGAGCATTTCCTAGATAAAATGCCTGGTTGATTTAAACTGCTTATACAGTGTATTTGTCATGTGTCAATGTGGTACACCTCAGTAGACTCACAGAGCATCTCATCAGACTCTTCATCATTTAACTGAGGTCACGCTAACACACTTAAAGGCCAACAATCCCAATACTGCTGTTCATACTCATGCATGCTTTATCCAGTGTATCATATTTGCATACAAACATCTGGTAACATCTTAAAGATGCAATAAAACCACAAATGGTATTTTGTAGTGTTTAGTCTGTTAGCTTTGAGGCCATGTAATATTAGCGGTGGGAATCTTCAGGCTCCTCGCGATCTGATCCAAATCAAATTCTGAGAATCCCAAATTGATTCCATTACTAAAATGATTCTTGATCCATATTCTCCCCTTATTACCTGACACTGCCCACCAAACCCTGCAGAGTTACAACCTCTTTGGTGGGCAAAGCATATATGTCGGCAAGTTGGCGTATAAGGCCATCATGCAAGTGTACCAGGACACTGACACTGAGCTCACCGGAAGTGCTGCAACTTTTGCATAGTTTGTGCTTGCTGTTTAATAATCATTTGAAACTTAGCAAACTGGCATCTCCGGTACCGATGAAAAGATTTATCTTATTTAACTCTGTCATGAAAACTAGCATGTATAAACCTTAATTAAAACAATTTAATATTCAGTTAAAAAGGAATTTGTACTTGTATGATATTACGCAGTAGCCACATTGGACCAGTGGTTTGGAAAGTGGTTGGATGGATGATTCAGCTGCGGGCGCCATCTTCTGGTAAGTTGTGGGAATTAGATCAACACACAGCTGATCAGCTGTACAGGGCGGGGTTTTATTTCTCACCTCCATAAATATATCTAGCAGTAAAGCTAATCTGATTTGTCAGATCTGAAGATCTGTCACGACACATTAAAGAGCCACTACACACAATTTATTGTTTAAACTTCTTTAAAATATTACAATGTTTTAAATATGAAACTGTTTCATACGTTGTCAGTGTCTTCTTTGCTCCGCGATGTATTTTTCACTCCGTGAGAACATGATGTGTGGTGTGAGGGTGGCATGTGTTGTCGGGCATTGCAACAGGGGGCGGGTTTTGAGAAGGTTCACTTAGCTGCAGCTCTTACTAATAGTGTCCTGAATGCCAGAGTTGAAAGTTAAATAAAATATTTTTAAGAAAAATTAGTTCATAGATTAACAGATTAAACGATTCATTGATAAATTAGTCGATAGATTAATCGATATAAAAATAGTCGTTAGTGGCAGTCCTAGTTTCAAACACCACTAGGCTGTCCCCTGAAATAGGACTCTATGGGGGGCGATTTGGGACACAGCCCAAGACCAAAAATATTCACTTTTAGCCTAACTTAACCAGCAGAACTTCAGAACAATAAGTAAACCAATTAAAGTACAATAATCTTATAAATCATTATTTAGTTGATCTAAAAATCCTGATTTACTGCATATGAGGCTTCGCTGCAGTTTTCTAATAATGAGAGAGTAATGACTACACGTCCGCTCTGCTTTAGTTACAAGGGAAATTAGAGGGGAAAAGACACGATAACAGCCAAAATCCTTATTCATCACAAAATGAATTCCCTTCCAGGCATCAGCATAATCCCTCACACATCAATTACTTCTTTATCAGAGGGAGACAAGATAGATTCCCTGTCTTCAATCTTGTTAAGAATCACATTTAAAATGCTTTTTGTCCAAGTGAAGTTTTCGGGAAGTGTCTCAATATTTCATTGCTGTAATAGGAACATTTATCTTTTAAAAATAATGTGTTAGCTTATGTTCAATCGCTTATGCTCAGAATTTACCCATTAATGCCCTACTGTGCATTGCGGAAGATATTTTTGATGTGAGAATGATGATATGAAACTGGCTGTCAGTCACTCCACAGGCATTTTACATGCATTTGATAGCTCCAGAAACTGATTTCTATAAACTCGAAGAAAAAGGTTCCAGAAATATCCAGACTCAGAGGAAAACGTTTTGCTCTATCATAGCTCTAGAGACCTAATGGGATTCTCAGTTATGCTTCGTTTGAGTTTCAACTTTCTCTCAGATGTTTGTCTTAACTGTGTGTCTCAAGAGATCCAATTTAAATTTAAAAACTCCAATTAAATGGTGATAAGTAAATCACCTTATGTAATGTACAGCTGATTTGTTGAAATTAAGATGTACTGAGTAGGTGACTCAAAAAGGATTCTTAATTTTGTGAAAAGAAATCAATGGTTTTAAATTATGCAAGTCCACGCATTCCACTCCAGACCATTTATTACTTAGGGAACTGGGAGCTAAGGTAATAGACAACAAAATCAGCAACCTAATGACATAAATGTGTGTCGTTATCGTTTTTAATGTACCTCCACAGGAAAAAGCGCTATTTAATATCTTAGTTGTTTATTTATGACAGCAATGAGATTAAATGGAGAGCAAATGGAGATTTCCCTCTTCTTCCTTGTTCTCAGATTTGCCAAGACACAAACCTCAATACGATCTCAAACATTTCTCATGAGACTCTTCCACACTAATTTTGTAGTGCTACACAAATCCTCTCTAAGAAAATATGGTTTGAATTAGATTTATTTATATGTGCTTTTTTTTTTTTTTCATTGAATTTATCAGAATTTACCACATGCAAGCAAATTAGCACTTTATTTAGGATATAAATTGGGGTACTTGTGGGATCTTAGTATAATGTTGCCAATTGTCAATCATATTTTAGATGTCAAACACTCAAGATTATGATAGTGGATCATAGCAGCAGTGATCATAATAGGATTTAAATATTCAGTAATTAAATATTTGGTTTAATACAATTGGCCATATTCCACAGCATTAGTAAGCATGCTATCATAACTGAAGATTATTATCAGTCAACAGAGTTTGTTTCACTGGAATAAATGGATTGGATTTGAGTGTAGATTATTCTGGTAATGAAGGTGTAAACTGTAAAAGCAGAAAAACACGTTTTGCAATGTTTTATACTGCAGTAATACAATTATTATACTATCATTGGGTAGTTCTGTTTTATGTTTTTTTACACGTGAGCTTGAAGAAACATGGAGTAATGTGAAAATTCAAAGCAGAATGTGTCTCAGACAAGTCAGCACGAGTAAAGCTTGTTATTAAGTTGTTAAACTGGGCATTGATTTGTGCCACTTACGCGCTGACGACAGACTTCATTTACTATGAATAATATTATCTTTTGCAGCATCACATCAATCAAGTTTTAGGAGGCAATTCGGTCAGTTTACCATCAGCTATGCAGTGTTACTCCAGTTACTCCATTAGTCTGAACAATCAGGGGAATCAGCAAGCATAAAAGTAGCATGCCATTAAACATTAATTTCAAAGATATTGATCACAAACGATACTCAAAATGTAGCTTTCTTCACAAAACTCTTTCAAGCTCCAAAATGGACAATAAACCCACCGCTTCACTTCAGAAGGCCTTTGTTAACCCCCTGGAGGCATATGGATTATTTTTATGATGGATGGATGCATTTAATTTGGGCTTCAAAACACATCCCCCATTAACTACCATTATAAAGCTTGGAAGAGCCAGGACAATTTTAAAGATATCTCAGATTGTGTTTGACTGAAAGAAGATAATCATATACACCTAGGATGGCTTGAGGGTGAGTAAATCATGGGATAATTTGAATTTTAGGCTGAACTATCCCTTTAAATCATTATTTTCTGTTTATTAGAAGGTTTGTTTAGTCTATCTATTTTGTTATTGTTTTCATTTAGCTTTGCCATTTTCATTTACAACACTATCTGCTTTTTTTTGGGGGGGGGTTGTGACCCACCAGAATCACCGATATAGATAGAATTCTAATCCTTCACGGCATTTCTAAAGCACGGATGTGACGGACAGGTTGTGTGCAGTGCAAACCGGACATTTAGATTTCATCAAAGATACATAGCTCTGTAACCTACCATATTGGAACAATAAATATCGTCATGGCATAGCCAATACACATCCTACACAGACTTCCATTTCTCATACTTTCAACTAAATGTAAATTGTGTGTCCAGAGAACTGGGATAAGGTCAGTTATCAATAAAACAAAGCAATCTCCTGATTTCATCAGGACCGGATGTGTTGGGGATGAGAAAACCCAGCAAGCATCCTCAATCAAAGCTTTGCTTCCCATGGCAGGTAATTGGAAATGTCCTATCAGATCACAATGCATTTTATGCTGTATCTACAATGTATTTTCTGCCTGTTCTACCTCATCAAGCTCATACGCAGCTCTGGACTTCCCTCTGTCTGTGTGAGATTGCGTGTGTCAGTCCTTCACAGGGGTGCCAAGACTAATGTTTAAGGCGCAGAACCTCACAGGTGCTGTTTTAGACAGAATTACAAGCGAGACTGAGCGTGTCGTGGCCACCGGAGTGTGGCGGAGCGGATCATAACATAGGCAGATAGAGGCGGCACGCAGACACTGTAAATCAGCGTGGCCAGGTTCAGGCCTGTAGGTGACGAGACCGTTGGGGGAACGGAGCAGCGTATCGACAGGCTGCTGAGGAGGCTGGACAAAGTGATGAATGCGCAAGCTGGCAAGGGAAGATATCTGCGAGCATCTCACCCAGCTCGGTACCCAAAGCAGGCTCGCTGAAGAGGATTAGATGATTCATCAAATGTGACCAGGAACTCGGCTGCAGGGATGGATGGGTTTTTGATTTGATAAGGGAGTGTCTCTTATCAAATGCTTTGTATAATTTTCTCTTGCCTTTCCAAGGATTTGCTTGTGGTTTACACCACAAAAGTTTCTCAGTAAACAGTGAATTTTCAGAGACTTGAATTGTGATGAGATGCCATGAAGGGGTAGACTCAGGATTTAAAAGGTACAACGATGACAGGCTGATACAGTAGCCCTGATATCACAATGAATAATAATAAAAAAATAATACAAATATTCTACTGCTTCACTTCTTAAAACTTAAAAGCATACCTTTAAGTATGCATTTATCTTGACTTTATCGATCGGGGACTTCGTTCACTATTTGCCTCCTCATTAATTTTTTAAAAGTTAGACATCAACCTTCTTAGTATTCCTCAATCAATTATATAAAAAATATAAGAAGAAAAAAAATCATAAAATGATAAAAGAATGCCTGTTTTCCCAAAATATATTTTTTTTGTAAAAATTGTATAGTCGCAAACGGCCCGATGTGTGTATCAGTGTATGTATATTTTTTCTGTGCAACAATAATTTAATCTTTGATGATGAAAGTCCATTTCACCTTTTTCCACAAGGTGACAATGTCTGATACTCAATGTTGAAGTGACGTTTCATTCAGACAGAAAATGAAAGAATTGACCCTTCACAAAGACCCACCCCCTTTAGTTACTGCTGCTATGTCCGACAAGTCATGCACTCTCACGCCACACAACATGTTAAAATACATCCTGGAGCAAAGAGGACACTGACAACGTGTCGACAGACAAGACAGAGCAAGTTACTTTTGATATGAAACAGTTTCATACTTAAAATATTTAATATTTAATAATTTTTTAAAGAAGTCGTGACAGATCGCTGTAGATCTTTCAAGCGGCTCGTGAACCGATCATCTCTTCATACTAGTTCATTTATAGCATCAAATAAACATGAATGAACATCAGAAGGAATGTTGTTTCAACCGCTGAAAGAGAAAGATGTGAGTAGACACATTTTTTCAATTTCAAGTTCACCAAAGTTAATCTACTAACTCCCCTGACTGCTTTGTCGGACAAAATGGCGGATTCGGGGTTATTATTGGTTAGATCGCCTGTCAATCAAACTGCCGGCGAAGGGTCATTTGGAAATATCATCACCAAAACTTGAAATGGCTTAGAGAATTACTGCAGGGCAAACACTGAACGCAATCAAATATGGGTGTCACTGTCACCTGATGATGGATTTGGTGAAGCTGTCAGTGATCAAAATATTGATTTTGAAGATTTTAAAATCATAGTTTTGAGAATATATTTGAGATCGCAAATGGGCTCATATTCACAATTTCAAACATATTCTGAAAACTATCATTTGCTGAATGTACTGGGAAATGTGGACAGTGCTCAAATTGAACCCTTTCAAGCTCCAAAAGTTAACACAGTATGCTTTATTTTTATTCTTCTGTAATTAATTATCAGGAGAGTTTTATATTATCGCAACGGTATATCCAGGGTTGGGGAGTAGCGAAATACAAGTAACTTAGTTACGTATTTAAAATACAAAATTTAAGTAACTGTATTTCATTACAGTTACATTTTAAATGGGTGGTAATCAGATTACAGTTGCATCTAAAAAGTATTTTAGATTACCAAAGTGATTACTTTGAATTTTAATGTCATTTAAAACAGCAACAGTCTGAAAAAGCGGAGTTAAGTTTCATGTTTTTGACTGTTTTCATGTTTTGTGATAGTTGTTTGTGAGTCATTTTATAATTGTAAAAAAGGTCACTGCCTCTTTTTCTCACAATTAGTTTTTTCCCCTCACAATTCTGACTTCTTTTTCTCAGAATTGCGAGATTCAAACTCACAAGTGCAAGTTATAAAGTCAGAATTGGGAGATATAAACTTGCAATACTGACTTTTTTTCCTGCAATTGTGAATTTAATATGTGAGTTAAATTTCGTAATTATGACTTTTCTCTGTATTGTGAGTTTATCATAATTTTGTCTTTTCTCAATATTGCAAGTTTATATCTCATAATTCTGACTTTATAACTCGTAATTGCAACTTTTTTTTTATTTCCATAATTTATTTGCAAATTTTTTAGATAAAAACTTGCAATTACCTTTTTTTGTGTTTGTTCCACATTTATTAGTATTCCAAAGTATTCTAAAGTATTTAGATTAAGTTACTAAACTTGAGTAATGTAACAAATTACTTTACGAATTACTTTTTAAAGCATGTATTTTGTAATCTGTAGTGAAAAACATTTTAAAAGTAACCTACCCAGCCCTGGATATAGATCTTTGTCACTAAAGACCCGAATATAAGAATGATTGGTGAAACATTCATGCATTTAAGGGTTAATCATATTTTAAACTTTTCTCTTGTACTGTAGTGTAACCAACATGCAAAAACATGAAAAAATACCCACATAACAAGGACAAGGTTCAATTTGCAAAATGTCACGTGGTGCGACTTACCAAAAACATATTTATGAATGATCAATTCATGATATTTTTAAAAATGCAAGAAACATTCACAAAAAACAAACAAACAACAACATAAAACAGCAAATAACACAGAGAGACCCTTATAACAAGTGCAAGGTTCATGTAAAACGTTTTGTGGTGCAAAATGCAAAAATGCAATGTTTTTATGTGAATAAAAGCCTAAATCAATCTGTTCATCATTTAAAAGCAATTTTGTCTCCTCGGAAAATATGGACTAAACCACTCAATTTTTATGTATTTTTACAATCTCTTTATGATCTTTTTAAAGTGTCAAAGTTGCGTAGAGTAGATAGTCAATAGAGGGACAGAAATCTATCAGATTTCATTTAAAATATCCTCATTTGTTTTCTGAAGACAAACGAAAGTCTTGCGGGTTTGGAACGACAAGAAGGTGAGTAAATGATGACAGAATTTTCGTTTTTGGGTGATTTAATCCTTTAACAAGTTTCATCACATTTAGTTGCGTACTCTGCTGGATGTTTGACCTCTCTGAACCAGCATGCTGTTTGAGTCCGCTGCCTTTAAATTGCATCACAAACCACAAACATAAACATGAGGTCCTCCCAAACCAATACAGCATCGGCAATTCCGACATATGAACCCACAAACACACCGTACATTCTCATCTGAGAAGCTAACAGAAAACCGAGGGACTCATCTGCAGGGATAGAAAACCATTTTACACTCTCGCTCTCCAGGGAGATAACCTTGTATAGACTGTCTACACTCATTAAGAGTACAGCCTCCCGCTGGAAGAGCTCTGCCTGCGTATCCCCTCCGTAAATACGCTCTCAATACTCCAGACACCTTTAGCCTTGAGCTTATGCTACACTGTGGATGTTTTGACATGTAAAATGTTTATCTCAAATGCCTTTAAAAACCTTCATACAATAAGGTTTCATTAATTGCCGGAGGTTAAAGATCTCATCTGAGAAAGGGGTTTAATTATTTATTTTTATATCAGAACTATATAAATGCAATGCGTCTGATTCAGTGGTGCTGCATTAGTAATGTATGAAACTCTTTTGAAATAATGTAAAACATGGATGCCAAGTACTGTACACTGGATGATTTGAGCAAAAGAGCTAAATTAAATTAATCTGAAACACGGTATTATTATATTGGTATGATATATTCAAAATAAAGTTGGCATGTTAATGCTTGCGATTTGTTTATTTAATGTTCTTATTCTTTTGTTGAGGAAAGATACTTTTAGAAGTAATACATTACAATTGTCTAGGTTACTAATATAACCCCCGTTCCCTGAACGGAGACGTTACGTCGGACTGACGTCATGGGGAGCCCAATCACCTCCTCATAGTAAAAAACAAGCCAATGAGAATTGGCCAGTGAGATTTACATGCCGGGCCCCTCCCCCGGCATCCGGGTATAAATAGAGCCAGCATTACTCACTTCATTCATACTTTGCTGAGGAGCCGAAACTGATCTCGGCCGCTCAGCGGTGACTCAGTGCTATGGCAAGGGGACGTAATGTTTCCGTTCCCTCCTTCAGGGAACGGGGGTTACATTAGTAACCTAGACGTTCCCATTCAGTTAGTCACGTTCAACATTACGTCGGACTGACGTCATGGGGTCCCATGGAAAACGCCACGCTACGAGCGACGGGGAAGCAGACGCTGGCAGGCCTAGGCGTGCCACCTGCAAGTGCTACCGCAAATGTCGTAACCCTCCAGCGCCCGGAGCAAGCCCTACAATGTCTTCCATACCAGTGGGATGGAGAGGACAGGGTCTTACTCAGGAGATGGTCAAAGCTGTTGTTCCTTACCTCAGGGGAAGAGTGCTTCGGTGACTCAATTCCCCACGTTTTTCTCAGCCATGACCAAAAACGCCAGGAAAGCGTCCCTCTTGGGGAAGCTACGGAGACCACACCCTGCCCGAAGGGAGGTAACGTGTGGAGCACATATGCACTAACCCGCTGGGCTAAGCCGCCCAGGGAAGACATGGGGAAACCAAACCATGGACCACACACATATGGGATTACCCGCAGGGAATCACAACATATGGGCATCTAGCCCAGTACAAGGACTGACCACTGGGGCATGTACACGAGTACTGGACCTGGCATCTGACGGCCGAAGGATGCAGGAGGAACTCCACAGGGTTCACCAACTGGGGAACTGAACTGAGGAGTAGACAAGCGCTCACATCTCCTCGTGAAAGGAGAATGGCGCAGCAAGCGGACTCCCGTGGCTATCTAGCTGTAGACAGCACATGGGAGGACGCCAGGTCCACTCGGAGGTTATAAAACCTGGCGAATGTGTTCGGTGTCGCCCAGCCTGCAGCTCTGCAGATGTCTGCCAGAGAGGCGCCGCACGCCAATGCCCAGGAGGTAGCAACACCCCGAGTGGAGTGTGCTCTCACCCCTAGGGTGGCACGGCTCGCCTTGGGAATGGTACGCCAAGGCGATGGCATCCACTATCCAGTGGGCCAACCTCTGTTTGGAGACAGCCTTCCTTGCTTCGCAATGCCAACATGGTCATGCTCTCGCAGTGAGAGCATGAACCATCCACCAGCGCTGATTCATTGTGCTGTCTACCCAGACACGTGATACAGCACTCATGGCCGTCAGATGAAGTCAGGAAACGACCGCATCCAGAAACACACGGGCGAAATGACATCTTGAAAAAACACCTTTCTCCCGTGCTGCTCTTTTAGAAGTGTTCTGCGCTGGAACACCGAGGGATGGAATGCCGCTTCGATCTCATTCCACACCAGCACACACGCACACCACCGCTGCTGTGTTGTCTGCCCAGCGAGAGAACAAGAGCTTAAAGAGTAAATCTGAGCAATGAAAATTGCTTTTGTTGGGATCTAGTCCCTGTAGCAATTAAAATTGCTGTTTTCTCTCTTTTAGTTCTTTCTATAGGAAGATGAAAAAAAGTATGCAAAAGCATAGCAAAAGTATGAATGAAGTGAGTATGCCGGCTCTATTTATACCCGGATGCCGGGGGAGGAGCCCGCCATGTAAATCTCACTGGCCAATTCTCATTGGCTTGTTTTTTACTATGTGGAGGTGATTGGGCTCCCAAGCGAGACTCCATGACGTCAGTCCGACGAAACGTCGAACGTGACTGACTGAATGGGAAACTGAGTTACTCCAAAAAAACTAATTGCATTACTTAGTTACTTTTTATGGAAAGTAATGTGATATGTTACTTTTCTCACCTGGGCTTGGCTTACTTCTGTTTTTAATAACAAAAGTTCTATTTTTTGGCAAATGTAAAGGCCCTTTCAAACCAAAAGTGGAATGAAATAGCGTCAGGCTGAAGTAAATGCAAATTCACATCTGTACAGTAGAGGGCGCAGTTCAAACAAACCTTTCAGCTGTGCTGCCATTCTGGATTGTATATTATATTCTCCTTGAAAATCAGAATGTGTTAATTTGTTAATTATATATATATATATATCTGGGGTAGTCATGGCCTAGTGGTGAGGGAGTCGGGCTTGTAATCAGAAGGTTGCCGGTTCGATTCCCATGCCTGCAGGAATTGAAGGTGGGGATTGTGAATAAACAACACGCTCTCCACCTTCGATACCATGACTAAAAATGCCCTTGAGCAAGGCACCTAACCCCTAATTGCTCCCCTTGTAAGTCGCTTTGGATAAAAGCGTCTGCTAAATAATGAAAAAAAATAAAAAAATAAAAAATAAATATATATATATATATATATAATTAACAAATTAACAATCGATTTGCAGCACTTTCTGCCTGTTACACAGCTCTGTTTTATTTTAAATGCTTGTGTGAGTCACCCACCCTCAGTGGGGTATGGCAGCCATAAACACAAAAATAACAAGTTAATTCAGCCGGAGATGATTGGAAATGGGATTTGCTTGCCGGTTAGTAGAAAGAATGAGCTCTTACTGGAGATTTCATCATAACTAAGGTTTCACGAATATACCACACCAAGGTTATCCAAAATAAGGATGCATCTTGTAGGCTACAACAAAAGTACAAGAGAGCAGATAAAAGAAAAAGTAAACAACCATCTGCACATGAATGTAGTATAAACAACAACTCTAAATTAATGGTGATAAATGCAATAATAATATGGCAAGAAACTAAACAATGTTAATGGAAAATTAGCAATAATTCTACCCAAAATATTGTATCTATCAATCTTTACCAAACTCAAACAGACTAATGTGCTTCATGTGCTATCAGAAATTTCCTACTTACCATTTCTGAAATTGTGATTGTGAACTTGTCTCATTGAAGTGCCAATAGTGATTATTGCCTAGTTTTGGGGGAAATCTTGTTAAAGCCAAAATAATGTTTAGCTTCCCATTCATTGATAACAATGTAAAGATTCATTGTGCTAAATAAATCTGGATTCTGGAATTTCGGTCAAATACAGGCTGTGTATAAAATATACAATTTGCGTCAAATGGTTATTCAAATATGCACTACTTTAAAAGGCAAGGCGATGTAGCTGTTGTGGAAAAACGCACAGCAGCAACCGTTCTCATAAAGTTTATTGCCCGCCCAACTCGGAAACTAGGATATCCTAATAATTCCCAACCTTCCCCGACTTGAGAAGCTGTTTATGTCTTATATTAATATCTAAGAAATCCCTAAAGCTCATGAACGTAGCATATGTTCACACTGCAGGCAAAAGTGGGCCAAAAACAATATTGTGACGAGCAGGGCGGGGGAGAGCCGTGAGGGCACGGCGCGAGGCCGGTGACGGGAGTGATAATGAGCTTCAGCTGCGTGGTGCACCGGTCTCGTATCTCTCACGGAGGAGCTCCGGAAGCATAAAAGGGGAGCGACAACAGTGAAGGATGAGAGAGGACCAGGCGTGGAATTTATGTTGTGGTTTATTTTGTTTGTGAGGAACTGCCGCCCTTTTACTTTCGTTTTGTTGATTTGTTTATTAAAATTACGTTGAACATTCGCCAGTTCCTGTCTCCTTCTTCCCGTTCTTAAGAACAGTGTTACACTGGTGCCGAAAACCGGGAGGAAGGAGGTACATGCTGTCGAAGAGCCCTCTCTGCTGCGAGTGGCTGCCCGAGGCGGTGGTGCTGGAGCGAGTGAGCAACCGGTGGGACGGAGAGCTCGCTGCCGTACTCCTGGGATGAGGTGGGATGGCTGCCGACCAGGAGGGAGTGGATGAGTCACCGCCGAGGATTGATTGGGCCGTCCACCGAGCGTCCAGTACCATTGCATGGCTCCGCGAGGAAGAGCCTCTCAGCTAGCTGAGGACCGAGCGGCAGTGTGTCTGGGAACCGGACCAAGAATTTTTTTTTTCCTCTCTCCCCTCTCTCGTCTTTGTCGCTCCTTGTGCTCCCGTCTCCTTTTCTCTTGTCTCGTCTGTCCTTACCTCCAGGTGCTGCAGCCGCTGAGACTGGACCCCGGGGGGGGAGTAAGCGCAGTCTCGGGAGTACCCCCCAGCCTGCGAGGGGTGATGGGGGTATGGGACGAGCCGGGCCGGGGGAGAGCCGTGAGGGAACGGTGCGAGGCCGGTGACGTGAGAGATAACGAGCTTCAGCTGCTCAGCGCACCGGTCTCGTATCTCTCACGGAGGAGCTCCGGAAGCATAAAAGGGGAGTGACGACAGTGAAGGATGAGAGAGGACCAGGCCTGGAATTTTTGTTGTGGTTTATTTTGTTTGTGTGGGCGGCAGTTCCTCATGTTTACTTTTGTTTTATTGTTTGTTTATTAGTTTATTAAAATTACGTTGAACGTTCCCCGGTTCCCGACTCCTTCTTCTTAAGAACCGTGTTACAAATATATATATATATATATATATATATATATATATATATATATATATATATATATATATATATTTTTTTTTTTTTTTTTTTTTTTTTTTTTTTTTTGCTCATATGTTCTTTTGATCTGCTTTTTTTTTTTTTATGACGGACAAAAGTTTCAGAATTCGTGTAAACGTGATTGACACAACTTCAGGTTGTATTTTTTTTTTAACGTGCAAAAATTTCGGACTCGGTGTGTAAAGGACTTGTTTGCAGTGTAAACATAACCTAGCATCGACGGTGTAGAGTTAAACATCGGTTATGTTCAGACTGTCAGTCCAAATCCGATTGTTGTGCATATCTGTTTGAAATCCGATCACGTTTCGCAAGTGTGAATAGCCAAAAATCGTGTGTTACAAATCCTTTGTGAGCTACATTCATATGTGTTTTGAAATCCAATTCAAATCTCATTTCTGCAAATCCATTTCAGTCTGACTGCTCTGATCGGATTTTTCAGGTTTATGTGACTTTCTCATGCCACGTAAAACGGAAATGTCAAATGTTGTTATAGGAAAAATGCTGAAAGTTTCTGCAGAAACAAAAGAATGAACAGAAAATGACAATAAAACATGTTTTGAAACCAGCGGAGATGACAGTACAGAATAAAATGGCGCATACCAGCCATTTCTGTTACAGTAGACCCCCCACATATTGTCAAAATATGACAACATCTGTATTGCAAACCCATCTATGTTGAGGTTGTTGTAGTTTTTGGCATATACCTACCAAACCAATCTCATTGCCATAGAAAACAATATATTCCGGAAACCGAAAGAGCAGGATGGGATACTCAAATCGGATCTGAACAGTTGCAATATACTATGTGGACAGTCAATAATTTAGATCAGATTCTAATAAGATACAGACTAACAGTGTGAATGTAGCCTTAATACGCAGCATATAGCCTAATCCAGATCTTCTCCCGTGACAACTTTGCTGTCAGAATAGAACACAATAATATAGTTTGGGTAGAAATCTCATTCATTTTCTTCTCAAAGAATTATACTTTTAATGGTAACATATAAACCCTTCAAGACAGACCTATGATCTCTGAGGTTCAGTAGAATCCATGAGTCAATGTTCAGCATATTTCCCAAAATTATGTTAGATTGTTGAATTTGCGGTGAAATACTATGCTACTCAGAAAATGTTATGAGAGAATTCTTCCGCAAAACAGCCAGGACGCTAAAACACTGGGTGGCCCAACCCGATCTAACAGGACAATTTTACTTGGTGGCTATTTCGTATGAATTTGTACTATGTGAATAGTATAAAAATTGATTAGCAGGCTCTTATTATTATGATCATATGAAAGCGTATTTTTCGAATTTAACACAAAATAGTTACAAAGTGCCACGAGATTGTGTTGGGTGGCCACTTCCACGCTTAATTACACGAGCAAGAAATTCTTATTCACACATGGTTGCATGTAGCTAGTTAGGAATTCCGGCAGATCACAGAAAAACATCAAACTTGAATTTTAATTTCAGTAACATATCTCAGTATGGGGGTGCCAGGCCTCCCTGCTATCCTTGCCCGTGGTAATTGGTAATGTTGGAAGTCTGTCCAGAATAAATAAACAATATTGGCAGAAAAATAGAAGAGAAAGAGGTGATCTCTTAAATTCAATATTTCTCCATGTGCTTGACAATTTGTCACGCTCAGTATTGAATTTATCATTCACTCCATCAGTATTCATCGTGAATCTTCAGGAACATAAACATTGGCGCCATTCTGCAATTTAAAACAAAATCCTGTCCGACCAGACCATCAGTATGCTGTTGCTGTGGGCCTCTGAAATGAGGAGGCAAAGTTACTATTACTATTAATTTATCATGAATAATGAGCTGCTTTTTGGACCACTGCTTCATAAATCCTTTAAACGCTGCAAGTGTAATGCTGGTCACAGCTCTCAGTGATCATTTCAAGTAATTTCAAGTTCATTCCCATTCAGTTGTGACTGAAACTGATGATGTCTGAGTGTTTGAGTTGTTTACTTTGTAATTAGTCAATGCCTTTCCACCAGTTTGACCCATTCAGATGGGTTTGCGGACTGATTGCGTGCATATGATATAAGCATTATCACAATTATAGTCACAGTGAAAGGGAGATATGAAGCCTAACACAGCGAGTATAACAATAGTTGATGTCCAAAGTATCTGGCTTAGTGCATTCTGAGGGCAACAGGTCCAACGAATACTTGTGAGTCAGGGCAGGCCAACCAATTTGGAATAAAGCACTTGAGGGCAGGTCGAACTCTAGGCATCATAATTCAGACTTGGTCAAATACTTTTTGCTCTCTGAGACTTAGAGCAGTTTTGTCAACATTAACAAGATCAAATTTACTTCAGTGTTAAGGTTTTGGTCATTAAACTTCCTTTATTTTAGAATCTTTCAGCATCTACAACAGTTAATACAAAGTTAAGAATGTTGTATTTATTTATGCAATTTCTACAAACCCTTTTTACATTCCCAGGGTTTTCAGAAACGGAAGTCGTCTCGATGTTGTCGTTGCTCCAAACCCTGATGCATGTTGTCAGCACAGGTGTCAACTTCGAGTACGAAGGTTCGTAGATATCTTTTTATTATTCATATAAACTGAGAGGTCTTTTCAAGCTACAAAGCCAGTTTGGAATGACCCATCTAAACTATCGTGACCTTCACAAAGAAGAGTGACTGAGCTCTTCTCTGCTTTCTGTCCAAGTTGTCCATTATCATTACTACTGCTTGGTGTAAGCGTGCAATGATAGGCCTGAGCTGGTAAATTTGGTACAATGGGATAACAGTGACAGTTCATCAAATTAGTCTATATGTGTAAAGCCTGACAATGTGAGTAGAATAGAAGCACGGCTGTTCCCGTTTCCCATATTGAATGACACATAATATTTTCACATTTTCTCTCGGCAGGTAGATGTTGAATTAAGATTTAACACTGACTGACAGAAGAATTCTCTTTGCTTTTGAAGATCTTCAATAAAAGCCTGCTTTCTCTTTAGTTTCTCTTAAATCAGGCCTTACGGAAAAGAACGTCCTGAAGGAGTTTTTTGTTCTCGACAAACATCTTATCACACATTTGAGGCTGCAATTGGCAGGAAAGTGCACCTTATACGTAACAAAATAATTGCTTTTACTTTAAAATAGTCAAAACCTCTGTTATTGATTTTTTTCTCATGTTTGGCCAAACTTTAACATTTTTCACTGGAGTCAAACTCTCTATGGATTCACTATAGAATGAAATTGCTTCATATAACCGACTGCTAATTCCGCCAATATCAAGGGCTGTCTGCAGGCATGTGGTCACAGTCCAGTAATCAATACGATCTGAATTACAGGGGCTACAAAGAGAATATTTTAAAGCTCTTCGTGGTGGAAAGAGCAAGACCAAAGCATTATAATTCCCAAGCTGTTTCTCTAAACTTTTGTTTGGCTGTCAATGTTTTTTTCAAAAGAGCAATATAGCAAGCAGTTGAAATGGGTACAGCAGTCCAGAATTCAAAATATTTCCATTGTCTTCTCTGTCCCAGACTCAAAGCTCACAAGGTTTGCCAGCTTAAGAACACGAGGCAAATCACAATGGCAAGTGACAAGCCTTAGACTTTGCATTGTTTGTTTGTTTTTTATGTAACGACTGAGACAAATCAGACACGATTATTTGTCATACTTAACAAATAATCTCTAAAAACTCACTCTGAGGTCTGTGGAACCCTCCCCCGTGGACATCATCTGATAGGGTTTTTATGACCATAAAGAATGTGCAGAGAATGTGACTCTGACTTCATTCTTGTTGAGAAGGACAAATAAACCGTTTTAATCCTATATATTCTATATATAATTTCTTCTTGTATTAATGTTTCAGAGTTGCATATTATGACTAACTATAATCACATGGGTAGCACGTTTGGTTTCTCTGGACTCCAATCTTTGCTCCCAACCGTTAATTTACATTCCATTTTGTTAACTCTGACACATCAAGTATAATAAGAATCTAGAAGGTTCTTCTCTCATCCATCCAATATGATGTCTTATGCAAATATCTTGCTAGAGAACAAAGGGTCATAAAAGTTCCCTCCGGAGGAACAAATCCTTATTGGCTCAGTCACCTCCAGAGGGTGTGACATCTTCACACTTTAAAAATCACAGATCACAAGATCATCTTTCTCTTCTTCTTCTGGTACTGAGGAAGCGCTGTTGTGAAGATGGCGCTGAGCTAGAAGTTCTGAAGACCCCCAAGTTTGTGCCAGGCTGCAGCCTTGTCTTTCCATTCACCAAAGATCCTCTGAATCCAACTGGTTCTCTCTCATCAAGACAACATCAAGAAGATTAACGGAGCCTCCACAAAAATTGCATCAGGACAGTTTAATTCAAATGGGAGAGACATGCAAGTATCACACTTAGTGTCATTATTTGATACATCAAGTATCCTTACCCCTTTTAAAGAAGGGCGTGTTGGAACTAAACTGATGGTTTGCTCAAGGCTGTTGATCTGTTGACTTTCAAACAATACTATAACTTGCTTTCCTGTATCCTGCATCAGCTCTCTTTCTCTCTTGGTACATGTATGTATGTGTGTGAATATTAGAGTAGTTTAAGTGTTTAGTCTAGTTAATAAAGTCTTGTGCATGTCACATACGAAGTTGTCTGAGTAGAATAGAAGCACGGCTGTTCCCGTTTCCCATATTGAAACATACGAAGTTGTCTGTGTTTCATGCTCATATACGGGAGTCCCTAATCATGCAGATTTTGACTACATGCTCTGAGTAGTACTGCAGAGTAAGAATGTCATTTCCCATAACCAGGAAATGAACATTTCTTAGAATTAATAAACAATTAACCAAGTGTCCACTGGACAAACAGGTTAATTGACTGTAAAATTGATTTTACTTCGTTAAGTTAATTCTATTAACTGATCCAAATATTTATAATTAATTATAATAAGTTATAATTAATTATTCATATTTCTTTTGAGCTAAATTTGCTACATTTATTTGCGAACATTAACCAGCGTACAGTAAGTGAACTTTTAGATCAGGCAGAATCTGTTGTCTCTAAACAGTTTGCTGGCCTCAATTTCAAATGGACAACCTTGAATGTCAAAATAATGCTACTACTATTTGATGAATTGGCAAAATATCCAGATCCAACTCCAGTTCCCCCCACTTTACATATCCATCCACTGATCTCTAAACATACCCATCTCCACCCCCTGGATCTGGATCCAATTCCTCCCACTTTACATATCCCCAAAATCGTCTCCATCCCCTGGATCTGGATCCTGGATCTCGTGTCAGGTGGCGAGGAGCTACTGTAGAACACTCCAACACTCCCTTGGAATGCGCACTGGAGTTTTATTACAGTTTTTGTATTCATTTGTTTCATCCACCATTCTATATGCTTGAGCTGTTGATGTAAAAATGTAAAAATTAAATGAACACCTGACTACCCTAAGGTAGTCGTGGCCTAATGGTGAGGTTGTTGGGCTTGTAACCTGAAGGTTGCTGGTTCGATTCATATGCCGGCAGGAATTGAAGGTGGGGATTGTGATGTTCATTCACTCTCTCCACCTTTGATACCATGACTAAGGTGCCATTGAGCGAGGCACCTAACCCCTAATTGCTCCCCTTGTAAGTCGCTTTGGATAAAAGTGTCCGCCAAATGAATAAATGTAAATGAAAATGAATAGTAAATGTAGCTACAAGTATTATGTGATTAAATGTCAAAATAACTCCAATATCATGCTCTAGAGTTGTGTGGGTTTGGGGTAAATTACTAACAATCAGCTGTGACATCATAGTCATGTTGCATTGTGGTCTATGGGCCTGCCTGAAGTGTCAAAATCGAGTAGTCAAGGGTCCATCCGTCCAAATTCCCTTGGCCACTTGACGAAGTTGAACGCACTTGAGGATTCCGCTGAGGGGAAGTGCTTAGGAATGTTCGCGAGTGTACGTCCAAAAGTGGAGTTGAACACAGCCCTGGACAACATCTTTTATGAGGTCATCTCTAATGGAACCATTGCAAAAAAGAAGTGATTAATGCTGTTAATCATCTCATTATTCCCCCTCAACAGGACATTTCTCAAGTGTTTATCACATTTCCCCACAGCTCGGTTGCATCTCAATTTCCCAAATCGGTTTGTTACAATATAATCATATTAGGCTAAACAGGACTTTCAGTGCATACTATCATACTATTTTTTCAGCTGTGCAGCAAAGGCAAGTTTTCACCAATTTTAAAGAATATTCAGAATATCCTCAGCATTCAAGGCTTTATTTCAAAAAACACTCACAGCAGTATTCAGCCTTGTGTAGTCAAATATGCTGAACATTCATGTTCTCTGTCAAAAAGACCACCTTGAAGGCAATATTTTGCTGTAAACAACTGCACAGATTTTAACTCTTTTTTTTTTTTTGTCACATCAAAAATTCATCCTGTCAGTTCAAAGAAATGCATTGTAGTTCAAGTTGTATTTGTTTGTAAAATGAACACTGCATAAAAAAAAAAAAAAGATAAAAGAGTTGCTTTTTATAGTTGTGAGAGAATTGGCATGCAAATGGTGATACAACCCTCTGTATTTCTCTGTTTCCCTCTATAAATAGCTGGAGGCTCTTCTAATGTTTCCTCCGTTTGGACAGAGCTCTGATGCTTGGATCTGCACTGAAGCTGGCTGTATCTTGCTTGGCTTCTGTCCGACCATCCGTACTCTGACAATGAATCATCCAGCACTGTCACACTGTGACTGACTCACTGGAGCCAATCACCTGTGATGGATAAACAGGTAATAAAAGGCGAGTTAAAAGAGATCTGAACAGACTCAGTGCCGCCAAATCCTGTGAAAAGACGCAATGCAGCATAAAAGGTGTAATAAAATATGTCAGTGACCCATCTAATGCTTCTTTGGTTTTGTGCATTCAAATCAAATGCAGCTTCAGAGCAGTCTTGAGCGTAGGTTATGTTTCATAATGTATGCTCTTACATTAAAAAGATACAAAATAGGGCCTGAAAGATATCACTAAAGATACTATCATCATACAGTAGTCTGGTTATCTGATTTCATCCAGTCTAAACTATGGTATTAATTGTACATTATTTATTATAGCAACTTCTATAGACAGACATCCAGTTTTAATCATATCATTTCAATGATTAAAAAACCAAAAAACAAATCCATCATTAAGAAACATACACACACATATCAAGAATCTGTGTATGAATCTCAACAACGGTGACATGCTTCATGCTGCAATGCATTCTGGGTGCATGATAAATACTCATCCATGGCTCTCAGAATGCATCGGGGTGTGTGTCTGAAGTGGTTTAGTAGTGATTTGTGTGCAATGTGTTTTTAAAGACTACAGATTATGATTAAAACACTGCTGAATGTCATGCTGTAGAAACATTACTAAAATCAGTAATATCAAATTAACAACATAGATTAGAATGTGGATGAGATCAGTTGATCAGCCCACTACATGATAACATCTTTATCATCAACAAGCAGAAAGCATCATATGATCGCAGTTTCTCTTGCTGTTTGTATAACAAACACAGTTATAGCAGCCATTGAAAAATCTTTCATTAGCTGCGCTTCCATTACTCTTCAAATTGCGAATTGACATTATGTTCAATGGAAGGACGTGAATTTCGGAAAAAAAAAAAAAAAAAAAAATCTCCAAAAAGTTTTTATGCTTGCATGAGGTGGTTTTTCAGGCAATTCGAAAAAGGAATATTATTTCACAAAACTGCAATGGAAACAGTTTTTTCGCATTTACAAGTAATCTGACGTAGTGATTCTTTAAAGATAGTGTGGTGTGTTTGTACAGAAGATGAGACAAGGGGTGCTTTTCTTTTCTTATTTATGCATCTCTTTCCTCAAGCCTCGGCTTCACCCTATAGATGCAACGAGAGGATGTAAGAAAAGAAAACGAGGATGGGGCAGTTGAAAGAAATCTTATTTGAATATTCTTGATCTGGGGACCCTCAAAGTTTGACATCTAATACTAATAGTATTTATCTATTAACAATTAATAATTAACATAATAGAAACTAATGGTATTAGATGTCTATGCATCTGTGCGTTCTCACTCATTGCTCCTCAGGGAGCTTTCTCACTCCTTGTTCCTCACCTCCTTGCGGTGCATTTGTCACATTGTCAGCTGAAGTGCCTGTGTATTCCACTAGAGGGTACTCCACTCCGGATACACAAACTAATACAAACACACACGCACATACACTTTGGACTTCACTCCCCACAATGCACCACACACCCATTCACCCATTTCGGTTTTGCACTACATTTCCCATGAACCCCTCGTACCTGGACTGATTGCACTCGCACCTGAACCACATCACTTACCACATATAAGCACCATTCTCACACTACACCAACTGCGAAGTCTTGATTAGCTTACCACTGTCAATTCTGAGCGTTTATCCCTGAGTGTCGTTTCCCGGTCTTGTTTTCTGCCTGTCTGTTCTGATTATTGATTGTTCACTGCCTACCTTGTTGGATTACTGCTTTGAATTACTTTACTGTTGTTTGCCTCCTGCCTGCCTTCGACCCACCCGCCTGTGTACTAATTACGTTTCTGCCTAACCTTCTCCATACCTGCTTGCCACTGTTTTGATCATTGCCCGTTTGACCACGTTTTTCAATAAAGCTGCATTTGGATCCCATCCTGCTGTCTCCGCGTTGCAGCATTCATGGCCTTCAGGATTTTCTTTGATTGGTTTCCAGGCACAGGCTGGAAAATGGAGGAACAACGGAATGAGGAAGCATCCATTGGAGTATTGGGAAGCATATAGGCCTCCAGAAGCTGTGGCAAATATTACACTCGAAATAAAGCTCTTGGAAAGAAGTGTATTTTGGAAAACTTAGTGAGAGAGGAAACTTACTCATCACGAGAGTTTTAATCACATAACACATTGGTTAATAGAAAAAATGTCATTTCGCAAAAGTTTTTTAATCAACATTTAGAAAACATTGCAAAAGATATGCCCAAATCTGTAATGGAAACATGGCTATTGAAAAGTCTAACTAATGCAAACACTGATCACCATAATGGCGACATCAAACCAAACTAATATTTTCAATAAAACATCAACATCTAAACCTCTGTTAATCGCAATAAGAACTTTTGTACATGTATGACGAAAGTCAATCTGGTTTATAATAAGTGAATATGGTAATGCGGTTTTTTGAGTTGTTTAATGATGCTGGAGCTTAATGTCAAACAAAGGTTGGGTTTTCACTTTCAACCAAAAGTCCACATCCGATTCCCAATGGGAAGCTTCCTTTATCTTTATAAGAATGTTTGGTGATTATGTTCTAACAATGTTATCACTAAAAATTTTTAGATTTTTTTTTTGAGAATGTCATCCTACCTTTCAGAAAGACATTATGGGAACAAAAATAAAACTTGCCATTGAAAACATTCCTGGAACATCAACAAATTCTAATCGGTAACACTTTATTTTGACGGTCCCTCAGACATTCTACTGACTATAAGTAACTTTGCAAATACATGTCAACTTATTCTACTAACCCAAACCTAACAGTCTACTAATACTCTGAGAGTTGGTTGACATGTAGTTGCTTATAGTTAGTAGAATGTCTAAAGTAAACTATTGAAATAAAGTGTAACCCAATTATTTCTGCTATTGCAATTTATGCCTTTAGTTTTATGCAGTCTGTGTAGATTTTGGATTTGAATGAATGCACAGTCCTTCACATCAACAAAAGATGGAAAGTATTACCTTTGTTTTAAAGTTGAAGAGCCTTTCCAAACAAGCCTACAGTGTTTTAAAATAAGACTGGTACTTTTGTTTTGGGGAAATTCCACTAAAAAATAAAACAAATGAGTAAAACAAACAGTTTAAAATAAAAAGGTTGAGCTTCAAATAATCCTTATCCGTAAGTTGTAAATGTCCCTTCATGCTCTATTTGTATCCACCGGGAAAATAATGTAACACTTGGTATTTTAATACGATGTTGCTATCATAAGAATATTTATACAAGACTGCTCTTTTCAGTTAGCTGTGTTCTATTCCTCCTGATTATTTTCTTCTTATTTTGTTGTAAAGACAACAGATACTGCACAGTTGTGGTCTGCTCTTCCATTTAATAAACAACATAACCCATGAATAACTCACTTGAATGTTTGTTATTGTTCTTGCTCTTGTTCTTGTTTCATTTTTCGCTACAAATCCTTGACATAGGGACTTAAAAAATACTGTATGTTACATAATATAGACATACACATGTTACTACAGTAATATTTAAAATATCCATAATATTGCTGCAGAAAGACTCCTCTGAGCTGTTGAGGATATTCATGTTAAAATATGTCACTTCAAGTTGCTTTTGGGTTAAAACAGCCCAAACATACATTTTAAACTTTCCTTTTGATGTTTGAGGAGTGAGAAGGTCACCTCATTGTACCAAGTTTTTGAAAACGCTTATTGCATTCATAGAAGGGATAGTTAAAGGATTAGTTCACTTTCAAATTAAAATTGCCTGGTAATTTACTCACGCACATGTCATCCAAAATGTTCGTGTCTTTCTTTCTTCAGTTGAAAAGAAATTACGGTTTTTGAAGAAAACATTCCAGGAGTTTTGTCCATATAGTGGATTTCAACAGGGTTCAATGGGTTCAAGGTCCACATTTCAGTTTCAGTGGAGTTTTAAAGGGCTCTGCACAATCCTAGACGAGGAATAAGGGTCTTATCTTGTGAAATAATAGGTCATTTTCTAAAAAATAACAAATACTCATCTTGCGCTAGCTCTCTTGTACTTGTAGAATTCCAAAAGTTTGAAATAAATATAATAAATATTCTAGTGCAAGTATATAATTAGTTCAAAATTAACTTGTGGAGGGCAGTAATACGCTTAGCAGCGTCTACACTGCCGGAATTCTACAAGAATAAGAAGAAAAAGAGAGATAGTGTAAGACCAGCATTTGTGGTTAAAAAGTAAATATTAGTTTTCACATAGTTTGCTGATAAACTGCTTTTAGATCTTTGTTTCAGTTGTTTCTATGATGTACTGAAGAATTACAAGCACTTAATACATTTCAAAGGCTTTTATTGACAATTACATGACATTTGTGCAAAGAGTCAGTATTTGCAGTGTTGGCCGTTCTTTTTCAGGACCTCTGCAATTCGACTGGGCATGCTCTCATCAACCTCTGGGCCAAATCCTGATAGCAATAACTGATAGCAACCCATTCTTTCATAATCACTTCTTGGAGTTTGTCAGAATTAGTGGGTTTTTGTTTGTCCACCCGCCTCTTGAGGATTGACTCACAAATTAAGATCTGGGGAGTTTCCAGGCCATGGACCCAAAATTTCAACGTTCTGGTCCCCGAGCCACTTAGTTATCACTTTTGCCTTATGGCACGGTGCTCCATCGTGCTGGAAAATGCATTGTTCTTCACGAAACTGTTGTTGGATTGTTGGAAGAAGTTGCTGTTGGAGGGTGTTTTGGTACCATTCTTTAGTCATGGCTGTGTTTTTGGGCAGAATTGTGACTGAGCCTACTCTCTTGGATGAGAAGCAACCCCACACATGAATGGTCTCAGGATGCTTTACTGTTAACATGACACAGGACTGATGGTAGCACTCACCTTTTCTTCTCTTGACAAGCCTTTTTTCCAGATGCCCCAAACAATTGGAAAGGGGCTTCATCGGAGAATATGACTTTGCCCCAGTCCTCAGCAGTCCATTCACAATACTTTCTGCAGAAGATCAATCTGTCCCTGATGTTTTTTTGGAAAGAAGTGTAAGGACCACCCGTCAGCCCAATGGCGGAATCTGATGGCCTTGGCGAAGGTATAATGCGTGTATGTCTTTTCAGCACCCGCGTTAAGTTCACATAAATTTTTAGGATTTAGTTTAATCTGACTCCAATTGAAAACGATCTCTAATTGGTAATGTTTCTGATGTAACATTAATAGCTGATCGCGCGATTAAATATGAATTCATTTAGATCTTTGATTCTTTAATTTCTCTTAATTTCAATTATCCTTTCATCAGGGCATAGCATCGCTCAAAAGCTATATACAGCCGTTAATACACTTTACGATCACAACCTCGTTAGTTTAGAATCAAAACAGAGGAATATAGCATTTACTAAAAAACACAAATTATGGAATTGCCTCATGCTTACACAAAAGTGCCGTCCGTTTTAGTCACGATACTATAACATGTTAAGTCATAATAGTCAGAAATCAAAATCTTAATAATGTGCGACACGCTCCTTTTATTAAGATTTCAGTATGATCTACCTCAACACTAGAATTGCGGAAATGTCGAAAGCCACTTAATCTACCGGTGATAATGATTTCAGACGAATTCAAATTAAATCAAGATGTAACAATTTATTTATCAGGTAAAAATGTATCAATGCCAATTACATAAATACACAATTGTAAACCAATTCAAATATAATAAATACATAAGATGCAGGGTGAAAAACACTCATCACCTCTATGTGGGGGGTCTCTCTACAGAATGTCCCCTCTTGCTGCTATCTTGCTGTCTTTTCTCCTAAATACCCAGACCAGAACAAAAGGATTGTAAATATTTATTGCCCCAACACCTGGTTTCGGGGGAGAGGAGAAGGTTTCCTTGAAGAAACACATCCCAGAAAAGAGAAACAGAATTCTCCTAAGTTTTCAATCTTTTTCATAATACTAGTGACTGCTGTGAAACTGAGACCATTTTTCCAATCACTCTGAGACATTTAAAATGATACTAAACATTGGAAAATAATAGATTCACAAGATACATCATAAATAGTACATATGCTTTCTTAGAGAACTTCAGTGACTTGAATCAGAGGGGAGGTAGGGAGTGGAGGGAGGGGGGCTGGTCACATAGATGAGTGAGGGCAGTTTGGGCAGGGTGTTGTCCTATTCCTTTGAAATCTTCTTTCCAGATGAGTTTTATTGCTTTATTGAAGGATGCTTGATCTCAGCTTTTATCTTCGCAGGAAAATCAAACCTTACAGAAGTGGCTTCTTTGCTGCCCTTCTTGACACCAGGCCATCTTCCAAAAGTCTTCGCCTCACTGTGCATGCAGATGCGCTCACACCTGCCTGCTGCCATTCCTGAGCAAGCTCTGCACTGGTGGCACTCCCTGAAGCCTTCTTTACAAGAATTGAACCTCTTTCCTTGAAGTTGCTGATGATCCTATAAATTGTTGATTTTGGTGCAATCTTAGTAGCCACAATATCCTTGCCTGTGAAGCCATTTTTATGCAACGCAATGATGGCTGCACGCGTTTCTTTGCAGGTCACCATGGTTAACAATGGAAGAACAATGATTTCAAGCATCACCCTCCTTTTAATATGTCAAGTCTGCCATTCTAACCCAATCAGCCTGACATAATGATCTCCAGCCTTGTGCTCGTCAACATTCTCACCTGAGTTAACGAGACAATTACGGAAATGATCTCAGCAGGTCCTTTAATGACAGCAATGAAATGCAGTGGAAAGGTTTTTTTGGGATTAAGTTAATTTTCATGGCAAAGAAGGACTATGCAATTCATCTGATCACTCTTCATAACATTCTGGAGTATATGCAAATTGCTATTATAAAAACTTAAGCAGCAACTTTTCTAATTTCCAATAATTATGTAATTCTCAAAACCTTTGGCCACGACTGTATATTTTATTCGTTTCGCTAGATAAGACCCTTATTCCTCATCTGGGATCGTGTAGATCCCTTTGAAGCTGCACTGAAACTGCAATTTCAACCTTAAACCTGTTGAACCCTGTTGAAGTCCAGTATATAGAGAAAAATCCTGGAATGTTTTCCTCAATAACCTTAATTTCTTTTCTACTGAAGAAAGAAAGACATAGACATCTCTCCAAATTATCAGGAAATGAACTGAACCTTTAACCATTTTTTTTTTGTTTGTTTGTTTGTTTGTTTGTTTTTTGGACCCACCAGCTGAGCTTTGCTGTTGTATAGCTATTGGTACTGGTTGGGTATAAAAAGAAAAAAAATCTTCTTTTATAGCTGTGCTTTAGTCTAATGTACAGCTGAAATGTCTGCAAGGTCATTTAAAGAAAAGCAAAAGATAAAACATAGAGAAGCAAAAACAAAAAAATAAAAAATAAAATAAAACTTGATTTAAGTGTCACTCAAATGAATGTAAAATTCAAACTGGCACGCTTGATTATACACCAACCACAATCAAAACAACTCTTCCATAGCTCAGTTTTATATGCACATATATTATACACTGATTACTGAAATATTTTAAACACAGTTAAGCTTTTACTACACCTGGCAAAGGCAGATTAAAGTGATCATCTATAAATGTTTCTTGCTATAAAATCCATAAAACACGCCGTTTCCCATAAAATGAAAGCATACAATGACCAGGCGCTGGATTCTCCAAATATTCCAAGATTTGTTTTTGGAAGGCCTATGCATTGCTCATGTTTCTCATGTCTCTTATGGAGTATCTCTGAGAATGATCATGTTGGTGGTAGACAAAATGACAAAAGTGTACAGATATTTACAAAATATTTATGTCTTAGAGGAGGAGTACAGCAAACTGAATGCCGGAGCCAGGAGCTCAAACTGCTTGTATTTGTGTGGTGGCAGTATTGTGAACTATAAGCCATCCTGTTTTCTTGCTTTGAAGTGCCTCCCTTTGCATTTGAGCAGATAGTCAGCAAACGCAGTTCACCAGAAAATGCTGCTCTGTATAATGCATCTCTTTCATGTCACTAACAACATTGATTTTTTTCAGTCTTTGTTACAAAGCATTGAAGATATAAGCCTCATTGAGCAGGAATACTAATAAGATGTTTCATCTGCTTTCTTGGGAAGCTGGTGGACAATCCACCACAGTCCAAAAATCCATGCGATTCACCGAAGTACCAGGTAATGTAAGACATCAATGTATTTTGATAACATCCTCCATTAGATTCAGCTTCAGTTACGATATTTCCACATTTGTGGCAAGGGTCCAACAATGACATACAGCAGGTACCAAATGCAAGTACAAATTGGTTCTGAAGAGTAAATAAAATGTATTTACTGTCTCATCATTGACAGTAAGATGCCTAAATTGTATTTTCTCTTCAGAACTCCATGTGATGTCAACTTTTCATCGCCACTAACAATACACACAAACAGAAATAAAATAAACGATGTCACACATTGCAATTTGTTTTTACAACTTTCACAGAGATGAAGACTAAGATGTGTTCAAAATCACCCCCTATACCCTCACTATTCCCTACTTGATGGAGTGAATGAAAACGAGTGCGCTGGAAGGGCTGCTGCTTTGTGCTTGCCGTTTAATAATCATTTGAAACTTAGCAAACTGGCAGCTCCAGTCATAATGAAAAGATTCATCTCGATCCTCTGTCGTGGAAACTAGTCTAAACCTTAATTAAACAATTTAATAATCAATTAATTGGAATTTATACCAGTATGAAATGACGTTGTACCCACATTGGACCAGCGGTTTGGGAAATGAATGGATGGATGGATGGATGGATGGATGGATGGATGGATGGATGGATGGATGATTCACATGCGGGCGGTTTGTTTGCGGTTTGTTTGTCTCTTATGCTCAGCAAGGCTGCATTTATTTGATAAATGCAGTAAAAACAGTAGGTTAATATTGTGCAATAATATTACAATTTAAAATAACTTTTTAATTTAAATATTTTATAAATATATAATAAATATTTTTATAAAAATAATATATATAAAATATTCCCACAGGGGATAAATATTTGTAATATTTTGTATATATAAATATATATACATATATATATATATATATATATATATATATATATATATATATATATATATATATTATATATATATATATATATTATATATATATACATTATATATATATAAATATATATATATATATATATATATATATATATATATATATATATATATATATATATTTTTTTTTTTTTGGTCATAAAAATTATATTTGGTAACTTAAAAATGCAGAACGTTTTCTGTCAGGGTTGTGTTTAGTGGCAGGGTTAGGGCATTTGATATACAGTTTGTGCAGTATAAAAATCATTACATATATATATATACATATATTTCACTGCAGTTCCCAGCTAAATTGAACACTAGTGGCACTAAAACCAACAAATTTAATTTATTTTTCATACATCTTATAATTAAAGGGGCAGATTATCAATTAACAAAGACTTGGCATAGTATATTTTTTTCATATGTTTGATTTTTCTGACAGTAAACTTTTTCGGTTGCTCACCTGGTACAATCCTGTGAAACTTGAGTCACGACTAAAGAGCTTAAAGATAAAGCAAGCTTAAATGGTCGCTTCAGCAAGTGCTTGCTTTTTACACTATTGGTTAGGTTTAGAGCAGGGCTCAGGTCTACATTATGTTCAAATTTAACTTTTAGCGCCAGTCACCAGACATTTCGATTTAAAAGTGTCGCTAAACGTGCAAGAAACAACAATTTTGTCACAGCAGGTATGTTTTTGCACTGAGCCTGGGTTTGAATTATTTCTTTACTGCGCTCTTTTTGGAGAAATATCAAAATTTTGCTTTTCCAATGACTTCACACTGGGCATTAGCATAATATATCAATTTTTGCAAAGAAAGCGCTATTGTGTCTCGGTCTAGTGTGTCCTCGCATGTCTAGGCCTTGACATTACATTGCTACAGGCCTGCCAAAAAAAAATAAAAAATGAAATACATAAATAAAATACACAATAGATAAACTTAATGTCCTGGAAAAAAGGTTTCACGAGTTTGTTTTGCAGGCTTTTCTTGGTCTATTTGAGGTCCAACTGCCCTCTAAAGATAAGCCTCCTTGCAAGTGGAACAGAAGCATGTACCTGCAACTCTGAAGGACATAATGCATCATTTCATCGTACAATTGAGCTCCACTTGTCTTCAGGAGATAAGTAATGAGCATGGTGCATTAGGCAGTGAAGTCATATCCAACCAGCAGAACAGACATGGTCTTACCTGAAAGGAGTTTGGCTCATTTCCTCTCTCTCAGCAAAACAACCCATCTCTGTCTCTCTCTCTTAGTGAGAAGTAAGTCTATTAATGGAATAATTTACCCCCAAAAAAAACTTTGTCTAGTTTTGATGGTTGTTATTTTACAATGCAATTACAATGAATGGGGAATTGAGCTTTCAAGTATCGAAAAGAATGCAGATGCACCACAAAGGCACGGCAAAAGTAGTCAGAACTGCATCAAAACAACAATTCGATGTCTTTTTTTTTTTTTTTTTCAGTGAACTGTTCCTTTAAAAGCAAATTCGCATTCAGAATACTTTTGCGGTCATTTACCCCTGTAAACATTTGAACCCCAGCTCTTGCAACCTCTTTTATGGATGCGAATTACTTTATGAACCCCCATGAAATCAGCATTAGTGAGACTCTGATCTCTTTCCCTGTTATTTTTCTCTCTCATTTCTTCTCCAGTTCTATCTGTCACACTTGTCTGGCAGCATGGTGATTCTGAATAATGCTGAATAATTCTCCTTCTGCTATTTCCTGCAGCAAGCTCGAGGGCCCGGCGTTCCGTTCTATTACTTTTCTTCTCAGTGTCTTTCACGTCTGCTACTGTGCAAGCCTCCAGGATCAAACATTTCACCATGGGTTTATTCTCCCGGTTATATCCAGGGGAATAGAAGCCCTCTGATCTACTGTCATTTGTGTGTGTAATATGAACATGGTGTGAATGCCTTTTTCAAAACTATTTTATTCTTCACTCAAGTGAATTAAATTCTGGCTATGCTTTTAACTTGTAGTTTTAGACACTAAAGGGTTTTTCACATTGCGCTTAACCCTGGGTTATCGTCATTCTAAACATCGCTTTTAACCCCAGGTAAAAGAACGTTTCATGCTTGTAATTTAGAAGCGGGGTTAGCACCCCTTTTTACCCGGGGTTATGAAAGCACTGTTTAGCACTGTTTGCGTGGTGTTAACCCCGTATTGTGTTGCCAAACTTGTAGAGTGTGAAACGATGCAATGCTGCAACATAGCAACTGCGTAGCAACCAGCAACCAATAGCATGCCTCGTATTCACGTGCTTTGGCCAGTCACAGAAACATTGCACATTTTATAAACAGTAGTTTCAGCATTTGAAAACATGACAATTGACCCTTTGCAACCCCCCCCCCCCCCCCCCCCCCCCCTTAGTTATTTTTGCTATGTCTGAGAAGTCATGCGCTCTCACGCCACACATCATGTTCTCACACAGTGAAAAATACAATGCGTCGACAGACAAGACAGAGCAGGTTACTTTTGATATGAAACAGTTTCATATTTAAAATAGTAAGTTTTTAAAGAAGTTTAAACAATAAATAGCGTATAGTATGTCTTTAATGTGTCATGACAGATCGTTGTAGCTCCTTCAAGCGGCTCGTGAACCGATCATCTCTTCATACTAGTTCATTTATAGCATCAAATAAACATGAATGAACGTCAGAAGGAATGTTGTTTCAACTGCAGAAAACACAATTTTTCAAGTTCAAGTTCACCAACATTAATCTACTAACTCCCCTGACTACTTTGTCGGACAAAATGCGGATTCATGTTATGATTGGTTAGTTCGCCTGTCAATCAAACTGTTTGCGAAGGGTCAGTTGGAGTGACAAAGAGTTTCAATCTTACAGGATGAACTTGATAGTACAGTCAGCAATATAAAATATGTGGATGTGCAATGCTAGAGCTCTTATGAAAGCATATTGCGTGCAGTGTTCGTCCAATCAATAACACTGACACCATATATATACAAATAAGGACCAGGGCTTCGGAACAGTGTGACACATCAGTTTATGAATACCCAGTATTAATTGTTCACCATGGGTAAATTATGAGCAATCATAATTCAAGCTAACCCAGTATTCCGTTTACCAAGGGTTTAGAATGACCCAGGGTTAACCATTTGCAGATAGGAGTTTTACTTACTCAAACATGTTCTAAGGGCAGAAAGGAAAATGATTGGTTTACAGATTCAACCAATGAAATTGAAGCAGAGTAGAGGTGGGGCGGGGTCAAGCCATTTGAAATTTTAGAGGGAACACTTCAAACGGATGCTACTCGGAGAGCGGATCTAATGTAAGGTAAGTGAATTTTGTTATAAATTTGATTAAAATTCAGATAATTGATAAACATTAAAATGCAAAGAAACACTCCTTATATCCTTATAGTTCCCCAATTATCTTCGTACACTTTATAGGCTGTTTATCTCAGAATTTTAACAAAATATATTGTAAATTCACTTAACTTACAAAACCCGCGATGTTCAATCAACATTTGATAACGAATCAGTAGAATCCCGCCCAATTTAAAAAAAAAAACTTGATCCCGCCTCTGTTTCAATTTCATTGGTTGAATCTGTAAACCAATCATTTTCCTTTCTGCCCGTAGAACATGTTTGAGTAAGTAAAACTCCTATCTGCTAACCGTTTCAAGTGTTAAAAGCCCTCAAGGGTTGTTTTTTTTTTTTTTTTGGTGTGCTGGTTTGGTGTCAATGGCATGGTTGAGAATGTTGGGGAAAGTATGATGGAAGAAACTGCAGAAAAGAGGAAGATTTTTGGTAAATAACTTCAGTTTTGGTTTGTTCCTCACAGCTATCATGTGAATTCAGAAGACTTAAAATATACACTTTAAAAATTGTTTTAAATAAGTTGAATGAATGAAATATGTTTAAGACCAAATTTGACCAGTGATTTTGTTTATTATTCTGCCAACAAAAATGCACTGTGACCAATTCTCCACCTTTGAGTGCTGCCAAGAAACACATATTAAAAGCATGTAATAAACACTGAATAACTTTTAATTAATTCTCTCCAACGTCATTCAGGAAATTTCAGTTCCTGCTCACGAGTCATCAGTCACCACTCAAGTGATATGTGAGAAAACACTCCAGGTGTAAAAGAACCCATTCCTTGCTTAGAGGCTTTTCAAAGTTAGTTTTCGTCTATTTCCCACAAATATTCCTATTAGGAATTCTACAAACAGATAGGCGATGTGGTATTGACACAAATTACATTTGGCACTTGCGCAATATATATTCTCTTTCATATCAGCAAATCAGCACTGTTGGGTTGATTATGAACGATTATCAAACCAAAGTTGCTCAACAGTCTCAACTCATCATTTGGGTTAAAATAGCCCAAAGTTATAATGCATAGAGTACATCGAGTACTTGAATTTCATATAGTTTGAGTAATTAGAATGAGGGAAGCAAGGCTGCGGTTAATTGTGCGAAAGGTGGATTAAACTCATTTAGTGCTAAAGGGAACTAAGCCATAAGAAGTTGGATCAAATAATCGGAGGAAAGTAGTTACACTGAAGAACAGAAACAAGGGAACTAATTAAAGAACAGACATATGACAACATAGACGATAGCTTACTTAAAAGGCTGAAAGACTGAGGAATTTTCCTTGATCTTTTGAGATAAAAGTCTGATATACCTTGAAATCATGGTGCAACTTTCAGACCATTCCAAGCAGAGCTTACCCAGTCAAAATGACAAAAAACTATTGAAACTATACTGCAGAAATAGCTTGTTCCAAACACTTGTTTCCTAACCCCCATAATATCGAAACAAATGACTACCATTATTTACACTTAAAACTTGGCATCCGTGAAGAAAATATGCATAAAGTAAGAGAGGAATGATTATTTCTACAGGATCTAATGGTAAGAATACAATTTGGTAGCACCTACAACTCTGCAGAATCCCACTATTGTGAAATAAGTGACTGTAGTTTATCAGTCACAAAATGTCTGATCATTTCAGCCGCATCTTAATATGACTTTTTGGAGCATATAGCACTATTTCACAAACAAAATCAACATGTTTTAAGGGGATAGCACTAACTAAATAATTAAATAACTTTAATAGTCAGAGAGAGGGTAGATGCTTTTCGTGATAAAATAACTTCTGTAAAACTCAACTAACATTGTAATGTGGAAAATAATAACTGATAATAATACAGTATGATATAGTCTCTTTAAAAAAAAGTGATGGGGCCCAAAGCAATATTTAGCCAGGGGGCACTGAATTCTTCACAGCCCTATTGGGAAGTGCAACTTTAAATCAAAGGAAACTGTTCGGAAGTTTCAGAGCATGAACAAGTGTTAAATAAAAACAAAAAAAGAGAGGAGGAAAATAGCAAGATCTCAGGATGTAGACATTTCCTACAGCAGTGACATCTTGATGGAACTCTAGCTCCCTGTAGGGCAGATTTCTAGTATATGATTTATGGTTGGCCCAGTACTTTTGTCAAGCTGATAATACCACCCACATCTATGTTGTTAGATTTCCACAGTCCATCTCTCTGATGGATCGCAAGTGCACCTAAAGATTGTTGCCTTCTGTCTGCACGCTTGGAATAAAACAATCCAGGAGCAACTAGGGGCACAGAATCCATTAGAGCTGCATCAGGATCCCGTGTCCCTCTGCACATCTAACATGGTTATATTTCATGTCTGTGTCTTGAGCGAGAGAAACCGTCCTCTCTGATTGTGGAGAAAATGCTGCGTCGGCTGTTCTCACTTGACACATGACTATCAGGCTCAGGGCAGCGGAGACAAATCTTCATGACAATGTGAGAAATATTTGTCCAGTACTGAGAATTGCACCACTTTTTTCCTTTTGTTGGTTTCAAACATCTACTTTAAAACATATTCAGTTAATAAGTAAGTAAGTAAGATTTTAATAACATCATTTAACACACTTTCTGTTGGTCAAAACAGAAGTTTCCCAAATGATTTTGCATTTGTTTATTATTAAGATGTAGCTGAAAATCTAATAAAAGGCCTATAATGCATTTTAAATACATATTTGTGTTTACTTTAGGTATTATACCATTTTGCAAACATTTCTCAGATCAGTGTTGATAAAGCGAATCTTCTTGAGGTTCTCTCAGAGTTTTGAACAGACATTCTTCCAGTAACTTTAATAAAATGTTTGATCAAAGTTATCTTGTCTTTAATAACGCTATCAAACATTAACACGAAAAGAGTTATTTATATATTTTTCATGGAATGTTTTTCTGAAACATTAGTTGGATGTTATAAAGGGACTAGATGTAGAATTCAGAAATCCTGTTAAATGAACTCCAGCCAGCAACGTATTGCTAGTTTTACCTCATTTACGGCAGCAGATGAGATGCATGGACATTCATTGTTGTTATTTTAACATTATATTTAGTTTTTACCCCATTGGTAAGACACAAATATGGACATGTCCACATTCAAGCATTTCATTGTGACGAGCAGGGCGGGCGAGAGCCATGAGGGAACGGCACGAGGCTGGTGACGCGAGCGATAATGGGCACCAGCTGCGCACTGCACCGGTCTCGTATCTCTCACGGAGGAGCTCTGGAAGCATAAAAAAGGAGAAACAACAGTGAAGGACGAAAGAGGACCAGGCCTAGATTTTATTCATTTTTTTTTTTTACATTCAACATAACTTTATAAATAAATAAACAAACAAACAACAAGATGAAAGTGTCGCTCCTGTTGTCGCTCCTCTTTTATGCTTCTGGAGCTCCTCCGTGAGAGATACGAGACCGGTGCAGTGCGCAGCTGACTCTCATTATCAATAGCGTCGTTACCTCACGGCTCTCGCCTGCCCTGCTCGTCACATTCATGCTTACATAGCTCGCCCTTTTACAGCAGATTTAGTTCATACGCAACTGGCAGTCGTGAACTAAATTTGTCATGGCTTAATTTAAAAATAACAAGGAACGCTATGTTTTTTTGTTTTTTTTTAATAAAATTAAGCGGTGCAAAAAGTATGATATTATGCTTTGGAGTGTAGTAAAGGAGAAGTAAAGTTTAACAAAATAAAAGTACTCCAATAAAGTAGAAATATTTGATAAGTAAAAATACTTTATTACTGTCCACCACTGCTGCTAACACTTTATTTTGACGGTCCCTCAACTACAATCAGTATGTCAACTAACAGGAAAAAATGAAACCTCAATATTTAGTTTTCCAAAAACTCAAATGCTATCAATCTAAAATAAATCTCCTAAAATATATTTTATGCATAAAACTGTTAGCCCTTTTTCACAAATACTGTACAGTGTCTGTAGCACATGAGCAATGCACATTTACCGCATTTCAACACCCACGTTACCAAGTTAGACCATTCAAACTGTAGAGTTGACAAAAAGTAGAGGTAGAGTAGAGTAGAGTTTTGGCACTATAAACCTATTCATCAACATGAGACTTTGCAATAGACTTTTATGAAGCAACATTAAATAATAGAGAAAACTGGGAAAATGGAGAAAGATATCTATTGGATCTCATGCAAGTTAAACAGTCACACAAACGTTCTATTCAGTAAATATGACATAATCCAAATAACTGAATCTGTTTTTAACAACAAGTGGGGGTTCTGTTACATGTAAATGAATTACAGTAGTATTTTTACAGTCATGTTCCCCATATACATACTCATTACATACTTATCACACACATATATAAGTACATATGCAATATATATGTACTAAATACATACCATGTACTTATTACAGTTATTAACCCTGTAGTTGCCGCATGTGAAATAAAAGTACAACCTGAACTACCACTTGAACGTAAATGTGATCCACCTCCTTGTGTAAATTAGATTTTATTACAATCAAGGTAGTGTTTTCAAATTGTATAATTTATAATGAATAATCAGAACCTCAGATTACAATTCTTATACATTTACTACACAGTACATTTTAATACTTCAAGTTTTTATAATACAACCAGAATAAATTGGCATGTGCAAACTAGCCTTCAGCAAAGTAAATCAAGTATGCTTAAAAATATCAAATTGTCCTCTTTGTCTTTTCCACAAGTGAATTACTTCTGTTTTAAAGTCATAAACACCTCATCAAAACCTTACCAAAACAGATAATGCTCTAATACGAGAATTAACTGTTACCGCAACTCTCCTCCAGCGGTTATGACCCTCCATGATAATGGGTCTTGTTTAGATAATGATTTGAAATTAAATGAAAGAATGCTTTGTTGTTCTGTCACATTGATTGAAAATTGCAGGTAAACACACAACGAGCTGTTAGCCTGGGGGATGGATGGAAAAAAAATGTGTGCACAAACAAACTCTAGCTTGATAAAAACCCCAATCCAGAGTGAATTAGGATATGTTTATCCCTGACTGTCTCATTTCTGTGATATGAAATAAATAAGTAAACAAGAATCCTTTTGCAGAGACCTGTCACAAAAGCTTTACGATTAGGGAGGGATGAGGGCACACTATGACATGCCGTCTGATAACAATGACAGAGTGAAATGGAAATTTTTACTTTCCTTCCCTCAGAGAAAGTAAGAAAAGAGAAGGTAGAAGGGAGAAAACATCAGGTTCATTTTTTGACATTTCGTACCCAAACCTGTCTATTGCTTTGTGCTGAAGTGACTTTTCTAGACGAAAATGCTAGCGTATGGACACATACCAAATATACACCTAACTCGTCTTAAACGCTATCTCGCCGTTCAAACGCCCACGCGCAGAAAAGGCTCTAAACCCCAACGGCAGCATCATAAAGTTATCTTCAGTCAAACACATGTGAGGATTGGAATACCGGATGTTTCTCTCTCTCTCTCTCTCTCTCTCTCTCTCTCTCTTCTAACAGCTGATGATTTCTACCTCAGTAACCTGTGACAAACCATTAAAGGGCTTTTAGCCTGTAATGTCATTGCAGTCATCACTTGCTCACTCACTCACTAAAAATTCCAGCAGGAAACAATGCATAAAATACAAAATCAAATATCTCAAAAGTAATTTCAGAGCAGCTAAGGCTTTGTAACCCAGCTGGGCAGGATTTAGGAGCTGAAGTGTGGTTAATGGAATGATGAATGGTGTGCCAGGTATTATTTTCAAACAAGCATATGGCTATCTATTAAATATTAATGTATTCCATTTTTACTATAGAACTGCAGTTAGAAGGGTAATTCTCTTACGCAGGTCACAGTGCAGTGGAGGCGGAACTCAATCAACCCGTATTTCTCAACAAGTGACAAATTCTTACTGAAAGGTTTGCTCCCTGTCCCAGATTGCACCGCTCTGTTTGGCCCTGTTTACACCTGGTATTAAGATGCATTTTGGTCGAATGGATCACAAGTGGATAATGCCAAAAACACATGTATAAACGGGGTATAAAAAGTTTTGAGCTCGTCCACTTTCAACCATTTCCGGAGGTAGTCAAAAACTCATGTGGTCGAATGCGTTTGAGCAGCGCAAAACTCTCCGCCTACTGACCCAATGCATAAACATTATGGGAAGCGTGCTAGCACTCCTTAAAATGTGAATAAAAATAAATAAATGAAAAATTTTGGTCCCCCAATATTCAATACATGGTTACAGCCTTGGCTTAAAATACTGTAAGTACACAACTATACATTGCAAAAATAAATCAAGTTTATATGAAGCGTATATATATGGCCAAAAGGGATGTCCAGAGAAGGTATTTGTTTTTAGTAACCCTACTGTAATAACAGGGGTGCGGGACAACGCAGGTATAGATCCAAGTGCAGGCTTTAAGTGGAGGAGTGGTCACATGGGCAATGGTGAAACAACAGCCGACAGGTATGGAAGAGGATAGACAGAATTGTGGTCAGTTGGCAGGCAACAATGTCGCGGCAGGCAGCAGGTTAACACAGTCCAGTAAACCAAAGCAAACAGTCCAAAAGGCAGGCAAAGAACAATCATCAACGGTAGAAAACAGACAGGACCACAACAGGGAGACAAGACAGGTATAAACGCTGAGAATTGTGACCATAGGAAAACAAGACCTCGCCCTGTGTGCAGATCACAGGGGATCTTAAATAGTCAGGATAATAACCTACAGCTACCAGAGGTGATTAGTGACTAGGTGCGGGGCTTCTGGGAAATGTAGTGCCAGTGTGTGAGTGAGAGTGTGATATGGAGAGGTCAATGTTTTTGACCAATGTTTTCCATTTCATATACTTCACAGAGTATAGATTTCCTTTAGTGTTAACCTGTCTGTTAAAATTATGATTTGTTTCTTTGTGTACAATGCAATGGAACACAGCAAGTAAGCTTATTGTCATCATCTCATAAACGGTGAAACAAACAGAGCACTTTCCTCATACATGTGTCCTTAGGTCAGAAGCCCCAAAGAGGAATCACCCTCATTTCAGCCTTGTCACTTTACAAATGACCCGATGCATCATTGCAACAAAGTGCTGGATATACTTAAATAGAAAATATCATAATTTATATTTAACGTGCAAAAATAAATAAATAACCTTGTATGTTATTTATTATTAAGTTTAAGTCCGCAATGGCTAAAAGTAGTACACTTTTTGTAGATACTGATCATCCAGGCCAACTGTGATATTAAAGTCACCCATCTTACTATGTTTTGCCTTCCCAGAAGGCCTGGTAAGAGCACAGTAATAAGAGGAAAGAAAAGGGAAAAACAACATGTAGAATTCGAATTGTGAATTCAATAGGTTGCACAGTAATTTTATTCCATTTTCATGCTTTAGGTGCAACATGGATACTCATCTACTAATAAAGATAAGGAGAAGCAAGGAAACAAGGCAAGACTAGATCAGATGACAAGATGAGACAAGATTCGATGTGAGGAGACACACAAAAAGAGAGGAAATTACGAGACCAAGACTGACAGTAGTAGAGCAGCAGAGAATGAGCTGTATTGTGAAGCTGTGGCTGGCTGGTAAAAAAAAAAAAAAAAAATTATAATATATATATATATATATATATGTGTGTGTGTGTGTGTGTGTGAGGGACCACAAATATGACTATTAAAAAAAAAATCATAAATTTAACAGTTTTGTTCCTATATTGTGAGTTGTGTTGCAATTTGACCAAGCACACACTAACAGATTCCATTCAGAAACAACCAGTCCTGATTGTGAACATGGAAAATCTCGCAAAATCTCTTACGGTCAAGCAATAATAGTGGGTCTCATTCACTAAGCATGCATAAAAACAAATTTGAGCATGAAATCTGCATATGAATGTTTAAATTTACAAAAAAAAATGTAAGAACAACAGGTACGCAACAACCATCAGTGGCCTTATAAACATGTTAAGATGTCATTTTAAACACATAGAGCTTAAATGTATTTCACCATAATAGGCTATCAGTAAAAAAGTTAAAGTCAAACTGCGAGTTTGACGAGGAGCACGATAAATTTCAAACCTTGAAAGAACAATGTTTTTTTTATTAAAATGAAAAAAAATATTCATTTAGATTCATTAAAATTAAGTAATCACTGTGCATATATGATGATTATTTGATTTATAACAGCTCTACCAACAACTTTTCAGGGATCAGCAGCGTACCAGCAAAGAACGTCATGTTTAGTCGAAAAAGGGGCTCCCAACTGGGATAGTAAGTGACAATCTCATCAAGTCAATAAAATTCCTTCAGAAAGCATGAAGTTATAATCAGATTAAACTTGTCACACTGTCCACGCCATGCCTGCAGAGACAGGAAATGTTACGTGACCTCCTGACTTCTCTGCACAGTTAAAAAACCTTTCACTCTGATATGGGGGAAAAAAAAAAAAAAACCTTTATCTCAGCAGGACTGTTAATTCAGCACTAAAAGTCTCCCATGCTGACTGGGGAAAACAGTAGAAAATGCAGCCATTTAAGTGTCTACCTGTCTCCTAATTCATGATTTTCCAACCGAGCTTCATGTCTGCCAAGCAACACCGCAGCTAACTTTACATAAAGTCTTTTTATTATATATTACAATTAGCATATGAATTTACCTCTAAAGTTCTTTTCAGTAGTGTCTTCATTCCAGGCATTACTCAGTAATGCTGAATTCAATGGCATTTCATAACCTAAAACAATATTCTTTAATGATCTTTAATGGCAAACGTACATTATGCGCTGACAGGATCAATTGTGCTTTAGAAAGTTTTAGACTGATTTGATAATGTTTTTATTAAACAATACCTCTTTATTCTCTTGTACAGACTTGACTTAAATGGGACGCAATAATTATTCTAGAATAGCTGAAAAGTCAGATTTTAGCAGTTACTTTGTGTGTGTGTGTGTGTGTGTGTATTTGAAAATAATGGCTTGCAATCACATCTAATAGCCATCATTTCAGTAATTATATGTTTTACTAATACATTATCAATCTTGACACTTAGTTCAACCATTGAATATGTTAGCATAGCAAGTCGTTCGAAAAGAACACGATTCGATTTTCAAATGATTAAAAGAAAGCTTGACACACAGCGTTGTCCTTTTGAATGGCCTCTAATGAGAGATCTGCAGGAAAGTATTATCTATCCGCAGTGCTTTTCTAAATTTCACATCCTATGAAACATAACCTCCTCATCAGACATGAAAAGAATTGCTCAATGAACAGGAAAGATTCTTTGCAGAAAGTTGAAAAGCAATGTGTCACAACAATATGCCATAACAGAATCACTCCAGTAAGCTCATAAGTAACATTGTGTCCATGTATCAGCACTGCAGCAGGCTTACACGCTGAATTCCTCCAGAGGAGAGACTCATTTGCATTTTTATAACAGCGCCGGCGGTTCTAGCTCTAATGACAGATCCTGTACACGGTACAAGGTGACTGGTCGGCAAAGTGCCTCAATTACAAGATAGAGAAAACATACAAAGTTAATAAATAATGTAAAATAAACTGTCCACTCCCTTTACACAAAACACCATTCAGTATTGCATATTCAGGTGACTGCAGCATATTTTCGAAAATGTGGTTGATTATGAACTAACCATATAATTCAGCAAAAGGAGGGTTATCAATGTTGACAGTGTATTTGATGAGTTGTGTTCATTTAATTTCATGCAATAACTATTTACACTTTAGATTGATGTCTTGTTTATCAAAATAGTTTGTTAATATTACAAATGAACATATCGTACTATAATCTATGGTATATATAGATGTTTTAAAAAGAATTCCAGTGGGAGTTTTCGGTAAGACTTTACGGTTCCATTTGTTAAAGGTGTGTTACTAAGGGAGGAGGTTGGAAGGCTCAGGATTGATTTTACAAGCTGAATTTCAAAAAGGTGCAGTCGACAATCAAGAAATAAATAAAATAAAATAAATAAAAATGAAAAAATAAAGAAACAAAAGATAATTACAAAATTGATACTCAAAAATACAACTTATACTTGGCTAAAAACACACAAAAAAAAAGTGATCTGGCACATTCACCAGAATACTGTATGTCTCACCTTAGACGAACATATTCAAAAAGCTTGCACAGTACACAGGATACAACTAACGATGGGCGCTTTCGAAGCACTGCTTCTTGAAAACTCTTTTGCATTGAACCAATGATTCATGCGTATCAAACAACACAAGTCATGTGATTTCAGTAAACAAGGCTTTGTAACCGTTTCAAAATGTTTAGAAAGCTCAATGGCTCACTGTTAGGAGTGATCTCTGTACCAGTCTCTATGTTTTGCTGTTGTTTTTAACCTGATGTCGGATCAATTTTATAAATTTGAAGACATTTTTGTTGATTGTATAATAAAAAGGAATAATTGTAGTTAATAGTCTTTTATTGGTCTGATTAACCAAGCTCTCCATGAACCAAACAAAATAAGAACAATTGAATAACAACAGTTTAATAAAATAACACTACCGATATTTCCTGTTTAATGGTATTTCTCAATTCCATTTAATAGATTTCACTTTAAATAAAACATTTGCAATTGGTTTGTTAAACGTGACCCTGGACCTCAAAACCAGTCAGTCGAGCTTTCACTGGCAGTTTGATTGACAGGCGATCTAACCAATCATAGCTCCGAATCTGCCATTTTTTCCAATATAGCAGTCAAGGGAGTTAGTAGATTAACGTTGGTGAACTTGAAGTTGATAAATCTTTCTGCGCTTGAAACAACATTCCTTCTGATGTTCATTCATGTTTATTTGATGCTATAAATGAACTAGTATAAAGAGATGATTGGTTCACGAGCCACTTGAAGGAGCTAATCTGTCACGACACATTAAAGAGACACTATATGTTTATATTGTTTAAGCTTCTTCTAAAATTACACTATTTTAAATATAAAACTGTTTCATATGAAAAGTAACCTGCTTGTCTGTCGGCGTGTCCTCTTTGCTCAATGATGTATTTTTCACTGCATGAGAGCATGAGCGTGAGAGTGTCGGACGTAGCAACAGTAACTAAAGGGGGCAGGCTGAATAAATAAGCTTTCCATTAATGTATGGTTTGTTATGATATGACAATATTTGGCCGAGATACAACTCGAGGAAGCACAGTGTTTTGTTTTGTTTTGTTTTCTCACAATTTTTCTGACAACTTCTTGAACCATGCAGTTCAGTGTGTAAAGGACATATGATTTTTACCTTGAAGAAGAGAACTGATGGTCATAGCAGTAAATAGAGGAAGGCTAAAAGATAACGGTGGTAACGGTGGTTTGGGTCAATCAGCTTGTTTTTGTATCTGTCAAAATGATTGGACTTCCTTTTAGAGCTCTTTCCACTATAGGGAAACAAGCAAATGCTGAGGTTGGCTGGCAGGATTTTTTAAGACCCTTCACATGTCCTGTTTTCTCTTTTTGAGTGACTTCCCTCAGGGAGACTGCTTCACTGTCCAGGCTGTAGGTCACAAAGGAGGAAAGCAACCTTTGTTCCTAAAGTGGTGCTGCTTTTAAATTCCCAACCAACTCCAACCCCTTGTTTACCATGCTGTGAATTTTCCCCCTCTTACTTATATATTTGATAGCACTCAGTTGTATACATACATATACATACTTATTTATTCATTGCTTTACATGGGGACTGTGTTTTCAACATTGCCCAGCAAAATTGCTCAAAACTTTATCTCGTGTATCATCGTCTTTAAAGAATCGCATTGTTAGCTCTACTGAAATCAATTGTGATTTACATCCTGTGCTGTTGTTATCGCGCTGCCTACATAAAGTATTATAAGAAATGTACAATATGAGTCTCCATTTCAGTTAAGATCCTGCCTTAGAAAGCAGCTGCCTATGTAGATCGTAGGTTTTGGAATAGAGTCTTGAGTTAGAGGTGCGTATAGCTCCACATGTGATTTCCCTGAAATGTCTGTTAATAATATTACTTATTATTCCCATTTAACCAAAGTAGGGATCTGTAAAGTGTAACACATATCCAACTGGATACCACGAGCCAAAAAAAATTCTATTGAACTGGCAGTTGTCGGAAAGATGAAGAACGGAAAGTTGAAGTGATGTTGTAGGTAAATTCTACATGAATTAGAGGTCAGATTCTTTTTTATCCACTTATGTAATCCACTTAGGAAATCTTACATCTTACATTAGCTCTGCAACAGAGGGGCGGAGGGGGGGTGGAGTAAGAGCGAGACATCCAGAGAGAAATGCCTCCACTCAATTTTCGGTTTTTCCGGATGAGCGCCCTGTGAAGGACACATGGAGGCTGATTAGATGTGGCACTCGTTGGACACAGTCCTTCCCTGCGTTTGTTCAGCTCCTCACACAGACTGTGTCCATATACAGTCTATCCAGCCTGCAAATACCACATTTAGGTCATTCCTGTTGTGCAGTAGATTTTCATACCACAGTCACAGACAAGTAATACAAAATAATAAACTTACCATTTTTAAAGAGAAATCATAATAGTTTGTTTTCTATATTTAAAAATATGACAATTAATCGTGCAAATGTGTGAAATGAACATCATTTCACAACTCTGGTTTGAGGGCATAACTAACTTCTAACACGAAAAAACTAAAATGTTCGAAGAAATATTCCAGATTTGAGTTCTTTCTCAATTAAATGTTTCAAATAAATCATTTTTTAACTGGTAAAAGCTAATATATGTATATATGTTTGGTTTTAGCCATATTTCTGAAATTCTGCCTTATGTCCTTAAATTATACAGGCATAGTCAGTGTTCCTAAAAAGCTACTGCAAAACAGATTCAAAAAGGTACTGGAAAAACAGAAATTACCCACAAGTCTGGAAAATTAATGCAGCCGTTTCTCCCAGAACCAAGGATAAATAACGGCTTTCCTCAATAGTTATTAGTTACTTTTGTCTTGTAGGACCAGCTGTGCAGGAAGTCGTCAAAATAGCTAAAGTGAACTGTGAATGAATGGCATTAATTCATGTGTTCTCACTCAGAGCAATTAAGAGCCATTGTGTTGAATTATGAACATAACAGTGTATTAATTTTCTATGGGCATTGATTACTTATGAACTGTTGATTGATTGCAACCATATTTAGGATGAGAGTACTAATGAGAATTAAAATAATTAATTGCATGTAATCACAACATCTGACTGAAAAATGTTTGCTTTCTTTAGCATTTAAAGGTGTAGTTCACCCAGAAATGAAAATCCTGTCATCAATGTCTCATCGATGTGAGATATTTTTAATTAAACCTGAGAGGTTCTGTGTTTACCATGTGATGTGCTCTATGTATGTGTTTATATGTGAATAAAATTAAATCTGTTCAACATATACAGAGATTGTATTGCTTTACAAGACTTAAACAATGCCTTTATGACCTTTTGGGATCTTCTACATTTTGTTTACCTTCCAGTGGAGGGACAGAAATCTCTCAGATGTCATTGAAAAATATATACCTTAATTCTCATGGGTTTGGAATTACATGAGGGTGAGTAATTAATGAGAGAATTTTCATTTTTGGGTGAACTATACTTTAACTGATGGAACTTTTTAAAATTAGGTTTTTTTAGAATCCAAATTGCACCTCTTGCTGGAATTCAAGTGTGAATATTCTCATCCCGTCAACAGCTATTTAATTCATGGACCTAAAATTTGACAGTTGATAACACAGATGTTACCACATGAAATACATATCTATGTCACCAGACCATTTTTTTTTTAATGCACTTTAGATATCGTGGCAATAATTATGCACACATTGTCACATATGGAAACACTTTTGAAGATAGCAAAATGTGTTAAAGTAACCATTTAAATATATACTTATTGATAATAACCACTTCAGCATGCTTTGTATTAACTAGCAAAATCGCTTTTGGAATTATTTAACCTCTTAATTAAGAGTTTTTTAAAAGCGGTAGAGGCTGTTCACAAAAAACTTGTGTTTCCATTCCACCGCTCTAGTTATTGTTTTTCAATGTATACACGCCAGATGAATGTGGGATGTTTTTTCATTCCACTGCGCTACTATTTCCATTGTTTTTCAATGTAAACAAGCACTAGCCGTGCACGTTTGACAGTTGCGCTTAATGTCTCATGTCTTTTGAATGACGTGGCATTCTAAAAACACGGCCCTCAAGTTAAAAGAAGTGGAACTAAAAAACTCATCTCTAGATATTGCACTTTGTGTCTGCATCTTTGGTTTTTTAACAGCAAAAACACGTTCTGTGTGAACAGGCCCTTATTCTGCTTTTAGTAAGTTGACACTGAACATCTTGGAGCGATAATGCTCCATCAGGCATGTGAAACAGTCAATGTTGGACTACTTTGTACCTCATTCACACTCAAATTCACATTAGATACACACATATTTGTGATCAATTTCACAGCAATACACAATCACATTTTAGATCAATTTAATAATTGCACACAGTTTCCTCTGTGACTCAAACATATTCCCATGTTTTCACTAACCAAGTGATGATCCCAGTACAGATCTAGCCTATCTTGCCATATTGAAAAGCAATATTAAAATCTCCAAATTAAGATGAGCACTGAATATGAGCACCAGGTGAGATCTATAACCACATTTGAAATTGGTCCAAAGCGGATGCCAAAAAATAAATGCGTAAAAATGCCCTAAGTTACCCCTACAGACCAAAAACACAGGTTCACACAGCAGGTAAAATCTCCCAAGCCTCGTTTTCTCTTTGACCTAAGTCAAGCTGACATCCTCACCTCCTATCAGTGGTCTATTTCTGGAAGAGTGTAAGTCATGCTGACACTACTGCTCCTGGGAAGTGGAAGCTTCCTTCCTGCTGCTTTGGCTGCAGTAACTCATCTAGCTTGCGTTTGTTAAAAAGAAAGAAAGAACGAAAAAAAAAAAAAACTTTTATGGAATTGTGGTGATTTTGGACAAGCCTCACACAAGGGCACCATAAATTTAGTTATTTATAATCTTAAGTATTATTAAAATTAAGATTACTCCTTCCAATATTTTGGTGCACCAGCCAAGAAATCTTGTCTTGACTATAAAGAACAATAATGGAAGATTATTGACTGAAATACAATTATATAAATTGGAGGAAGTTCATATGTATTTAAGGGATATTGCCTGGTTGTGCTGAATCTGAGTGGTGACGTCTTCCACCTGCTGAGCTGGGCTGCGCCGCAGTGGTAAGAATAGAGTTGAAATCCGTCTCAGAGCCTTGAACACGAAGTACTTGTGAACGTTGAACTCAGAGACGGTCTGTTTCCTAGAACACGCAGAAGAAGTTGGAAATTGAAGTTGGTGCAGAAGATGTTTTGAAGATGGGGGCTGAGCTTGTCACCGTTGCAGTTTTCAAACTTCCCTAATGCACTTTCCTTTTTTCTCTCTTTAGAGCTTCAGAAACTGCAGCAACCTAGAAACTGGAACAATCCTCTGTTACAGAGACAAGTCTTTTAATCTGTCCCAAGAGGGAAGGAAATGCAAATTGGCACCTTTCAGATCCAGTGGTTAGATTGGCTGATGCTGTCAGAGGTGGCCACTGGATGGCCCCTCTCTTGCATGAGTTTCATTTGCATTGTCTTTAACAACATGGTTAAGGTTTTTCCTATGCATTATTCACTTCCCAAACCAATTTGAGATTAACCTGGGCATCGTGCTGAAAACATTCCAAACAAGTCCAAACATCATGGGTTGTGTTCACCATGCGTTTACCATGTATATGGTACCTTATTAGGTAAGTTTTTATATTTTATACAAATGTATATTTTATATAATTTTCAAGTATATACAGTTCTGATAATAGAAATGGAGAAGATTTGCTGCATTTTGTCCATCGTGTCTCCATTTTTATATAGAAAATACATCTTTTGTGGCTTCAAGCCACACAGCAAAACCTGTCTGGTGAGTGGAGTCAGTTCACAACTCAGGTCTTAGTACTGAGACACTGGGGTGAACAATGGGGGAAATGGTGATGTGATTATTCTGCTCAATGACATGTTAATGTCATCATTCTTCCCTTGCTCAACTGGTCAGGGCGATTGTCTTTGCAAAATCATCTCCAAGTCCATATATTTCCTTGTTTGTGGAACTTGTTTGGGAGTTTTGGAGTCTTGTGCTTTTCATTATGGCATACGATCACAACAGAATATTATAATATGCAGAAATGTTCTCGAATCTTTATTATGATGTTACTGGCAAGTATAGAAACACATTAAACACTTCAGAATAGCATTAATGTATTACATATTACACGCATGCATATAATTACATTGATAATGATAAAAAAAAATATATATATATTGAGTCCCTTAATACTTTTGCATTGTAAATATTTCCTCTTATACAGACCGGATATTTCAAATCTTGTTTAACGACAACTGATTTTCCATTACACATGCACGACAACGGCAGATGCAATGTCAAATTCAATAAATCATGCGTGGCTTGCGCTCTGAGTGTGAAGTTTTTGAGTGTATATTGCTGTGAGCTTTGCGGTGAATTATTGTGTACCTAACTGTCTACAGACTTATAAAACATTTCTATAAACAGCTCAAAGGCAGGTGATAACTGGGCAGCGATGCTCAATCCCCTGGGAAACTATTATTCTTTTCATCCTGCGAGAAAATAACATGCCATCGGTTCTACCCTTTTTCAATATTTGTGCTATAATCAGAGATCCAACCTTTACAAATCTATTATCCTAGTATACAATGTTCTGCAGTGTTCTGTTGACAGTATTTTTTCACAGCGCGTTAACAAAAGAACTCTTCTAAATTTGGACTTTTATGGAGAAACAATTGGGCCCATTTTCTGGTCATATTTTTTTGATCAGTATTGGAGGGTAATGTTCCTTGTGCAGTCATAAATTAGCATAATAACCATTGTCTGACAGTATGCTTCAGTTGGGTGACTCTCCCTCTCCTCTTCTTCTTTCTCTAACCTATGAAATGCATTACATGGCCAAAAGTATATGGACACCCCAATCATTTACACAAGCATGTTGAACATTTAATTAAAACAATGGCGACATTAGGGAGTTGGCCTTTTCTTTGCAGCTATACTGAATAAGCAGAAGCAAGGATTTTTCTTTTCCAGATAAAACTGAAAGCAAATGCCAGTAAAAAAAAAAAAAAAAAAAACATTTCAATGTACTTTTCATATTAGTAGTATGTTTCTGTTCCTTTTTTCCTGAGATTGACTGATGTTTTAACCTATTTTCACGTCCTTATTGTTGTTTGTTTACATAGATTTTTGATGCACAAAATAAATAGTGGATATGATAGTCAATATGGATTGATATGAATCATCAAGCTGTGACAGCAGTGTTAAAAGGTTAAACATCTTTTAAAAAAGATAAATTGAAAATAATAATAAGACACAACCAGCAAATAGAACCCATTGATGCTACACGCAAAAAAAAAAAAAAAAATCCAATACATACAAATCACAGAAGTTTCAGTTATGATTAGGGGCAGATTTTTGATTAATAAGCGACTGTTCAATCACTCTGCTTACGTCTGTAATGAGGGGACAGCAGGTCACACAGGCATAGGTCATGGAACAGCAAGCGGGAATGTCAGAGGTAGGGATGGCTGACGCGAAACTAAAGTTTCGACACAGAGTCGAGATCCCGAAGCATAGATGTTTCGAAACACTGCTCCGAACTGTGATTCAAAACACCCATGTCACGTGACTATGGCTAAACGAAGCTTCTGCGCGTTTCGACAGGTGGCATGCTTTCTGAGTCTGCGTTTGATTGAAAGGGGCGGGAACAAATCACACAATCGCTCATCTGTCTCAACTCCCTCAAAGTTTAGAAGAGGAGTTATTGCACCTTCAACTCGTGGGTTTTTGTGAGAGGAGAAAGCAATTCATATTTTTGAATAAAAATCTGTAAAAACAAAACAAAAATGAGACCATTGTGGATTGATTTGTTTTATTAATTTCCATTTTTCTTGACCAAAATAACCTAGTTATTATTATTTTGTATTATAGTTATATAGTGAGGATGTTAAAAACTCACCACATTAACAAAAACACAACATTTTTATTTTTTTAAATGTTTTGTTGTCAAATTTGTTTCAGATAACATGTGCAATATACCACTAGGTGTCACCGTGGAGATGGTGTCAGTATAGTTTCGATGCCTTGACACAATGCGGCACATTTGCTTCAACTGTTTCAGTGTTTCATGAAGCCTCGCTCTGCCCACCACTAGTCAGAGGATGATCAGAGTCATAATCGGTATACAGGCAGAGATCTCACGGTAGGCAGCTAATATCACATTCCAATAAACAAAACAGTAATCCAGGGGCAGACAGGGAATTATCAAACACAGTAGGAACGGCAACAGGAAAACAAGACAGGGCCCAATGCTCAGAAGTGACAAAGTACATCAAGACCTCGCATTGACTGTGCGTGTGAGTGGTGCTTAAATAGTGACAGATAATGTGCTACAGCTGGCTGGGGTAATCAGTGACATGGTACAAGGCTTCTGGGAGATGTAGTGTGCATGTGAAAGTGAATGTGTGCTAATGGATAGTGGGAAGTGAAGTCCATTGGTGAGTGAGTGTGCATGTGAACAGTCCAAGGTGAAGTGCCCTCTTGTGGTTGTACTAGGCACTTCAGCTAATGTTCATTACAACGCCACTGTACTATCAACCTGGAATAAACTTTTACATTGTTACTTACCTCATCTGTCCTTGTCTGTGTCTGACACCAGCTCCATATGTTTGGCTTTTTTCTGACTAAACTTGCTTGTTAGCCCACCCGGTGCAGCATTGCACTTGCATCGCATGGAGCGCATGGGTACGAGCCCTGTGAATCACGAGTAGTTACAAAACAGCTCCAAGACTTGGGGCTAAAATAGGGTGGTTGCTTCAGCAAATGCGTTTTTATGTCACGTTTGCTTTTGGTAACTCTACCGTGCATGTTTAAGGTTTAGTGTAGGTGGCAGGCCTACATTATTTTCAAACACGAAAGAGCATTAGCCTATTAGCGTCACTCACTTAACATTTCGATGTGGATATGCTACGATACGTACAACAAACAATGTAAATAAAATGGGGTTTGCATAAAACTGAACATGCATTTAGCGGTACCCTTTACTTTGAAATTGTTGCGAAACTTACGTGCAACTTAATATCATTTTGCAAAAAATGTCTGGTATTTTTCTCTGATGATCCTGGGTTGCATGCTGTCAACACTTGATGTTGCTCGGTGCTACACAACAAATTCCCAAAGTAAATTATTTCTGACACCGAAATCGAATACTTCGCTACTAGGGGTGTGCCTGAAGCTGAAAACCTTATTAAAAAAGGCATGGATAATGGCTTCAAAATGAATAATTAATATTTCTGCAATAATGAGTGTGTGAAGTAAATATATGAAAACACTATGAATGAAATCACAAATCAAAAAGCAGCGTTGATGTTGCCTCTCCATGTGGCTCTCAGAAATCAGAGCTAGGCTAGAGTAAATCAACTAAAATACACTGCTAGGACAAAATTATAATAATAGCTGTTTGGATTTAAATAGGAAAATGCCTATGAGTCAATGATTGGATCATTATTGCAGTGATTATTATGTTTCTAGCATGTTATATGTTTGACAAGGGTTTTTCAAACCATAATTAATGAAGTGTGTAGCTTTTCATTTCGTAAACAACCATGTGGAAAGACACATCATGGTCATAGTCCAGATGACAATATCAAGATTCATCAGGCTCAAATTGTGAAATAATGGTTGGGAGGGAGCATGAAAATTCATTTTCCCACATGAATTGTCACCAAAGGTCCCCAAAAACTGCAACAAATGCAGTTTTCACGGAGACTCTGGTTACAGGACACTGTAAGTTTTACAACTGCAAGGAATTTGCAGAGAAGTTGTGACTCTCACTTAATTCTTGTTTAGAAGTACAAATAAACCCTTTTAATCCTATATACCCTCTATATAACCACCTGAGAAATGTCTAAACGTGTATCCAATTTTCCCTTCACTTTTATAAGGCTTGGCTTATGTATTAATTCTCTCTTTTTAAACTCTTTTGTATTAATGTTTCAGAGTTGCATACTATGGCTAACTAAAATCACATGGGTTGCATGTTTGGTCTCTATTGACTCGAATCTTTGTTCTCAATTTGCAAATTTACATTATATTTTGCTAACTCTGTGACACATTGGTATTATAAGTATCTAGAAGGATCTTCACTCAAACATCCAACCCAATGTCTTTGCTAGAGAACAAAGACCCGTAAAAGTTCCCCCCAAAGGAACAATTCCTTATCCGGTACGTCACCTCCAGAGGGTGTGACATCTTGATGCGGAGATTGAAGTGTTCTGAAGATCCCCAAGTTTGTGCCAGGCTGCGGCCTTGTCTTTCTATTCACCAAAAATCCTCTGAATCCAACTGGCTCTTTCTCATCAAGAGGACATCCGAAAAGATCAACAGGATCCTCCACAAATTGCATCAGGACAGTTTAATTCAAATGGGCGAGATATGCAAGTATCAAACTTAGTCTCATTATTTGATACATTAAGTATCCTTACACCTTTTTTTTTTTTTTTTTTTTTTTTTTAAAAAGAGGTTTTTGAACTGATGGTTTGCTCAAGGCTGTTGTTCTGCTGAATTTCAAACAATGCTAAACTTCTTGCTTCCCAGTAATCTGTTTCAGCCCTTGGTAAACTGTATGCATGTATGTGTGAACGTTTAAGTAGTTTCAGTGTTAATCTAGTTAATAAAGTCTTATTCATGTCACACATAAAGTTGTCCATGTTTAATGCTCATATATCAGAGTCCCTAATCATGCAGATTTTTGGCTTCATGCTCTTAGTACTGTACAATGAGAATTATTTCCCATACCCCGGAAATAATGAAGATTTCTTAGAATAATAAACGATTAACACCGAGTTAATCCCATGAGGCCACGGCAGAGGATTTGTGAATATCAGTGAATTGACAATGGTAGGTCAAAATGACAGTAACAATGTGGTGGATGTAGTCATACCATAAATACCATATTCATGCTATTTAGAACATACTTTTTTCAAAAGTAGTACCTACTCAGAAAGCAGTTTCAGACGCAGTTTTTTTTTTTTTTTTACATTATATTTCCAACAGGAAAAACACAAATGCTAAAATTTTGCTAAACCAATGTTGCTTGATTGATTGATTGAAGCATCTTTTCTTCTCCATCTTCAACCCCCCCCCCATCCATCCTTACATTTACCACCACCACATCTGCCCTAATTTGCCTTTTAATTCCCATCCGTGGTGAAGAGCAAACAGACGGATGCATTTGTAAACAACTGTCTCGCCGCTTTCTACCTCACTGCCTTGATGCGACCCGGAGGTGTAGCTGACAGTTTTTTTTTTCTCCCTAATCTGCAGGTTTCTCTCTCTCACGCTCCCTCTCTCTTTTTGCATCTGAATAAATCACTCTGACAGTCCTCCCTTTTCTGTTATCCATTGCTGGACACTAATACATCCCTCCACATGGCACACTGCCCCGGACCTTGTGCTCTGATGCGAAAGTTGACAAGGTACCTTAGAGGCAATGAATCGCATACATGTAGTTTGCTAATGTCGCATGCTCAGGCGAAGGGCTGCCCTTAGATGAACACTGATTCATCCCTCTCGCTCTGCATTTTAAAAGGTCTGAAGCCTATTAAATGAAGGTGAATTCATGCTGGGAATTTTCAGATAATAAATCTCTATTTTTGCCATTCCAATTAGTGGCACAAAAATTACACATTTAAATCTTTAACAGATGAATTCACAATAATTCTTTGGTTGGTAAACACTTCTAGCCTGTACTGAAAGAATCACTGCTATGCAAATGATTTGTGCTTTTTCCGAAAAGATGAGGGTAAGTGAATACTCTGGAATGTCGTTCTTGTGAACCGCTTTGAAACGCCTCTGGCTCTTGGATGACTTCATATCCATTCCACTTGTTTGCCTTGGCAGATTGCTATGATTTGGACATGATGTACTGACTGAGGCAGGGACCCATCTGTCCCCAAGAAAATTCAGTGCTCCTACTCAAGGAGAGATGAGGGGAGAGCGGGAAAGAGAGAGGGGGAGAAAAAGCTGACATACAAAGAGGAGAAACACTACCGAAGGTGTGTCCAGAGGATCATCCAATATTGAAAGAAAATAAGAGCTAATTCTTATGTATCACCAGATGTTCTGTATGAGGAATGCCACCAATGAGTCCAGGCTCTCTCATGAGAGGATGAATTTGCCTGGACCACAACATACAAGCTGTCTTTTAGCTCTTGAACATGCACTGAATAATAATGAAACAAAAATACTATCACTACAACCCTATCATGTAATGATATTCCACAGCAAAATGATATAGATGAACCATCACAGGAATAAATTTAATGTTTACATATAGACAACGGTTATAAACTCTGGTGTAAACTCATACAATTCAAACTGAACTGGAAAGTCAGCAAGTTCTGCTGCTGTAGGACTGGAGATCATATGCTCAGGCAGTGTCAGTCAACTATAGCAATGTGCCATCACTGCTCAAAGCCAGCAGCTTCAAAGTGATTCCCCAGACTGTTTGGTGAATGGAGTTTGCTGCTTGGTAGTGTAGAACAACAGAGAATTGCAGCACAACACAGCCAGAGGCGAAATTTTACTCGTGTCACAGGAAGAGCACAGCATGTTTATGAGTTTGCATTATAAAAAAACCACCTCAAATATAATTCTGTGTGAATATTTTGATCATGTGATTAATTAAATACAGTGCAATTAAAAAAATAAATAAACAAGGCAGAGTTAGAGTGAAGACCAGATCCTTCAAGACCCAGAGCAAAACTCCACCTCTTGAGACTGAGCTCCAGTCCAAGGCCTGTCAGTCCAAAACAAGACCATCCATTTTAATGACCAAAAATGATGAAAATATTTTACATCATTCATTCGGTTGGAAAGAAAAATCACCTCTCCTTGCGTCTCTCATATGTATCTCCTGAGAAAATGACTCCAAGTAACCAAACATGTGTCTCCTCAATACATTAACAATACATCTCTTCTCAGAGTATGAAATCACAAGTCATTCAGCCAAGGCCATACATTTTTTGTTTCGTGGTGCAGGGTTATCAGATGCATTTTAAATACTTGCAAAATACTGCATTGGCAAAAAATAATAATAAAGAACTTTATGGTGAAAACCCAAATAGTCCTGGCATTAAATGACCAGCTAACATCATATCATCAGCAAATGGGGTAATGTGAAAGAGTATTAGTCAGGTGAAATCAATCATTTTGATCAGATTATAAGAGCAGATTGATTGCTATAAAGGATTGAAGAAGTACTTCCAATCATTGGTGTCACGATCATCAGTTGAAGTGCCCGCTATAACCACAAGAGGGCACTTCATCACGGACTCTACACCACTCACTCACCCATCCATTAAATGCAAACTACATTTCCCAGGAGCCCCGTACCAATCACTGATTACCTCAACCAGCTGTAGCTCATCACCCAGACTATTTAAAGGACATTCAGCCTCGCATACATTGTGAGGTCTTGATCTACTTCTGGTTATCATTTCTGAGCGTTATTCTGTGTTTGTTTGTCTTGTTCTTGATTCTGCTTGTTTTTCCCATTTTCTGATCGTTCTCGGTCTGGTCCTTGGATTTATTGCCTGGTATTATTGGACTGTTTGATTCTTGCTGCCTGCCTCAATTCTGTTTGCCTGTCTAACGATTACGACTCTGCCTTCCCTCTTACAATCCTGTTCGCTGGTGTTTGACCCTGCCTGTGACCTGTTTGTTAATAAAGCTGCACGTGGTTCTCAATCTGCTGACTCATTATTACAGTTGTATTCTTGTGTTAGCAATGGTTACCTCCAAAGAAAGACATGCAGCCATCATTGCGTTGCACCAAAGTGGCCTCACATTCAAGGAAATTTGTGCAAAGAATATTGCACCTGAAAGAGCCAATTACCAGATTATCCAGAACTTAAAGGAGAGAGGTTCAATTGCAGTGAAGAAGGCTTCAAGACATCCCCAGAGTGTCCAGCAAGTGCCAGGACAGCCTTCTGCTGAGGAGTCATCCATGGAGTTGTGTCACCACTGGTACAGAGTTAGAAGCTCAATATTAGGTGGGTGTGAGTGCATCTGCAAGCACAGTGAGGTCAAGACTTTTGGACAATGACCTATAGTCAAGAAGAGCAGCAAAGAAGCCATTTCTCTCCAAAGCCCTGTTTACACGGGTATTAAGATGTGTTTTGTTGATCGGATCACAAGTGGATTGTGCTAAATATAGGTTTTGAACTTGTCCACTTTCAACCACTTCTAGAGTTATTCGAAAACGCATTAGACTGGATTGCTTTTATAGTGTAGACACTAATGTGGTTGGATTTGTTCAAACAGCCACAAAAGACCGCATACTCTCTGGCTACTGACCTAAAGAGTAAACATTATGGGAAGTGCACTTGCCAGATGGAATTTAAACTTTGTCAGCTGAAGAGCCAAGTGTGGTTTAAAGATGAAAAATATACCAAGCATAATGTTCTCTCACCATTCCTGATTTTGAACATGCACTCACCATGTTCGATGCGGTCTTGCGGCTATCAAAGCAAAAACTAAAGTATGCTTTTCTGTCCTCCCCAATCGCATTTATATGTCAATGGCACAAGCTTATTTTGTGCATTAGGTCTTTCAATCTAAAAAAAACAAAACAAAACATACATTTACCCGCCCATTTGCCCTCCCCTCTAAGAAACCAGAACAGAAGTGGTTGAAAGTGGACAAAAGAGATGGATTAAAACACCAGGCATAAACAAGTATGTGTCTTCCTCATCTACTTGTGATCTGATCGACCAAAACACATCTTAATACCAGGTGTAAACAGGGCCACAAAAAACAACAAGGACAGACTGAAATTGTGTAGGAAGTAGAGGGATTGGACAACAGAAGACCTTCTCTGATGAAGCCCCTTCTGGGTATTTGGGACATCAGGAAAATTAATTGTCCGGAGATGAAAAGGTGAATGATACCATGAGTCTGTGTCATGCCAAGAGTGAAGCATCCTGAGATCCTCAATATGTGGGGTTGCTTTTCATCCAAGGGAGTGAGCTCACAATTCTGCCCAAAAACACTGCTATGAATAAAGAATGGTCAAAACATTCCATGAGACCAACAATTTTTTTCCAGCATGATGGAGCACCATGTCACATGGCAAGAGCGATAATTAAGTGGCTCAGAGATCATTACATTGAAATTATGAATCCATGGCCAGGCAACTCCCCAGAACTGAACGCTTTAGAGAACCTGTGGTCAATCCTCAAAAGGCGAGTGGACAAGCGGAAGCCCACAATTTGGGATCAGCTCCAAGTAATAAGGAATGAATGGATCTCTATCATTCAGGATTTCTCCCAGAAGCTGATATGCAGAATGAAAACAGTGAAAAGCAGAGGTCATGAAGAAGGGTCAACGCTGTAAATATTGACTCTGCACATTGGATGTTTTTGCCAATAAAAGCTTTTAAATCTCATGAAATGCTTATCGTTGTTTTCCAATAAACCAAAGAAATGTAAAAAAATAAAAATAATAATAATCTAAAAATACTGAAGCAAATTTTGCAAAACACAAAATTTATGTCATCGCAAATACTTTTGGTCACGGCTGTACAGTAAATCTCAATATAAAAATCCCTTTATTCAAGACCAAGCTCCAATAACCTGAGTTGATATCTACATTATTTTTAATTGCTCTAAAATCTTACTTTAGGTCAACAATTGTGTCATTTATCAGTTTTTTATTTATTTATTTTTTTATTGTATTTGTCCCCAGGGATTTCAGGAGAAATATCTGAGATGAAGTTATTACTTCACTAAAACAACAGAGCTCCTTTAAATCTGCTGAGCTATGAAATCCTCTGGGATTTCAAACTCTGAATCACTTGTTATAAAGGCAGAGTAGGTGTTCTCAGCCAAATTCACTAGTAACTAGTGTAACAAAGTTCTTAATTACGGGAAGAAGGTGGCAGGAATCGGCAAACATTCAACGTAACTTAAATGATCAAATAAATAAACAAACAACAAAACGAAAGTAAAATTCCTCACGGAGACTGCCGCCCACACAAACATAATATAAACACAACATAAAATCCAGGCCTGGTCCTCTCTCATCCTTCACTGTTGTCGCTGCTCTTTTATGCTTCCGGAGCTCCTCCGTGAGAGATACGAGACCGGTGCAGTGCGCAGCTGACGCCCATTATCACTCGCGTCACCAGCCTCACGCCGTTCCCTCATGGCTCTCGCCCGCCCTGATCATCACAACTAGAAATTGAAGTAATTGAAGTAATAATCACCTTTGGTATACTGGAAGTAGACTAGTCAAGACCCATACAACGACACAGTAACAACAACTAGACTCAGAAAATCTGTGTGTCACAGGTAGAACGATGTTGATAAAATGTGTTTGTTTTTTTGGGTTTTTTTTTTAAAACAGTTTTGCATTTGAACTCACAGGACTGTGGCTTTGGGGATAATCAATGCTGCAGTTGTGTGGAAAGCAAGACAGCAGATATTGCCATGCAAACTTCCTGCAGGCCAACAGGCGCACTTGATAAGTAACCCTGAAGAGATATTGACACACAAGAGATACTGGCGACTAAAAATAAATTCCATTTACACATCCTTGCTTTTTTTGTTATTGAAATGACATGTACACATTTTTTTAAGAATACAATTTAAGCAAAAACTAAATAATAATTATCAGTAATAACACATCACAGTTGGAGTGAAATTTAAAGACATTAAACCATCCATTGTTCATTTACAAGTGTGACATTTTTTATTCAAATTCATGTTATAAATGTTCTTTGTTCTCTCCTGCCTTCTCTTGGCCTCTAATCTGCTGTTCAGTTGACAGGTCAGACCTGCCTCTGTCTCTGCGTGCTCTCGCGTTCTGCAAGCTCCTTGATAAAAGGTTGTTTGAACTACAAAGCGAAAGGTTGAGATCACATTCATGTCTATGCATGGATAGCTTTGCAGGGCACCCTTACTGTCATTTGTTGAAGGCAGTTGTTAGAAAAAAAGTAGCTGTGATCTTTTAGAAACAACAGCATTGCAGGCAACTAGCAATTTGTGATGCCAGCAGTGGGCTGAGTGTCCTCCCATGATCCTCCTCTTTGAGTCATCACGGAAACACTGTGTGGTCTATATGAGGAGATGCGCATCTAATTATGAGCAAAGAATGGCACGTTCGTCATCATTTTGCCTTGGGGTTTTTGTCCCGTCCAATCCAAGTCAGTATTATGTAGCCAGAGATTGTATTTGTGACTTAAAGTCTGGTTCACATTGTATTTTTTACTGGCCAAGAAGAGCTATAATGCCTTGATAAAGCTATCTGTTAGCACCCCACCATTCTCAATTACAACTGTTTGACTGGCACATAAGCCCAAGAAAGACTGTAACCTGGTTACCACCAGTTTTGCTCATGGGGACTTTAAACAGCAGTACATTAAATGATTTTAAGAGGACTCCAAAGAAAACTTATATACTTTAATATAATGGAAAAAAGTGCTTTATATGATGTTTCTAAATCGACATAATCGACATTGCAATTCAAATCTATTTTATGTTTTGGAAAACTGGTGGCTAATTCATGTAAATTCCTATCTCATTTCAATATGTGCAAACTATCTTCTTACTTTTTTTATGAAATGTTCAGGTATTTTGGATTTTTTTTAAAAAAACTACTTTTGCGAACTATTCCTATATAAACTATGAAGTTTGACTATCAGACAAGGTTAAAGCAGGGCAATATCAGAACAACATTCACTGGGCCAGTTTGACTCATGGCGCTAGAGGTCTGAGAGAAATTTGAAAGAAATTGGCCACCAGGGGGTGTCTTGCTGGAATCCTTTGCTCAAAACGGACAAGATGCTTGGTCACTTCAGCAAAATTTTGGGATATTTTAGATTTTTGGGGATGAGCCACTAAAATGGCTATAACCTGTGAACGGAATGAAATATTTTCATCACTCACTTCACATCACTTTCATCAACTCAGCACACCTATGTAAGAGCTCATTGTATGGTCACGTGAAAAAGGACGCAGCAACTGGCCACTTGGTGGTGCTATAACAAGAAAAAAATAACAGGCTATAATGATTATTTATTCCAATTGAAAATTGGCATGCAGTGTCTTTGTCCAATATGCCATAATCTTCTATGAGGACATTGATGTTTGAGCAGCTATCAGACAAATTTAACAGAGGCCAATTGAAATGAAACTTGGAACTCCTCAGTCTGAGCAATTTTGCCTCTAAGACCACCACTGTCCATCAAATTGTTATATTGGAAAATAAAAACATAAAATATTGGAGATTATTTAAATAAAAAACACTTTGGTGATCTATTCCTAGGTTTTTGGCTCAACCTCAATAACTCAAGTCAAGTCAAGTCACCTTTACTTATATAGCGCTTTTTACAATGCAAATTGTGGCAAAGCAGCTTTACATCAATAATTGGCAAATCATTTTCGCTGACACCCCAGGGCCATGCTGCTGCCGCATACATGCGCAGGTTCCCCATTCGACCCGGACACGGCCTGGATCCAGCCAATCATGTTAATTGGTAAACCTTGGGATAAGCAGAAAGACAAAAATTAGCGTAGACGCCATTCTTCTTCTGATCTAACAAGTACATCCGGTGTCATGGGAAGTGTTCCTGGTTCCAGCTGACCTGATCAATGCAGCCTAACAATCCTTTAATGGATATGAAGACATAAATTGATAATGTGTCATGTGTATGCCAGGTTAAATAGATCTGTTTTTAGTCTAGGTTTAAACTGACAGAGTGTGTCTGCTTCCCGAACAATGCAAGGCAGATCGTTCCAGAGTTTTGGTGCCAAATAAGAAAAGGATCTACCATCTGCGGTTGATTTTGATATTCTAGGTATTAACAACTGGCCAGATTTCTGAGACCATAATAGACGTGAAGGACTATAATGCATTAAGAGCTCACTCAGGTACTGGGGAGTTAAACCATTTGCTTTGTATGTAATTAGCAAGATTTTAAAATCTTTACGATGTTTAATAGGAAGCCACTGCAGTTTTGACAGAACCGGGCTAATATGATCATACTTCCTGGTTCTAGTAAGGACTCTAGCGGCTGCATTTTGGACCAACTGTAGTTTGTTTATCAAGCGAGCAGGGCAACCACCCAGTAGAGCATTACAGTAATCTAGTCTCGAGGTCATGAACGCATGAACTAGCTGTTCCGCATTTGTCATTGAGAGCATATGTCGTAGTTTAGATATATTTTTAAGATGTAAGAATGCGGTTTTACATATGCTAGAAATGTGGCTTTCAAATGAAAGATTGGTATCAAAGAGCACACCCAGGTTCTTAACTGACGAAGAAGACTTAACAGAGCAGCCATCAAATAACTGTTAAAAAGCTTTAAAAAACATATATTTCCTTTGTTTAATTGCCTGTATTGGCTGTAGTCTTTTCCATGTCTGATCAAGATGGTTACAGGCTTCTTAAATAAAACAGAATACATTTTTACTCATGCGCTGTTTGCAGCTATATTTGAAAATAGTGTCTGGAAGACCAAAATAATTTCCTATAGTCAATAGGTCTGTGTCTACCACAACAATAGAATAGTGCAGAGGATAAAATAATAATATTTTAAAAGAAAGAAAGAATACACTTAAGCACCTCAAACAAAATACTTACAGGCAAAGGTGATAATGGGACAAAAAACAATATCTTAGATTTACAAGAATGGACTTTAGGCACATCTAGATACCAGAATATCACAGAGACTTTGACTTGGGAAAATAAGCAAAGCATAACGGCTGTGAGATGGTCAGTGAATGGACTGCGGGCGGTCTGTGGGGCAGAGTCACACCATTGTGTTTGGAATATTGGACTGTTTTACTTTGTCATTGTTCATATTAAATTGCATTTGGGCTTATCACCACACGTCATTGTGTTACAAGAGTGGACAGTTCCAGATGTTGTTTAAGTCTTAATGACCTGCAGAACGTGACTGTCATTTCATAGTGCATTAGAGTGAAATCCTTTCTGATCTTTCTTCTACAAAGCCTCAAATGACCATACTGACCAAGTCTGAAATGAAAATTTGACCAAATTGGAAAATGCACGGGTGACAATCCGTCCAACAACTTTGATGAATGACTTAACTGTCAATATATAATACATTCAGTGCCATGGTTGTCTTCAACCACAGCTCATGAAACAAAAATATTAAATATTCAATTTGTAAACAACGAAAAGTGTCAAGTTTGAAGCATCGATTCTTATAAACTAAGCTGGAGTTGTGGCTGTTTGAATTATGCAAAGGGATCCATTAGATGGTAGATCGAGCAGCAAACACCTCTGCCAAGGTAGGCAGTTTGGTAACAACATCTGTATTAAGCTACAGTGCTGTTTTAGCATTCATGTGCATCGCTCAAGCATTTCAAAAGCATTTCATGGGTCATGGATGTTCGATGTGTGTATATAATAATGGCAGTTGGCCAGCTGGCAAGCAGTTAATGGTGCTTCAGCGAATCATGCATATGAACAATAACAACACTCATGCAAACTATAGAGTTCCAGGTATAGCGCTAATCTAATATAAGTGCTATCACATATAAACACTTTAGCAATCCACAGCTATAAGTGGCTGTACATTTCCAGAGAATTCTAAGTAGACAGTGTGTATCAAATCATATTCGAAAGCGGCAGCAAAACTTAAGGATTTGAATAAAGAGAGGAACCTGTTGTTGGGAAAGCCTGTCAGGAATCAATTAGTTCTCCATCTCAGACACTATGAATGGCAAGGTGCGAGGGAAATCGTCGTCTAATTCCCAGAGGTGCTCTGTCAGTTGATGGCCTATCAATTGTGCATCCACTCTTGTCCTCCAGTAAATGAGGTGTAGATGACTCAAACAGTGCTGGGAAAAAAAAAAAAAAAAAAAAAAACTCATTTAGCAAAACATCTGCTTGTCAGGTAAGAAATCATTTGACAGACAGTAAGTGGAACTCGTCACTTAAAGGAATGAGTAGATTTGAGCAGATAACATGTCCGGCATGCTGATTATTTATTAATGCTTGTATGCATGGATGTATCTGTTTAGCATTATTTGCGCATTGGAAGAAAAAAAAAAAAACTGGCTTCTACTTTTGCAAAGTACAAAACTGCAGTTTCCAGCTCAAATAAACACTGCTGGCAGTAAAACACCAACAACTTGTATTCATTTTCACACAAATTATGATTACAGGGGTAGATTATTTATGATAATAATAATACATGGCTCTGTGGAATACTTGATTGGTCAATCGTGCCATCGAGCGATATGTTATCCCCCAATAACAACCGGTAAAACTGATAACACAGGCTCATCTGGGTAACTGAAGTCGGCGCTTTACGCTTGCTGGGAAAGTTTTTTTTTCCTTGTGGAACTTTTGAGTTTGATGAGCTGATAAAATATTAAAACTCAAATCAATAATTTGTGCACACTTCCTTAATTGTGTCATCCGGGTATCGCACACTGGCTGTCTCTTGTTTCATACAAATGTAGCTGCTGCTATTTTGCGACGATTGTTTTGTCAGGTAAACGGGTACGATTTTAAAACAGTTTCATCTCAAATCAATATCTCTTATCCCCTTGATTATTTATGTGGAGAAGCACAGTGTAATAAGTGGTGTGACTGTGTCCCTTAAATGTCTGTCTAGTTTGAACTCGATTGTTTCATAGGTACAAATACCTACTAATGAAGTCACAAACTATTAACCTACGCTTGATTACATAAAACATGCCATTGCAGTGAAGTGAATTTAAATATGACACAGGAAGTGATAACTTGGCCACAACAACAGTATAATGGCCGAATCAACAACATTAAACCAATTCAGCATCAGCTAGTTCATGTAATTCTGGCCTTTAACTGGCTTTGCCATTTGGTTTAATGGGTGAGGCTTGACTCACTGAGACCACAGCTGTCCTTGACTATTAATGTGTCACATTGAGTGGGAGGAAAAATAATAGCAGTGATTTCAAAATGTTTCCAGCCAGAGAGGTTAAAAGGAACACAACACTATTTGAATGTCTGTCAGCTCTTTAATTAAATATTCTGTTTTGTACCATCCATAATTATTCTCTTATGGTGTTTTAAAGGGGAATATTAGACAGTCACAAGCTGGCACAGCTCAAGTAAAGCCATTATGGCTTACAAAAACAATGTAATTGTTTATGACGTCAGAAACAGAGCAGTCCAGAGAACTGAGCATTTAATGAAAATCTCACTGAAGCACTATTTTCTCATTTTGACGAAGTCTGCGTTCTAACATCAAACTGGAGGATAACATGAACGCTCACCTCCTTCTGCCATATGGATCTGCTACTAGCCTATTCAAAATACTGTCATTGCTTTATTGATGCTCAACAGAATGGTAGAGCTGTCTTTAGGGCAGTGGTTTTTAATCTTGTTGGAGGTACTGAACCCCACCAGTTTCATAGGTGCATTCACCGAACCCTTCTTAATAGGAAAAAGCGGGGCATGTCATCACGAATCATATGAGTCGGGTGTGTGTCTTGACCTCCGCCGAACCCCTGAGACTGACTCACCGAACCCAGGTTGAGAACCACTGCTTTAGGGATAAAAAAAAAAAGTTATTATTATCATCCGCCACACTGTGACTCTGACTATCCAAAGACACTTGATTGTTCTTTTGAAATTAATCCACTGGCATATTAATCCTGTCCCTGTCAAAACACAGCTGGTTCAATGAGCAACAAACTCTGACAAGCAAGCGTATTGTCATACACTGAGAAGTATTTGAACTCATGCTTAAAATGTATGAAGAAAACACCAAAATGATTGGCATTTATTTTTGAGTAACATGGAACACTTTCAAGCTAAATATTTCACAAAAAGGATTGATAAATTATTTTTTAAAAAAAGAAAAAGAAATCTGTATTCTGTGATTACAAAGTTTAGAACTAATTTGATATATATGTGTGTGGTGCTGACAAAGAGTTGTGAACAGGTTAACTCTTGCTTAACCCTCATGTTCTGTTTGATTTCTGGTCTCTGCCTGCATGGTCTGGGTCAAATTAACCCTAATTGGATTCAATACAATTCCACAAAAATCACACTATGAAAAAAATAAAAATAAATACTAAAAATAAATAAATAAATAAATTAGTCATGTAGAAATTATTAACTTTTTATATTAAAACTTTTCACTCAATACAAATAGTAAATATCTGAATTAATGATTTATAAAAATATTTTTACTATTTTTAAGATTGCCCCTCACCTGCAACTCTGGGACATTATAACAAAATTATCTTAGTCTAAATCTAAAGTAAACTTGACAAACTATATACCATTTGAAAGCTTTCAGACTCTAGTTTTTGTATTTGATGACTGATTTTCAAAAGAAATGATAGATCAATAGATAAATAGCAATAGATTCTTCATTTGTGATGTGGTGCCAAACCATAACACACAAGCTGATGTGTTTTTGGAATTGAATTCAAATCATATCATCACTGCCAAAACTTCTTTTGAAAAGAATGTCTACTTCATACATACTTTGAAAAGTATGAAAACAATTGGTTCAGATCAGTCAAACCATATATGGGAATGGAAGAGTCCATATATGGTCACCACCAGTGGAGTCTGAATGTCATCTAGTGAAAAAGTTTGGTACTGCGCACAAACAAATCTTACTGAAAGTTCTTTTTCTGAGATATCAACAGAACTTTGAAAATAAAAAGTTGTTAAACTAAGCAAGACACTGGCACTTCAGGACTAGAGTGGAAGTGCTCTGACATACAACAAAGAAGTCTTTTGTATTTTGGGTCTTTTTTAAATGGCTGTCTACAGTCGTGGCCAAAAGTTTTGAGAATTACATAAATATTGGAAATTGGAAAAGTTGCTGCTTAAGTTTTTTATAATAGCAATTTGCATATACTCCAGAATGTTATGAAGAGGGATCAGATGAATTGCATAGTCCTTCTTTGCTATGAAAATTAACTTAATTCCAAAAAAACCCTTTCCACTGCATTCCATTGCTGTCATTAACGGACCTGCTGAGATCATTTCAGTAATCGTCTTATTAACTCAGGTGAGAATGTTGACGAGCACAAGTTCTTTCCCTTCCTACTCTAGCTTATGGTACTGAGCAATGTATGAAACTTGTATTGTGAGCACTTCCTGTGTTATTTGCCAATTCATGAAGAATCACTTGTTTGTTTTCCTCACTTGTAAGTCGCTTTGGATAAAAGCATCTGCTAAATGACTAAATGTAAATGTAAATGCCCAAGGCTGGAGATCATTATGTCAGGCTGATTGGGTTAGAATGGCAGACTTGACATGTTAAAAGGAGGGTGATGCTTGAAATCATTGTTCTTCCATTGTTAACCATGGTGACCTGCAAAGAAACGCGTGCAGCCAGCATTGCGTTGCATAAAAATGGCTTCACAGGCAAGGATAATGTGGCCACTACGATTGCACCTAAATCAACAGTTTATAGGATCATCAGCAACTTCAAGGAAAGAGGTTCAATTCTTGTAAAGAAGGCTTCAGGGAGTCCAAGAAAGTTCAGCAAGTGCCAGAATCCTCTCCTAAAGAGGATTCAGCTGCGGGATCGGAGTGACACCAGTGCAGAGCTTGCTCAGGAATGGCAGCAGGCAGGTGTGAGCGCATCTGCACGCACAGTGAGGTGAAGACTTTTGGAAGATGGCCTGGTGTCAAGAAGGGCAGCAAAGAAGCACCTTCTCTCCAAAAAAACATCAGGGACAGATTGATCTTCTGCAGAAAGTAACCTAAAGTTCCTAACGATCCTCTTATGGCAATCCAAATGGTAAAGTTCAAAGTTTTTTGATCATTATCTACCTAAAAAATCTAGAGAATTGTACTGCTCTGGTTTTGAGGCTGAATGAAATACCCAGGACCTTAAGGCATGGTGATGGGCAATGAGGAGATTCAACATACAGGTGCTGGTCATATAATCATAATATCATCAAAAGTGAAACTTGTATATTATATTCATTCATTACACACAGACTGGTGTATTACAAATGTTTATTTCTTTTAATTTTGATGATCATAACTGACAACAAAATAAAACCCCAAATTCAGTAAAATTTGAACATTACTTAAAACCAATACAAAGAAAGGATTTTTAGAAATCTTGCAACTGAAAAGTATGAACATGAAAAGAATGAGCATGTACAGCGCTCAATACTTAGTTGGGGCTCCGTTTGCCGGAATTACTGCAGAAATGTAGCGTGGCATGGAGTTGATCAGTCTGTGGCACTGCTCAGGTGTTATGAGAGCCCAGGTTGCTCTGATAGTGGCCTTCAGCTCTTCTGCATTGTTGTGTCTGGCATATTGCATCGACCTCTTCACAACACCCCATAGATTTTCTATGGATTAAGGTCAGGTGAGTTTTCTGGCCAATTACGAACAGGGATATCATGGTCCTTTAAACCAGGTACTGGTTGCTTTGGCACTGTGTGCAGGTGCCAAGTCCTGTTGGAAAATGAAATCTGCATCTCCATAAAGTTGGTCAGCAGCAGGGAACATTAAGTGCTCTAAAACTTCCTGGTATACAGCTGTGTTGACCTTGGACCTCAGAAAACACAATGGACCAACACCAGCAGATGACATGGCACCCCGAACCATCACCGACTGTGGAAAATTTACACTGGACCTCAAGAAACGTGGATTGTGTGCCTTTCCTCTCTTCCTCCAGACTCTGGGACCCTGATTTCCAAAGTAAATGCAAAATTTACTTTCATCAGCGAACATAACTTTGGACCACTCAGCAGCAGTCCAGTCCTTTTTGTCTTTAGCCCAGGCGAGACGCTTCTGACGCTGTCTGTTGTTCAAGAGTGGCTTGACACAAGGAATGTGACAGCTGAAAAGTCTTGCATGCGTTTGTGCGTAGTGGTTCTTGAAGCACTGACTCCAGCTGTAGTCCACTCTTTGTGAATCTCCCCCACATTTTTGAATGAGTTTTGTTTCACAATTCTCTCCTGGGTGCGCTTATCCTTATTGCTTGTACACTTTTTTTCCACCACATCTTTTCCTTCCCTTCGCCTCTCTATTGCTGTGCTTGGACACAGAACTTAGACACAGAACTTTTGGACAATTGTCAAGTCAGCAGTCTTCCCCATGATTGTGTAGCCTACAGAACTAGACTGAGAGACCATTTAAAGGCCTTTGCAGGTGTTTTGAGTTCAAATCAACTTTTTAATGATATTCTAATTATATGACCAGCACCTGTATGCTGTTTGTTTATGTGTTTTAAGTACCGCCACCCAGTGGCTGATTTCTTTCATACTTTACACAGACAGCTGGAGTTAAACAGGCCCACCAAGTTTCATTTTGATCGACCTCCGTTAACCTGGTCTAACAGTTTCTCAAATTTCAAAAGCCAATGGCATCCGTCTTTTGAGAGATATGGTCCTCATAGGCATTCATAGCACCTTCGACAAAGACACCGCATGCCAAGTTTCAGATCAGTTGGACTAACGATTGCTTAGTTTTCCGGTTATAGTGCCACCAAGTTTTGAAAAAAATGTCCAAACGTCAACATACGTTTTTTTTTTGACATTGAGCCAAGTATTTGGCCAATAGCAAACCACAACGATCCAGTGAGTTCTAGATGGACAAAATTTCTATCTTTTTCTTGTTCGAGATGACGTTTAACTTGGATATACATCACAGTAGGGATGAAAAGACTATCACAACATCCGTTTCATGCCGACTTTAAAAATGGAATGGAATTAGACGCAAGGGTTTTGAAATGCATTCTGAAAAATTTAATTACCTGACATCGTGTCTTAAAAATACAGACACAGCATTGAAGCCTTTATGAACGACCCCTTATTCAGTTTATTTAGGCTGGAAGCTGTCTGTCTGCGGTCCCATTGGTTGTTGTCGCATTGCACCACTGCTCGTTTGCATAAAGTTGAACACTTCTCAACTTTGTGGCATTTTCAACATTTTCTCCCTCATGTCACATCAAATTCTTATTGCAAAGGCTTTGATACTTTGTTGCTGCAAATTACTGCCATTGTGAACACACCTTTAGGGTGACTCTTGGGTTAGAATATGCGTAATACATTTGCATTTAGCACATAACGCTGTTGGCTACTTGTACATCTCACTCAATAAACTAGCAACGGCATATCCATTCTCTGAAATTCATGTAAATAATGTTTTCCTACCCTGACATACGAATGACAAATGAGAACAAGCCATAATACAGACTGTTGTCATTCACAACTTTAAATTGCAACCTGGAAGCAGAACAGCATGGAGGTTTTTGCATTAGCTCACGACTTGTAGACTGTATTTGTGAGGTCTTGTTAAGGCTACTCAGACTCAGCTCGGTATTTCTGCATAAGTCAATATAATGTGAGTGAAAAACAGTAATGTCTATACCATAGGAAACAGGGCAAATCACTGAAGCCCTAAAACCATGTTTATAGACTTTAGATTTATAGTCATTTGAATTACAAACACAAATTGCTAAACATAAATAGTGTAATAAGAGCTGCTATTACCCTCATGCAACACAGTAATAAATACAGAAAATTGGCACAAATAGTATGATCAGAATGTGATCTACAGCTCATTTTACATACTTTCAGCAGTTTAGGGTGACTGACTTAATTACTGAAGAAAGCCACTGGATCAATAGAAAAGGAGAGACTATTCCTCTTTAAGCTATTTTTCCCTACCACAGTAAAATTATGTTGATTTTACTTAAAGGCATTGCAGTTGAGGTTTGAGCTGGGTGCAGTCAATCTATACAGTATATGACATATTTCTGATATGCATTTGAATGCTTACTCGTCTTACTTTACAAACTGACAGTTCAAACCCATCCACAGAAATCCCTGTAAATGAATTTTTCACTAAATCAATTAGACTCCTTAGAAAGACACATTTCTCTTTATGCAAACATCTGCCTAATTAAGCCACAGGGCCTGTGATACTTGAATGCAGTGAGTCGTGTAAGTTGCTTCCACTCAGATGAATTTAATTCTGAGGCAAAGAATTGAGGAGACGGGGGCAAGTTGTCACACTCTTCATAGTAAAGTTGGAAAATTAATCTCTGTACAGACACACACTTTAGAGAGGTTTTAAAAATTTACACCAAAAGGATGTGTTTATTTGGGTTTAGACTCCTGAAGTTTTTTAAATTATCATACAAAACATTACAAATTTGGTTCAAAACCTTTTAGTTGTTGAGGCATCACCCATGTAACAATGTATCTGATCTTCCCTTAACATTGTGTTCAGAATTATTAGGCAAGCTGATTTTCTAATCATATTTTTTTTTCCCCCCAAGCACATTTTACCAATTCCAAACCACATCAATCTTAATAACTACTATTAATTTTGTATTTAATCATGATGTATTTAATCAAGTGATTTATAATTGTTCATGAAGACTGCAAGTGAAAAATGCCCTATATTCAGGTGTGCATAATGACAGGCAGGTTTTCTTTTACAGATAAAATGAGGCAAAAAAAGAGGGAGAGATTTATCTTCCATATATATATATATATATATATATATATATATATATATATATATATATATATGTCTTCATGTATATTACTACACTTCAGTGTGTGATTCTTATTAAGTGGGAGTTTTTTTATTTTATTTTTACCTTTCCCAAGTCTCTGAGATCCTGTCACTTCTGGAGACTCCATAGGTTGCAGTTCTGGAAAATGGTGGTGCTGGAGACTAAAGAGTTCCTGTTGGTTTCACACTGAATTCTTCACCTTAATTCTTAATTATTTTGCAGTTCTTTTCTTCTCAACCTGCTGACCCAATGAACATTTAGCTTTCCAATGGTCATGCTTTAAAATTGCAATTCCTAGTATTGCATTAGTATTGCGTTCTTCTCATGGACATTTAATTATTTTTTTATTTTATTTTTTTACTTTTCACCCTGAGTTAAATCTCTTGTTGTCTCATTTATCTGTAAAAGAAAACCTACGTAATTATTATGCACACCTGAATATAACGCATTTTTCATTTCCAGCCTTCATGAACTATCAATTTTATATATATATATATATATATATATATGAAAGAACAATTCATGAACAATTATATATCACTTATTTATGATTAAATACAAGATCAATAGTAGTTATTAAGATTGATGTGATGTTGTTTGGAATTGGTAAAATGTGCTTGAAAAAAATAAAATAAAAACATGATCAGAAAATCAACTTGCCCAATAATTTTGCACACAGTGTCTCTCTCTTTAACCAGTAGATAACAGGAGCAATGGTGCATTTTGAGCTTTAGAGTAAGTAAATCCAGAATCCACTCAGTACAAGCGCTGGAAACAGAATCATACTGGACAAAGACACCCAGATACGCACCACTACCAGCCAACTGTGTAATTAAATGGAAGCTCTAGAGAAACGGCCCAATATTGAAATAGTTCACTTATATGCATATGGAATCAGTGAAAAGGATGAACTAAATTTGCACAAAATGTAATACATTTAGAATGAATGTTGAAAAAAAAGAGTAGATAAAATGAAAAAAAATATGCATAGTATCGATTCTCTGCCTTTCTGAGCTGAGATAAGGAAAATGAGCTTTACTATTTCCTTTAAGCGGATTGAGAAAAATCACCATCCTCTTTCCTTTTCTCCCAGATGTAAGTCCTATTATCGGACCTGTGTTTCTGTGCTTCCGTTCGCAGTCTTTGCTCTGTGAGCGTGTTGGGCTGATTAGAGGTCTGGTTCTGAGGTTAAGCCGGTTTTATGCAGCTGGAGTCTTGTAGTTTAACGTGTTGCTCTGCCGCTAGTGGGAAAAAGAGGAACGTGATTGACACAAGTTTTGAATAGAAAGTTTATATATGCTGACTAAAGAGACTTCAATAAACATTCAACCATTTATATACACAAAACACATGCAAACACATTATTAAAGGAATTATATCACAAGAGATAAAATGTGTCTTTATCTTTATAAATTAGAACCCAAAACTTCCTTTGAACCTGAAAATAACAGAGAGTCATTAAATGATTGAATTTAAAGCAATAGTCTAAAAAATCTAAAAAATGAAAATATCCTGATTATTTGCTCACCCCAAGGCCATCCAAGATGTATTTGGCTTTCTTTAATCAGCTGAAAAGAAATTGAAAGAAACAAAGAAATTTGGAAGATAACATTCAAGGATTTTCCTACATCTAATCCAAGTAAATTGTATGGTAAGCTTGTTTCCACCATGGAATTGAAAATAAAAAAGGTAATTGTGACTCACAATTCTGACTTTGTTTTCCCCTCGCAATTCTAACATAAACTAGCAATTGTGAGTTATAAAGTCAGAAGTGCATGACAAAATGTCGCAATTGCGTATTATAAAGTTGTTTCTCTTACAATTGGACCTAATAACTCGCAATTGCGTGTTGTAAAGTCAGAATTACGAAATACAAACTTGCAAGAAAAAGAGTCAAAAATGCAAGATACAAACTCGCAATTGCGAGAAAAAAGTCAGAATTTAGTTCACAATGCAACTTTATATCACACAATTCTGAGAAACAAGTCAGAACTGTCACAAAAGTCACAAATATCTTTAAAAAATATATTTTTTTACAGTCCCAGCTTAAAATTTATTCAAATGAACCTTTTCAGAAAAAAAAAAACTATATATATATATCTTCTGATCATCCTTGAGATGGTTCTACACCTTGATTTGAGTCCAGCTGTGTTCTATTATACTGATTGAACTTGATTAGGAAAGCCACACATCTGTCTCACAGTGCATGTCAGAGCAAATGAGAATCATGAGGTCAAAGGAACTGCCTGAAGAGCTCAGAGACAGAATTGTGGCAAGGCACAGATCTGGCCAAGGTTACAAAAAAATTCTGCTGCACTTAAGGTTCCTAAGACCACAGTGGCCTCCTTAATCCTTAAATGGAAGACGTTTGGGATGACCAGAACCCTTCCTAGAGCTGGCTGTCCGGCCAAACTGAGCTATCGGGGGAGAAGAACCTTGGTGAGAGAGGTAAAGAAGAACCCAAATATCACTGTGGCTGAGCTCCAGAGATGCAGTCGGGAGATGGAAGAAAGTTGTAGAAAGTCAACCATCATTGCAGCCCTCCACCAGTCAGATTGGCCTGACGGAAGCCTCTCCTCAGTGCAAGACACATGAAAGCCCGTATGGAGTTTGCTAAAAAATACTGAAGGACTCCAAGATGGTGAGAAATAAGATTCTCTGATCCGATGAGACCAAGATAGAACTTTTTGGCCTTAATTCTAAGCGGTATGTGTGGAGAAAACCAGGCACTGCTTATCACCTGTCCAATACAGTCCCAACAGTGTGGCAGCATCATGCTGTGGGGGTGTTTTTCAGCTGCAGGGACAGGACGACTGGTTGCAATCGAGGGAAAGATGAATGTGGCCAAGTACAGGAATATCCTGGACGAAAACCTTCTCCAGAGCGCTCAGGACCTCAGACTGGGCCGAAGGTTTACCTTCTAACAAGACAATGACCATAAGCACACAGCTAAAATAATGAAGGAGTGGCTTCACAACAACTCTGTGACTGTTCTTGAATGGCCCAACCAGAGCCCTGACTTAAACCCAATTGAGCATCTCTGGAGAGACCTAAAAATGGCTGTCCACCAACGTTTACCATCCAACCTGACAGATCTGGAGAGGATCTGCAAGGAAGAATGGCAGAGGATCCCCAAATCCAGGTGTGAAAAACTTGTTGCATCTTTCCCCAAAAGACTCATGGCTGTATTAGATCAAAAGGGTGTTTCTACTAAATACTGAGCAAAGGGTCTGAATACTTAGTTATACTTAGTTTTTCTTTATTAATAAATCTGCAAAAATGCCAAGAATTCTGTGTTTTTCTGCCAATATGGGGTGCTGTATGTACATTGATGAGGAAAAAAATGAACTAAAATGATTTTAGCAAATGACTGCAATACAACAAAAAGTAAAAAATTTAAGGGGGCTGAATAATTTCCGTGCCCATATATGTACCCATGTATTTACTTTTAAGTATAAATGCTCACCGTGGTCCAGGACCAGCTCTGAGAAGCACATTCACAAGATGTTTGAGGTTACGTTGGGAAGGTCAGGCGTGAAATAGGCAGCAAGAACCATTTATAAGCCTGGAGAGGAAGCACTGTCAAAACAAGTGATCATTGCTCAATCTTAGTATTTGTTTCAGTTTACTGTTAACCCATTCATACGCAAGTTGAAACTGTCCCCAGAGAGAATATACAAGTTAGTTTTCTTTTCCAATTCACTGGAAAAAAAAAAAAGAAAATAGAAAAAAATGTCATACTCTGGATTAAACTCCCTCATTTCCAAATGATAATACATAAAATCAATATAAGCACCAACACTTTCTTCAAAGTAAATTAATATTAATAACACCATTTCATTTACGTATAGTTTCAGGCCCCGTAGTGTCAATAACAACTAGTTTGCATAATAAACTTAGAAACAGTTCTCATGGCTTACACTTATTTCATTTATAACGATTCGTAATTGATTGATAATCTGATTTGAAGTCTCTGCAGTAGTTTAACATTATGGGAATGCTACGGACAGCTTTCTTTCTTCAGTTCATCTGACGGAATCCTGAATGCTTAAGTTTTATTATAAAGGAGCCATGTAAATACTCTTTAATAGATGTTACCCTGAGAAAAAATTATCATTATCGCTGTATTAGCTCCCCAAAGAGTGCTTAAGAGCATTTTTTGTGAATTCCCTAATGACAAATGTGCTAATGTGCACTTAAAATCTACCAAATGTGCTTGTAAACTGACTCTTAATATTGCATTAGGAGTTCATCACTTCTGTCTAAAAGTATTCAGGCAACAATTCACTTATCTGTCAATCTAATAAATGGTGGAACAGTAATTGAAAGCACATCATAAATCTGAAGTAAACAATGTACTGCAATCTGTGAATAATTAAGTTAAAAATGAAAGCAAAGTAACACAGCAATTAGAGTACGTGATTTTGTGTCCAAGAACATGTCAGCACATGAAGATTTTTTTTAAGCTGTATAGCTATGGAAAAACACATCTGTAAACAGTGGTGCATTATTGTTAGAGATCATCTGTCAATAAATATTGAAATGATTCTATCTTTTGGTATACTATTGTCACGGTCATCTGGTTTCACTACACTTCCCAGCATCCATCACTTCCATCACCTGCACGCCATCTGTAATTAACCCTCATTACCTGCAGTGTCTGCAACTGCACATCATCATCTGCACCCTACTGAAGCTCTCAGCTCCTGCACTTCAGGGTTTGGTCTTGTCTCTGTAAATGTCACTGTTAGACGTCCCTGCAAACGGCGTTGCTCCTCGTTGCTCCTCATTGCTCCTCGTTGCTCCTCATGGACCTACCTGAAGCCTACCGGCTTTCCCATCCTGTTCCTGTGATCTTCTGCCTTTCCATCTGTTGTCTGCCCTCCCGACCATCACCTGTAACAAGGAAACAATCAGACACACACCTGAAGAAAAGCCACCACGTTCCCAAAGACTGTTATTCTCACCTGCATCACCACGTTTTCCTGTAAATCCACTACCTGTAAATAAACCGGTGTATATATCACTTACCATCTGTCCCGGTCTGTGTCTGACAGAAGACCTGACTAAACAAGAGACAACATGAGCTGGGAACTTGCTGGAGAGATCGCGGCAGTGGCACAATCCAGCCGTGATCTGTTCACATTCATTCACTTCCCAGTTATGTTCTCTCATTCACAGCAGCCCTTGGACAATAACACCATCAAGGCATTGTATCGGGTGGGAGTAAACTTTGTGGATCCACGGGAACTACCTGATGTCGCCGGCCTGGACTGGAGAGAGGTCCTCTCCCAATGCTTGTGGAGTTTCATCCCTCAGTCGGTGTTCCTGCCAGCCCTCAGGCCTCCTCCTAAGATGGCCACCACTCAACCACAGTCATCCTTCTCCCTTCCTGAACCACCACCCATCATCACAGCCCGTCCAACTTCCCTTCCCGTCATGGCCGCCACCATTCCCGATTCTCTTCCCGTCGTGGCCGCCACCTCTCTGAAGATGGTCGCGTCCCCGGTGATCATGGGGCCGAGTCTGGGGTCTTGGAGAAGTCTCGTCGCTGTAAACGTCACTGCAAACTGTGTTGCTACACGTTGCTGATAGTGTCTCACCGAGACTACACAGACCTATCTGATACCTACCGGCTTTCCCATCCTGTTCCTGAGATCTTCTTCTGCCTGTCCGTCTGTTGTCTGCACTCCCATCCATCACCTGCAACAAGGAAACCATTAGTCACACACCCGAAGATAAGTCACCACGTTCCCAAAGAGAATAACCACATTTTCCTGTATATCCACTGCCTGTAATTAAACGGGTAGTGTCCGTGTCTGACAACTATGTCCTCCAAGACAGCCATTTGGTGCAATACAATAAAATAAAAGCTACTTCCTAAATGCTCTTCTGGTATTGGGCACTTTCCTTGAATGACACAATGTGATGCCATGAACTTCTTTTTTTGAAAAGGAAAAAAAAAACATTAGCATAAATCCTCCTCACTACTACAACATAGGATTTGTTGATTTACAACATTGACATAAGAAGAATTAATTCTTCTTCACTTCAGATTTGATTTTGGCCTTTCCCACCTTAGAGAACTGGACCTTCGACAATACCCAACTACTAAAATCATACAACCTCATAATTTTGAAACTGTTGAATAGATATTCAATTCACTGCATTCAAATACTAAAATTAACCAAAGTTATTTCTTCAATTTAAGGGACACATAAATTTAATTTACCAATAACTATAAACCATCATTTGATCCCAATCTAGTTAGCCTTTAATGAATGAAAGCTTAATTTTGAATATATTTGCAACCATTAACCATTCTGGCAAAGTTATTTATTTACTTTTAATAGTGTACATTTAATTTTGATGACTATTGCAAAAACATTACACAAACACATTTTGTATTATCAATTTAGCCAAGCCTTGCTCCTATGCATGTATTTATGCCCTGTAATTAAAACAGTATAGCATGGTGCAAACAACGCCATGGTCTGATACCCAGGGAATGCATGAATTGAAAAAAAAAAAAAAAGTAACTGAACACAAAGTAAGGCAGCATTTACATTACATGGTTCAAGTGACCCAATTCCAATTTTTTCCTTCCATGTGGCACAGATTGGACATGATCCATGAAAATGTAAGCAGGAAAAAAAAGTGCATAGATTCCAATCCTCAGATTTATTTTAGGCCTCATTTATATGTGGAAATTAATCGGATGTGAATCGGTTACATGCATTTGCGCCTGCCATGTAAGCAGACAGATCGCACATTCAACGCGATTCATACGTTACTGAAACAGAGACGTGGTGAATGACGTCAACTCAGGTGGATGCCAACCATGATCACACGACTCTTCAATGGCGCAATGGAGGATCAAGGCTCAAACCAATCTGTTCCTGACCTTTAAAGACTGTGCGGAAAGAAAAAGCTTGTATTATCATTTCATCTGATTTCATCTGCACCCATTGAAAATCGCACCCTTTTTTTACTTCCTCTTCGGCTTAGGCTTTTCCAGGTTTGTACATCTACCTTGGGTTGTGTATAGTTTAAGTGCACATATCGGATATGAGTCACTTTTAAAAAGAAGATGTAAGCTGGTCATCAAAAAAATATAACCGGATATAGTCACCAAAACTAAATTGGGATCAAGACTTGCCGTGTAAATGCGGCCTTTGATAAAAGTGTCTGCCAAATGCATAGATGTAAATGACAAAAGTATCAAAATAGCAGATTATTTAATGGTAGCTCTTTGAAACAAGATTACTACAATAGATGTGATATTTAATTCAATAAACAGCATATTCTGAATTCTAAACACTCTGTATTGTAGAAAATACAATATCCAGTCTCGATTCTGTACTCTCTGCATGGAATGCATGTTCTGATATTCTATTGGATACTTTTTTGCACACTGTGCAGGGCTGGGTGGGTTACTTTTAAAATGTATTTCACTACAGATTACAAAATATATGCTTTAAAAAGTAATTTATAACCTATTTTGTTCCATTACTGAAGTTTAGTAACTTAATCTAAATACTTTAGAATACTTTGGAATACTAATAAGTGTGGAACAAACACAAAAAAGGTAATTGCGAGTTTTTATCTCACAATTCTGACTTTTTCCCTCAGAATTGTGTGATATAAAGTTTGTATCATCAAATTTGTATTGCAAGTTCATATCTCCCAATTCTGACTTTATAACTTGCAATTGTGAGTTTAAATCTCGCAATTCTGAGAAAAAGAAGTCAGAATTGTGAAATACAAAACTCAAAAAACAAATTGTGAGAAAAAGATGCAGTGACCTTTTCTACAATTATAAAAGGACTCACAAACAACTATCACAAAATATGAAAACAGTCGAAAACATGAAACTTAACTCCGAGTCAGAGAATCACCAACTGCTGTTTAAATGACATTAAAATTCAAAGTAATCACTTTGGTAATCTAAAATACTTTTCAGATGTAACTGTAATCTGATTACCACCCATTTAAAATGTAACTGTCATGAAATACAGTTACTCAAATTTTGTATTTTAAATATGTAACTAAGTTACTTGTATTTCGTTACTCCCCAACCCTGTTTAAGTGTGTGATGCCCTGTTTCCACCCGGTATTACCATCTACCTCAGGTGATCTCATCAAAAGCAGTCAGCACATTACTAACACATCCAACTTATTCAAATGCAACTCCTTTGACCTTGTAATTGGATTTTAAGGTGAGGTTCTCTAAATTCATGACTACATCTCAGAAAAGAAATAAACAAACACACTCAGATGGGATGGTACCCTTTAAAAAGGTTCTAATATGTACCATTTGATTACCATGTACTCTTAGCAGTATGTAGTACATTTAAGGTACTAATATGCATAATATTTAGGTACAAAGATGTACCTTTTGAAAGTACCCATTTTTTTCTTTATGAAGTCAGAACTGCTCATTGCTATTTCAGTTAGCATCTGTATTACCTGAACTTCAGATGTGTGCTTGCTTTACATAATTCACATTTATTCATGAAGCAGACACTTTCATCCAAAGCAAATTATCTATGTCACTGCATGTAGATGACAGGCAATTCCAATATCCAATATATCCAATCAGATAACCCGAGATGGATGTTAAGACAAAGTGTAAATGTGGTCTTATGCAAAAGCAAAACCATTTTTCAAACTGCTAGTATTCAGTTGCATGAACATGAAAGTTGAATGCATAGATGACTTACCAGGCCACATTAAATAGAGATTTAAATGGAGCTTCAGCCGCAAACCCACATTCTGATTGCAGTGTGGGAATTAAATGTCTATCGAGTCATCAGAGACAGACACTCATCATAGGTGATCAACCTTTTTTCATCTGCATGTCTTTGCATGATCAGTTACTGACAGCACAATACGGTCTGAAGGCCCCAGATGAGCATTTTCTACGCTTACAAAAGTGGCAGACCCAAGCTTTCTTCTTCCCCCAGGGAAGTCGTATTTTCTTTTTCTTTGTTTTCACCATACGCATTTTATGTTTCTTTGTCTGTGTCGAGTTTTGAAGATTCTGCGAGAGGCTGCGACGGCTCCTTATCCAATTTCTCCAGAGAGCCACAATGTTTTCAATATGCTGATGTACTGCATTCCCTTTCACTTTTATAAATGGGCTGCGATATTAAAATGAACACCCCTATCCTGAAATCCATTTACTCTCTTGCTGGTTTAAAAACCATCACTGAATTGAAATAAATTTGTTCCTCCACCTTCAGGTAATATTCATTAAAATAACCTTAATGAAAACAGCTGCAATCCATGTCACTTCCCCATGTTTCCTCATACGTTTGGTCTGTTCAAATCTACATTTATACAGAGTCCTCTTCTAGCTGAAAAAGACTCATCAACCTATCTGAGCAACTGGAAAAAATAGGCAGCAGATGTAATGTGTTTATGTATGTGTGTGTATATATATATATATATATATATATATATATATATATATATATATATATATATATATATACACACACAAAGATTTTTTTAATGTGCAATTAATGCACAGTAAATTGCAGATAATTTTCTGTCGTAACAACAAAGTCTACTGTACAATAATACCCATATTGTGCTGCACTGTGGGATAATTAGGGTAAGGCTGTTATTCAGGACCGGTTCCAATTTGCAGAAAATACCACAACTGAATGACATTCGGCTCTGTTAACGGTTCTCGCACAAGCATTTATTTATTTATTTATTTATTTATTTATTTTTTTTTGCAGATACAGATGAAATACCATTCAAAAAAATTCTACAATACTTTTTCATCAGTGCCACAAAACCACAATTGAATCTACGGTATATGTGAAACTAATGGTGATTATGAATGTCAGATTATCGAACAAAGTTGGTATGAGTTTTTTTTTTATTAAATCAAAAACTTCCCATTTACCGCTGTGAGATTTAAATCAATGTTATTGATTGATTGTTCATATTCCAACATATAGTTAGATTCACATTAATTTTGTTAATATTTTGCCAAAAAAGAATAAAATATGTTACTGCATATTTTTATATGTTCATTTATGTTCATTTGTCTTATATAGGTTAATTATTAATTACCTGAATGTACGTATGCTCCTATTCAATATGACAGCACAAAATAATAAATAAATTAAAAAATTAAAAAAGATAATGTCAAGTGGTGAAATTCATAACACAATGAGAGCATCTAATAGCCATATATAAATAAGCAACCAATAGAATCTTAGTAATTATATAATAAAGCAGAGACTTAAAATGTGTTTCCAGGTCAGAATGAATCAAAAATGATGGTGATTCAGTAATTTGTTCATGTTCCTGTTTTGTTTATCTTCTGTCACAAATTCAATAAATTCAATAAAATCTAAAAAAAAGTCAATAAATAAATTATCCATTCATTCATTCTTGGAAGATATAATGATTTCTTGCAGTAGTGTTTGGCTTTGGATCATGCCTATAGCATCTGAAATAAAACTATACACCTGGTCATGCTCTTTAAGTTCTACTTAACAAAAGTCTTTCTCAAAAAAAAAGAAAAAAGTTAAACACTGTCACCCCAGTGGGTGTATATAATCAATACTTCTCACCAGACACGCTATTCCCACTCATGAATATTGGTTTGAGTCAAGAGGTCAAATTTATTGCAACATAATGAGAGAGACTAACAGCCAGATGGAAATAAGCCTCCAATTTTAGACTAAAAACATTAGGTTTTCTGTAATTACAAAGGCCATAACCTCAGCTGTTGGACAGTAATTAGCTCTGGTTTGCTCATCGTAATGGGGTCCAGTCTTGAGTCTCTGACCTCACTGGGTTTTTTAGCTTTACTGCAGAGGTAATGAGGTCTTTGGTGTCAAAGGTTTAGTGTTGTTCAATGCGAGACCTCGTCTTGATTTCCTGTCGGTATAGACACACATATAGTGTACATCTAAGTATTTGCGCACTTGCATTACACCATGTCTACATTTGTCCTTTATGACAGAAGTAGTGCAAGCGTGTGGAATTTGTCAAATAAAATGGGGCATCAGTTCCATTGTGCCGCACACCCTCCAGTATCATTGATTGTAATGGGTTCTTTTGGCTTTTGTCGAGTTGTACATGATAGGTGTACATGGACGGATGGACGGAAGTCCCTTCTCCACCGACCATCTCAGATCTGACTTAAGCCCGGGATTCAACACCGCCCTCGAACTCCAGGAACCGCTCGTGGCGAACGCGGTTCGGACGGACGGACCGATGTTAAATTATTTTGTTCGCTATTATGCTTGTTGTTGATGTTGTACTAGCAGAATGTGGTGGTTGTTCGGTGTTGTATTTGTCCCGCCCCACCTCCACTGTGATTGGACGGCTGGGTACAAATTTATAGTGATGAGTGCCGTGTTTTACCCAAAGTTGAATATTCTTAAACTCATAACGACAGCTTCAGCTCGAAATAAAAGCTCAGCACCTCATTATGCTCCCGGCAATTTAAAAACGTGCCGCTCCCATCGGAAAAATGTTCTAGCCTCGAAAATAAAAAAACACTTTGGTGGACACACGGCCTAATGGTGTTTTAACAGTATCTTGGACCAATTTACCAATAAGAAATCGGTGGTGCTGAGCTGATCATGGCATGAAGAAAGAAAAAGCATAATTTCCCTACAATTATGCAAATAAGGATTATCAGATGACATAATTGAGCAAACAGAGTTGAGGAGTGTAGGTTTGTTTTGGGAGGTGGATTTATTTTTGCGCTGGTGTGATAATTTCAGCTAGCTGCTAATTGATTATTGCACCTTTAAATGAGAAATGTAATGTGTCAGCCACACATATTTGTGATTCTTACTCTTTAAATTCCAAGGAACATAAGAAAGCATATCCTTCAGTACCCAAGTGTTAGCAATACAGTACTGTACTCTCACCTCATTTCAGAGGACTTGGTCAAAGCCTTTGCAATAATACCATTATGTGTACTTTAAAAATGTACTTTTAAACCTCTAAACCAATCCAAATCCCTAACCTATAAACAACAAATATATGTATCACATATCTTCACATTTTCCACATTTTGTTATGTTACAGCCTTATTCAAAATGGATTAAATGCATTACTTTCCTCAAAATTCTGCAAACAATACCCCATAATGACAACATGAACGAAGTATGTTTGAAATCTTTTCAAATTTATTACAAATAAAAAAACGAAAAAAAAAGGTGCATCCCATTTCCAATGATCAGATGTTTCTACAACTTTATTTAGTAATGGACAGAGACATCATTGATGAAAACCTACTCCAGAGTGCTCTGGATCTCAGACTGGCACGAAGATTCATCTTCCAACAGGACAACGACCCTAAGCACACAGCCAAGATAACAAAGGAGTGGCTACGGGACAACCCTGTGAATGTCCTTGAGTGGGCCAGACTTGAACCCGATTAAACATCTCTGGAGAGATCTGAAATGGCTGTTTCCCATCCAACCTGATGGAGCTTGAGGCTCCTGCAAAGAAGAATGGGAGAAACTGCCCAAAAATTGGTGTGTCAAGCTTGTAGCATCACACTCAAAAAGATTTTAAGCTGTAATTGGTGGCAAAGGTGGTTCAACAAACTATTGAGTAAAGGCCATGTATTTTTTTTTTTTTTTTTTTTTGTGGTTTTATTTTTAATAAATTTGCACAGACTTCAAACAAACTTCTTTCACATTGTCATTATGGGGTTATATATTTTACGAGGTGGCCAATTCGTACGAATGACCTACCACTAACCTCACCCCTAAACCCACCCGACACTGGGGTTTAGACAAATCATATAAATTTGTACGAATTAGCTACCTCGTAAAACACGTAAGAATTGGTCATGAGGTAGCGTTGGTATGTTTACAGTACTTTAATCCAAAACGACAAAAAAAGTAGTTAATAGTGTTAATTATTTTATGTCAATCAGTGACAAGTAATAATACACTAAATGTGTATCATATAGTGAAATAGGGAGAGTGTGTTGCTTAATTTAGAACAATTCAGGTGGCATATTGCTATATTCTGAATGTCATAGTGTACTCTCTACCTTTTTTGTTGAACTTCATTTATCTGCATACTGGCAACACTTTATGTGACCCTTGGTGGTCCAGAAACTCCATGGGTTATACACAAGAATAGCTCACATACTGCACTAACAAATTCCAGTGAGAGCTTGATTTACATCATAATTAGACCAAATGAAATACAATCCTGGCTAAAAAGAACAACACTGCAGCAAACTGCTTAGAGTAGTGCATAATTAATCGCCCATTGTATACTAGCTCCTTTACTGAAGGTCAAAACTCAACACAAGCAATCTGAAACAGTTTTCTCAAGGGTACTAATGAGTGCACCACCACACATCCAAAATGCACAGCAGTGAGATTCAGTGTGGATGTCAAACTGACACTTCAAGATGAAACGGAAGTCTTTTCCTCCCTATTGAGATGTATACCTGTGTGAAACGGCTTCTCGAGCAAGAAACAAATAGGGTGGGACTTGATTTTGTCCATTGGAATTTGACTGGATCATGTGGTTTGCTATTGATCTCATGTGAATGACAGGTTGTCCCGGCCTCGAGCCAGCAAACAGCAAACTCATCAGAGAAGAGAAGTTAGAAGTTGTGCAGCACTTGTTTGCACATGCTTGCTTGCAGTTTGTGTTCTTTGATGCTTTGGAGAAATGTATCGGAGTAAAAGTATACGTTTTATTAAGGAAATGCAGTGGAGTAAAAGTAAAAGTTGAAAGAAATATAAAAACTCAAGTAAGAACAGATTCTCCCAAAAATACTCAAGTACTGTAACAAAGTATTATTACATTACACCTCTGTGCACAGATAAATCATTTATAATAAATACTGCAATTTTCCATGGAAAATGAGAACATCCATTTTGATTTCATGGTGACTTTAATGTTATTTACAATTGCTCTCTAGTGACCTAAGGTACATTGTGGTGTGCACTAAAAGATGGCATAAGATAGAAACAGAACAAATAGAAACTGGTTGTGGCTTGTATTTCCCTTCCTATGCTGAACACATTAATCTCATGATGGAGGTCTCTCTTTATCTGCATGTTTTTGCAAGTCTGCATGTTTTTTTGCAAGTGCCTCCAGCCCTGCGCTCTTATCTTTTGAAGGTATTCATTTCAGGAAATAGAAATGTAAAATACAAAAAGCTCTGGTAAAATGATTAAAGGACTCTCTAGATCAAACGCAGAATGAGTAAAAGGATTCAGTCATATTCAAAACCAATAAACAAATTCGCCTTCCAAAATGTACCTTGCCTGTCTGCTTGGCAAGGTGTTAAATTGACATTTCAAACTTTGTGCACCAAGACTGAGAGGACTTCATATGGTGCAAATGAACTGGTTTTTATTGTGGAAAAAATATAGCATTTTTTCAATATATCTGTAATGACTCCATATAGAGTGTTTTAATCCACACAGATGGCAGAAGTAAAAACAGAATCATGTCGGCAGGGTAGTCAAAAAACAAGTTCAAAATGAAAGATGCACTGCTGAATAATAGGAATTTCAAGATGATAAAACCAGAACAAACATACTGACCAAAACAGCTTTACAAACAAAAGACGATACTAGAAAATTTGTAGAAACTGAGGGCTTAAATACACAGGAGGAAAAGAACAGAAAAAGAAACAGTTGCAAAAAGCAATCAGTAACCATAACAAATAATTAATGAGAACAAAAAATAAAAGGCTAAAACATAATAAAATAAAACATAAACTTTAAAAAAAAAGAATATATATATATATATATATATATATATATATATATATACATATATATATATATATATATATATATATATATATATATATATTCTTTTTTTTAAAGTTTATGTTTCGGGTACTTTGTTTCTTTGTTGACTATTTAAATAGATGTTTAAAAGTGAGCTTCAATCGTCACAAGGGTTAAAAGGAACATATTACTGCTCTAAGGTACTAACACACCCCTTTTAGGGTAGATACTGCATCAATGACAAGCTGTTGTGTCTCTAAAGTTAAATTTTTTCCACATTTTTTTCTGATACCATTATATAATTTAGTGCTTTTGCTAATAAACTGTGATGTTTGTAAAATCAGAGAGACAGGATGTATATGATTTCAGAGGCTGCTGTAGTGTCTTTATAGAAGTTATGTAGTGATGGAGACTGGAGAGTGATATAATAATAGAGCGATTCAAGGTGATATAAAAAAAACAGAATTATTCCTTTTGATATAACATATTTAGGGTGATATCATAATATAGTGATTCAGGGAAATATCATAATAAAGTGATTAGAAGTGTTACAATACATTAAACACACACACACACACACACACAATTGTGTGGTTTACAAGGACTTTCCTTTGGCGTAATGGTTTTTATAATGTACAAACTGTATATGATATCTCCTTACACTAAACCTACCATCACAAAAAACTTTTGGCATATTTTGAATTAAAAAAAAAAAAAAAAGAACACTGGTTAACCATTTGGTTTATGAGGACACAAAGTCTTTACATTGTAATTATAAACATTTGTATCCTCATGAACCACATATACAAGAACACACACACAAATACAGCTGATGCCTTAGATTCTGCATGTATTCTACTTATTTATTCACTGTGTTGTATGTTTAATTAAGCTAAATGTCTTTTCTTATATATATATATATATATATATATATATATATATATATATATATATATATAATATATATATATATATATATATAATATATAATTTTTTGGAAATGTGCATATAAGACTAGGTTGGATATATCTTGTTTACACTCTGTATTGATTTATTCCTTGCAGCATGGACAAAGTGCTTCTTGCAGTATTTATCATGTAACTTAATAATGTGAAATTCTGTGACCTTAGAGATATTTTTGTGCTATGGTAAGAAACATTTCTGTGACATTTGATATTTTCCTGAAAAGCACGTTGCACTCCAACTAGTCTTATCTTCAAAATTCCCTCTGTCCCTCAGATCTGTCAGGCCGTGCAGACAACAGTTTAGCTGTGGCTCCCCTTTGGCAGATTATGGAGTTGATAAACCGATGAAGGCCTCAAATACTCTGTGCAATCCAAATCTCAGACCACTTACAATGAGTAGCTAGTGTAAAGCCGAGAGCATTTCTGCTATAGAAGGCAAAAATCTGCAGAGGGGCTAGGAGCATTCCCCAAAGTATTTTAATCCTTAAACTACATTTATAGAGATACTTGTCCCTCATCTGAACCCAATAAACAACGTTGGAAAATGGACATTTCAGAGTCATTTCATGTTATGCTATAAGTATTGTTCTGTGTGTATATGCACACATGCATCCACGTATCGCTTAATAAAGGGTGCAATATTTCCATTAGCAGGGCAATTTAGTATCCACTCCTCAGCACAGAAAAAAAAGCATCAAAATACACCATTTAATGGTTCACTCAAGGCTATTTTTTGGGATAGATTTCATTCTCTTCTCTTCTCTCTCTCTCTCGCTCTCCTAGCCCATCGCATAAATGCCTGAACCCTGCTGTGCTCCATTTTCAAAATCATTTATCTTTCATGCACACTTTCAACTTCTGTCAATCTTCTCGAATGCAACATCGCAGTGTAAATTACACTCCGTCTCCAACTAGTTTGTGTCTACTCCATCCTTAAGCTTTTAATTTTCAACTTGACTGCGATAAAGTTATATCTCTTTTGTGCTCTTTTAGCTTGTGCTTTTATATTGCCATCAGATTTGCTTGAGATCCTTCTGAAATCTTCATTCGGACCGCATCTCACATGTAGTGGAACATAAAATCTTGAACATGTGATATAGAGCACCGTGAGGCCCATCATAGTTTTGGGCCAAATAAAATTCAAGACACAAGCTTACAATTTTAATCAAAGCAAAAGCATATTAAATTATACAATGCTGGAACGTCAATGCCGTTGGTTGGTAGCCTTGTTTCTCTGATGTTTGATTACACAATTTATGATAAATTCTATATTTCATAAAATGGAACACATTGTCATGACACTGTTTTGACAGTGGTATTGCATTGAAACTGAGATTACTTTCAGAAATTTGTGTTTTGGAAAAGTGCAACAAAACAATGGTGCCTTTTTTTTCCGCTGCTGTGGTAAAGGGCCAACCACCGACGGTTATGCATGAATGAACAATGCAGAAATTATGCTTTTAATGCGGCTCGAACATTAAAACAATAGTCCTTGAACATTAAACGTAACAGAATTGATCTGAAATTTTTGAAGTAAGACACATTTCATTATATTTCCCCACAAAGATAAATGTTTTGTTGAATCCCGCTTTGAGAGAACTGTGGGATATGACAGAGCATTGTGTTTTTTCACTATGTTCCAAACCAATGGACGCTGGTTATAAAAGGTCAGAAAAGCGAACTTTAACATGAGCAAGTATGAAGCTATTTGATGCTGTGCTGCCGAAGAAAAGAAACTGAATTATCTAAAAATTTAATTTGGCGTCAATAAAGATTGAAACTGATGTACAGTGTTTTCTCCTTTGCCTAGTAAAGGATGCAAATAGGCATAGGGAGTACGAACGAAAGTAATGTTTATTATCCCCTCCGAAAGGAGACACAAGTGAGGATTTGGGAAAAAAAAAAAAAAAAAAGAGAATTCATGTCCAGACTAATTCATGGAATAGGTTATTGTTAAATTTGTGAAAAATCGCGGAATAATAAACCGACATATACCTTAATTGTCATTCATGGGCTCGCACATTACCTCTCTCATTCGACATGAATCCAAATGTTTCAATGTCATGACGCTAACCAGTATTGCCAATTTAGCGATTTTGTGACTAGATTTAGTAACTTACCCGCCCCTTTTGAGACTTTTTTTCAAAAGTTTAGGGGCAAATCTAGCAACTTCTTGGACAAACCTTATCTAGATTCTTATTTTGTCCACTGATCTATAATCTTATTTATATAGATCAACGAATTTGCCATTATGATGTCGTCTAGTGACATTTAGCTACCGGTTTTAGCTACTTCAATTGAAAGCAGTGTTGCTAACCTATCATATCTTTTGTAAACAAAGCTTTGTTCTTCACTTGTGTCCTGATATCCATGTTAAACAGCATTCACATGCACAATAATGTGTTTTGGATTACTACTGCGGGTGGTATTTGGCCACCGCGGTAGGCCAGTTATCACCATGACTGACATGGTCTCGGATAATAAAAAGGAATAAATTAAACATTAGTTTACTATTCACAGTATATGTAGATGAATATTGAACATTTAATTTTACATAATTGTATTATTATTATTTTTAAAGAATGTTCTAGAATTTCTGTGGTGCCCCCCGATTGAGAACCACTGATAGAGTTTCCTGAATGCTGTAAATACTGTTGAAGTAAATAGAGAGTACTAATACATGAGCATGGATGCTTTCATGATTGTCAAAACAAACTATATCCACAAACTCAGTCCATTTGACTTATGTGATATATGGAGAACCACAGTGAAATTTAAGATGTTTGAATATATTTAAATATAACACTATTTCTCAAAAGTAAATGTGATGCAACAACTTTGAATATGCACATGTTTTAAATCAAATCATTAAGATTTGGGAGCTACAATAATATGCAAGATGGTCATCATTCACTTTCAGTGAATGGCTCACAAGTTCACACTTACAAATAATCAGATAAAGAGAGAGTTAAAGAGTATGGGTATTTGGCGTGTCTGAGCTCTGAGCTCGGAAGTCCCCTATATCCCTGGCTGGGATAGGAGCCAGCCTATGGTGAGGAGTCGGGGTGATGGAGGAATACAGAAAACTGCCGAGGAACTCAGTCGGCCTCGTCTCATGCTGATTGGATACATCATTTGAATGTGTTCCTCCTGAATTTTGTCAACCCCTTAAGACCTGAAGGCATTTTCAGAGTTTCAAGACTCATAATTCCAAAACTATAGAAAGGAAAGTCAAAACTTTTTTTAATTTAAAAATTCAAAAATGTATTCTTCAGGCATTGTTTTTGACTAATATGAGAAAAGGCTCCATTCAAATGTGGAGATTTGGCACAGTATTATGAGTTCGATTCCAAGCCATTTAAAATAATCTACGCATCCACTATTTAAAATGATATCCACAATTACAATGCTGTCAAGAGCGAAAAACAAAAGAGAAAGTGCTTTGAAAGCTCTTTTCTAAATACACTTCCTGTTATCGGCAAGCTCAAATGGAATCCCATTTGAATGTTTGAGCGAAAAAAGGCATTCTTGTGGCTGCTACTCTTTCTTTGCACAAACTGTAATTTGATCTCTTCACTGACACTGTGTTAAAAAGGTCACAAAAGATGGATGCTTGAGTGATGTGCGTACAAGGACGAGAAACAAGCTATGACTGGTCTGCCCTGCACCTGGCAGGTCAACATATAAAAGTGAATACTATCCTACTGTAGTATGGCTGAGCCAGAGAGAGTCAAAACATTGTAGAGCCACGTGAAAGCAAGTATGTGGAATTAATATGAAAAATATATATTTAGAACAGTGCAGTGTGTGTGAGTGTTTGCAGAGAGAGAGCGAGAGAGAGAGAGAGAGAGAGAGAGAGAGAGACTATGAGGGAGGAAAAGATAGATAGAGAGTGTATTTTTGGTTGTCCATTCATGCTTCAGTAAACAGCAAGACATTTTCTGTCTCACTGGCCGCCAGTGTGTTTGTATTACATAACCCACCACAACGGCAGGGGATTGAAGTGGCACTCCTAAGCTCTGAATCTAGTATCCAACTAGAAAACAGATCATTTAAGCCTCTAAACTACATCTTCACAGCCACTGCCATTGGTAAGGTAGCATTTTTAACATTATTTTTAGCGCAATATCCCTGATTCAAAGTTAACTTGTAATTGGAAACATTTGCTTGGTTACCACAGAAAACAATTCCAACTTGTTCCACAGACAGACAGACAGACTGACAGACAGAGAGACAGAAAGAAAGAATGTGAAGCTCATATCAGCATGCACATTACTTCTTCTGTTAAAATGTGCTATTTAGTGTGTGATGTTGACATTTTTGTGGGATTCACAGACCTAATGTCTGGTAAAGACATGGCAGTCAGATTGTTTAAACTCTTTCTGGTTGGTTTTTGTTGACAGACACCATGGACCAAGGCAGACCATAGTGCAGAGATGAGTTTGTGATACAAGATAATAGTCTGGCAGACTATCTGCTCAGCTTCACGTAAACGAGGAAGTTACTGATACTCTAGCTCTGTATAAAAGACTCACTGTCCCCTGTCTACATAAGTAGTTGCATTCTAATGCAGTATTCTAACCATCATATACATATACATCATATGCATATAAATTATACCCACCCACACACACACACACACATATATATAAGTCTTAAGGCCACCATCAGCTTTATTGTTTTACCAAAGTTTTAATTACCATCCATATTTATTATTTTGGTCTTTATGATGATACAAGATGATAAGTGTGACGTCCTGGACTTCTTCCATTTTCTCAAAGAGAAAAATCTAAGAAACGTTTCATATTTTGAAAGATTTCTTGGCTTTCCAGGCCTTTTCCATTCCCCTTTCGGTTTAAGAGATCCGGTTCCAGCTCTTGCTTAAGTGTAAGGAGAGTTCACTTAACATTTGCCACTTTAGTGTACTGTACATAAAGTCATTTTCTTCTTTCTGATTTTTTTCTGTTTAATACTGCATACATATTTCCCGTATTTTCTGGTTATATTCTAATAAAGAGGCTGAGAAATAATTATATGTGGTTATTATATCATTGCTAAACCATAAGATATTGAAAATATTACAGGTACAGTCTGGCTCAAAACATACTCTGTGGAAAGATGCAGATGTTTTGTAGGTGTATTGTTTTTGTTGGCAGTGATTATTTCTTTGGGGGAAGAAACACCCACATCCTAAACAGACGCAGTAATCCGATTAATTCAGGCAGGTAAAGACATATTCAAAGATTTTTTTTTTTTTTTTTTTAAGATTAGGTCACGAAAAACTGAAAATCCTGTCATCATGTCTCGGTCCTCAGTCACTCTCATTGTATGGAAAATCCATAAAATCAGAATCCAGGATATTGTGTAAAAAAGACTTCTGGTATATTCCAAAAAATATGAGCGTGAGTGAATTCATTTAAGTTTTTGAGAGAACTACAGATACAGATATTCCCCTTCTTCAAGCGCATATCTGACAATGACTTCCGTAGTTCCCACAACTTGATAGAAAAATCGAATTCCCTGCACTCACTGTCTGATCTGCTGTGCCAGTTAGGTCTGATTGATTTCATCATGTTGTTAAGGGAGTGAGAGGAGACTGGAAGGACTGAAGGTAATGCTCTCTTCAGCTGGATTAATTCTGCAGTTAATACGTGTTGCCTCGGCTTGATGTATCACTGCATGTAGGGGCGCCTGCAATTAGCCGGCTTCAGTAAAAGCGAATATTGCATTATTCATGGGTTTTATTTCAGACAGCCTCACATTCAGAGTCCATCTGACTCTGACATGCCCGGTGACAAGGGAAGTTCAAGCATTAATCTTGCGTCAGCCTCGCAATGAGGTTTAATGGCTGTAGGGAATACAGCTGTTCGGCGATGGATGCAAAGTCTGTCGTCCCCGACGGGAAGCTGTTAGAATCCCAATGAAGACCACCAAGCTTTTTAAATGTTGCATAGCAGTCTATCACCTCAGCACTTCCTTCCAATTCAATTACGTAGCTAAGAATGTGTCGGTTACTTAGCAGTTAGGTTAAGAGTGTCTTGCAAATGAGGTTTTGATTGCTCAATTTAAAGTGATGGCTTATTTAGGAGACACAGAGTCATTTTCTTTACATAAACTTCCTTTGTGTACCATAACTCACACAATTAGACACATGAAATCACTACCATAACATCTCAAAATGGTGTTATTTTTATAGCTTTCTTGAAAACTTTAATTGGTATTCACACCACAAAACAAGATTTCTTTTCTGCACGTGACAGTCTGTTTTCTGTGGTGACCAGATTACATCAGATTTTTCTCCAATTTCAACATCTCTCTCTTAATGGTTTGTGATTCCATTACAGACCATTGAGTGCTGATCAAGACGGTCTTATCGGCTCTTTTTTGCACACAGAGACTTGGGTTGCATCCTCCCACTCAGAGACGAAACTGTGGTGAAAATGGAGGCATGTTTGCAGCACTCATGTTACAATGGCAAAGCAGAAAATAAAGTCAGTCTAAGTCAGCACAGTGTCTTGGAGGAGATTCAGGACAAGTGATGTTACAGAAAGATATCTAATCACTAGCAGAGGAAGTAACGCAATGGCTGCCTATATATAAAAACTTCATACTGCAATGTCAGTCTACTGCATATTAAATCTGTTTATTCAATTTTATCGAATGCATATGCAAACAGGGTCATTCCAAGGAGGTGTATAATACCTGGAGAAAGCTATCCATTATATCTTCATTCATTATTATGCAGCAGTTGACACTAGTGTAATTTCCACTTAAATTCACATATCATACAGTGGGGATACACTGCCGATTTTGTAGGTTTGCCCACGTACAAAGCATGTAGAATTCTGTAATTTTTATCATTGCTACTCTTCAACTGTGAGTAACGGAATCTAAAACAAAAAAAATCCTAAAATCACATTGTATGATTTTTAAGGAATTAATTTACATTTTATCGTATGACATAAGTATTTGATACATCAGCAAAGCAGAACTTAATATTTGGTACAGAAACCTTTGTTTGCAATTACAGAGATCACACGTTTCCTGCAGCAGGGATTTTGGCCCACTCCTCCACACAGACCTTCTCCAGATCCTTTAGGTTTCGGGGCTGTTGCTGGGCAATAAGGACTTTCAGCTCCCTCCAAAGATTTTCTATTGGGCCACTCCAGGACCTTGAGACGCTTCTTACGGAGCCACTCCTTAGTTACCCTGGCTGTGTGTTTCGGTTCATTGTCATGCTGTAAGACCCAGCCATGACCCATCTTCAATGCTTTTACTGAGAGAAGGAGGTTGTTGACCAAGATCTGGCGATACATGGCCCCATCCATCCTCCCCTCAATACGGTGCAGTCGTCCTGTCCCCTTTGTAGAAAAGCATCCCCAAAGAATGATGTTTCCACCTCCATGCGTCACGGTTGGGATGGTGTTCTTGGAGTTGTGCTCATCCTTCTTTTTCCTCCAAAACACGGCGAGGGGAGTTTAGACCAAAAAGCTCTAAATTTGTCTCATCAGACCACATGACCTTCTCCCATTCCTCCTCTGGATCATCCAGATGGTCATTGGCAAACTTCAGACGGGGCTGGACATGCGCTGGCTTGAGCACGAGGACTTTGCGTGCGCTGCAGGATTTTAATCCATGATGGCGTAGTGTGTTACTAATGGTTTTCTTTGAGACTGTGGTCCCAGCTCTCTTCAGGTCATTGACCAGGTCCTGCCGTGTAGTTCTGGGCTGATCCCTCACCTTCCTCATGATCATTGATGCCCCACGAGGTGAGATCTTGCATAGTGCCCCAGACCGAGGGAGATTGACCGTCATCTTGAACTTCTTCCATTTTCTAATAATTGCGCCAACAGTTGTTGCCTTCTCACCAAGCTGCTTGCCTATTGTCCTGTAGATCATCCCAGCCTTGAGCAGGTCTACAATTTTATCCCTGAGGTCCTTACACAGCTCTCTGGTCTTGGCCATTGTGGAGAGGTTGGAGTCTATTTGATTGAGTGTGTGGACAGGTGTCTTTTACACAGGTAACAAGTTCAAACAGGTGCAGTTAATACAGGTAATGAGTGGAGAACAAGAGGGCTTATTAAAGAAAAACTAACAGGTATGTGAGAGCCGGAATTCTTACTGTTTGGTAGGTGATCAAATACTTATGTCATGCAATAAAATGCAAATTATTTAAAAATCATACAATGTGATTTTCTGGTATTTTGTTTTAGATTCCGTCACTCACAGTTGAAGAGTACCTATGATAAAAATTACAGACTTCTACATGCTTTGTATGTAGGCAAACCTGCAAAATCGGCAGTGTATCAAATACTTGTTCTCCCCACTGTATGCATCATCATCATCATCATCAAATGCATAGTACACTTTAGCATATATTAAAAGAATACTTATTACAGAGATAATAATTTAAAATAACATTCATATTAAATAATACAAGTTCAAACTGACTGTAATGTTTTTGGACACTGAACTGCATGTTATTTGTAATTAAATGAAAAAGCATTATAGGTTTAAATTTATATTAAATACAATTATTTGAATTTAAGAGTGCTTACTTAAGTACCCACTAACATCTTTATATGTAATTTTATCATTCCTTCTAGTGTCATTTAACTGTAGTTGTTAGGTTATACCTATTATCTCACATCGTATATATCAGTATCAAATGCGATAATCATTGATCTTTCATGGAGATGAGAGACTCTTGTGACAATCTTCAAGGGTTGGTTTTGCTAAATCCTCACTTTTCAGTGTTCTTCGACAGTTCAGTGATTGCTCTGAAGTATCTGAAGTCTGCTTTAAAGTAGGCAAGTTCCAAATGAATTGCCATGTATAAAATCAGATTCTTCTCTTTGTTGCTCTGTTTTCATTGAGTGCTGATGTAGAGTTAATCAGTGTTGCCGGGACATACTGTCTGCCCCTCACTGCTTTTTTTATCGACTGGAGTGTGGTGTGGCGTACTGGGTCAATGACCCTCCACGTGGCTTGTTTTTAGACACCTTAGAGGAAGGAAGACAGACAAAAATATGTACACTTTAGCATGCATTTAAAAAGAGTACTTATTACAGAAATAAGGGTGAACTGATGTGATGCTCTCAGACACTTAACTGCATGCTATTTACAATTAAATGAAAATGCATCAGCTTAAAATCAAATTAAATCCACTTAGTTCAACTTAAGAGTGCTTTGTTGGCCAACTTAAGTAGGATTTAAAGTCCCTCTGTAGTTTTTTCCCCCCTTAAAACTAATCTTTGATCACCAAAGTGACATATATAAACCTGTTTTTCCTTTGAAAATATTTTCTTCAAATTTTCTTAAAATAGCTTGAATGTAACTCTACAAAAAATTTACCAGGATAACCTTCTCTTGAGACTCTCCTGCTTCACATCGACCCTAGTTAATGATATGCTAAAGCCCGTGGCACGTTGGCATGATTGGTGTAACGGAGTCAACGGTTTGAGATCCAAATGCAGTTTATTAAAGAAAGACGTAGTCAGACAGGCAATGGTCAAGGACAGCAAACAGTTATATGGGGAATAAACAGGATCATGGTAAAATATACAGGCGGGAACGTCGAGACAGGTAGCACGATTCAAACAACAGGTAAAACAGGCAGAATTAAAAAAAAAAAAAAAAAAAAAAAAAAAAAACAGGAACTCACACACGGGTAGTAACGCTCAGAAACTGTCAGGTAAACCAGATCAATACTTCACAGAGACTGGAAGTGTGAGTGGTGCTTTTATAGTGGTGTGATGTGAATCAGGTGTGCTAGTAATCAGACCTCAGGTAATGTGCTACAGCTGGCAGGGTGATCAGTGACTGGGTAATGGGAAATGTAGTTTGTGTGACTGGATGTGAGTGTAAGTGAGTGAGTGAGTGACCAATGTGAAGTGCCCTCTAGTGGTGACTCAGGTACCTTGACTGATAATTGTGACAATTGGTTACAAGGTAGTTTGTGACGTTAGAAACACCAGCGATTTCAAACTGTGTTTTTGAAACTGTCTTTAGATCACTGCAGTTTTAAAGAGAAGATACTCAGCAATGGTGTTGACTTATGAATTTTTACATGGTTTATCTTAAAGCATGTTAAAAACACCACATAGACATATAAACAGCAGTAAAATCTTGATTTTCACCACAGAGGGATTTTAAGTTAAACTTTATACATAATTTCATAATTCCTTCTATTGCTTTTGAAATATGGTTAAAGTGTACTGCCGAATGTACTGACCGAATGTAAGCATTTATGGTACACTAAAATACTTCAAAATGTGGAGAAAGCGCATAAATATATATATATATATATATATATATATATATATATATATATTGTGTGTGTGTGTGTGTGTGTTTGTTTGTTTTAATATGCCTCAGATAGAGCTTTTTAGATAGATGCCGAGGTTTCTTAGGTCGGGTAGAATCTGCGATCTCTGACCACAGTTGTTTATTTGCTGGCGTTCATGGCTGCAGTATGCTGTGTTTCCCACCAACTGGCAACCCACGGTGTCAAAAACACTAGTGGGTAAATAGGCAGTGGGCAGAATTACACAGACAAAAACAATACAGACATTCTGAGTCTGACACGGAACACTCATTTCAAAGTAGAATAGCTGGCTGTAGCATTGCTACATTGCTATTGAACTTGTTATGCAAACATTTTAATTTATTTGTATGCATTGGAAAAAAAAATCATTTACCTTTAAGATGAGGTATACTAACAAGTGCACATTAAGAAGTTGGAACATCTATTGGTTTTTTACATTTTTTCAAACTCTGAGGAATGAAAATATAAAGTAGAATTGATGTTGGTATAAACACAGCTTTGAGCATAAACACTAATTTCTTTGCAAATTTATGTTAATGCGATGTATGCTAATATCACATTGATGAGAATTAGCCATCCAGGCAGTAACTATGGGCAACATGAGGTCATTCACGCCAATGACCATTTTCACAACCTAAGTCAAATAACTGAGGTCTGGGTAAGAATAAATGGGGCTAGATGTAGCAGAAGACAGCCATGTAACTTCTGTCCATGTTGAGGCGGGATGCTAGGGCACGGAGGGCTAGCACCATGTACATTCCCTGTCAAGATCACCCTCCTGTTGACACCCATTATACTGGTGTTAATGAGAAACTGGTGACTCTGGGATCTCTTGACCCTGTCACCACTCTTGACAACGATATGGAGTCTAACCATCCCATCGCTTGCCCACTGAAGTGTCTTACTGGATGCCCATTTTCCCAAGGGAAATTAATGGTAAACAGAGTTACTGTTGAACTCTTTATTTTTCTTTCTTTATCTCTTTCTTTCCTTCTCTTTTGGTTTGAATATATTCATCATTTTATCCTTTTTTTTTTGGAGTTGCTGTTTTTGTAAGTACATTGAGCATCTTTGATTTTGCCCATTATGAGTGAATTTGAAAGCATTTGTGAAATACTGAAGCATTGTGTTTTGACATTTCAAACATCTGTGATGTCCCTGTCCCGCCTTCCAGCAGCGATCTCGAGTATAACTAGATGATCTGATGGAAATCTATAAAAGAGATCACTGAAGGGAGAACAAAAACAAAACAAACAAAGAAAACAAACAAACAAACATTTTATTTTCCAGGAGGCAGGGTTGTCAAAACCCTGGTCTAGGTTCTAAATAAAATGTTCTGAAAACCCATTTTAATCGTCAAAAACAACAATGAAGCAAAGTCTTCATGGTTGGGCAAGGCCAAAACAATAAACAAAACAGCCACTGACTAAACCCAATTGAAATTAAATAAACCCTGTAATAATAACAATAATAATAAAATAAAAGTCATCTTACCTAACTCCCTGGCTATCCCAAACACAGGAGAGAAGATGTATACAAAAACTAAATATTTACAGAAAAAGGGCAACAACTGCTGCAAAGAAACACAAATCAACACTATAACGGATGGAAACACTATAGGGACAAAAGTCAAAACGAGGACACTTTACAAAAATAGCAAGCAAAAGAATATACACAATCTACAGATCACAAATCACAAGAAAACTACACCACTGTAACACTCTCTCAATACAACACGTCAACAACATCATCTCTTCCACGTCAGGATCCACAGCGTATTTCAAAGGACGCTCCTCTCCAGTTCGCCCATCCCGGACTAAGTCTTGAATATGTCCTATACAGCCAACAGAGAGAGCGAGAGAGAAAGAGGGAGAGAAAAAAACGAAAGAGACGCACACACACACACACATACACAACCCCACCCACAGGAAAAGAACAAAACAGCAATACGTCTTTGAACGTAACATGTTACAAAAACAAATGACTCACAAGTGAGAGAAAAACAGGGCCGGATGAAAACATGACTGAATTACAATCAATTATACATAATTGAACTTTTCTTTAGTTTTGATTTACTTATTAACAGACTGTGTATGACCAGAAGTAACCATAAAATCAGCATTGCATTATTTGACGATGACCCCGTTTTTCAGAATACATTAGCCCCAAAATATCTGAACTCCAACTTCAACCATATCTAAAAATAGCTTTGCATTAGATACAAAATATCAAACCAAGACACGTCAACAAACATACTGATGCTAGTTTTTCTCAGAAATAACCTCTCTCTCCATTCATTGTTAGTGGATGTATGTTCTCCTCAAGTTCACATGGATGTCCTACCGTGTGTGTGTGTGTGTGTGTTTTCATGATTTATGAGGGCACATTTGTATAATGACATGGGTATTACACTGGTATTATGATGCAAACATGTTTTATGAGGACATATCACTGGGGGACGCCGGGCGAACTGAATCACATAGCCGAGTCTGATCGTGTGGATGAGCCAGCGGGACTGGCTGGGGAGCGCTAACCAGGCTCCAAGACTCAGAACCAGCAGGACCTATGGCACAACAGACGTACCCACGGTGGGGCAACGAGACGGAGCCAAGGGACCTGACTCGGACGGGAGAGGGGCCCGAAGTGAGGTCTGGCTCTGTGGCTGTGCGTGTGGGGGAACTGCTCTCTGCTGGTGAAATGAGAGGGGTGGCCAGAGGTGGCCAGGCATAGCATGACACACTGCCAGACAAGCCCTCTTGTGACCCAGAGGATGAGGAAACTGCTCTTTTATTGACAATGTGGGTACCGCTGGACTCGAAAACGCAACCAAGGATTTTCCACCCGGCCCTCCTCCACGGGAGGGAGCAGTGGCTCCCGAAGAGCAGCTCCAACTTCCTCCGGGTCGCCTGTCTCAGGACCGCTTCATGGTTCATTTGCCACCTGGCTTAGCTGCGGGCTGAACAGGCCGGGTGCCGCATCCAAAACCCGCTCCCTGCGGTCTGCCAGGTGGAGGCTGCTACTTGGCAGACTTTTCAGGGGTGGAGGACAACGCAGGTGGGTGCCCTCGCCAACAAGAAGATAAGGAGGCAGCCACCGGCAGCTGGGTGGAGGTAGCAGGGTTTCAGATCCTCCGTCTGCTTCTGTGCAGCTGAGAACTGTTGGGCGAAGCTCTCAACCGCGTCGCCGAATAGCCCAACCTGAGACACGGGAGAGTCCAGGAACTGATACTTATTGGCCTCCCTCACGTCAGCTTGGTTGAGCCATAGATGGCGCTGCTGGACAACTAGCAACCGAGTGCACTATCACCTTTGTTGCCTGGAGGGCGAGGTCAGTGGCAGCTCGCAACTTTTCCACGAGCTGTTGGTCAAAACCGCCTGGGGTATGCGTTTTGGCCTGATGGACCTGCAACAACGCCATGGCATGCAGGGCAGATACAACCTTCCCACAGGCTCTGTAAGTCTTATCCGCTAGATTGGACTAGTTTTTACAAGCCCGGGACAGGAGGCGTGGATTGCCCCGCCAATTGGCAGCCACCGAACACAGCTGCATTGCGACAGCACACTCAACACTCAACATCCACACATAACCCTTGGCTGCAGCACCGTCCAGGTCCACAGGAGGGACCAGACCGGTTTTGGACAGAAAACCACAATCTAGTCACCTCCTCATGCAGTTCCGGAAAGAAAGGAACCGGGGCAGAGTGCTGAGAACCAGCGCGGGCTGCTCCGAGAAACCAATCATTCAGCTGGGAGGGTTCAGGACACGGTGGAGGTTTCCAGTCGAGCCTGACACCCGGCCCAGGAAAGCATGGCAATCAGCTCTGGATCTGGTTTGAAGCACGCCACTTTCCCAGAGGGAGGCAGCGCATCCGAGTCTTCATCCCCAGAGGACTCAAACCCACCTTCCGATGCCGTGACAGACATCTGTTCATCAGCCTGCGCGCTAAACGAGACGGCTGGTCAGTCATGAGAGGGACTGAGTCAGACACACCGTCTGCACCACTGGCCCAAACCCTTCTCTGGTTTAATCTGCTCAGGTTGCTGTGAAAGCAGCAGTTTTCTTTGTAGCCGTGGGGATCGTGGGACTGCTGATCTGCCTTAACACATGACAAAGGAACACTTCAAAAAGTCCTCCTCTTCTCGTTCTGCTCAGAAACACTGCGCGGGACAAACACTGCGCGGCTCCAAATCAAAAGACAAAGTGCGAGCGCTCCCCGCTTCCGTATTTATACCCGCTCGCAGCGGCGGGGTGCGTCACGCAAAGGTCGCACGCCAATTTGCATTGGCTTGTTTAGTTTACACTCGAAGATGATAGGCTCTCATGCGATATCCCAATTCGTCAGTTCAGTTCTGACATACGTCGAACATAACCGACTGAAAGGGACCCTTACGCCTATGGAATAAGATAATAAATCAAACCTGTGTGTATGTGTCTGTGTAGGTGTGTATTTGTGGGTGTGTGTGTGTGTGGTGTGGGTCTGTTTTCAGATGTAACAAATGCCTTTATGTGAAATTACTTTCTTTAAAAGTGCGCATATGCTACTTTCTTCAAAATAAGTGTTACTTTTGGTTTTCTATCTTGTTGTATAATGCAACAACATTCAAGCATTTTTTTAAAGTGTTGCTTAATTGTCCAAATAGTTTTTCGGCTTCTATATTATTCAAACTGTATATCGTGCCTCACTCAAACATGGTAATTATAAATAAAAAAAATTTAAAAAAAATTTAAAAAATGACAAAGATCATAAATCCTCAATGTTTTGAAAACATCAGCTAAATGATGTTGTAATGTCCTACAGGGAATGTCTCTGTAATCTGTATTGCAGATGAGTAAATGCTCTAAAAATGTTTCAGATAAACACAAACACATTAAATAATTAAATACCTTAGTTGTATATATCTGCTACTTTGTGAGAACATTTAGAAGTACAGTAGCATATAGACAATTTCAAAGCTAAGGGACATGGACTAAAGTCCATAAATCACCAATTTTAATTTCATGCTTTGTCTGTTAAAACAAGATCAATGCTTGTGAATGTTTCTTTAACTTCACTTTCTCAGCAATAGTTACAAACAAAGATTCTGTATGCAACTGATGCAGTAGATAAATTAGAATAGGAAAGTTTCATCTAAAGTGACTGGCAGCATAACCTGCAGGACTTCTGCCAGATATAGCGCGCACACACACATACACACAATAATTCAGAGAAATGATTCTGTTTTCAGCCAGTCTAAGACGTTATTCTAAAAAAAAAAAAAAAAATGTAAAGAAGTTCTAAACGTGGCATAAGTGCTGATGTGGCATAAAACAAGTACGGAAGATAATAGTTTGTCAAATGTTTCTCCAAAAGGTATTCAGCTGTGTAACCAGACAGAAGGGGACAAGGTAAAGAGAAAAAGATTTATGATTTATTTATTCCCTCTGTTGTTTACAATTTAGTACAGGATCTTATAAACTATATTACTGTTGTTTTGATCCTCAAGCTAACTCATGGGTAAAAGTAAAGAGTAGAGCCCTTTTCATTTCACAAGTGAAGGCAGCCGGATCCATTTGTTTATGTATTTATAAATAGTTTCCCCAAAGCACTATTGATCATATTTTGCCTTAGCATAGGCAAAATAGCACTTATACAACTGTGAAAAGTGTAAAAAAAAAAAAAAAAAGCCTTTTTCTATTCTGACCAAATCTGATGTGGGCAGGGTTTAAACCTGAAGTATGAAAACTAAAAAGCAAGCTTTTTAAACTGTATTCCATTTCCATATGGCAAATATGCATTGTTTAATTACAGGGAGTGCAGAATTATTAGGCAAGTTGTATTTTTGAGGATTAATTGTATTATTGAACAACAACCATGTTCTCAATGAACACAAAAAACTCATTAATATCAAAGCTGAATATTTTTGGAAGTTTTAGTTTTTAGTTTTTAGTTTTAGCTATTTTAGGGGGATATCTGTGTGTGCAGGTGACTATTACTGTGCATAATTATTAGGCACCTTAACAAAAAACAAATTTATACCCATTTCAATTATTTATTTTTACCACTGAAACCAATATAACATCTCAACATTCACAAATATACATTTCTGACATTCAAAAACCAAACAAAAACAAATCAGTGACCAATATAGCCACCTTTCTTTGCAAGGACACTCAAAAGCCTGCCATCCATGGATTCTGTCAGTGTTTTGATCTGTTCACCATCAACATTGCGTGCAGCAGCAACCACAGCCTCCCAGACACTGTTCAGAGAGGTGTACTGTTTTCCCTCCTTGTAAATCGCACATTTGATGAAGGACCACAGGTTCTCAACGGGGGTTCAGATCAGGTGAACAAGGAGCCCATATCATTAGATTTTCTTCTTTTATACCCTTTCTTGCCAGCCACGCTGTGGAGTACTTGGACGCGTGTGATGGAGCATTGTCCTGCATGAAAATCATGTTTTTCTTGAAGGATGTAGACTTCTTCCTGTACCACTGCTTGAAGAAGGTGTCTTCCAGAAACTGGCAGTAGGACTGGGAGTTGAGCTTGACTCCATCCTCAACCCGAAAAGGCCCCACAAGCTCATCTTTGATGATACCAGCCCAAACCAGTACTCCACCTCCACCTTGCTGGCGTCTGAGTCAGACTGGAGCTCTCTGCCCTTTACCAATCCAGCCATGGGCCCATCCATCTGGCCCATCAAGACTCACTCTCATTTCATCAGTCCATAAAACCTTAGAAAAATCAGTCTTGAGATATTTCTTGGCCCAGTCTTGACGTTTCAGCTTGTGTGTCTTGTTCAGTGGTCGTCGACTTTCTGCCTTTTTTACCTTGGCCATGTCTCTGAGTATTGCACACCTTGTGCTTTTGGGCACTCCAGTGATGTTGCAGCTCTGAAATATGGCCAAGCTGGTGGCAAGTGGCATCTTGGCAGCTGCACGCTTGACTTTTCTCAGTTCACGGGCAGTTATTTTGCGCCTTGGTTTTTCCACACGCTTCTTGGGACCCTGTTGACTATTTTGAATGAAACGCTTGATTGTTCAATGATCACGCTTCAGAAGCTTGGCTATTTTTAAGACTTCTGCATCCCTCTGCAATATATCTCACTATTTTTGACTTTTCTGAGCCTGTCAAGTCCTTCTTTTGACCCATTTTGCCAAAGGAAAGGAAGTTGCCTAATAATTATGCACACCTGATATAGGGTGTTGATGTCATTAGACCACACCCCTTCTCATTACAGAGATGCACATCACCTAATATGCTTAATTGGTAGTAGGCTTTCCAGCCTATACAGCTTGGAGTAAGACAACATGCATAACGAGGATGATGTGGTCAAAATACTCATTTGCCTAATAATTCTGCACTCCCTGTAATAAAACTGCACGTTAATAGATTTGCCCATGTAAATGCATTTGTTTTGGACATTATTTATTACTTATCAGAGCACAGGGATGTTGAAACCGGAGATTCACAGTGAAGTTCATTCAGCATCCTTCCGTTTTTCAAATAAAACCACACATGAAGTCGACAGACGGATGCACTGGTATCTTGGATGAAGCCTATTTGCTTTCAGCATGCAGACGTTTACTTTAACTGTAGAAAGAGATTTACTGAAGAAATAAACTAAATATCCTTCTCAAATATTCTGATGATGAAGCACACTGCTAAATCCAGCTAAATTGAATGTAGTGATAATGAAAACTGCCCAAACACGCACACACTTTATTCGTAGTCTTTTTATTTAACAGTGAAAACGTCACAGAATCACGGAAGTATAAAATGGATGAAGGCTAATGTCATAAAGAGTGATGAATCTGATTGAATTCTTGCATTTTTCAGGAACAAAACAAATGAAGCCACTCTGGACACCTAGTATCTGAATTACATTTGCCATAACAATACTTTTTTTTTGATACTCAAGGAATGTGTCAAAAACGTTTGTACTGCACATTGTCTGGAAACTTCCCACCCCTTACCATTACAGGTAGTTGTATATAATCCTGTGTATTGTAAACAATATCGCCTTATCAATTTGAGTCTGAATCTGACCGAGAGAATGTTGAATAGAATCAAACGGAACCTGTGCAAGCATGGCTCTTGGATGTCTCAGAATGCTGTTTTTTTTGTTTGTTGTCGTTTTATACTTTTTAGATACACTGTTATTTGTAAATATTACTGCGGTTTGTTAGCTTTTAACATAAAGTTTTGTCCTTAATAAAGCTTTAGTACTGCATAACGCATGATTGCGTTGTAGCGTTTTTTGGAATACCCTTATTTGTAATTTATGGATTTGGGGATCCTTTGTCATTCCTTCTTGCAGATCCTCTCCAGTTCTGTCAGGTTGGATGGTAAAAGTTGGTGGACAGCCATTTTTAGGTCTCTCCAGAGATGCTCAATTGGGTTTAAGTCAGGGCTCTGGCTGGGCCATTCAAGAACAGTCACAGAGTTGTTGTGAAGCCACTCCTTCGTTATTATATAGCTGTGTGCTTAGGGTCATTGTCTTGTTGGAAGGTAAACCTTTGGCCCAGTCTGAGGTCCTGAGCACTCTGGAGAAGGTTTTCGTCCAGGATATCCCTGTACTTGGCCACATTCATCTTTCCCTCGATTGCAACCAGTTGTCCTGTCCCTGCAGCTGAAAAACACCCCCACAGCATGATGCTGCCACCACCATGCTTCACTGTTGGGACTGTATTGGACAGCAGTGCCTGGTTTTCTCAACACATACCGCTTAGAATTAAGGCTAAAAAGTTCTATCTTGGTCTCATCAGAACAGAGATTCTAATTTCCGTCCTTTTGTGTTTTTTTTAGCAAACTTTTGTCTTTATAGAGCAAGCCAAATATTTGTCACCAGAACTATGTTACCAATACGAAGACTAATCATGTTTTTTTTTTTTACTACAGTAATTAAACATGTTTACACAGAACCATGTCTAGCGTGCCTGTGGTAACACGATAACATTACTAGAACAACTCTTCCTCTTCTCTAAAGCCAACCCTTTGTTGCATGTTCTCAGGGGCAGGGTTTATTTAAATTTCAGGGTTAGTGATGTCACTATCCCACGAAGAAGCTTATTGTAGTCCATACTAGCCGTTTTTTGTATTCCTTAAGCAGATAATTATTTAAAAGAAAATATCTCCCACTGCATTGAACTTTGAGTATCTTTGCAGATGTTGTTTATGCTCTAACAGCAACATTGCACTCTAACTAAAGTTAAAAAAGTGAAACCATAAGCAACCACCACTTCAAATTTGGTAAATATCTAAAAAATATGTCCCTATACAAATCTTAATTTTCTTTTTATCCATTGGAATTTCCGACATGCCTTTTGAATAAGGTTGACACATTTCTAGTACAGACAAAATGCAACTTTGCTGGGGAAATTTTCAACGAATTTCTCAGGACAATATCTGAAAAACTATATTCAGAGAACATAGATATTTATAGAGAATAGTTACAAATAATCATTTCATATCGGCTCAGTATTTAAATGTATGACACCATGGCTTTCATTTCATTAAAAAAACTCTGGGCTGATGAGAATTAGAATGACCTATGCTAGGCTGTCCTTGCCTGATTTTCACATCACAGTCAAGAGATTTGAAAAGATATTTAAATCTAGATAATGTGAAACCAACCTTGCCCCTCAAACCTGCCTTCATTTGTAAAAAGAAACTGTGACCCTACAATAAAAAGCTCCCAGTAGACCAGTTAATACCAAAGTGTTTAGCATTGATAATTCTGATCTTTTTAAAGATGCACATGAAGGAGAAAAAATCCTTTTAATTTAAAGAAAATATACACATTCAGTCATAGACATACAAGGTCACTTGCACTACTATACCAACAACGTTTAAATGTTTCAAACCAGCCTGCCAATTTACTGTGATTTAATTAGAAAATAAAACAAAATAAATACACCCCCTGGCCTGCATGTACTGCAATTAATTAATCAAAATGACCCAAAATAGTCAATAATAATAGTTTAAAAAAAAAATAAAAATAAATTGACAGTCTTAGCTTCAGATGACTAGCCACACTTGAAGTATCTAATGATATAGTCTGACAGATGGTATAGTACATACAATTAATGTGGTGGGTCAACTTCTCTTCAGGGTGGGTGAGAGGAAAGAGATTTAATAATAGCTTTTCTGTAGAGAACCATGTCTACAGCATAAAGTCCCTAGATGGTGATTCATAGCATGAGACATGTCATTATCTTTCCAGATGTTCAACACCCTCACTCATGCAAAAAACCTACGTGGTGTGACAAATGATGTCAGTTTACAAGATTAATAACTATCAAATAAAAGGAAAAATGTTGATGTGAAATTAATATGTGATGACAAAGAAAGAAAATAATTATACTCTGAATGTGAACAAATCTAACACTTGGATCAGTTAAAAGTGCTAAAAGAATCACCTGGAGGAAAAGCATTGTTCATCCACTTTTTCATAGCTCAAGGGATTTAATTAACTCCTCAGTCACATTGGCTTCATTTATGAAGTGAACGTATGACAGAAAACGGTGCATACAGCCGTTTCCACGCAAAAATTGCCATGTATCAATATGGCAATAAATCTCACCTCACGACTCAGCTTGTGTGCGCAAGTTTTTGAGTTACTGCGAAGCAATATATACATCTGGTGGAGAATTGTATGCTAATGAGAGCATTTTGATCATTTAAGATTATTTTCCAGACAAGTAGTCTTGTATTGTGAGCACTTCCCTGTGTTATTTTGCCATCATGAAGAAATCGCTGTTTTTTTTTCCACTGTGTAAGTCCGCTTGGGATAAAAAAAGCGTGCTAATGAAATAAAAAAATGTAAATGTATAAGTAACCGAAGCTCATTAGTCGATCATAAACCATTAAGATTAGAATGTCAAATTAAAATTAAATTAGAATAGATGGGTGTTTGTGACCCGTAAAAAATACCATACAATAAGGTTGTTTTTTTTCCAATGGTTTAGCTTTTCATGCAAAAATAGCAGCGTAACAAACGAATGTGAGGATTCACACATCGTCAGAACACGCACCTGTGAGAAAAACACAATAAAATTAACTAGGCAATATAAAATGAATAAAATAAATAGGTCTACAACATATATTTCCTTTAAATAAGTACCAGATTAACAAAAGAAAAAAAAGCTGGTTTTGTGACACAACGCTTTATATTACGTGGTATTGTATTAGGTGCGAGTCTTCCAAATTGTGGGTTTTTAGGTTTGTGATATTTAAATGACAATCGTCAGCCTAAGTGCCCGCTATAACCAGCAGAGGGTACTCCACCATGGACTCAGCACCACACACTCACTCACTTACTCTCCCCGTCAGGCAACTACACTTCCCAGAAGCCCCATAACCATCACACAACCACTCAGACACATCCACACTACAGTTCCCAGAAGCCTTTGCAGTATCACTGATCACCCCAGCCAGCTGCAGCACATTATCAGCGTTATATAAGCACATTGCACAAACACACCCGTTCGAAGTCTCGAAATTCCTTGTTTCCATTTCTGAGCGATTATCCCTGTCTTGTTTTTCCTGATCATTACCCTGTCTGTTTTACCATTCGTGATTGTTTCTCTGCCTGCCTATTGGATTATTGCTTTGTTTTACTGGACTAGGATACTTGCTGCCTACCTTGACATCTTTGCCAATGATTCTGCCATTCCTCTGACATACCTGTTTGCTGTTCTGTGACCATTGCCTGTTTGACGATCCTCTTTGATAATAAAGCCTGTGATTGGATTTCATTCCACTGACTCGCCCTTCATTACAATTGTTTTTAGCTGCCACATTTATCTACAGCTGTACGTACGATCATTCGTACGATAGGATTGCCAGCATACGAATGTTTAATAAATCACACGTGAACTCTGTCGTAAGACGATTTCTGCGCTCGGATCTGTGCTCGTTTCTACGCTAGATTGATAAATGAGGTCCATTGTCTCAGATGTTTCTCTTAATATTTTTTTTTAGATTAAATAAAAATGGAAAATATAGCTGCAAGCAACAATTAAGGGGCTAAGTACACCAATGACGTTTTTCAAAGAGTGGTTTATATGTCATAAGAAGAATTACTAATAAAACAGTACTGAGTTTTAACAGATAGGTGGCACTGTTGCCAAAATACTCAAGTGCCTTCACACTTTTCTATTGGCCATGCAAAGTTACATAAAGAAAGAGCCTCTCTAACTTTTTGTCATTGCAACCGGTTCATCTCGGGTTGCCACGAACGGGATTCTAACCAGCAACAGCCAGCTCTGAATGTGGGTGTTCTAAAGACCGCAGCCTCTAGTGTCAGCCGCCAATGGGCCTCTTGAGATCAGAGGAGCGAGGTTTATTGCACAGCACTTACCAGCTGGCCCCCATTACATTTACCCCTGTCAAATCACAAATCAGTATCCTTAGAAACGCTTTGAACAGTTCACACAATTCAAAGGCATATAGTTCATCATAACATCATAATTATTGTTAAATCTACCAGATATATTGTTAAATCTAACCGATTTTTCATATTAACAGAAAAATATAACCTGGCTTCTTGAGACTCTCCTGCTTCAGAGCAGTCATGGTTAATGATATGCTGGTACGTTGACATGATTGGTTGCGAGGCAGTTTGTGACATCACAAACACCAAAGATTCCAAACCTTCGTTTTTGAAAGATCACTGCAGTTTTAAATAGAAACTACTCAGCATTGGTCTAGACCTGATCTAGACTACATGCAGGTACATTGAATGAGTAGTTGAGTAATATAAGATTTGCATTGTAACTACTGCAAACAATAGGCCTATTATTCATTAAAACACACCTACTGGTTCCTACAGTACAACATAATTGTTTTTCTAAAAGAAAATATGCCTTTTTGTGTGCTGAACATCTGACTTGATTGAAAATCAATGCATCTACCCTACAAGAAAGAAAAGACTCATAAAATGTCAAAATGGGTTTAAAGCTCAAATAATCAATTGTGCAAATGTGGAATTACCTTCCTATTGATTTCCATCAGTGTATTGCACGGTGTGTTCACACAGTTCTCCAACAGGAGAGAGAAAACTACTGCTTCAGATGCTATGAAAGACTATCCTGTGAGGACTACTATAGTTACAGTAGAGGGACCTTTTTATAATTGAAAAACAGGTGTTGAGATTTAAAAGGTCACCAAATGAAACACAAAAAGCAGCTGACAAGTTTTCCAACTTTTGAAATGTATTTACAAAATAAATATACAAATAAATAAGGGAGAAAATTTCACACTAAAGATGGCTTTCCTTGTGGAATGTCTGGGGTTTATCACATAGATATACAATGTTGTACTTTCAAATGTTTATCAACGTCCAAGTTAATAGAATTGTGCAGACTTATTGGTGTATGACATCCAAGTACCGCGAGAGCGATTCAAAAGCGTACCGTGAGAGCAGTTGTTATCCACTTTGATACTTTGATTTGGTTCTTTGATATCATAGGCCGATCGGTCTGCATGCATAGACATGATAAATACATGGACGCTCCATTGGCCGCTTTGGAACGTTGCTGCAATACGTCAACACGTCCGCCATATTGCTGAGGGCAAGACTGCACTGTAAACAAATGCAAGTAAACTGGTTAAAAACGAAAATAATGTTTACATTTATCAACTGAATTCAGTGGTTTATGATGTTGGTGGTGTACAAAAAATTCCATCTCTAGTTAATTAAAACCTTGACATTAGACTTAAAATTATATTTATTTTAATAGTCAAAGCTCAGACTTGTCCTGTAGTTGGCTGCTTTATTCTCGGATAAGAATTGTGTAGACGCTCATAATGAGATCATTTAAATTTTTACATTAAATGAAAAAAAAATATTTCATGGGTCTTTTAACCCATTTTAACTTTTCTTGTGTTTAGAATTGACCACCATTGTGAAAATATAGCAAATCGTCAAATACAAATCACACAGGCTGGTTTCTGTTTTTACAGCACTGAAATGATACAGATATTTTCTGATAGATACTCCAAAACATACAATAACAAAGATAACTGATGGTAATACATATGATATGGTACAGCTACAGTTGAATGCGAATAGTAAATAAAAGATAAAAAGTGAGAAGTAATAGTAAACAGTTTGTTGTATATAATATAAGAAATAGTTTATGTAGTATATAATAAAATATAGTCAAGAATAAAGTGTATAAGATTGCCAATAAACACTATACAGCAAATAAAATAGTAATGAATAGTAAAATTATATAATAGCATAAATACAATAACACAATATCACAATAATATATTGATAATGGGATATAGTATATGTATAATACCAATACCGATGGTTTAGCTCCATCCTAATCCTGACAGTTTGACCTGTCCTGTCAAAAGCTTGAAGTGCTCACGGTATAACACAGAGAACTCGCTTGTGGAAAAAACCTTCCCTTCTTATAGCTACTTCTCACTGTGTCCTCAACTCTTTAACTCTGGGAAACCTTCAATGTGTGAGAAAGGTAAGCTAGCCAACAAACTGACGTTACCGTAATTCACAAAATGTCAGTCACCGAACCGAAACAATTGTGTCTTAAAAGTCGGTTTTAAGAAAATAAAGATGCATATTTAAATTTCAGGAAATTTAGTTTCTAAAATAAGATTGCCACACTTCATCACCACATGGACTGTCACTTTGTTGTTGTTTTCTATCTGTCACATGTTCCTTTGTTTGAAGTTCCCGCCACAATCTGTTACCATGGACACTCATCTAATCACCACAGCTGATTTCCATCACTAATCTCGTTATCCCCATGTTCTCTGTGTATTTAAGTTCAGTTCTGTTTGATCTTCATTGTCTGGTATTGTACGTCTATATGTTGGTTGTGTTCCCCTGTTTCCATTGGATTTAACTGCTTGGATTATTAAAGTTTACTTGTTTATCCAATCTTCTTCATTGTCGTGTGTATCTACGCAGCCTAAACCTGACAAAGATAATATATGCTAAAACTATAATATAAATCATGTGAACTCATGTCTCAACTTACACAGCTAACTAGAAACATCGCAAGCTATTTTCTGAAATAATTATATAATGACCAAATACAACCAGAAACAAATGTTCAGCCTCACCTGTGAAAGGTTATTCCCCGAGACTTGTTTTCAATTGTGTGCCGATTTGTGCAGCACACGAAACAGGCATTTTTCTCAATTCCAGTTATGAGCATTATGGGAACGTTGCCTGTATGGCGGCACCACTGACATACAATCCAGAGGTCAAAGGGGCGTCTTTGTATTTATTAATTTCTATGGATGCATCCGCCGCTACGTCCACGTTTGATGATTAGTAAACAAGTAAACATGGTCCAATGAGCTTTTGACGGTGTGGACGGGGCGATTTTTAACCTAAAATGCTTTCTTCTGTTCAAGTTTAATGCACTGAGATAACTATAAGTATGATTTAAAAAAAAAAAAAAAGTGTACACACTATGGATTTATAATGCTGTAAACATTTCCCTTGCTCTGTTTGAGCATCCCAACATAGCTTCTAATGGCTCTAATTTTGGTGGGACTATTATGGACCTACAATGGACATTTACAAAAGCTTATATAATTTTTAAAGACACCTTTACAAAAATGTGTCATTAAAGAAATACAAATATACACCTATACAAATTCATTTAAAAGTGTAATATAATTTCACTTTTATTTTTTAATGTAATTTCGTCAATAAGCATTTACAAATAACACATGCTTTCAGTTAAAAGTATATATTTTCAAAACAGAAAAGTCCCCCAAACTATACCACAGGTATATATCATTATAGTGAAGCAATATGGTGAGATAAACTGCTAAATACTGTTTCCAAGTATCTGCTGAAAGCTCCAGAATGCAGCCGATTTTCAGAGGTGTCTATATTTGACTGCCTGTGGCTGTGGCCAACTTTGACCGGATGGTGTGTCGGAGGGATTGCCGGTTGGTATGTGTAAATAGAGAATTTCACATTTGATTCACTCAAGCAAAGGAGCTCTCTACAGTCAACCATACTGAATGATTTAGAATTCTCTGCAATACCTCCTCAGTAATGGACCAATTTCTGAGATTTCGTAATTCCACTCCTCACGGATGAAACCAACAAAGGAAATACATTTCCATTTCCATTATTTCTATTCTCTTACAGCTCCACTATTGCAAAATTTATGTTTGACAATAAGAAATTTATTGCCTTCAAAAGGTCATGGCACATTTTTACTGAGCCAGACTAAGCAGGTGAAAAGTTTTACTGGGGGATGCGCTGAACTTTGAAACTATCTCAGATAAACTTCCAACATGCATCATATTTGCTGTTTTCCTCTCTCCAGTTTTACTTATTTACAGCATGTGTAAGAGATAAAATAAAACGTCTTCAGAGATGAAGGCATTCATGTTTCCTTTTGTTTTGTTGAAAACAAACTGCACAGACAGTTGTCATTTGCTGTACTGCATTCATAAATAAAAGTTAATGCAAAGATTTTTTTTTAAAAAGCATCCTTTCAAAATTAATATTTTAATTGTATTTTTGTGCCATGACTGCAGCTTCACACAGATGCAGCCTTCTATTTTAGTAGTATTGAATCAATTTGCTCATAAGCACTGATTACCCATAAACCCAGAAAGTGCTATCTTTATGAGTAAGTCATTGAATCATTCCCTCAAATGTTTAGTTCAAAGACAAATTCATTCGGAAATGCCACCACCACTTCTTGTGTGTTCCTCTGAGAGCTTCGATTTAGTTTGGAAGTCTTTGTGTTTATGGTGCTGAAACAGAAACAATTAGGCTAACAATCTTCTGTCTAAAATGTAACTTACTCAACTTTTTGTCTACTGAACTGATTTATAAAAGCAATATCACACTTGCAATCATGGTCATAGTGTTGGTCTTGAATATCAAGCACGCTGTGAAATGCTCCAGCCATGAGGAACAAAATTCTCACTTATGTGATATTTCTTAAATGTTGAATATTTCAATTGCATCACATTTATTTGCATCTGCGTGCATAATAGTTGGTGAAACAGATCACTGCCTACAGGGTGATGTGTTTAATTCTCAGCATTGATTGCTCTGTCTATAGTCATTGGACCCTGGAGAATCACAGTTAATCTCTTGACCTGAGGTTTTCCAAGTACAGCTGAACCTCTTGTATCCATTATTTAATATATTAGAGGTGGGGGGAAAAATCAGTATGGTATTGAACTGCGATGCTATTTTGTCACAAAGCTGAATCAATACACTGTTGAAGTTATTATTATTCTTAACTTTTTGATAGGTCGTGGTGCCTGAAACAAAATGCCTGTATTTCAAATCCGAAACTGCTCTTTAAAAGCTGCATCAATAGCAAACATTTCCAGGAGCTACTTTATATTTGTAAAATAGCATTATTTTATATGTTATATGTCTTAGTTCTCTGGTTAAGCTTCAATAGCTTCACTTACAAAAAGTATCATGGTAATACTATACTATTCTTTGAAGTACTTTGGAACACAATGCAAATACCATTAAATAGTTTGTGACTATGGTAATACATCAGTTCTGTGGGACATACCGTGGTGTTACCATCAGAATGAGTCCCACACACAATTAAATACCGCCACGCTTAAATCCTGCAGCAGATGACTGTATATTACAATTAAAATATGTTTGATGGGTTATGATTGTGTCATTGTGCCAGACATTTAAGATCAGTGTGGCAAGATAAATTTCTTGCTGGAACTTTATCTGCTCCTGGTGTAAGGTTTGTGTTAAAGAAGGAAGCTAGTCATTAACTGATGAGCCGGTTTCTTTTTTGTCATGCATAATTCAATCAGTGAATTATCATTTGTAATTATTATTACTTTATTGTTATTGTTGTTGTTACTATTTGGCTTGGCAAACAAATACGAACATCTAACCAAATGTTAATGAAAGCAAAACCCATTGTAATGTGGCAAATCATGAGAATATTTATCAATGAGTGGCCTAGATTCATAATTAAACTGTTGATCTGTGTCAGTAATATTGTGCACTAATGGGTTGTCAATCAAAATTATACATCTCTTATAAATGGCATCCCACTGAAATGTATTGTAAACTGTTAATGAAAACTGAAGGGGGGGTCTTTTCGAAGATTTAACAGCAATAAATAAACCAATAAATAAATGTGAAATCCAGTGTTCAATCGAGTGAGATCAACTTGAGTGGACATGAGCAGGACACACTATCTTTTGGTATTAAACCGATGCTTACATTATTAGATCCAACAAATGGATCAGATTTCATCACATTCAAAACTGTGGACCAAAAAATCGGATATGAAAGGCAAATCAAATCTGTTTAGTGTAAGAACAAAGTCTTGGTATCTTATGGTGCTGCAATTTCTATCTGAATGAAGCTTCGAGTAATGAACCATTTTCGACACAACTGTATCAGAAAGCAATAATGCTTCAAAACGCTTCATTTGGCCATCACAAAGGAGTGGCCCGCGAACAGGAAACCAGTATTATGGTATCCTGAAGGGGAGGAGTTGCCCAATTAAGGATGTGTGGATTCAAATGTCTTTTACATGTATACTTTGGTGAATTATTATGGAGAGAAGCCTTTGGTTAAAGGAAAACTTCATCTTGGGTGTGACTTGTGAGGCTGAAAGTCTATGTGAAGAGTGAAATGTAGCCTACTGTTTAACAAATGGAGTGTTATGATTGGTCCATTTGATTACTAAGGGAGGGGACCAAGAGTATAAAAGAGTGGTGAAAATGTTTGGACAAAAGTGACAGGTGTTTGTTAGACCAGTAGCCAACTATTTAGTCTTTTCTTAGTTTTTTTTTTTTTGTGTGTGTGTGTTGAGTTGTACTTTTTTTTATTTAGTTTTTTTGTTTGTTTTGTTTTGTGTTTATCCTGTGTTAAACTTACCCATTTGTTGGATAAATTGCCTTGGCTATGTCTAGTGGTGTGCAGGGCGAGGCTTCATGAAACTCTGAAACAGTTGAAGCAAATGTGCCGTATTGTGTCAATGCTTCAAAACTATACCGCCACCCGTCTCCACGGTGACACCTAGTGGTCAGTTGCATGTTATCTGAAACAACTTTGACAACAAGCCATTTAAAAAAATAAAAATGTTGTGTTTTTGTTAATGTGGTGAGTTTTTAACATCCCCACTATATAACTATAATATATAATAATAATAACTAGGTTATTTTGGTCATGAAAATGAAAATTAATAAAACAAATCAATCCACAATGGTCTCATTTTTGTTTTGTTTTACAGATTTTTATTCAAAAATATTAATTGCTTTCTCCTCACAAAAATTCACAAGGTGTCGGTGCATAAACTCCTCTTTTAATCTCTGTGGGAGTTGAGACAGATGTGCGATTGTGTGGTTTGTTCCCGCCCCTGTCAATCAAACGCAGCAAGCATGCCACCTGTCGAAACGCGCAGAGGCTTCGTTTAGCCACAGTCACGTGACATGGGTGTTTTAAATCACAGTTCGGAGCAGTGATTCGAAACATCTACGCCTCGGGACACTGTGTCGAAACATTAGATTCGCGTCAGCCATCCCTAGCTATGTCTACCTGAAACTTCTGGATCCCAAAAATAAAAAGAACTTTCCATGGACTTTTCTGGAGTTTTGCCACTTCTTTTGCTGTCAGTTTGCCTCTGCATCGACCATCTTACCACAAAGACGAATACTGATTAACAAATCATTTCTGCAATGACTTCATATTTCACAGTCTGAAGCAAAGTCATAATTTCAAAAAAGTGAGGATGACTTGACAGGACAATGGCATTTCGTGTAGTTTGGAAGAGTGCCAGTCGTTCAGCTGTCTGCGAGACATCTGCTGGGCAAGTGACAATGCATAATCCAAATACATAAATGGCACCTGACATGCTGTTTAAGGACTTTTAAAAGCGAAGTGTTAGCTGACAGGGAAGTCATTTGCTCTCAGTCTCATAGAATGCCTATTTAATCAGGCCTCAATCCCTTAGAGACATAATAAATGGTGCTGCCAAGTTTCATAAATGAAGGATCAATTGTAATTGATTTCATAGTCCAATACATTTATTAAAGTGACACCCATTTATGCATTTGCTTACTTGTTTTCTCAATCAGGCACCGGTTGCAGTTCTCCAGAGATGAGGCCCCAAGTGCTGACTAACCACACACTCCATTAGCAAAGTCAGGCAAAGAATTTCATTACAATAAAATAATTGTAGCAAACTGACAAGCCATGGTTGACGCAGCAAGGGAAGAGAGGATGGCAGTTAATTTTTCACGTCAGTTTTCCTGAATCCTTGGCTGCATAATTTGCTAACTGTGTGTTTGTGTGTGTTCGACAGGCGGTTAAGGGATGGAATTTCCTTTAAGAGCTGAATAAATTAGTTCCAGGTTGTCGGCGGCTGTCACATGCATGCTGATCCCCCTCGCAGATGAACCCTGTCACTCACGGAAGCTCGGGAAAGCCGCTGGTGATTATTTCATCCTAGCGTCGCTCCTGCCTGTCCACTTAAATCATGGTGGAAGCACACCTCATGCTCAGAGACAGACACAATGAGAAAGAGGAGGGGGTCTTGGTAAAAAGAAGAAAAAAAAAGAGATGTCTGTAATATCATCTATGGTGTTTGGCATTGTCTTAGAGTGCTGACAGGATTGCACCCACTGAAGCTGTTTTTATCTTAACACTACTACTACTACCTCAAGACTTGTTAAAGAAGTATGCTGGGCAATTTGCAACAGCTTCTGTAGCATGCTGTCAGTTATGCACGTCCTGGTTTTGCCGAGTTAGACTCATATCCATATGCAGGGCTGGGTAGGTTACTTTTAAAATGTATTTCACTACAGATTACAAAATACAGGCTTTATAATTCATTTGTAACGTATTTCATTACATTACTCAAGTTTAGTAACTTAATCTAAATACTTTAGAAGAGTTTGGAATACTAATAAATGTGGAACAAACACAAAAAAAGGTCATTGCAAGTTTTTATCTCACAAGTCTGACTTTTTTCCTCAGAAATGCGTGATATAAAGTTGGAATTCCAAGTTATAAAGTCAGAATTATGAGATATAAACTGTAAATATTGAGAAAAGACAGAATTACGATATAAACTCACAATATTGAGAAAAGTCAGAATTATGCAAGTTTATATCTCCCAATTCTGACTTTATAACTTGCAATACAAACTCACAATTTTGAGGGGGAAAAAAAGTTTTCTTGTGAGAAAAAGTTGAAGTGACCATTTTTACAATTATAAAATGACTCACAAACAACTATCACAAAACATGAAAACAATCGTGGATCATCCAGGTCATGACAGGACAGTTAAGTTGACAGTTGGGCATTTTTTTATTTTTTTTTTTTACAAATTCAGTCATTTTGTCTTGTTCAGGACAGTACTAAATAAAACTAACAACATTTGTATGATCTCTCTTAAAAGTATTAAAATGTTGATGAAACTTAACCCTCTGTCAGGGTCAGAGAATCACCAATTGCTGTTTAAGTGACATTAAAATTCAAAGTAATCACTTTGGTAATCTAAAATACTTTTCAGATGTAACTGTAATCTGATTACCACCCATTTAAAATGTAACTGTAATGAAATGCAGTTACTCAAATTTTGTATTTTAAATACGTAACTAAGTTACTAGTATTTCGTTACTCTCCAACCCTGTCCATATCCATAACCCTAAACAAATCCTAGCCATAACTTATCCCTAAAATGTGAAGAAAATGAAAGGTGAATAAGAGTTGCGTGGAAACACCTAACCCTGGGTGTAAACCTAAACTTGACATAAACTGTAAATTAGTCCCTCAAATCTGATTGGTTGATTGGAATGTTGTTCCAAATGTTGATCTTGATGAAATTAGGTTCTGCGTTAATTACCACAGACAACAGTTTAGATGTTCAGACCATCCCCACTTAGTTTTATTTGGAAATGTTGAACTTGATCTCCAATAAAAAACTAAAAGGTTACGTTTTGTAACTCGTCCTTTTGGGTTTGGACTGTTTGACTGCTTGTTATCAACCAAGAAAACATACATTTTTTACAAGGTGGAGTTTTTGTATGAATTAAGTTTGGCGTCAATCATATGAAAACATGATTTTTAGAAAAAAAAAAATAAAGAATCACACCCGCTAAACATAACCTGCGGGGGGAATCAGATAATCCGGAAATGAGATTGTATGAATTTACATGAATTAGCCAACAATTCATGTCAAAAATATAAAATAGTCACAATTTGGCTAACTCCTGTACTTTGGAACAACATAGCTTTCACCGACTTTCTTCATTCAATGAAATTCAATGTGGTCCACATTCACTTCATAGACACACACACACACACACACAGTTTCTGCTGTATTTCTTAATCATTCATTCATTCATTCATTCATTCATTTATTCATTCACCCACAGTGTCTTGGGTCCACAGCTGTCCTTCAAACGCAGTCTAGAATTTTATTTAGCAAGAATAAAGAATGATGTGACAAGGATTTGGAAAATCGATCCTCATGAAAATTCAGTAAATTAGTCTAGTGAAAGTGTCAACTGTGATATCCTGAGTTACCCTCTGGTGAGATTTGATTGAATCATTTATACTGTATGGTACTGGCTAAAAATGGTTGAGAGTCTTGCAAGATTAGTTTTATGTTTCTAACATCATATGAGAAGAAAAACGATTATAGGGATTGATGAAGCCAAAGCCAATCAGTGGCAAGATGGCTCACAGATTAGAATCCATGCATAATGGCAGCGGGTATGAATATATGAATACGCTATGCACTGTTTTCTTCCTTCAGACCCCACTAAATATATTCCGTTACAACATTCACCCTGAATAATAGCCAATCATTATGGCCTCGAGCGCTGCTTTTGTGTGTGCTGTGTTTAGAAGAGCTCTATTTTTATCGCAATGGAAAAGAAGCTTCATCATATTTGATTTTTATTTTCTGCATGTGTAGACTGCTAAGGACAATCAAAGGCAGAGGAATGCTGAAAAACAAAAGTAGCTGATGATCAAGTGAAAGCAGGAAGAGAGAGACGTTTAAAATTACAATGTAGTGGATGAAAATGCTTTTCTAAAATCACCGCCCCATTTCTCTCCTTTAGAGCCCATGTAATTAATGAACTCCTCAACGGTAGGAGTTTAATGATGGCAGACGCAGTGTCGCTCATGTGATTAATTGCTGCCGAGGTGAGGTCACTGCTTTCCAACTTTGGTTTACAACTGTGGCCATTACAAACAACTGTATTCACATTTGTGAATGTGTGTGTGTGCTAGTGCAAAAAATAAAAAATAAATAATAATAAAAAAAAAACTTTGAAAGGAAAAGAGAGACAGAAGCAATACCTACTATGGCAATTGAATGGGAATGATAATAAAAGTACACTCAAAAATCAAAATTATGTCATTTTTATTCACCTTCACTTTTGTTCCAAACCTATGCTGTAATTTTTTCTCTGTGTAATGTTTAAATAGCCTTTAAAAATTGTTTTGTTTCTGTAATCCTCGTTTCATCGTATTACTGCACCACTGCGTCTGTGTTGCTGCGGTTCCATATATTATGTATTTCAGCAAAAGTAACTGTTTATTATTTATGTAATGAAGTATGAGTGACACCTACTGGTGTTATTTTGCATCATTCACCTTTGATTTTGAGACCACGCCCTTCCCCTTCAAAAAAAAAAAAAGAAAGTCCACTCATGTGTGGAAGTCAACAGTCTCCAAAGAGCAGGAGTTTTTTTTTTTTTTTTTCTTCTTTTCAGGTATGGTGTATGTTCAACGAGTTGCACTGGTTAATGACGCTTCTTATACACTGTCAGAAAAAAGGTACAGTGCTTGTCACTGGGCTAGCACCTTATGGTACAAAGGCAAAAGGGTACTAATATGTACCTTTAAGGTACAAATATGGACTTTAAAGTACTGATATTTACCTTTAATGTACAAATTTGGACCATTTAGGGGTAAGTAAGGCACAAAGATGTACCTTTTCACCAGTGACAAGCACCATAATTTTTTTTTTTTCTGACATACATTTTGCCTTTAACACATGTATTATGTGGTAACCATTTTATAAAAGCAATAAAGCCCAGTGATTTACAGAGAATTTAGAACAGCTAAAGTGAGTTTAAGGCACCCACTCCACGTGGTGCCACACAATGTCCCTTAGCTGTCCTAATTAACTGTAATCCATGGCTTCTTGGGGCCAAAAACTGAAAAGTACAAAAAAGAATAAAAAGCACCATTCAAATGTTTGATTCTCATTTTAAAGTTGTTTTCTATCTTACCATTGAAGATACAACATCAAACCTGTTCTACATTTGGTTTGAGAGCACAGAAGTGAAATATATTTGGCATTTCAATGATTCAATTAACGCGTCTTGATTGTAGTGTTGTCACAATACTGGAATTTCTAACTTCCATAGGATGCCTTGGAAAAAATTGGTATTCAATACCCTTTCCGATACCACGGGAATAAACTGCCATATATACTTAGAGATTTTAATATCATCTCATAAGTTTTTGTCTATCCATTGAAAGTCTATGCAATATTTTTAAACTTCAAAAAGTACATAATATATTGTGACAGTAATCCATATGAATAAAGCAGTTTGAGTCATTGTATTATTGTCATTGTAATTTTGTTGCAGTAGCTTACACACAGTCAGTAATAAAATATGAATACATAAACAAGTTAAAAACAATAGCACAAACAAAATAGAATAAATATATAAGTGAAATAAACAGTGTTTTAAGATGTTCAGGTAGGGCTAATAGTATTCAGGTAATAACTACTCCAGAATTTGAATAAAGTAATCAAATGTAATAACATTGTAATAACAATTCTTCATTGTCAAAAAAATTAAATACATATTAATCCTTAGAATTACAGTTTCAAAAGTTATTCAGTTAAGAGCAGTGAGTGATTTTTTTATTTTCTTTAGTTTTTTGACTAACAACGTTTTGACTCGTTTGACTTATTCTGCTGCTGTCCCTTTGAGAGCTAATGCATGGATCTAATAAACTGTAACAAATGCGTTATCTTTTCTCAGCTCACGTTCACTTAAGACATATCCAACTGTGTTTCTGTGAATAATCGCCAAATGGGCATTTTGACATTATTTTAATAAGTAGCTAAAAAAAAAAAAAAAAAAGAACTCAATTTGGTACTTGTGAGCTGTTTAAGAGGCAGCTTTGTGTCCGCTAAAGTTAAATAATGCACAATACCTACAATCCTGCGCTGAAATTAAGGCCCAGTAATAACACTATTATTCACACGGATCAAATGAAACAAGTTAGAAATATCAGTGGTGTATCAGTACGGCGGAATATTAGAATAGTAACCGTTTCTGGACAACACTACCTGATTGTAGAAGCAGAGTTATTCTGCGTAGCCTTAGTTAAGTATGCCGGATTGTAGTAGTCTGTTGCATGTTCCACAACAGCCTAGCATTGAGACCTAGCATTTCTGAACGTGCATAAATATTTTAGTGAATTTAATGCAAGAATAACAGAGGTGGCACAGGCAAATAGCTCTGCTAGAGACTTCAGTTAATTCCTAGTGAGTTCCTTCTTTGAGATGAAAGCAAAGGGACTGTTACACACAGAAACGAGAGTTAAGATTATCGCTGATTCATGTAGTTTGAAGTCAAACTTCTGCCTAAGCAGTACCAAAATTCATTAGTGCTCTGATTGTGTAGAAAATGATGTTTGATGGCTGATAACTCTAAATTCAGTCGAGTCTTATCTGTATCTATTGCTCTAATCGGAGCCCATCCAGGAATTTGCTACATGCAGGTAATCCGGGCCGTGTCACTGATAACGCTGAAGCTCAGAGTAATACATGTTCTTATCAACATGCAAATTAAAGCGATGGAGAGCAGACTCTTTTCATAGCGTTGCAGGGTCAAACCCAATGATGGGCTACTGCTCCTGTGCTAACAAGGAGGGATAAATACTTGCGATTGACATATTTTGACATCAAGATTCTAGTCACAAGGAATTTAAAGTAATTTGGTAGGCTTATTGTCAGGTTTGGTTGATAGAGAAAGGGAGCGAGGACTCATTGCACGAGAAAATGGGTTTTCTTTATTTTCATAAAAAAATAAAACAAAGGAACAAAAACTACCCCAAGGGGGACCACATGGCAAACCACATCAACAACAACAATCCGGTGCAGGACTGCAAACACAAGGAGAATAAAAAGGGTAGCAAACAAGGCAGGTAATGAGGGAGGACAGGTGCGGCAAATAAACCAATAATCAGGAAACAAGATGGGCGTAGTCAAGACGATGGACAAGAGAGCACATGGCACAAAGAAACATGACAAGCCATGTGCTCACACCAAACATGACAAAAACACAAGCACATGGCTAATGAAAACAATCACAAGCCACGTGCTCACAAAACGAGACATGAACATAACAGAACGCAGAGCCAGCGACACACACTCACAGACCGCGCGTTCACACACAACACGACATGAAAGCACGCGACAGGTGTAAACAACCGAACTGAACCCAACATGAAACACATGCAGACAAGAGAGCGAACCCTCACACAAAGACATAAAGGGATTGTCAGAGCTCTGTCACAAAACCAATAAAATAAACTAGACTGAAGTGACAGAGCCCTGACATTCATAATTAGGTGTCAAAGCTGTTAGCAGTTAAAACACATAGGTTTTTTTCATATAGTCTCATACAAGGTGTTACTGTTTAGCTTGACTCAGTTAGCCCATGGTAGATGTACAGAACACATTATCTGACAGCAAAAAGCATCTTTTCCCCCAATGATGACCGTTATAGCAGTGTATTCTGATTGAATACTCTTTGTTTTGTTTATTTTCGCAAGCTCCAAATAAATCCAAAATATTTCCTCATGCAGTAGTAGATATTGTGCCATTACCTGATTCTTTTTGATCTTAAAAGAGTGACATGGACTATATCCAGGACACTGTTATGGTGCCATGGGCATGACACTGCTGTCATGATATCATTTGATAGCACCCATGAAATAGCATATTTCTGGGATTCCTACACCGGTCTAGCAACTGGAATTAAGATGAATGGGAATGTTGATGGTTAACTTTCGTCAGGTATGTACAGTAGATTTTCTTGGGCATCCCCATGGATTACCCACAGTCCATTTACTGATCATCTGATACATTTTGCACACGGAGATGGAAAGAATATGTACATAAAAAAGTACCAGACTGATGATGGCTTATGGGGAAGAATGACTGGATTTGCATGGGTTCAAATTTCAGAAGGAAGGAAATTGTTTGGGCCACTTAGTAGTAAGCAAACCAGAACATAAATAGCGTAGTTTCTGTAAATTATATAATCATTACTTATTTTGGGGATGGACAAATCTACAGTCTCAACCTCATACTTTAGCTGAATTGCAACAATAGCTCCTTATAGCTGATTTGAAATTAGTTTATAAATGATGAACTTCATACAGTTATACTTTTCTGAACCAGCACTGAACTGACTTAAGCCTAAATAATGATACTTTTGTCTTTTTAGGGCTGCTTTATGGCTGTTTGAATACTAATAAATAAAAGTGACTTGCTTTTTGTGTTTCCAGGCCATGGACCCAAAATTTCAACGTTCTGGTCTCCGAGCCACTTAGTTATCACTTTTGCCTTATGGCACGGTGCTCCATCGTGCTGGAAAATGCATTGTTCTTCACCAAACTGTTGTTGGATTGTTGGAAGAAGTTGCTGTTGGAGGGTGTTTTGGTACCATTCTTTAGTCATGGCTGTGTTTTTGGACCGAATTGTGAGTGAATCCACTCCCTTGGATGAGAAGCAACCCCACACATGAATGGTCTCAGGATGCTTTACTGTTGGCATGACACAGGACTGATGGTAGCGCTCACCTTTTCATCTCCTGACAAGCCTTTTTGCAGATTTTTATGCAACGCAATGATGGCTGCACGCATTTCTTTGCAGGTCACCATGGTTAACAATGGAAGAACAATGATTTCAAGCATCACCCTCCTTTTAACATGTCCAGGCTGCCATTCTAACCCAATCAGCCTGACATAATGATCTCCATCTGATCATCTGATCACTCTTCATAACATTCTGGAGTATATGCAAATTGATATTATAAAAACTTAAGCAGCAACTTTTCCAATTTCCAATATTTATGTAATTCTCAAAACTTGTGGCCACGACTGTAGTAGGTTGATGACTTTACCATTGCATCCCCTTAGAATTAAAATTAAGTTAAGCCTTTATTTATCCCGCAGTGGGGAAATTGCGTACATTGCATGAAATTGCATATGTTGAGTTATTCACATATTCTTATTCTCAACTTCTTTACATAATGTGATGTTTTTAGTACTGTTGAGTATTCATTCAGGAATGTTTTATTCAAAAAAACAGAAAGATTATATCTACAAAGTCCACTGGAATACAAACAATTTCAAGCTCAATATCTCAGAATGTAGATAGAACCTTATATTTCCAATGCGACGATTATCAGATGTTCTTTTCCTGTCTAAGTGGGTGGTTATTGGCCAGAATAAACTGCAAAGTGGACCAGATTTTATGCTGATAGTCAAGATGCCAGCATACGCAAGACTTTGTGACTCCATCTGGACTGTTTCTGAAATGACTGTACTGTAAAGAAGTTCAGAAAAAAATATCAAAATTATCGCTCATCCTTGGTCTCTACATGTTTGTGTACTAGCACAGGAAAGAGTGATTTTCCAGATTTGTACCATGAAGAAACACAGAGAGAGAAAGAACTGAGATTCCCGTGGGAAGCAGTGGTGCTTAGATGACAGCACAGGTGTGATAGACGATATTTCATCATGCTCACTATATAATCATTTTAAAAAGACTTTCCTTTCAATGTCTACTTTCACTAATCACTGTAAAGCTGTTGATGTATTTCAAAACATACTGTTTAATACTCACTAATATGTGAGTTGATGTAATTATAGGGTTTTGTTGTTGGTGTAAGTGGATGGCTTTGAGCTCTCCCAAAAATTAAAATGCCACAATCATCTAGCTCTCAGCCTTGATCATGCAGTGAACGTGTAGTGTCTGGTGAGTCAAGCAGCTAGATCTGCTTGATTATGCTCTGACAATACAGATTGGGGGATTTCAAAAATGAATCATGTAATCAATAAGAATGGTGGGGTTGGCTTTAAGTTGATATATTTGTGTGGTGTTGTGTTTTGGTTGTTGCTTGAATTCCCTGTCACTTGAGGTCCAGTCAGTGTTGTTACAGGTGATGTGTTTTTTTAGATTAATATGGTTTACTTATAATCTCCGGTTGCTCTCAGTCCATTCATTGACTATTTGATACAATACAAAAATGGCAGGATCTGACTGGAATCAACAATATGATGGCAATTAAATCCTCAAAAGACATTGAAAGGTTTCTTAGCCTTTTATTAGCGTGTGATATTGACAAAAACATCGGTTCTTTGTGTCCTGAATTGTGTCTGTATGAAATATTATATACTTGTGTTGGGCAGAGAAATCAGTCTATTAGTATTTTCTGTACAACCGGAGTCAACATATTTATTTAGTTTATTATGCATTGTGGTAAAATCTAAATGAAACAATCTTATAGATTTAGTCAGAGATCTGGCAATATGCTGCATTTACACATGGGCACACAGATTTTAGCTGGCTTTCAACTACATGAACTCTTGCCTCAGAACAACAGTGTCTCCAGTGACTCATCCTTGTGTTTGGGCACCCTCATTTGGTCATGTGTACAATTGCACTGCCACCCATTGAGGACTGGATTTAAGCAAGAATGCACACATGAGAAAATGTCTGCCTCAACCTGTATTTTAATCACAGTCTTTCAGAGCAAACCCCCAGTCTGTTGTTCGTGTGAAATGAGAGGCATTTGAAGTGCAATGCATCTATGCATGTGTTTACCTGCGTTTACCCTTGAATGATCCTGTGAATAACCCCACTCTGTTTATCGGTACACAAAAGTGGTGGGGCATAACCATCAGCGATCTTTGAGACTGTTTGTCTTGGTTTGATTGCTTGGTCTAAACCTGTGTTTGATTCCACCACCCTCCCCAACCACCGCAGTCTCTTTTTTTATATTGCACCAAGGTGAAAAATTAACTTTCTTCTATGGTATCACTACGAAAACACCCTTTTGGAATCTTTATTTTCAAGATTGTATATTGGCTTCTTGCTGTAACGTATGGTGATGAGTAACTTTCCAATACAAGGTTTTAATAACAGAGTTTAAACAGGCAGAGTTACACACACAACTGAATCGAGAAAGGACACTGAACTGAACACAGGTAGGAGCTAATATACACAGAGATGATTAACTAAGGATGCAGAGCTGTGATAATGAGTTGGTGTCCGTGGTGACTGATGAGTGGCGGGAACTTAGAACAAGAAGATCCACAAGTCTGTGGCAGAAGCGGGGTGACAACTGGCCAAGGGGGAGCCGCTGGGAGGAGGGAACCCGGTTAAGTTAAAAGGCCCGAGAGGTTAAGGTGGAGCAGAAGGTGGGAGGAGCCACGGTTGACAGGCCGAGACGAATTAAGGCGATCAGAGACCGGAGGCAGAGCCACAGATCCACTCATCTATTAAGGTTGACAGACAGGGTGGGATAGGGTGGGTGACGATACCTCCTCACTGAAGCCTTTCAGCCAGTTCTCAGTCTCTATCTGCACCAGTATACCCTCAGCCACGGAGGCTCACCTCTCTGGTCAGATTCACTTGGGGGGGGCTCCTCTTCCGGGGCGAGGTTCCACGCAGGCCATGTCCTCAGTCTCTGCCTAACACATCACGGCGGGTGGTCTCCATCTCCGGGGGGCTCATGTGATCCTTCCATGGTCGCAGGTGGTGGAATAGGCTCTGGGTCCGGCTGTGTTCTGGACCAGGGAATAACGCTCTACAGACACCGGATGATGGTTTCCCTCCAGTTTAATCCCGTGGTGTCTGGGAGGTCAATGGGATGGTGAAAGTTCACCCTGATCCAGAAAAATGACTTCAGGGTCTCGTCATCATAGGGTCAGGTGATGGCTTCGGAAAACCACTTTCACACCAGCCAAACGAACCAAAATCAGTGCCCTGAAAGACAAAAAAATGCATTTGCTTTACTGTGGTGCACAGCATGAATTCCAATTTATTTAGCATTCATATGCATGTCTTTTTGCATGATATGCTCACATTGGGATTCAGGCTCAGGTGACATTGCATGTGATATACTGTTCATTTAGTCCTATCACAGACACTAGCAGGGCACTCTTCCATTGCACTGACTGGCTGAGAGACATAATCTGTGTCTCCTGCACACCACTAGACGGTTAGAGATCCTTCATTGCTGAAAAGAACTTTACATTTTCCGAATGAGTTACCCCGCCTGGACAAATGATCTAGGTGCATGACATCAACTGTTAAATAAGCTCTGGGCTCAAGCTATTCATTCTACTTTGTGGCTTCAATGTAATGTGTGTCCCACCATGAAAATCTTATTTTCCACCCTGGGTAGGTAAACGACAGGCAGGGTTAGTCTGAATGCAAGTTTAATATGGAGATTTTAGGACTGTCTGATAGACTTCTTCAAAGGCATCCATGTATGAAAGCACGTCTTGTTTTGTTTTTGTTTTCTTTTGAAGTGAGCAAATTTGGAAGGATAAAATGAAGGCCTTTTATGAAAGAAGCAATCCATAAACAGCTTTCAGAAACAGGATCAATGTGGAATTAGCTTTCGAGTGGTTTCAAACTTTTGCATTTTATCCAAAATGAGACAAATTATGCTACATGGTTTATAGATACCCCAAAACTCCACCCATGTTTGGCTGTTTGTCTTTCTTCTGTGAAACACCAAAGAATATATTTCAATGAGTCAATGGGGTCCAGTGTTGTTTTGGAGTCTATTTACCTACATTTCATGAACACAATTCAGTTCAATTCATGTTTGAATTGAACATAAAACAATTTTTACAATATGGTTTCATCGCAGCTGAACAGAAGAAAGAAATTACTACATATGTGGAGTTTTGTGAGAGTTAGTAAATTATAACAGAATTGGAATTTTTGGTGAACTTTTTTGGTGTAGAGCAACAGTTGGCAGAAAATAGTTGGTGCCTGATGACTGAAGAATAAAACATGAAGGCATAATTCAGAATACGTGAAATATTGAAGGTCTCAAATTATGTTATCTGTTTGTAGACAGGAACAATGTGAAGACTTGAGGTGACTGTTGAAAATTAAAGTTTTTTTTTTTTTATCTTCATAATTACTGATAAGATGAGAGCTCTAATCCTAATGCAATTTGCACTTCTAACAAAACTCGGCAAACTGGTTTAAAAAATGCATATGAGACATTTTCCAGATGCCATTATAGTTTTTTAAAAGTGGTTAAAAGTGACTGCTCCCTTGTCATCTCATGAATTGTAATTAACTTGAAAAGTGAAGAAACATTATGGAGTTTTGTATTTCTTTATTTTAATGCTATTACATTGTTATATCATTGTAATGTATTTAGACTTTCTAACCCAAAAGGTTTGATTGCTTAATTCTGACTGAGAAAAGCTCTTGTTTTGGCATTTGCATATAATTTTGCTGTAAGATGACATAAAGACAAATAGATATAGTTTTTAGAGGGCATTCAGACCATTTTCATTGGCAGTGATGAAGCTTTTTTAAGTAGTCCTGTAATAAATTACACATTTCTTGGGTTCACATTCAACTCACTGTCCTCAAATTCAACTGGATGATCTATTGCTGTTGGAGGTCATTTGCATAAATGAAATATTTGAACTTATAAAATAAGCCTGAATACTAAAGTGTATTATTTCACCTAAAGCAAATATAATCATGACAAATGGGGTATCACCAGGTATTATTATCATCCTTTGAATTACCAGCTTCCTTATTTAACCTTGGTTGAGAAGCCAGGCAGTCAATCATTTTTCCTTGTTAACATCTCAATTACAGTATCCACCAATCATGTCTAACCAAATATATGTGTCCAAAATCGATGGCTGATTCGGAAAATGTCAGAAACTGAAGCATGGTCAAGCCTTGCATGGAACTATTAAGATGCTAAATGTACCACTATATTGCCAAAATAAGAATGCCATTGCTTATAATGAGAAACCTTTGCATCAATACATAGACATACATTTTTTTATCATGAAACTGGACAATTTTGTCATTATGACATACATGCTGTGGTATGATCATCACTTTGAACATTCACAACAATTGTGTCCAAACTATTTAGACATTTCTCTGATATGAGATGGGAATAGGATGAAGAACAGAATGGGAAAAATGCTGATTCAAACTCGAGTTGTTGCACCACTATCTTTACTCTGCCAGTGTTTCTGTTACTGGAGCTGTTGATAGCATCTGCTATCAAGACAGGCTATTTGCACCTAGTGTAAATAGACACTACGAAATGATGAAATACGATAAAAGGCACAATATGTAACTTTTCGCCACTGGAGGTCACCTATTCAAAACAAAGGCGTAGCTTGATGATGCCAATATTGAGTGTGGAACCATGGGGAGATGTTGTCTTCAGCTCACAGCAAGGGAAAAAAAAAAAATCCAACAGGACTCGGGCAGAAATCATGTTCATGGATGAGATTGTTAATGTTGTAGTATGGAGTAGAGAAGCACTGAGTGCTGTGGGAGTTGAGCAAGAGCACTTTACCAATTGCTAATGACAGATGAGCACGGCGCACGTCTCAGTTGTGTTACGCAACTTTATTATACCCCAGTCGCCACTTCCGCTTCTTCCGGTAAAGCGTATGTGGAGTAAAGAAGTTTTATCATAGTAGATACATTTGAGAGAGCTGAAAATGATAAGTATAACGTTAACGTTCACTCTGCGGCTGCTATATGAGACACTTGTTGTACAATGTAGTTAGCTAGATTGATATATCTCATAATATTATATCAAATATTATATCATATTAATATAATAAAGAACACAAGATTCAAACAATAATGCTAAATGTGTTGAGATATAACAATGATTAATTTCCTGCCTATAAATGTATCCAAACAGTTGTTCCCTTGTCTAATAAAACATATAATATATTAAAGAGTTTTCTGCGTTTCCATGATGTTCACAAAATAAAACAATTGAGGGTAAAGCAGGCATGATGTCTTTGATAGTCGACGCACGGACACGGTTAAAAGTCCTTATTTCTATGGATTTAAATATTCCTGGAAATATTTGGGATAATTTAAGCACACAAGTCAATTTTACAATGTTCTATTGGATTTTAGATAGTTTAATCCAAAAATCTTACATATTGTGCAAGGCAAGCAATTGACCCTTCTCCAGCAGTTTGATTGACAGGCGATCTGACCGATCATAACCCCACCATTTTGTCCGACAAAGCAGTCAGGAGAGTTAGTAGATTAACGTTGATGAACTTGAACTTGAAAAATTGTGTGTGGATTCTGTGGTTGGAACAACATTCCTTCTGATGTTCATTCATGTTTATTCGATGCATTAAAATGAAGAGATGATCGGTTCACGAGCCACTTGAAGGAGCTACAGCGATCTGTCACGATACATTAAAAGCCTCTATACTGTACTTATTGTTTAAACTTCTTTAAAAAATTACAATATTTTAAATAGGAAACTGCTCTGTCTTATCTGTTGACGCGTTGTCAGTGTCCTCTTTGCACCGGAATGTATTTTTCACTGTGTGGGAACATGATGTGTGGCGCAAGAACACATGGCTTGTTGGACATAGCAACAGTAAATAAAGGGGTGAGTCTTTGCAAATGATCAACTGAAAGCAATGGCATTCCTATTTCATTTATATAGTGATGCCCAGGTCCTAATATGAATGTATTAATATTGACACTCAAAGCACTTGATCATGTAGTGAGAAAAGACAGCATAACATAATGTCTAATTATTTTCACAAAAAATAAATAAATAAATTCTAGTTTTAAGTTTAATCAACCCAGTACAGCAGAAAGTCGTAAAAGCTGTCTTTTCCATGTAATTGTTTTTGTTTTTGTTCCATTCGTTAAAATGATGAGTTTATTAAGCTTCAACCAGATGCAAATCAATTCCACTAATCCTTTCAAACATCTGCAGAACTTCATGTAAATGATTGTGGAATATTACAGGCAACAAAAATCCCCACGAGATAAAAGCATCTTCGTAAACAGGATGTTATGTTAGCATTGGATTGATTTTGCCTTTCTACTTCTACGTGAATTCAGAATTTTAGGCTCAGGACACATCACGTTTGTTTAGGGTGATGATTTGCTTACGTTTAATCCCATTCTTTGAGCTTTATCTGTCTGTCACTCAACAATAATAGAGATGCATGTGGATATTTGTGTTTACTTAATCTGTATATCTGTTTCACTAATTAGTATTTATTAAAACTCCATAAAAGGAGTACATGGGCCTGGTCTGGTTCAACAGACAGGGCTTAGATTGGATTATTTTAAGTATCTAAATAGCTTTAACACGCTTTAGAAAAAAAAAAAAAAAAAACATTGCTGGTGTGCATCTTGATACAAAACAATGGTACTTACACATTTTAAGACATGTCAATGCAAGATGCTTGCAGTTAATATAGCTCAAATGTGCATTTTAGTCTGGGAAACCAGGCACATGTGTTTTTTAGACGCACCTGAACAATATAATAGCCTGACAGCGCTCCACTGTACCCATTCATTTACAGTACACATACATTTCAAAAGAGACCAAAACCATGCAAATACTCCAAATGGTTCAAAAAGAGTACGCAATTAACTTTGGGTATGCCTATTTTTAGACAAAACATGAATTAAATGTTCAAAAACATTGGTATTAAATTATTATTATTATTAGAACACTGAAAATTTGCTGTGATAAACTTTATATTGAATGTGAATGGGAAATCACATTTCTATAACAACAGGCATTTCAATCAGTCAGTTCTGATTTAGCATTCATAGTTTGATGTTTTTTTGTTTTATTATGCTTGACAAAATTCATCAAGCATGAAATATCCACCCAGTCACACAAAGCTGACAGGGTTTATATTTAGGCCATTTTTTTCTGTTACAAAGTCATATGGTTCTTGAATACTAATGGCAGGAGGTCATAATCTTGATAGGGTGGAAGAGAGAATTTTAGTTTTTAAATGTCTGTTTTTTTTTTGTTTTTTTTTTGTGAATTATCTTGCTTATGATCATTCAGACTGCATCAAACCCTAGACTTATTAGCAGCAGTCTTAACTCTTCCTCTATATGGATAAAAGAGTGGCACATTTATTTTCCTCTTTATCTGTTCATGTTGACAGCCTGCATTCACCCTTCAGCAAAAAAGAGTGAACAATCATGTAACCTCAAAGTGAGAGAAATCTCATTCACTTCTAATAAAAGAATCTCCAGAGCACTATTCTTTCACAGTGTATGCTTAAAACTTTGACCTCAAAATGACCAGCAGCCTGTGGCGAGATTGAGGTACACACACAGAGAGAGAGATAGAGAGGGGGGGGGGGGGGGGGGGGGGGGGAGGGGGGGGAAGGATGAAGGATGCAGACTATTTTTTTTGTTTGTTTGTTTGTTTTTTCATTCTGAACAGAGATTAAAACAAAAAATCAGATTATCTGACCATGCTAATGGACAAACATCCATAATCACTGTCCATCACTTGAACAGCACAATGAGACTGTGATTGCCACTTGAACCATATAGCTGAAGAAAAAAAAAAAAAATCACAGCTGGCAGCTGTAGCCTACAGCTAGGACTAAGAAATGCGGTGAGAGTTCATCATTTTAATGAGAGCTTGTTGAGTTTCTTGAAATGTGTTGTCGTATGCTATTTGTACATTAAAGACACTTAAGTTCAAAAATAAAACTACTCAACTCAAAAATAAAAGTAACCCCCCACCCACACTCAAACATCAAACAGAAAAAGAAAAAACTTTTCTTCAAAGAAAATACTATATTGCTTTTTGTATGGCTTTAGAATAATTGAAATGTATATAATCATAAATATATGGAATTGTATAAATATTTAATGAATGTGTTGTTTACAATTAAATACAGTTTATATTAATATTATATTGATATACATATTAAATCCGAGGAGTTGAACTTAAGCGTTCTTTAATGTCATTTCTATTAAAACATGTCTGTTGTCATGTCATGTTATTTTAACATATTTGTAACTTACAACCATGTAGTTGCAATTTAGGGCAATCATAAATATTGACTTTAAATGTAATATCAAATAACACTCTATAATTATGATTATAATAAAGTTGCGTACTTTACAGCTGTTTTAGTATGTTTGCCAGCACATCAAAATAAGTGAACTTCTGCATAACAAAAAGACTTTTAAGTTGGCATTATTACCAAGTGAACTTCTTAAAAGTGCACTTAAGTGTGTCAAGAAACATGAAAGTGTCAAGAAAGTTTTATTTGATTAATATATATAACTGTACTTGCAAGAAATATAAAATTAATCAAATACTTTTAAAATTTGAAATACAAGTGCAGATATCTTTTTTAAAACATTGCACGGCCTTGAAAGACCCGAGGCTGAGTAAATAAACACAGAATTTTATTATTAAATGAATTATTCCTTTTATCAAACCAAATTCTTGAGCTCAAGCAGGTTTTATCAGAGCCGGTACCCGTTTTGAGTTATTAAATCTTAACCTCAAAATTACATTAATAATGTTCAGTGACTTATCAGTAATAGTTTGGATGCCTCAATCATTTGATTCAGTAAATTCATTTTCATCTGTGAAACGTTTTTTTTTTTTTTTTTTTTATGATAAAAAAGAGAGACTGAATAAAACCTAATTTGCACTTTTATCTCAAAGGATTGTTCTGTTGAAACGAGAGAGCGAAAATATGTGTTTTTGACTGTTTTCCTTAGATAGTTCCTCTTTAATGCTGCAGATTTTTAGGTGAATCATAAATTGTTTGTTCACCATCCAATCGCTTTGCTAAAATAAAATCAATAACTTTCTCTTAAAAAATCTGTCACATTTTCTTACAAAGTGTTTCTGTATTTGTTAAGTGTTTTGGCAAGTTCGTTTGCTATCTCTTCATCCTTTCTTAACTTTAATGCATTGACTTAATTAATGTCACTCTGAGTCGCTGCAGAAATATCGTCACTCACAAGGGGATGATAGCAAGAGCTTTTAAGACTTCAGTCAAACAGAGTGCTGTCTGTGTTGGAAATCCATGGCAGCTCAACCTACGCATTGGCTCTCTTCCAGACTGTTGAAGACTGCCTAGCTAGATAGCATTCATGATGCAGAGGCTGTTCCAGAAAATGATGCTGGGTTGTTTCAGTGATCTGAGAGCAGACTGAATGAATTTTGATATGTATGTGACTGCTCCAAATGATCTCAGATCCGTTTAAAGCAATCAAAACTGGGAACATCTCGTTTGGTGTGTGTAGTTCGTTATAGAGACGGAGGCATTTATATGCGTAACAACAGCATGTTTTTTATTAGCCAACATGGAGCGCTCGCCATACAAGAAACAATGTCACTTCCTGATCTCAAACCCGCCCTCGTTTCCCAAGGGGCATTTCAACATAGGAAAAGACCATATATGAACACAGCTTCCTAAACATACCTTTAGTGTTGTTATAGCAAACTGGATGGCACATCACTAGTTATCTACATCCCCTTTACTTAGTTTTGTACTTCCCTATGAACAAAAGTACTATTATTTCACAAACATCTTTGTAACATTTATGCAGCGCAAAACTGAAATTGTGACTGAGAATAGTAATAAAAAAATTAGAATTATTCCTTACAAATAACACGTTCTTTACATAAGAGTTTCAACAACTTGCATAGTTAAACAGTGTACTTAGGATTAGGCTTGGAAACTCTGCCATATCTAGTACGATATGGTAACTCTTGAGCAGTTGGCTCAGCTGGAATGTTTTCTTCAGCATGCAGTGCACCTTTAGACACGTTGTTGTCTGGCTCAGACTTGAGTTGTAATAATAAGTCCTCCAGATCAGCTTGTGTGCTGTGTGGGATTGGTTCTTTTACAGGAAGTAGATGTCGGCGATCGGGTGTTTCTGCTGCGTCTGCTGTCGGTTCACGAAGGCTTTTTTATTCCTTGTATATACTGCGTCAACGCTCGTAGGCCCGCTGCGCGGCGCAGCCAGCACCTTCGTGTGCTGCTCAGTTAGTTCACTGATTTGGCAGATTTTAATCGCTTTCGCGAGAGTCAAATCACTTTCTCTGAGTAATACTTTTCTCACGCTATCGTTGCCTATGCCACACACCAGTCTGTCTCTGATTAATTCGTCTGTGAGTGCACCGAAGTTACATGTTTTAGCTTTATTTCTCAACGTACTCACATAGGCCTCGATGGTTTCTCCTGGTTTTTGATTTCTGGTATTGAATGAATGTCTCTCCATTGTCACGTTTGTCTCTGGGTTGCAGATTTCTCTGAATTTTCGCTTCAAACATTCTGGATCCTCTCTAGACTCCGCTGGCGTGACTATATCTCGCCCATTAGCAGCCAGTATCGCTGGAGCATATGAGAATGAACGCTCCCTTTCGATCGCCTCTGGTCCCGCAAGATTGAGGAGTATGTAGGCTTTCGTTTTATCTGGCTTTTCGCCGTGGGCCGCGGCTATAAATATGTCGAACTCCAGTTCGAATTTTCGCCAGTTTTCTGCTATGTTGCAATCGAAAATCAGCGGGTCTGGTCGGCGAAATCCTTCAGCCATTATGTCCGCTTTCTTTATTGACTGATCCCACTTCTGACACCATGTAGTTCGTTATAGAGACGGAGGCATTTATATGCGTAACAACAGCATGTTTTTTATTAGCCAACATGGAGCGCTCGCCATACAAGAAACAATGTCACTTCCTGATCTCAAACCCGCCCTCGTTTCCCAAGGGGCATTTCAACATAGGAAAAGACCATATATGAACACAGCTTCCTAAACATACCTTTAGTGTTGTTATAGCAAACTGGATGGCACATCACTAGTTATCTACAGTGTGGGTACTTTAAAATATTTTGGTCAATTATAGTTTTTACATTATACATTGCAGATGAGGGGCATATTTAAATGTGTAATATAATATAAAATAATTGGCTGATAGGTCATTCCAGCCATGCAATATTCTACATATGTTGCTACAGGAACCATTTTACTGTTTGAATCACTCTGCTGTCAGAATTCTCACGGTGAGTGTATTGGTGGACGAGCAAACACAGCATATTTTTTATAGCTATTTTGTAATGGAATGTAGTTTTAAGAGTTTTTTAGATGAGAATGTATTTGTTTAGACCTCAGATATGGGTTTTATATGTAAACATAGCGGCTATTTGAAAATTTGTTTGGACGCATTCGGAGATGCGAGCTCAGCGACCGTTCAGCGCTCGTGTACCCACCGAGAACAGTTTCATCTTGGCCAGTCTTTGAGGAATTTGACTCTGGCTCTTATGTAGATAGTGTTTAAATTCTTCTTCTTATACTATTATAATGGTTGTTAATTGAAATATTATTGTTCAATAAATAATATTTCATATAAATAACATGCCATATTTTTTGGTATTGAGAAAGAGTCTATTAGTGATTTCAGCTTCATTGAAAGTTACATTAATACGACAAAGACTGTCTTTATGAGTGAGTCAGTCAGTCGCAAAGACTTTTATATTGAAATGGACTGAAACAAGGACGCTGTTTTTACTTTAAACATCCAACGAGATGCAACTTATAACACTGTCATGGGAATGTCTGAAATGTTAAAAGGACAAAGACAAAGACTGATTTCCTCATCGGACATTCAAACTAATTTTGTGATTATGAATATAAGCTTGACCTACAAAATATCAGCTAGATGCAGGTAATACACTCGCTCAGGCGATTTCTCTTTCTCTCTCTCCCTCTCCCTCTCTCTCTCTCTCTCTCTCTCTCTCACTCTCTCTCTCACTCGACTTTACATTCCTTACTAGTTCTAAAGTGACATTTTAGAATTAGAAATGGAGGCTTGAGCTCAACTGTTAAACTGTCAACTTGAGATTAGAATATTTGGCGGAAGGAAGTATTTCCTCAGTTTTACACGCTTGTGCCGTCAAACTGTTTTATAAATGCAATATCACACTCGTGGGTGTGTAACTTGGCTGCATATTAGCACATTGTGATTGCTTATGGCTGAACAAAATATAACATAATATAATAAATATAATTGCATGTATCATTTTCAGATGGTAAGAGTCTGCAATGCATTGCATTGTCGTAGCAATGTCAATTATAAAAGCATATTACTCAGTTCTGAAAAAATACCTATACAAAGTACATACAGCAAATACATACATTACATCCAGTAAATAAATAAAGGAAATGAAAAACAGAATGAAATGAAAGAGAAAAGAAAGTTGGGGTCTGTCACTTGCTTGTTTTAATGACATAAATATACAGTACAAAATACAAAACAAAAATATAAACAGTCCAAGTATAAAATTAGTAAGTACCATTCAAAACATTTGGGGTTGGTAAGATTGTATTTTTTTGTTTTTGAAAGAAGTCTCTTGGGCTATGTTGACACTGTCCGTCCAAATTTGATTACAAAACAAAAACAACTACAACATAGAGGGGTTTGCAATTCAGATATTGTCTTATTTGCAACATGACAGTGACTTTCATAATTTTTCCTATAACAACGTCTGATATTTACATTTTACGTGGTGTGAGAAAGTCACATAAACCATGCAAAATCCGATCAGACGGATTGAAACAAATTTCCAGAAACGTGCACATGAACATAGCTCCAAATCGCATTTCATGTGATTTTTGGCCGTTTACACTTGCTAAATCTGATTGGATTTCAATCGGATATGGACAAAATTGGATTTGGACTGACAGTCTGAACGTACAATAGTGTTACACTCACCGAAGCTGCTTTTATTTGATATAAAATACAGTAATATCCATCTCATTAAAATGGTCTATTTTTTCCACAATTATGTGTGGTTTATGTGTTTTTGTTTGAGGACTGAATTTTCACAACAACATGCCAATGTCACACATGCCATCAACAATGCAAGGACTTAACCTTACTTTAAAACAGTTTTACTTTCATGGCATCAGCTGATTTTGGCTCTAAGTAGAACCTTTATTTTTTAAGTGTGTAGGGTTTGGAACAGAGCCAGTGTTTTCTGTTTATCAGCTCAACCCCTGTACATGTGTGCGTTGGTGTGTATATATTTCTCACCGCGTCTTCGTTGAGCGGATTACTCCACTCTAATCCCGCTCAAAATGCCCCTGCATAGCCAAGTGACGGCCACCCCTCTGCTCCGCACTAGTATCTACAGCTCTGCCGCCCAGGTATCCACACTTCCAAACCGCTGTTCAACTCCATAGGGCAGGCATGGATTAGCTAGTCAAGGCTTTGATGTCAGATTCTCACACAGAGTCAATACACAGCAAGAGCCCCTCAGGATTAAAATGATATCCACACCACGTCATTACGTAGGTAACAAGGAACAGACGCTGTCAGAACTGCCAGAACGTGAGGGAATTGGAGAGAAACCTGTTAATGTGTTGAGTGTGATCTTTTTTTAATGTGAGAGATCAGTTTATACAGAACATATGAATGATAAATGACAAGCATGATGGGTAGTACTTGCATTGTAAAGATATTCTTCATGCATTCAAATGCGTTCATAAAACCCTAATACAGAAATCAGAACACATTAATTGTTGTAAAGTACAACTTACAATCGGGTAAATAAAGTACAGTTGTAACAGAGCCTTGTCTCTTACCGAAGCTGCATTTATTTGATTGAAACTGCAGTAAAAAAAAAAAAAAGCTCTGAACTGTTATTTACAATTTAAAATAACTTTTCTATTTTAAAGTATTTTCAAAGCAGCCATTACTCCACTCTTCAGTGTCACATGATCCTTCAGAAATCATTATGCTGATTTGATGCTCAAGAATTATTATTATCAATGTTGAAAACACTTTTTTTGAACTACATTTGAAATAAAACTAGCTTGTAACAAACTTTTGATCAGTTAAATGACTCACTGCTGATTAAATAATTAAAAATGTTATTGACCTCAACATATATAATGCTTCTACCACAGCAGGTCTCCAAACACGTCAGATAGAGACAGCTGTGTTCTCACCACACTTTCCATATGACAAATTGGACTCTCAGCATGGGTGAATCCATACTAGCTTTAATGAGATATTTGTATTTTCTTCACTCCTCAGTTAAAAATAAATGAGAAATATTCAGTTTCACTCCGGTTTGAATGAACACCAGAGCTAGCATTTGTCTCTAAGGTCAACTTTCCTTTATTCCTTCTTAATTTCCCTCTTGTCCTACAGCCATGTTCAATCTCCTCTGGCTTGGTTTTATTGTCTGTGAACGCACAGATGTCAGCTGGTATTGACATAATCAGGAAAAGTGCCGCTGATGCAGTGACATTTGCGGTAATAGCATCCTGCTAATGTTCACATTCACACCGTACCACATGGGACAAAGGACAAAACAGTACAAATATGGCCATGTATTTGCACACACACACACAAACACAGGCTTTCCCTTGAATGCTGAGGTTTGAAGCATTGAGCTGGCTGTGGTTTTGTAGGACTAGTGCATTATTCGAAAACTACTTCTAGCATAAATGGTACCATCATAAATTACACATGGTGAGAGCTTACACTCCTGGGCAAAACTAAATGGGCTAAGCCCAAAATGGCTAAACGCAAAGCTTTTGATTGTCTTAACCACAAATGATTGGTCAGGAAATTAGCAAAATTAAAGCAAATGCACCACTTAAAAAGCCATTGCTTTCAAAGACACATCAAAGAAAGAAGGATGTTTTGGGATGCGTGGAGTGATGAATTAGAATGAACCATGAGTTGTGTGGTGATGCTCCAGAGCGGTATCTTTGAAAATCTGAAGAGAAATATAATAATTAATGCATCCCTCCCACAGTGAAGCATCGAGGAAGAGGTGCCATCATGTGTGGATGTGTGGAGCCTTTTTCGTTTCTGGTATTGGTGAGCTACTTCACTGTGAAAAGTCATTTAATGCTTTGGAGTACATAAGAATATTACAGAATGGCTTGCTTCCCACAAATGAAAAGTTGTTATATAGGGGAATGATCAGATGTTATTTTTCAACAAGACAATGCTCCTGCCCAAATTGCAAAGACAACCAAGCAGTGGCTTGAAAACAAGTCCATCAGGCTCATGTTTTGGCCTGGTCAGAGTCTACATTTGAACCCTTTAGTGATGATTTGCCAGTTTGAAGCACCAATATTGATTGTAATAACTGACTCTTCTTCCTGTAAAAAGCTGTCTGCAAGGTGGGTAAGGGTATTCTGTGCTAAGTTACTTTATCTACAGTATTGGTGCAATTCTTTCTAATCTTTTTTCAGACATTTGTGTTTAAAATGGTCAAAGCCGTTAAGAATGGTTAAAAGACCACTATCCATTTTGCCTTTTTTGGCTTGGTCCATTTTTTTTTTCTATAAATGTATATTCGACCCCCTTTTGCCTTCAGAACAGCCTTAATTCTTTATGGATTCATAGATTCAACAAGGTTCTGGAGACATTCCTCTGAGATTTTGGTCCATATTGACATGATAGTAGATACTACAGATTTGTCATCTCCAGATCCATGATGTGAATCTCCCGTTCCACCACATCACAAAGCTGCTCTACTGGATTGAGATCTGGTGATTGTAGAGGTTGTTTGAGTATAGTGAACTCATTGTCATGTTCATGAAACCAGTTTGAGATGAACAGCAGTTTGATTGACAAGCGATCTAACCAATCATGACCCAGACACCGCCATTTTGTCCGACAAAGCAGTCAGGGGAGTTAGTCGATTAATGTTGGTGAACTTGAAAAATTGTGTACTCACGTCTTTCCGCGGTTGAAACAACATTCCTTCTGATGTTCATTCATGTTTATTTGATGCTATAAATGAAGTATGAAGAGATGATCGGTTCACGAGCCACTTGAAGGAGCTACAGTGATCTGTCATGACACATTAAAGAGACACTATATGGTAAATATTGTTTAAACTTCTTAAAAAAATGATAATATTTTGAATATGAAACTGTTTCATTTCAAAAGTAACCTTATCTTATCTGTCGACTCGTTGTCAGTGTCCTCTTTGCTCCGCGATGTATTTTTCACATCGTGCGAACGTGATGTGTGGCTTGAGAGTGCATGGCTTGTCAGACATAGCAACAGTAACTAACGGGAGCGGGTCTTTGCAAAGAGTCAATTGGTACTAAAGTGTGCCAAGAAAATATTCCACACACCATTGCAACACCAGCAGCAGCCTGACCAATTGAAACAAGACAGGATAGATCCATGCTTTCACGTTGCTTACATGAAATTCTGACCTAACCATCTGAATGTCTCAGCAGAAATTGAGACTCCCCAGACAAGGCAGTCTTCTATTGTTCAATTTTGGTGAGCCAATGCGAATTGTAGAATCAGTTTTCTATCCTTATCTGACAGCAGTGCTCTTCTTAAGGATCTGCTTTAAGGTTGAACTTCAAGGTGCTTTCAGAGATACTCTTCTGCATACCTGGGTTGAAACGAGTGGTTCTATGAAATACTGTTGTCTCTCTATCAGCTCCAACCATTCTGACCATTCTCCTCTGACATCTGGCATCAACAAGGCCTTTTCACCACAGAACTGCAGCACTGGATATTTTCTCTTTTTCAGACTATTCTCTGTAAACCCTAGAGATAGTTATACATGAAAATCCCAGTAGATAACCATAGCTCCCTCATGTGGCTGTGAGCAGATGTAGTAAAGTAACTATGTAAAAACATAATTCTCCCTTGTTAATACACAGTTTCGAGTTTCAAATACTTCTCATTTTATATTTGATTTCAATATCATTTATTTTAGACACGGATGTTTGCAGTTTTAGATTTATCCTGGTGTAAACTTTAAATTTCACTCTCTTTCATGTAATTACTTTCAGCTACAATAAGATTGTGTCCTGCCACCAGCTGTGTTGCATGTTTGGTGCTGCTAATATTATGCAAATGTGTAAATTATTTGTCATTGTCCTTAGCAGGAGCTCTTTTGTATTTTTAGTTTGTCATGCTGGGCTGAGAGATGCAGGAGATTAAAGACTGACATCTTTAATCATTATATATGTATCTTATGTATAAGGTACAGGGGAGACCAACACTAATTATCACACTTTTTTATTCCAGTGGATGTTTCATCACAGGTGTCGACTTTAAAAAGCACAACTGACCCTTCGCCTACAGTTTGATTGACAGGCAACCTGACCAGTCATAACCCAGAATCCGGCATTTTGTCTGACAAAGCAGTCAAGGGAGTTAGTGGATTAACGTTGGTGAACGTGAACTTGAAAAATTTCTGAGTGTATTTTCAATTCGCAGTTTCAGTTTGTGCAATTTAAAGGGTAATGGAAACGTCCTTATTGTCGACATTGTCATTCCCATTACCACGCCAACACTCAGAGAATTGTCACGACAGATTGTGACAGATATATTATTGCTGTCAATCTGTCTAGAGCATTTTTTTGCAATTAATCACAATTTAAAAGAACAATATATAATGTAATAATTTCACAGTTAATCTCCAAATTAATGTAGAAACAACATAAAGAGAGTATATTTTAAATACTTGTTTAAAGGTGCACTATGTAGTTTGTTTGTCCACTGGGGCTAAACAATTCAAAACAATAACAAAGGCATAGATTGATGACGCAGTGAATATGGAATCATGGAACTAGTCGTTCAATGTTTATGGATGAGTGAATGCATGTTTTTAACATGACTGTGGTATGAAGCAGGGCTAATGAGAGACAGATATCAGTGGCACACGTAATATTTTTGTAATGTTTGATTTTCCTGCTAAGATAAAAGCTCAGATCAAACATCCTGCAATAAAGCAATAAAAACTCACCTGGAGAGAAGATTTCAAAGGAATAGGACAACGCCTTGCCCAAACTGTCCTCACTCATCTATGCGGCCAACCTCCCTCCCTCCACTCCCTTCCTCCCCCCTGATTCAAGTCACTGAAGTTCTCCAAGAATGCATATGTACTATGTATGATGTATCTTGTGAATCTATTATTTTCCAATTTCATGTTTAGTATCATTTTAAATGTCTCAGTGCGACTGGTAAAATGGTCTCAGTTTCACAGCAGTCACTAGTATTATGAGAATATCCCTTCTTTCATCAGGAACGCAGAATCCCTGGCAATATTCAAGAGACAGCTGAAAACTCATCTCTTCCGTGAACACTTAATCCCTTCATAAAAAAACAAAAACAAAAAAATTTCCTTCCCTTTCCCTTCCTACTCTAGCTTAGGGTACTGAGCAATGTATGAAACTTGTATTGTGAGCACTTCCTGTGTTATTTGCCAATTCACAAAGAATCGCTTGTTTGTTTTCCTCACTTGTAAGTCGCTTTGGATAAAAGTGTCTGCTAAATGCAAATGTAAATGTGAATGTATGAGAAAGATTGAAAACTTGGGAGAATTCTGTTCTCTTTTATGGCTTGTGTCTTTTCAAGAAAACCTTCTCCTCTCCCCCGAAACCAGGTGTGAGGACAATAAATATTTACAATCCTTTTGTTCTGGTCTGAGTATTTAGGGGAAAAGACACAGAAGCAAGAGGGGACATTCTGTAGAGGTGATGAGCGTTTTTCACCCTGCATCTCTATGTGCATGCATAACTTTTAAATGCTCTTAGAGAAACCTTTTGAGTAATTGATGTTATGTATTTATCATATCTGAATTGGTTTATAATTGTATGATTATGTAATTGGCATTGATACATTTTTACCTGATAAATAAATTGTTACATCTTGATTTAATTTGAATTTGTCTGAAATCATTATTACTGGTAGATCACGAGGTTTTTGACATTTCCACAATTCTAGGATTAGGATAGATCATACTGAAATCTCAACAAACGGAGCATGTGGCACGTTATTGAGATTTTGGATTTCTGACTATTATGACTTAACATGTTATAGTATCGTGACTAAAACGGACGGCACTTTTATGTGAATAAGCATGACGCGATTCCATAATTTGTGTTTTTAGTAAACTCTATATTCCTCTGTTTTGATTCTAAACTAATGAGGTTGTGATGTAGGGCGTATAGCAGCTGTATATGAAAGGATAAGTGAGATTAAGAGAAATCAAAGAATCAAAGATCTAAATTAATTCATATTTAATCGCACGATCGACTATTAATGTTACATCAGAAACATAACCAATTAGAGATCGTTTACAATTGGAGTCAGATTAAACAAACAGCTAAAGGAAAACTTACACTAAATCTTAAAAATTTATGTGAACTTCATGCGGATGCTGAAAAGAAAAACATGCATTATACCTTCGCCCAGGCCATCTGATTCCGCCATTGGGCTCATGGGTGGTCCTTACATTTACGTTCCAGGGGATATAAAGAAACGAGATTTCATTCTACCGAACTACTCTCAAGTGCTGAAATACTACTCATACAGGTCAGTTTATTTGACGAATTAAAACTGTGAGGTATCGCAGCACTGCTTCTATCATACTAAACTGTATTTGAGTGTGTTGAAAGTTTTAATGTTTACTATTAGTTTGTTGGCTGTATGAGACTTCACAGTATCATGCTGATGATATTTCATCGTGTTGAGCTGTATAACATTGATTAGTCTTATGTAGTCTACATTTGCTTATCTTGTCTAATAACATGCAAGAGCGCCATCTCTGTCAAGTTGAAGTTTGTCACAAAGCTCTTGCCATCTCGGAAACACCACGCCGATATTGATCTTCGTTTTATTTCTCCTTATGTCCCAAAGTTTGCTCGCCATGGTCCATAATGTTTGAATGAAAACAACAACAGCATGCCGCTACCCGTTACGCAGCTCTCCGTGTCTGTTGCCATGGTTACTGTGCAAGAAACCAGGGATAACGCAGATATTACATCATTGACAAGCGACAAGAGCCAAGGGTGGGACGGGGCACTATTTAAATTTGTAATTTTCTCTGAATTTACAAATTCTTGGAAACATTTAGGACAATGCAAGTACACAGCTGAGCGAAATGTTTAACACTGTGCAAGTGGTTTTTGGATATTTTAATATAAAAATTTTACATATTATACCTTTACATTTTTTTGAATGAAGGCCAGTCTCACTGATACTTACACAGCTACTGATGTCTGGATGAAATTTATTGCTGCACAACATAATATGTAGCCTAAATTATAGGTTAATCCCTATTAAAGCTACAAAGTTCTTTAGTCAAAAGCAGAGAGGAATTTTCTCTGTTTCCTTTGGTCTTTGATAATGTTCAATGATTGACAGCATTGGCTGCTGTCACTTAAAGATGTGCCATGCTGCAAATCACGCGGCTCTCACAGGTATCCCACTTTCTCTTTACCTTTGCTTAATTAAGACTTTATGTAACTCATTAAAGCATGCTCTTATGAGAATACTGGACAGTTTTGGCATTATTATGAGGGTTATTGTTCGTTCAAGAACGAAAGAAAACTTGATTCTGGCACGAGTCTTTCTGTGAGTCGTGTGTGTGACAGAACATTCATAGACATTTGGTACGCTTGAATGGTTTAAAAGCATTTGCATGAAAAAATGGTCATCATATATTGTAACGCTAGCCAAAGGATATACACGTGTATAGGATATATATAGCATTGAAAACTGAGGCATGTCATGTCATGGACAGTCTCTGCTTCTAAAAGACAGAAGCTGGTCCACTTTGAATAAGAGATTGAATCTACCAGAATTTGCTATGTAAATGCATGCTAATTTATGCACGAGTGATGTGCAGATGTTGGGCAGATCAGATGTAGAGGGGCAAAGGGACGTGATTTCTGTTCCATGTTCATTTGTCATCATCAGTGTTTTTCACAAGGTGGCCGGGGAGTGATCTGATCCAACGATCCCTCTGAAAGAGAATGGGGTATAACAGCTAAAGTATACACTAAATATTTCAACTGAACTACACTTTAGAAATCACATTGTGTCCTCCAGTGTAAGTACTAATTTGTTTGTTGTTAATAGAAGATTTATGACTATATACCAGTATGGAGAGTATAAACAAAAGTCATGATGATTTAATGTCCATAGAAATGCGTACATATTCACATAGCTTTTTTTTTTTTTTTTTTTTTTTTTTTTGCTGACAGTTGCATTTTGTGCTTGACTTATTACCTCAGCTATTTCATATTAGTTATTTATAGGATGCAGCACATGGTTCGTAAACTCTGGCCTTTAGCAAAGATGCATTTACATAAACAGGATATATATATATTTTTTATCTGAAGTATGCCTTGTGTAATAATCCAATACGTGTTTTTTTTTTTTTCACATGGCAAATAGAGTTTTTCCATAAAAACACTGACAAATATCCTCAACAGCTATTTAGTTTATCCTGAAGGTGATGGTCATTTAGAGGTATATCAGGACAGAAGGTATAGACACTTCACACCATTGTTTACAACAAGTTCCGTTTTTTCTTGCAGTTTAGTATATATATTTATAAAATCAGAAAAACAGTAAAACCCTTTGTATTTACTGAAATATATATATCCATATAAAGAAGTACTAATGGTGATAAGACAATCCTACTGGACTCCTGTGGGAATATAAGGCCCTGTCCAAATATCAAAAGGTGTCTGCTGCCCTCAAGAGGCTTTGAGAGAAAACGCAACCACACCAGCCACTGAAGGCAACAATCAGATACATGGCCAGCGGGCAATGTTTCAGCCCAAAAGAGCCAGAATAAGGAATATGGAATATTAAACATTGTTCTCACATACAATTTTGAAGATTGCTAGTAACTTAAAATTTGACCAGTCAAAGAAACCGAAATGAATCCAAATTTATAAGGGAACCTGGGGCTAGTTGTCACAAATGGAAGCAGTCACAAGGGCTATATCTATCAAACAACAAGTTTTGATATACTAGCCCCTTATTTTTATATATATATATATATATATATATACACATATTCAATTTTCAATATACTTGATTTATATTAATTAAAACATGCTGTTAGTTGTTATTTCCCTCAGTGTATTAACGTTCTCTACAGGACATTGCCTATACTGTTGAGGACCATAATCATGAGGAACTCCCTAAATATAGCCCTATAAAATTGTACCACATTTTCTGGAATGTTCCTCATATTTCCTGTCTTGAAAAAGTCTGAAGGTGCTACACACAATGACTTAGACAGAGCAGTATGCATGTCAGGCATTTAAATTCTTAACATCCCACAGACTTAATCAAACACAGACCATCTCAAAGTCCTGCTTCCACCCCCTCTTCTGATTGGCTAGTGTGGAGTGCTGGAGAGTGTTTTGCGGGGAACTCCTCTTTTCCCATAAAAATGCAATCCGTTTAAACATCCTCATTTTGGATTTTAGTCCACTCTCTGAGAGGAAATGGCATCAGCTCATGACAAAGCAGTTTTACAGGCCATCTTTAACCCTACCAGCCCTTTTGGAGATATCCCTGGATTAAATCAAGAAGATGACCTGACAGATGATGGTAAGATGAAGATCTATATTCATATTACATATACACTGTTTGTGTAACTAATGATGATGAACAACAGTCTCTTACTTAATGTTAAATTGCGATAGATAGATAGATAGATAGATAGATAGATAGATAGATAGATAGATAGATAGATAGATAGATAGATAGATAGATAGATAGATAGATAGATAGATAGATAGATAGATAGATAGAGTTGAACTTAAATCACTTCTTTCATTCTTTTTAAGTTTCAAGTGCTATAAAGTATGAACACTTCTATGAATTTCTTTCATTTATCTCTGTCTAGACAGTGCTTTTGACCCAGGCATAGTGAAACAGGTGAAAGATCTTGAACTGCAGGGAGTTTCAGCTGCGGAGTCTGGAGACCTGCCCGCTGCTCTTCAGCATTTTGACCAGGCCATCAGGATTCTACCTCAAAGGGCTTCTGCCTACAACAATCGAGCCCAGACCAAACGCCTGCAGGGAGATACTAAAGGTGATATGTCTCTTCTTCTTTCGCCTAGAATCGGCTAGAAAGTTTTCTAACTATAATTTCTTAGACTATTATGGAAGTACATTCTAGGTACACTAGTGACAATAAATCAACAACAACTTTTATTCATGTTCACACAAATCATGATTAGCCTTCAGGGGAAGATTATCGATTAATTAAGACGTATTTTCATGCAGTTCCATGCACAATATGTTATGACCTCAAAACACTTTTAATGGCGCATGATTTTCAAACTAATAAATTGACATTCCAATCACATAACTTACTCCATATGTATAGCTTTTCTGACATAGTAAAGGTGGTTGAGGATCGTGAAAATGAGCCATGATAAAAGACTTGGCATGGTATGGTTGCTTCAACAAATGTATTTTTCATCTCACATTTGACCTCTATCGCTTAGGTTTAGAGTAGGGTTTAGTGCACTCTTAAAAATAAAGCTTCTTTATTGGCATTGATGGTTCCATTCAACCAGAAGTTCTTTAGATTTTTAAAATGTTCTTAACACTATGAAAAAAAAATGTTTTTTTCTTTTTAAGAACTGTTCACTAAAACCTTCTTTGAGGAACCAAAAATGGTCCTTCTATGGCATTGCTGCAGAACCCTCCTTTAGGAACCTTTATTTTTAACCTTTTAGTGCCATTTACTAAACATTCTGTTTCAGAACTGCGGTCATGCATACAGTGCAACTTCCAAACAAATAAAACACTGCCAGATTAACATTGTTTCACGTTTTAGTTCTACTCACTACACATTTCACTTTTAAAGTGTCACGAAACTCCTTATCATCACTTTATCTGATATCATTATTGCCTAATATCACAGATGAGTTTTTTTTTTTTTTTTTACCCCCTTTAATGATCCAGGGTTGTTAAAGGTTTAAGATTTTTTTTCCCTCCATGTAATGGTAAAAGGTACTTATAACTTGTAAACTCACAATTAAAAATAAAAGTCATAATCGTGAGATAAAATCTCACAAATAAATCGTAGATCAACATCTTGAAAATCAATTTTTATCTCACAATTTGGAGGGGGAAAAAGTCATAATTGACCTTTCGCTAGCAGTTTGATTGACAGGCGATCTAACCAATCATAGCCCTGAATCCGCCATTTTGTCCAACAAAGCAATCAGGGGAGATAGTAGATTAATGTTGGTGAACTTGAACTTCTTTCCACGGTTGAAACAACATTCCTTCTGATGTTCATTCATGTTTATTTGATGCTATAAATGAACTAGTATGAAGAGATGATCGGTTCACGAGGAGCTACAGCGATCTATCACGACACATTAAAGAGACACTATACGCTATTTATTGTTTAAACTTCTTTAAAAAATTACAATATTTGAAATATGAAACTGTTTCATATGTCTGTTGACGCGTTGTCAGTGTCCTCTTTGCTCCGCAATGTATTTTTCACTACGTGAGAACATGATGTGTGGCGTGAGAGCGCATTTCTTGCCGGACAAAGCAACAGAAACTGAAGGGTCTTTGCGACGGGTCAATTGTGAGATAAAAAGTCACAATTATCTTTATTTAACTTCCATGGAAGCTAGTTTCCTATGGAAGCGTCCGTACATATCCACAGAATTGTGACTTTATTTTTGACAATTCTGATTTTAAAACTCACAATTGCATGATATAAACTCATAATTGCGAGTTGTAAAGTCAGACCTGCATGAAATAAAGTCAGAATTAAGAGATTCTGTGGGAAAAAGTCAAATGCGAGAAAAAAAGTCAGAATTGTGACATGCAAACTCGCAAAATATAACTGATCTAGCCTCTAATATATCTCAGGTGCAATTGAAGATCTGGAGCATGCCATCTCTCTCAGCAGTGGCGTTGGGCGATCGGCCTGCCAGGCTCTGGTTCAGCGTGGGCTCCTTCTCAGGTTGTCGGGTCGAGATGAGGAGGCTCGGGTGGACTTTGAGAGAGCAGCAGCCCTGGGCAGTGAGTTTGCCAGGCAGCAGGCTGTGACCTTGAACCCCTATGCTGCCCTATGTAACCGCATGCTGTCAGAGGTCATCAATAAACTACGCAACCCAGACGTGTCAGAGATGCAATAGAGATTGAGTAATATTCTTACAAATCTACTCATTGAAACAAAGACATTCATTTATTAAATTTTGTATTTTAACTAGTTTTCATAAGTGAATAAATGCAAAGCTTTTTCAAGTGACTGTCTCTTTGGGGGATGTGGGGAATGCAAAAAATAAAAACATATCTGTTTGAAATACAGCATAGGCTATTTGTGACCCTGGACCACAAAACCAGTCATAAGTCTCACGGGTATTTTTGTGGCAATAGCCAACATTTCATTATATATGCCAAAATTGTATGCAACATATCATTAGGATATTAAGATCATGTTCCATGAAGATGTTTTGTAAATTTCCAACCATAAATATATCAAAAATGTATTTTTGTGCATGCATATGCAAGAACGTCATTTAGACAACTTTAAAGGTGATTTTTGCAATATTTAGATTTTTTTTTTTTTTTTTTTTTTGCACCCTCAGATTCCAGATTGTCAAATAATTGTATCTCGGCCAAATATTGTCCTATCCTAACAAACCATACATCAATGGCAAGCTTATATGTTCAGATTTCATATAATAGATATGTATTCCATATCCCTTATGACTAACTTTGTGGTCCAGGGTCACATATATGACTAATAAAAAAATCTTTCTGGACTTTGCAGCACCTAAAATTATGACATTACTGGAAGAAGGGATGAATAAATGTTATGATGGAAATGTATGACTTTATAATGAACATAAGCACATTACCAAATAAATAAATAAATAAATAAATAAATAAAAGACAGTTATAACATAAAATGAAGAAATGTTTAAGATTACTAATAAAATAAGTAACCGAGTGACATCAATCATGCGATTCCTTTATACAGATTCTCAGATCATGCTGAAGAAGAAGATCCGATTATCAGACTGGTAACATTTTACATTAAGGTTTCATGTGTTAATCTTAGTCAACAAAACTGTATTTTTGTTAACCAACATTAAAAAAAAGATTAATAAATGCTGTAAAATTGTATTGCTCATAGTCACTTCATATTAGTTAATATATTAACAGATGAGACCTTATCGTAAAGTGTCATTCTGATTGTCATGTATTTGTTTTTGTTTTTTTCTGCAAACCCGTCATATGATGATAGTATAATTTGTACAAAACAAAGCTATTAAATTAAAAATAAAAGAATTTTCAGTATCCCACTGTAAATCCATTTATAATATTGTAGCTATTTTGAAGCCTTTATGACAGGCTATTTTTCAGCCAGTAGAGGTCAGCAAAGATCTGTCAAAATAGTCCACCGACAAAAAAAAAAAAAAAGAAAAAAGAAGAAGAAGAAAAAAGGGGGGAATTCTGCATCATTTACTCACCCTCTTGTTGTTCCAGACTTGTATGGCTTTGTTTGTTCTGTGGAATACAAAAGAAGATATTTTGAAGAATGTTGGTGACCAAACATTTTTGTTACCATTGACTTCCATTGTATTGACATAATAATAATAATAATAATAATTTCTCAAATTATCTTCTTCGACACGAGTGAGAAAGTAAATGATGATTTTTTTCCCCCTTTTCCCATTTGAAATTTAACATTGAGTAGATGTCCGATAAGGACAGTGCTTGCAGCATGCTTTTATTTTAAATGTCCACTGCTTTCGCCACACAGCAGTCTGTTATTCTCTTTGTTGCTTGACAGTAGTGAGGACACTATTGACTAGAGTCTGGAACTCTTCTCTTCTCTCCTGGAGATCTGTCATGCTGGGTAACGCCACAGGTTCACATCGGATCTCCTTCTGATAGAAAGGACAGACCCTCAGGTGTTCTGCCATGGGGGGCGTGTCTTCAAAGACCCATTTGTCCACTGGAGAGAACAGACTGCTAAACTCCCATGCCTACATGGAGATGAGAAGGGTCCAATACAAATCAATGCAATTTCAGTAAGGCATTGTATGTCTGAAAACTATGGTTCTTAAAATATTTGCGCACATAAGCATCACTTATATCATTGCATTAAACATAAATATGAAACCAAAAGGAATTTGAAATCAATTTCAAGCAAAACATTCCATTTGGCAATTTCTTTAATGATAAAACTATGGCACCTTATTAAATTAAAGGGTTAGATCATCCAAAAATGAAAATTCTGTCATTAATTACTCACCCTCATGTCATTCTACACCCATAAGACCTTCGTTCATCTTCAGAACACAAATTAAGATATTTTTGACCAAAAAATAGTAAGGTAATTAACACTTTCAAGACTCAGAAGGTACTAAAACATATTTAAAATAGTTCATGTGAGTACAGTGGTTCAACCTTAATAATATTAAGTGATAAAACAAAATAATGACTTTTCAGCAATATCTAGAGATGGCCCATTTCAAAACACTGCTTCGAATCATTTGTTTCGAATCAGTGGTTTGGTTCGCATATCAAACTGCCAAAGGTACGTGAACTATTGAAATTGTGAAACACTTATGATGTAATGAAGCTTCGTTTACTGAAATCACGAGGCGATTCAAACTTGTAGCTTTAGTAGCTTTCTGGAAACTTTCTAGTAGCTTTCTGGGAACCTGAAAGTGTTAATTCTCTTACTGGCAATAGAGGCCTCACTGAGCCGTCGGATTTCATCAAAAATATTTTCTTTTGTCTTCTGAAGATGAACAAAGGTCTGACAGGTGTAGAACGACAAGGGTGAGTAATTAATTAATTAATTAGTGAGTAAGTAATGTTGTTTCTTATTGAAATTACAAGAGCTAAATATATCTTGTCCAGCGCATTTCATGAATGTGTCACTATGGTGATCGGTATTACAGAGTGCTATTCTCATTTGCTTTCCTCAGAGCAGGCTACACCCCTACTGGTTAAATGGAAAGATCAATTACTTCCCAAACAATGAGCTACAAGAGAGACTGACCACCTGTCATCCAAAAGGAAACTTTTACCAGTGTATAGCTGACTGACATGGAGTCATAGAGGGTAAAATGACCCATGTATGCTATCTCTGCTGCTCTCTGACCCACATACCTCAGAGAACAGATAACAGAGCACCAACGTACTTAGAATGTCTATCATGCCCTGCAACACCGCTAATGTTCCTGAAATAAAATTAGACAGGGCTGGAAAGATTTTTTAAATATTGGATTGTGACTGTGCATATGTTTTTGAGAAAGGAATAATACAATATTAATCAATACTTACAATAATATGACTTCCTCACATAAGCTATAATATATCATTCATCTCACAATGCTTTAGTTTCCATCTATTCCTTATATGACCTTCAAGGGTCATAGGGCTGGAGCCTATCCAAGTTTCTATAGGTGAGCAGCAGGGGAAAGCACCCTGGACAGATGGCCAGTCCATCACAGGGCTATCACACACAATTTATGACTTTCCAATTCACCAAACCTGCATGTCTTTGGACTGTGTGGGAAACCGGCTAACACAGGGAGAACATGCAAACTCCACACAGAAAGGACTGTGTGGACTCCTGGCTTAGCCCTTGCTGTGAGGCAACTTTAGTTTAAGATTATAAAATAAAATCGAAAATGAATGTTCCTAGAATGTTTAGAACTGGTTCCCAAAGAAATAACCAAAGCGGTACAAAGCACTAAGGTTTGGGGATTGTTCTGTGTTTGTTGGGTTTATAGTGTTTTTAGTAACATTTACAGTTGTGCGTATAGGGTTAGACAAACACAATCAGAGATATATTTAAAAATATCCTGGCTCTTCCAAGCTTATTAATAAAAGTGAATGGGAAAATAATGCATCCATCGATCATAAAAATAATCCATATAGCTCCATGGGGTTAATAATGGCCTTCTGAAGCAAAGCAATGCAATGCATTTTTCTAAAAAAAAAAAAAAAAAAAAATCCATATTTAACAAAATAAAATAATTAGCTTTCAGCAGACACCTGCGCAAGTAGACTTCCACCACAAGAGTAACCCCTGATTCGATGTATGACGTAGGATGTCAGAATATCGTAAGCTTAGACGCATCTCGCTCTTTAGAAAAAAAATAGGGCTGTGCAACAAAGCCCCTCTTATATCGCAATCCTCTGACATTTCTATATAAAAATTCTTGTTTTAGACTTCTAATTTGTGACCGGTGTTTTGTTTTGCTTAATCCTCTGCGCTTCTGCATTCATCGTGCGTCATGCGTTGGGTCAGGAGTTACTCTTCTGCCGGAAGATTGATATTATAGTTAATAAAGTTTTAAATATGGATATTTTTTCTAACAAAAACCCATTGCTTTGCTTCAGAAGGCCTTCATTAACCCCCTGGAGGATTATTTTTATGATGGATGGTGAGTAAATCATGGGATAATTTTCATTTTTGGGTGAACTATCCCTTTAAATTGGCATTGAGTGAGGCAAAAAAGCAGCTTAAAGATTATTTTGTGTTTTTAACTCTTCTTAGCATTAGTTAAAAAGCATTAACTGATGATATGAGCGAGGCATGTACCTTTTTTCGGGCCCTCCAAGTGAATCCGCCATGAGAATATGTCTTTTTCTCCCATTTGAGGTACACCATCCCCTTTTGCTGAAGAACAGTGCTGCACACCTCTCTCATTAACTGGGAAACTTGAGATAGACGACTCAAAGAAACACTATCCAGAAAACTCACTATGTGTTGTAAGATCTCAAAAGGAAGTCTGCTCAGAGAATCCAAATTCCTCGCTCGTTTGCGATCACTGTTAGCAATTCTTACTCCTTTGTAAAGTGATGCTGCCACCTCCGGTTGTAAGATGAAAGTGTTAAGATCTGTGTCATAGCTCACGGTAGCCTGATATTTAGATGGTCGGAATTGCTTCTGGCTGAATGTACAACCAAGGTAAGCCAGTGGGCACCGCTGTAAAAACCAACCAGTAAGACATGACTGAATGTCTCCATGCACGTTCCTAAAGTGCCAGGGGTATTCATCTCGCCTGAAGGCATGACAGCACAGGTAAGTAAAGGCTGAGCAGGATTTGTTGTGTCTCCTAGTCACACATTCGGTCTGAATCTGCACATATAGGTTTTGTGGCTGGTCCTCAACAACATCGGCCAAAGATGCATCACTTTTGAAAGGAGCAGAATGAAAGTCATAGGTTTGGGTGCCAATGTCAACATATAGCCCGTCGGTTCCAACAGTCTCACATATCTGATGCCCTTTAAGTTCTCTTTCTAGTGCACACAGCAGTGTGGCTTCTACTTCGTTCGCCTTTGGGAGCTCTTCAATAGCAGTGCCTAAATCAGACGTGTCCACATTCTGGTGTGTCTTCTTAACCACTTGTGATGGATCCTTGAGGTGGCTACGCTTGGCTCTGTAGCTTTTTGGAACGTTGAAAGAGTGTAGGGTTTGAACTTCAATGGGCTCTAAATTACCATAGACAAAATCTTTCTCTTTAGGTGTGCAAGCAGCCAGCTGACCAAAGTTAATAAGCATGCATCCGTTGTGCACCAGATACATATTGTACTCTGCCACGTTGGCTTCTTTACCGAGTCTGTCAAGAACACCATCTTGCCAAGGGGCTAAACCTGTTCTGGCAATATCATCGTGGGAATTCTGAGAGGTCACTCTTGAGTCTTCCATGTCCTTAATCGGACAGCTTTTATCCTCTAGATTCTTCACGGTTTGCTTGCATCCTTCCTTCTCCTTTGCAAACATTCTCTCCCACATCCCGTAGTTCTCCAAGCAGGCCACATCTTTACTCTTAGCAAGGGCCAGCCTCTCCTCTTGAGTTAGTTCTTGAACTTCTTCCCCATTAAGATTATTCTCCAACATCTCCTCCGGGTTTAAGTTCAGAGAATCCCAGCGCTCTGGATCAACACCTCCTACGGCACCATCCAGTGGAACTTCAGGCTCATCCATCTTCTCTATCAACTCAGGGAAGAGTGTCTTCATCTGAATTGAGCTAAACAGAAGCTTCTGATCTCTAAGGGCCATAGAAAGGTCCATCTGACTCATGCAGTTTGGATCCTGGAGGACATTTCTGTAGAAGGCGCTATCGGTCTCGTTCACAGGCCATCGGTTCCATTCCAGGGTACAAGTAATCACACTAGCAGGACACACTTCTAGGTGCTGGGCAAGTTTTTGACGGGTCATGGTCATGGGACAGCCATAGCCAGAGTTTAGGCAGGGTACAGATTCCTTAGGGCAGAGAAGACGATGTTCATCTTCTTTACAAATATGGAAGGCTGCACCGCAGTTCAGCCGGCAGGAAGTGAAGACACAGGACGTTGAGATGTCTATGGGAATCTTGCAGTGCTGGTTATAACATTTTTCACAGTGTGGATGAAGACCAGAGCTTGTGGTCCTATTTTTGCCCTGAAAGTGACAATCCAAAACATGTATTTGTAGCCAACAAGATAACCATTTTATTGTACTTACATTATTTAAGACATAACATTTGCTTGTTTGAAAGTAGACAACTTTGAAACTCAAAGCTTACCATCACTGTTGATATTTCTTGTGTATGAAAATAGACTCTGAAATGAGACAAGGGAGTAGACGCTGAAAGGAAACAAGTCTCTGAAATGATCCAGTTTTGCTATTGTCTAGACGATTATTGACTTGTCTTTCAAGACTAGACACAACACAAGACCTCATAAATAGACAATTATCAGACATATTCCAAATAAATGCTTAGATATCAGACAAGGCTTTCCAGAAGAGTGAGCAAAACCTGAACATTTGTTTTACTTAGATGAGCTGTTTGACCGTAAAAATAGCAGAACTCCAAACAAAACCGTTTATAAAGCCATGCACCTTCAATCACTGCATTAGACAACATTGTTATAACGATACATGTGCACAACTGAAGTATTCTTCACTGAGAGAGACCAGTAAAACACTCCTAGACGTCTTTGTCATTGTTAAGGTTCTCAAGCTTAAATACAGATCAGTCTCACTTACCCCCGGTTCGCCTGATGAAGCCAGCACAACTTGTGTTTGTTTAAATAGGTCTGTGTGGAAGTAAATACCTCTCCTCTGTTCAGCTGTTATAAATAGACAGACAGCATTTGAGAAACAAGGTTATATTACATCACACACAATCACTGTCATTTGCATACTGTGCTAACTGATTGACGAGCATGATCAATAGCTCTGAATTACCACTTAAAAATGCAACAATAAAACAATAGCTGTTTATGTTTGGTGAATAAATATGAATGAACTGATACTAGGAAGCTAATATGTTGTTCAATAAATAGCAAATATATAGCAAACCAATAAATCAATGCCTTTGGAATTATTTTATGCATTCTTCTGAGCAATAATGCTTAATTATAAAACTCAAAATAAAGATTTTATTAAACATACTGTCCACTAGATGTCAGTACAGCCCTTTGATTTAGAGTGTGGGACATTAAAGGTTACATTTTTATCCTGAAGTCATTGCTTGATATAGAAATTAACAGGAAGCATTAGAATGTATGATACGCATGTGACCTTTTTTCAGTACAATTCATTTACAGTTAAATATATTTTTATTTATTTAACAAGAATTAGTTTATGTTAATTTGTCTGGTTTCTTTTTTTTTTTTTCAAAGATTGGCTTTATTTCATTTGCTTATATAATTTCAGTGCTTTTAAAAAAAATATGTCCATAAAGAAGTTGTGTCCAAACAACAATGGCCTTATTAGCATCCTTTGAGTAAGAAACCACATTAATCAGATGTCGGCTCTGAACTGAAGTCAATAAAATGAAAACTGCTGATGCCACAATGAAATTTTTGGTCGATGAGTTTCTCACTTTCATTCAACCTGAAGAAGAAAAAAAGGTCCTTGAACGCAGGTGTTTATGATCATATAAATTTCTCCCATCCATCAACAACAGATCTGCATCCAATCTCATGCTATTAATGTCAAAAAGTAATTAAAGCCACCTTGCAATAATGTCTTTATTGCTAATACTACTTAATTAGGAAAGGGATTTTATAGGTTCCCCCGGGACTTGAAACTTTGTCTAATTTTTCTACATTAATGAAGAAAGTTTTAATCAGGACAAAATGAGTGAAATTGAAAACGAGGCATTATAGTGAAGTTGTTTTTACAACCAGACAGACTAATAGTAGATTAGAGCACCAGTTACAGTCGCAAGAGGAACACGTGACCCCAGGTCAGCGCTTCAAATGGAAAAACATCTGTTCATTAAAGTTGGGATGCGCTGAATGTCAGAGCTCTCTGTCACATGCAGCTCAATGAAAGATGAGCGTAACAGAAATTGCAGTTTTGAAATACCTCTTCCTGCACGTAATATTATGACAATAATGCACTCAGGGGGTCAGTGTTTGACTGGTTTATTTTGTCAGATAGACCCTGCTAGTAAAGTATTTGATGGTCATTGTAGGCCATTGAAGAGAAAAAAAATTATACATACAACATTAAAGAAATTCATCATATGACAGTAATTGCTTCAAAGCATTCAGGAAACATCCAGCTCTATGTTTTCAGGACTGATACTTTCGACTTGAGATTAATGGAAATGCTACTGCTTTCTTCAGGTTCATTAGAACTCCTTGGGTGCAGCCGTATGGTATTCTTTCTGACCTTTAAAAATCACAGTTTCGAGGTGGATGGTCAGGCTTGCATGGAAAAGTAAAATTTAAACACTGGAACTTTTGCAACTTAAAGGGTTAGTTCACCCACAAATGAAAATTCTGTCATTTATTACTCATCCTCATGTCTTTTCACACCTTCGTTCATATTCAGAACAAAATGGCCGATTTTAAAACACCATTTTGAAGATTTACGAATCTTTTGTTTCAAATCTGCGGTTCAAAGTGCCAAAGTCTCGTGATTTCAGTAAACAAGGCTTTGTTATGTTATAAGTGTTTTGCAATTTCAATAGTTCATGTGACTTTGCTATTTTAATACGTGAACCGAGTCACTGATTCGAAACAAATGATTCGTAAAGCTTCGAAGAGGTGTTTTGAAATCGGCCATCACTTGATATTGTTAAAAACTTGTTATTTAGTTTTTTTGCCGCACAAAAAGTATTCGCATCGCTTTATAATATTAAGGTTGAACCACTGTATTCACATGAACTGTTTTAAATATGTTTTAGTATCTTCTGGCCATCTGAAAGTGTTAATTCTCTTGCTGGCAATAGAGCCTCACTGAGCCATCGGATTTGATCAAAAATATTTTAATTTGAGTTCCGAAGATGAACGAAGGTCTTACGGGTGTAGAACGACATGAGGGTGAGGAATTAATGACAGAATTTTCAATTCTTGATGAACTAACCCTTTAGTAATTAGCATAAACATTTTCTAATAAAATCTCACACGTCACTGTCTTTGCTTTCTGGCTGCCAATGAGATGAACTTTTATATCACCGAATGACAAAAAGGCATCCAAATGTCACCTAGCTACAAACTGATGAAGATAATTCAGCATCGGCGATGGTGTTAGAACAGTGTGTGTGTGTTATGGAGTGTGTGTACACTTGTTCTTGTGTGAGTGTGTTTGCTGTTATGGAGCTAAGAGATAAGAGGCCTGTTTCTGATAAGAGAACTGAACAGACTTCTGGGAGATGGCACATGCGGTTCACTTTGGCCGACTGATGGAAACATGGTCTATTTAACACACCCCATTTATCCTTGCTCCATATTTCACCTTCGGCTTTATGCCAGTCGCAGCGGTGCACCTTGGTAATCTTTTCTTGTTTGGAATGAATTATAGTGTTTGTATGTTTTGAAAGGTGTGGACGGAAGGTTTACTGTCTTTGCATCCCACCTTGGTTTGTAGACCCGAACGCATTGAATTCGAAAAAGTATGATGACACTTCACGAGGACGCACAACGTTGCGAGGAACTCCGAGACAAATTCACCTTTGCATTCCAGCTATTGACATGTCACGTAGCCTTTTCATACAATATGAATGCCTCAAACTAATTTCAAATGGATATTTTTCCATTCTGTGAAACACGTAAATCTGCGCTCTTTCGCAGTGACTGTATTGCATCTGATGACAAACTGTGAACACCAACCATATCCCTTATTAAAGCATATTCTATGATCACGATTCAAAAAGAGCCCTGACATTTCTTGCATTAGATGTCAAAGCCCGAATAACTGATACTAGCCTGAAGTCTCTTGCATTACACAATTACAAAGTTTAAATTCTCTCTCCAGTGCGACTAACATTCTGAGAGGAATGACCCTGTGTAGGCCTACCACACAGCAAGAATGAAGCCCGTTGGGCTGTAAAAGAATATGATTCTTAAACATTTCGCGGCACATTCACACCGAAATATCCAGGGAGTGGAGCTAAAAGTGGGTTCAGTTTTGCACGAAACAGATGAAAGATTCTGGCACCGTTTCATCACGTTGGTTTCATCAAGTTCGGAAATAAAATGTCAGGCTAGTGCTATAAAATGGTTTCTTTTGAAAATAACCAGTGTTGGGGAGTAAATAGTTACATGTAACGGTGTTACGTAATCAAAAAAATGGGTTGTTAAATTACCGCTACTTATGAATATGTTAACAATTACAAAGGGGGTTATATCGTAATATTTTCAGAAAAAAGCTAGAATATGTTACAGTATAGACCAATTAAGAGTGGACGTCACAGTTAGGTCACTTGCAGCTGCGAGCGCATTGTGTTTGCAGAAAAATAGCAGCAGAAAGTGGAGGAACATGTGCAAAATCAATAGAATAAGAGAAGCATGTTTTGTTGTGTCTTTGGATGTCAGAATAAGAATGCAAAAAATATAGACTTCATTTTTACAAAATACTGTAGTTGAGAACGCCCTTTGAAGCTAAACTGAGATGTTTATTTGGCAAGTCACAGACTGGACTGATGAAACCAGCAATGATTAGTCTACTATTAAAGCATGAATTTGATGTAGACGGTAAGTGTACATAATATTCAAAGATATGCAGTTCACATGGAACAGCTACAGCATGAAATCCTTTTTAAACCTATAGCAGGTTTAAAGATGTTTTACATAGATAACTATTTAAACATGGCCTTTAACATTTTTACTTCAAAATTTTGACTTTTTCTTGCATTTGAGTGTTTATATATCTCAGTTTAAATCACAATTCTGACAGGGAAAAGTCCAAATTTAGGGAAACATGTTTTGTTGTGTCTTTGGATGTCAGAATCGGAATGCAAAAAATCTAGACTTCATTTTTTTTAAATACTGTAGTTGAAAACGCCCTTTGAAGCTAAACTGAGATGTTTATGTTGCAAGTCACAGACTGGACTGATGAAACCGGCAATGATTAGTCTACAATTAAAGCATGAATTTGATGTAAACAGTAAGTGTACATAATATTCAAAGATATGCAGTTCATAGGGAACAGTTACAGCATGTTCCTGTTATAGGTTTAAAAATATTTTACAGAACTATTTAAACATGGCCTTTAACATTTTTACTTCAAAATTTTGACTGTTTTTCTTACATTTGAGTGTTTATATCTCTCAGTTTAAATCACAATTCTGACAGGGAAAAGTCCAAATTTAAGGATATAGTCCTAAACTTGCAATTCTGAGGAAAATAGAATAACGAGTATATCTGTTAAAAAGATATGTGAGATATAAACTTTGATTTGAGAAAAAAAAAAAAGTCAGAATTGTAAGATATACATTCAAAATGAAATTTTTCATTTTTATATTCCGTGACTTCCATAGACTCCAATTGCACAACGGTCCTTTTCTGCAACCAGGTAGGCTCCGCCCATAAAAAACGTCATCGTTGTTTGCAAATACATAATTGGTATATATGCCATGGCTATTAAAGTGTGATAAGACATAAAAATAATAATTTAAAATCTGTACTGCGTGTGTGCGTGCGTTGTGATTTTTTCTCCTTCACTGAAAAAAAGATACAAAAATATGCCAAAATGTCCGCTTTAGTATCCTCATAAGAACGATCTTAAAGGAGTTTAATAGAATATTAAATGACCGTAAAGAGTTGTAAGGACAACCTGCGTAATGTGCGGCCGGTCTTAAAGTCACAGCAGCCTAATAAACCCACTTCTATGATGCCATTAATGTTAATCAGAGAACAAAAGTCAAAGAGAAAATCACTCACTGCTCTACAATGAACTTTTATAGCTTTAATGAGGATTAATCTATATTTAATTTATAAATCACATAGTGAAGACCGTGAAGTGTTTGTTAAATGTATTCAATTTCTGTATGCTTCCTATCTTATATAAAATATTTAAAATTTACTGTCTGTATGTTTCTACATCTACATGTATTGTTTCTACATCAATTTAGGAGATTAAATGTGAAATAATTATAGTATAAAAAATTATATGATCATGTTGGGTGTGATTCATCATGATTAATTACAGAAAAAATATATATAATAAATTCAAGTGATGAAGGAGTTTGAAAGTACGTTTAACCTTGCCTGGTTTAAATGTTTGGAAAATGATTAACAGTTGAAAACATTCATTCGAAATTTATAAAAGTAATCAAATGTAATCTGTTGCATTACTTTAATAAAGTAATTGAAATAGTTACACTGCTTATTATATTTTAAATAGGGTAATCTGTAAAAAGTAACCTTCCCATCACTGAAAATAACATACTGTAAACTTAACCGACGGTGTTCACGAAAGCAAACGTGATATAAAAACATATTGACTGATGCAACCATGGCTTTTTACTGGCTTATACAAAACTCGAGTATAGGTTTTCTACGTCAGAAAACTAAATATTAGATGAAATTATGCAAGCGTTTTGAGGTCGTATTGTGTAAGGAATTACGTGAAAACAAGTCTTTATTATTTGATAAAATGTCCCTTTAAACATAAGTTGTAGGTGCTTTAAAACCACTAGTGTGAATTTTACCCATTTCCGGCTTGATTCTGGTGTTGTTTTTCCCACAATCTTGTGTCAAACAGCATTAGGCTGAGTTCTGGTACAAGTGTGGCCATCCAAAAGTAACAAAAAGCAAATTGTACCTTTTTGGCTGAGACCTGGGTTAAGTTCTCTGGCATGAATGTAATTAACAGCCTTGTGTTTGATAAAATCACTTTAAAATATATATTCGTTCAAAAAGTAGACACTTTTGAAAAGCGATTGTAACAATGCTTAATTATGTTCTCACTTTCTGTGGAAATGTATGCTCATATACCCTTAACATATAACAGTCTAGATCTTGTTATGATATCAAAACTAATTATGTTTGAAAAAAGCAAATATGTGGGCGCCTGTATCTTTATATTATGTCTCCAGATAAAGACTGCAACTCCTACAGACTACTTTGCGTCATCAGCCTTTTGATCTCTTAGTAACAAAACTTATTTCACTGGAAATACAGTATCTATACAGTATTTTGCTGTGCAGTCAACTCTTGGCACTATATAAACTTGATTAAATTAAATTAAATTAAATTAAACATTTAAGCATTTTACAACAAATATTTCTAAATTATTTTTAGTCATAAAGTGGGTTGACAGATTAAAAATTAGTGTATGCCTTCGACGGGCATAGGCTATGCGGTAATCAAAATCGTTTTCTCTTCCTCGCTTGAATTCTGACTGTAGTAAACTTTGGAAAATATAGGAATGGTTCTATATAGTGGAATATTGTGAATCAGTGGTTCAGTTCGCGTATCACGCTGCCAAAAATCACACTTATGGCGTAATGAGGCCTGTAATCATGCAAGTTTGCTGCTCCAAACCACTGATTCAAAACAACAGATGCGTAAGCTTCATGAAGCAGTGTTTTGAAATCGCTCTCTAGATATTGTTGAAAAGTCATTTTTTTGGGGGGGGTTTGGCGCACAAAAGTATTCTCGTTGCTTTATAATATTAAGGTTGAACCATTGTACTCACAAGAACGGTTTTAAATATGTTTTTTGTTGCTTTCTGGGCATCTGAAAGTGTTAATTCTCTTGCCGGCAATGGGGGGGCCTCACTGAGCCATCGGATTTCATCAAAAATATCTTAATTTGTGTTCCGAAGATGAACTTACAGGTCTTACAGGTGTGAAACGACATGAGGGTGAGTAATTAATGACTTAATTTTCATTTTTAGGTGAACTAACCCTTTAGGAGGAAAATAATATGGTTTACTGAACAATAGAACTCATGCTATACACTACTTATCCACTAGTGGGCAGTAATATCAAAGCACAGTCTTGCAGTGCACAGCTAGGGGGTGGAAGAATATATATCCATATATATATATATATATATATATATATATATATTGACCAGAGAATAATTTATTTGGATGTAGAACCATATTTTTTGAGCACAACACATGGGAGGCTTTTCAGGTGTGCACGCAAACAATGCCAGGGACAAATCAAGCAAGAGCGAGAAAACAACAACTACAAAAAACCAAGAGTGCTGAGGGAGACTCGGCGTCCCCGACAAACAGTTGATACTCGAAATAGCTGAACAGTTGGGTACATTCAACATGATTAAATGTGGAAATGATCAAAACAGCGTCAAAACTTCAAAGTAAATGGATGCATTTGTTAAATGCGTGTCACTTTTATAAACTTCTCTCTAATATGAGCTCACAATGTAAGGCACAAATTAAATTACATTTTTATCTGTAATTTAATGCACAAATGAAAGTGAGTCCTGTTAAGTTGTACTCGAAAACAGGCACTTTTTTTGCATTAGTTGGCAGAGTACAAATGGAAATGGATCACATTTAGTTGTGTATACAATTATACATTTTACATTCTGGCATTTGTTAGTTGTGCTGCCACATGTCACATCATGTCATATGCAGGGCTGGGTAGGTTACTTTTAAAATGTATTTCACTACAGATTACAAAATACATGCTTTAAAAAGTAATTTGTAATGTATTTTGTTACTTTACTCAATTTTAGTAACTTAATCTAAACACTTTAGAATACTTTGGAATACTAATAAGTGTGGAACAAACACAAAAAAGGTAATTGCAAGTTTTTATCTCACAATTCTAACTTTTTCCCTCAAGAATTCCGAATTATGACATATAAAATCGCAATATTGAGAAAAGTAAAAAATTTGAGATATAAACTAACAATATTGAGAAAAGTCAGAATTATGACATTTAACTCACATACTACATTCACAATTGCAAGAAAAACAAATTAGTATTGCAAGTTTATATCTCCCAATTCTGACTTTATAACTTGCAATTGTGAGTTAAAATCTTGCAATTGTGATAAAAAGAAATCAGAATTGTGAAATACAAACTCACAACAAAAACAACAAAAACAAATTGTGAGGAAAAAGATGCAGTGACCTTTTTTACAATTATAAAATGACTCACAAACAACTATCATGAAAACAGTCAAAAACATAAAACTTAACTCCGCTTTTTCAGACACTCAGAGAATCACCAGTTGCTGTTTAAATGACATTAAATTCAAAGTGGAAGTAAAGGCCGTTACGTCGCCCGGTATGGCGCAACCGGGGCCTCACCCTGGAGCCAAGCCTGGGGTTGGGGCTCGTAGGCGAGCGCCTGGTGGCCGGGTCTTTCCCCACGGGGCCCGGCCGGGCTCAGCCCGAATGAGGGACGTGGGGCCGACTTCCCGTGGGCCCACCACCTGTGGGAGGAACCATATGGGGCCAGTGCATTGTGGATTGGGCAGCGGCCGAAAGCAGGGGCCTCGGCAACCCAATCCCCGGACACGGAATCTGGCTCTAGGAACATGGAACGTCATCTCGCTGGCGGGGAAGGAGCCTGAGCTTGTGCGGGAGGTCGAGAGATACCGACTAGAGATAGTCGGGCTCACCTCCACGCACAGCTTGGGCTCTGGAACCCAACTCCTTGAGAGAGACTGGACTCTCCGCTACTCTGGAGTTACCTGCGGTGGAAGACGGCGGGCTGGTGTGGGCTTTCTCATAGCCCCCCAGCTCAGCCGCCATGTGTTGGAGTTTACCCCGGTGAACGAGAGGGTCGCTTCACTGCGCCTTCGGGTCGGGAATAGGGCTCTCACTGTTGTTTGTGCTTACGGGCCGAATGACAGTGCAGAGTACCCGGCCTTCTTGGAGTCTCTGGGAGGGGTGCTGGAAAGTGCCCCGAACGGGGACTCTGTCGTTCTACTGGGGGACTTCAACGCTCACGTGGGCAGCGACAGTGATACCTGGAGGGGCGTGATTGGGAGGAACGGCCCCCCCGATCTGAACCAGAGCGGTGTTCTGTTATTGGACTTCTGTGCTAGCCATAGTTTGGCCATAACGTACACCATGTTCAAGCATAAGGGTCTCCACCATTACACGTGGCACCAGGACACCCTAGGGCGGAGGTCGATGATCGACTTTGTAGTTGTTTCATCTGACCTCCGGCCGTATGTCTTGGACACTCGGGTGAAGAGAGGGGCGGAGCTGTCAACTGATCACCACCTGGTGGTGAGTTGGATCAGATGGCAGGGGAGGAAGCTGGACAGACTCGGCAGACCCAAACGTACTGTGAGGGTCTGCTGGGAACGTTTGGCCGAGTCCCCTGTCAGAAAGATCTTCAACTCGCACCTCCGGCAGAGCTTCAACCAGATACCGAGGGAGGCTGGAGACATTGAGTCTAAGTGGACCATGTTCTCTACCTCCATTGTCGACGCGGCCGCTCGGAGCTGTGGCCGTAAAAAACTCCGGTGCCTGTCGTGGCGGCAATCCCCGAACCCGGTGGTGGACACCGGATGTAAGGGATGCCGTCAAGCTGAAGAAGGAGGCCTATCGAGCCTGGTTGGCTCGGGGGACTCCTGAGGCAGCTGACGGGTACCGGCAGGCCAAGCGGACTGCAGCCCGGGTAGTTGTGGAGGCAAAAACTCGGGTCTGGGAGGAGTTCGGTAAGACCATGGAGAGGGACTGTCGGTCTGCCCTGAAGAAATTCTGGCAAACCGTCCGGCGCCTCAGGAGGGGGAAGCAGTGCCCTGCCAACACTGTTTACAGTGGGGGTGGGAATCTGCTGACTTCAACTGGGGACATCGTTGGGCGTTGGAAGGAATACTTTGAGGATCTCCTCAATCCCACCGACACGTCTTCCACTGAGGAAGCAGAGGCCGAGGACTCAGAGGTGGGCTCACCCATCACCCAAGCTGAGGTCACTGAGGTAGTTGGAAAGCTCCTCGGGGGCAAGGCAGCGGGGGTGGATGAGATACGCCCTGAGTACCTCAAGATGTTGTGGGGCTGTCTTGGCTGACACGCCTCTGCAGCATCGCGTGGCGGTTGGGGACAGTGCCTCTGGACTGGCAGACCGGGGTGGTGGTCCCTCTTTTTAAGAAGGGGGATCGGAGGGTGTGTTCCAACTACAGAGGGATCACACTCCTCAGCCTCCCCGGGAAAGTCTATGCCAGGGTACTGGAGAGGAGAATAAGGCTGATAGTCGAACCTCAGATTCAGGAGGAACAATGCAGTTTTTGTCCCGGTCGTGGAACACTGGACCAGCTCTATACCCTCTCTAGGGTGCTGGAGGGTTTATGGGAGTTTGCCCAACCAGTCCGCATGTGTTTTGTGGATCTGGAGAAGGCATTCGACCGTGTCCCTCGTGGCACCCTGTGGGGGGTGCTCCGGGAGTACGGAGTCCGGGGCCCTTTGCTAAGGGCTGTCCGGTCCCTGTATGACCGGAGCAGGAGCTTGGTTCGCATTGCCGGCAGTAAGTCAGACCTGTTCCCAGTGCATGTTGGACTCCGGCAGGGCTGCCCTTTATCACCGGTCCTGTTCAAAATCTTTATGGACAGGATTTCTAGGCGCAGTCAGGGGCCGGAGGGAGTCTGGTTTGGGGACCACAGGATTTCATCCCTGCTTTTTGCGGATGATGTTATCCTGTTGGCTCCATCGGGCCAGGACCTCCAGTGTGATTTGGGACGGTTTGCAGCCGAGTGCGAGGCGGCCGGGATGAGGATCAGCACCTCCAAGTCTGAGACCATGGTTCTCAGTCGGAAAAGGGTGGCTTGTCCTCTTCAGGTTGGTGGAGAGCTCCTGCCTCAAGTGGAGGAGTTCAAGTATCTTGGGGTTTTGTTCACGAGTGAGGGAAGGAAGGAGAGTGAGGTTGACAGACGGATCGGTGCAGCTTCTGCAGTAATGCGGTCGATGTACCGGTCTGTCGTGGTGAAGAAGGAGCTGAGCTGCAAGGCGAAGCTCTCGATTTACGGGTCAATCTACGTTCCTACTCTCACCTATGGTCATGAGCTTTGGGTCATGACCGAAAGAATGAGATCCCGGATACAGGCGGCCGAAATGAGCTTTCTCCGCAGGGTGGCAGGGCGCTCCCTTAGAGATAGGGTGAGGAGCTCGGTCACTCGGGAGGAGCTCAAAGTAGATCCGTTGCTCCTTCACATCGAGAGGAGTCAGCTGAGGTGGCTCGGGCATCTGTTTTGGATGCCTCCTGGACGCCTCCCTAGTGTTCCGGGCATGTCCCACCGGGAGAAGGCCCCGGGGAAGACCTAGGACACGCTGGAGAGACTATGTCTCTCGGCTGGCCTGGGAACGCCTCGGTGTCCCCCTGGAAGAGCTGGAGGAAGTGTCTGGAGAGAGGGAAGTCTGGGAGTCTCTGCTCAGACTGCTGCCCCCGCGACCCGGCCCCGGATAAGCGGTTGAAGATGAATGAATGAATAAATTCAAAGTAATCACTTTGGTAATCTAAAATACTTTTCGGATGTAACTGTAATCTGATTACCACCCATAAAAAATGTAACTGTAATAAAATACAGTTACTCAATTTTTTTTTTTATTTTAAATACGTAACTAAGTTACTTGCATTCCGTTACTCCCCAACCCTTATCATATATCATATCATATCATATATCATATCATATTCACATTGTTGCTCATGGGGATTCAAAACAGAACTTTTTTTTTTCCTTTGTAATGAGTTTCATTTTGATAGAATTGTAATTGCAATTCATTTATTTTGCCAACTAAACATTTCAACATTTATGGTTTCATTTTTCAGTTTTTGGAATGGATCTCATAGTAGGTTTAGGAAAATAAAAAAGTAAAATTTGCTCAGTATTAGGCCTACTAGGCCCCACCTGTACCTCAATTACATTTAAGTACAATTAATTGTATTCAGTTGAGTTTTAGGTTCTAAAACAGTCCAGTAAATTATAGTTGAACTAATTAAGATGAATTAAAGATTTCTGTGCCACTCCAGACAGGATGCTGGCCATATTAAAATTTCTTGTCTGTGCCCCTCTCAAAATCCATTTCTCATTTTGAATTCAAGTATACAGTGTTAACCTTTATCTTTCTAAAGACTTTTCATGTGTCAAATCCTTCTGACAAGAGCGAAGAGCTGTCATTTTATGTATGCTGGGATTATGACTTGTCTTGAATCTGCGGGGTGTTTTGTGGGTGTGTATGGTGTCTGGTGTCTGCTCCAGGTTATGGAGGGTAGTTTGTCAGTGGCTATAGCACAGAAGGGCACACCAGCATCCAGATGGCTACACTGAGTAAACTCGTCTGCTCTCACACTTAAAGATGAAAGTTGAATTTGACTGGATATGTAGTTTTTCTTCTTTCAAAAGCATGTTTGTTGAGAGCTCAGATTTACTTTAAACATGATGGTTTTATATAATTTTTGAAAATACACATGCTTCTATGTATATATAGCGCTTTGGGTTTTAAAAAAGAACATCATATATCATATGAATATCATATATATAGTGCCTTGTGAAAGTATTCAAACCACTTTTTTATACTTTATGTTGCTGCCTTATGTTAAAATACTTACTTGCAACTTATTTTTTATTCACATCATCCTACAATCCATGCACCATAATATCAAAGCAACAGATATGTGACAACTTTGCAAATGTATCTATTTAAAATGAAAAACTGAAAGAAGAACATTGCATAGGAATTCAAACCTTTAACTCAGTACTTAGTTAAAGCACCTAAAGTGTTTTATGGGTATGAGGTGACAAGCTTTGCACGTCGGCATTTGGTGATTTTCTGCCATTCTTCTCCTCAGATCCTCTCAAGCCCTGTCAGGTTGGATTGGGACTGTCGGTGGACAGACTTTTCAAGTTTCTCCAGAGATGTTTGATTGGGTTCATACCCAGGCTGCGGCTGGGACACTCGAGGACATTCACAGAGTTGTCCATAAGCCACTCTTGTATTATATTAGCTGTGTGCTCAGGGTCATCGTCCTTTTGGAAGGCAAATCAAAAACCTTCTTCCCAGTCTGAGGTTCTGAAAGTTCTGGACTAGGTTTTCATTAAGTCTTTTTCTATATTTTGCTGTGTCGAGCTTTCCTTTACTCTGAGGACTCCCCCAGTCCCTGCCACTGAAAAAAAAAAAAAAAAAAACATAGCATAATGCTGCTACCACCACACTTTACTGTTGGGATGGTATTGTGCAGGTAATGAGCAGTGCCTGGTTTCCTCCATATGTGATGCTAGGTTCATCAGATCAGACAATCTTGTTTCTCAGTCTTCTTTTTTACAAATTCCAAGTGTGTTTTCATGTGTCTGCACTGATGAGAGACTTGAATCTAGCCAATCTGCCATAAACCCCAGATAAGTGGAGTGTTGGAGTGACGTTTGTCCTTCTGTTACTCCAACTTCATAATGACCATGGATCTCAGTCATAGTGATCATAAGCTTCTTGTTCATCACTCTACCCTAGGCCCTTCTCCATCAATTGCTCAGTTTGGCTAGAAGGTCAGCTCTAGAAAGAGTCCTGGTTGTTGCAAACTTCTTCCATTAAGGATTATGGAGGATACATGCTACAGTGTTTTTTTGTAGTCTTCCCCGTATCTGTGTCTTGACACAATCTTGTCTCTGACCTCTACAGGCAATTCCTTTGATCTTGTGGCTTGATTTTTGCTCTACTATGCATTTTCAGCTGTTAGAGCTTACATTGAGAGGTGCGCCTTTGCAAATGATACCCATTCAACTGAATTTGCGCATATATATATATATATATATATATATATATATATATATATATATATACACATATATATACACACTGTATCTGAACAAATTAGCTACACAATTTGCCAAATATATATGATCCAGTGCACACAAACATATAAACGGCTTCGTTTTAAGAGCCTACAAACACTCAAATGCATTTCCAAGCTTTCTGTTCCCACAATCACACCAGCTATGAAGTGAGCAGAGAGTGATTTTCTTTCTACATAAGAACCTCAAAGAGCTGAATACGTACAGCTTCCAGTCTTTTTTAGCCTGTGTGATATGAGATCATCAAAGGTGTTTGTTTCACAGACGTGTTTTTGATGAATTCCATCGGTCTTGTGTGATGTTTAGCCTAGAATAATGAAAATATTTTACATTTGAAAGAAGCATTTCATTCCGGTACATTTGCATTTTATTTGCAATGATAAAAATAATTTATGGACATATGTGCTTCCATCTACATTTGCAGTATTGTCTGCAATATTGTGAATTCATTCGTCTGTTAAGCATCAGTGGTTCCATGACATACACTTATATATATATATATAGAACAGAAATGAATGACAATGCTGATTTTGACATCTGCAATCATTTCTAAGTCATAAAAAAAATCATACAGTACTATTCAAAATTACCAAGCCTTGAGCAAAAAACTTAAGCTTTAGTTTACTGCCCAACACAACTATTACTTGTTTGTAGCATCTCATTTGTATGTTTGTGAATTAGGTAATCCCAGAATGCATTACAACATGTTTGAGAGAAATGTCGATTAGAAAAATATTTTATTCAGAACTGAAATGTCATTAAAACAGTTTATCTAATTAAAAATGGACCATTTCACCTAATTTTTGTATGTGTTCAGCCATTTGGGACATTACAGTGTAAAGTCATTAGCTAAGCAACTTGTTATTGTGTTATTGAAGCCTTTTGTTTGCTCCGTGTGAAGAGTATTAAGGGACATGGTGCCTATTTAGACTGTCAGATAGTCAAAGAAAAAACAGTCAGTTGACATTTGTTGAGTTTAGGCTGGTATCTGCACCTTTAATTGACTTAAAGGGTTAGTTATGTCAAAAATGAAAATTCTGTCATTCAATTGCTCACCCTTCAATTCATCTTTGAAGCACAAATGGAGATATGTTTAACGAAACCTGAGAGTTTTGATGGAAGGGATTTTCAAAGGAGGGGCACAAATCTCTCAGGTTTCTTTAAAAATAAATCAATTTGTGAGTGAGTGATGTTTGACAAAATTTTTAGGTGAACTATTCATTTGATATACAAAGCTTTACTGGTTAACCAGCTTCTCCAGAAAAACCATGCTGGTCAATGGACTTGCTCAGCTATCAATCAAAACCACCATAAATCAGTCTGGTAATGCTAAGATGGATGCGTCAGCATTTATATTAAGATGCTGCCTTAAAATGTAGATGATGAAAAAGACAGCAAGGTAGCTTACTAAGATCATTCTTTTCTTTAGTAACAGAAGACCCATGTTTCCTCTTGCAAGTTGATTACCCCCCTCCAGTGGCACACCATGGGGCTGTGACTCCACCATGCCCTATTACTCTTAGAGTCTCCCACAGTGAAGAGAAACATATTCACTAAGCAGCCACAGCATGAATGCCTCTTCAGTTGCCTGTTGTACCTTCAATCGTATGGAGCAGGATCTACTGGTCGGGAGTCTGCAGGTTTGGGTTCACCTCAGATTGCACAAAAAACTGCAGAAGAGATATGCGGCTCTCAGCAAGATAGATTTTTCCTTGGGTTCTATGGGATGCCATGCTTAATTTCAACAATCTGCGGTCCAAGGGCATCCGCCACGATAATGAGCGAGTACACAGCCTACATCAGCCACCCTCAGCATAAGTGCCTGTGACACTTTATCAGACCGACACAAATAGCTTCCTGGTTTGCTGATCTTTTCACAAACTACAGCTAAACCAGATCTGGAGAGGCATATTGAAAGTGACGCATCCACAATTTAAATGTGCTGTGTTTCACCTTGCATCGGTTTCCTTGAATTTAGATGCGTTTTAAAATAGGAACTCTTGAGTTGCTATAGATAAAGCGGATTGCACTCCAGTGCTGTGAGGTATTGAGCCCTTCTGGGCTCAGCTGTGGGTTATTTCATTCCAAAATCAACTTATTCCAAAGTCATCTCAAGTTAGAAACTAGCAAAAAGTGACTGTGCAGCCCAGAAAGACAGTTCCACAGCACACATTGAAACAGAAAAGAGGAAATAGCGCCACAGGCCAAAAGTGTTACTTCCATCTAAACTGAGTGGAGCACATAAAATTCTCTGTAACATAACTGCAGTGACTGTGATGGTTGTTCATTATGCAGTATGTCTGGGTATGCACCAAGATGGTTCATAATTCCTGAAGAGAGGCAGAGTATCTGTTAGCATTCCCATTTAATGACAACCGCTCAGATGGCCCTGAATGTACCTGAACCGCATAGAGCCACGGGGAAATTTGAAAATGTATTTTCCAAATAAACGTAAATTACCATTAGATTATTAGGCAGATTTTTTTTTTTATATTACAAATATTTGTTCTATAAAAAAATCTTTTTTTAGATATAGTATTATTTAGAAATGTGAAAAGGGCTCTTTTGACTTAAATATATCTTATTTTTTCATCTTGAAGGTGGCAAGAGCAGTCCTGAAATAATCGGTCACTGGTAAAACATCTAGAGTAGTACATTAAAAGAAGAAATAAAATCAAAAGCTGAAGAGGTCGAGGAACAATTATGCTTTTTGTCTATAAAATGGTGTAAAACATTTATTAAACTGACAGATTTCTATATATACACATGCACACATACATTGTTGGGCAAGTTCCTCTAAACAAATGATTAATTACTAGCTACTAATTACATCTTCAGCAGTGTGATTAGATTACTGTAGTAATTACTCTCTCTAAAAAGTATTGGATTACTTATTACTAATTACTTTCCAAATCCCATACAAACCTCGACCATCTGAACAATCAAAAGACAGATACGAAAATTATCGGGTTACAAATGTAACCTAGGTTCCCTGAGAAGGGGAACGAGACACTGCGTCTGACAAGACACTATGGGGAACTCATCAGCTTGACTGGGGTCCGACAGCCTATGACGTTACTACCAGTGTGACTGTGATTGTAAAAGGGCGCCTGAGGAATACGTCATTCACTTTTACGACATTCACAATTAATCTGAAGGAAATGTGGCAGGCACCCCAAAAACATGGCAACAAGACGCAGTGTCTCGTAGGTTACATTTGTAACCAGAGACGTTCCATTTTGAATGGGAACTTGCACTTCATCTGACAAGAGGCCACTGGGAACAAATACCCACTCTGCTGAGGGGAATGCATGCCCTATCGGTGGTGACTAAGTACTGAAAAAGCTGACTCTCCTGACCTCAGGGTAGGATTCAGAAGCCAGCAGAGCACTGCCCGCTGGATCAGATGATGTAAGAGATAACACATCCTCCTCCAGCAGGTCACTCTCATCAGACACAGAGGAGCACAACAGGGCCATCGCCCTCTCGAACTCCCCAGCAAGCTCCACCTGAGATCCCTACAATCTCAGTTTCCTCTTTGCCTCAGCTACAGCAGGGGAGTATTCCAGAAAGCAAGGATAACTTGAACTCTTGTTTGATTAATCCAAAACTTGCTTACTCAAGGTATGCTGGTTCCAAAAACACCTACAGGAGCAAGTTTGGCCAACCCAGAGACCTTCTCAACACACAAGACCTTCTCAACCGAGCGACGAATCAATGATTCACCATGGAGACAGACGCTAAGAAAAAGCACGCCATTCTACTTCCTCCTTCTTTTGTTTAATGTCAATTAAATAACCTACTTAGTGCACATCACCACCTATTTGATGGTTGTGTAATCATTTTTTCATGTTCTTAATTTAATAAGCAATCTTTATTTATTGAGAATAATAATTATATTGATTGTTTGATGCCAATTTATTTAGTAAGACATCACATATGTATTTTATTAAAGGAATTATAGCATATTAAATTTGTTCATATATATTTATATATACACACATACACACACAACTTATAAAAAAAATATAACATAATAAAAAATGTATTAATTGTTTAACACACATCAGAATGCCTCTTAAGCAAACTAACTCTGGAACATAACCTGCTCTGGAGGTTATGTTCAGAGTAAGTTGCTATGGCTACTTACGTACCATGCAAGTTACCTCCATTTGTGAAACTGAATGTTGAGGTTATCAGCTTACTCTTAAACATACCTAGGTATGTCACATAACCTGCTTTCTGGAATATCCCCCAAGACCTGAGCTCCAGGGTACATGTTTTCGTCCCGGCTACCTTGAAAAGAGCAACAAACAGGAGCGGAGATTTTTCACTGGAAAATTCACAGTTCACAAACAGTCGCTGGCCAATACAATTGTTGTGTTTGCACATGTGCTTTAGACACCGGTCACGCTAAGGCATTCCCTATAGCATCTTGTCAGATGTGTCCATTCAAAAAAGAACCGCACTTTTGACTCTTTAAAATAATAATATACAATTGCATCAATTAATCTTGAACTGATCAAAGTGTGTAAAGAGTGAAGGGTACATTAAAAACATACATTTTAACATTGAAATTGATGAGAAATCCACTATTGTTTTATATAGAATTTTTGTAGGCTACACAGTATTTAATACAATTACATTAAACGTAACCTAGTAAATTACAAAAAAAAATAAAAATAATATATATATATATATATATATATATATATATATATATATATATATATATATATAATATATTATATTCATTCGTACATTCAATTTTAAAGAAGTGTCATTAAAATATCAAAATTAAAATATTAATAACAGCTAATTAAATTGTAAACTAATATCATCTATAATATAACAATATATATAATATAATATAATTATATATAATTATTTATATTGATTCATACATAAATTACATACACATTATATATTTAACAGTGTCACTGAAGAGTTAAAGATAAATATGTGTGAAGAAAAAAAATCAAGATATATTCAGAATAATTGTTGTGTGCTTCATTTACAATCAAGCGGCGATTTTATTTAAAAAGTGTTAAAATATTTATTAATTATATTGAGAATACAAAAATTAAAAATGCAATACATTTATAATGTTTAAGAAAAATATCAAACAAGGCAAAAACAAAAATAATGTTTTAAATTGGTTTAATTTCTAAAAGTATGCAGGGTCAAATCAGGCTATGGTTGAAGAAAACCCCTACCACTGAAGGGTTAAATTCTGAAGGCGTGCTCTTGTTTACTTTGTCAGATGGTCCAAACCTGCAGCTCCAAATGAGATAAATGAGGGAGCAAACACTTAGGTCACCGCTGTGGTATTGATTACCTATTGCACCCTGCTATCGGTCTCAACCTCTATCTCTTTCTCCTGCACTCTCTTTCGCAAAATACTCTCTCCATCACTCTCACTTCTCCCTGGTTTGTCTTCATAGCATCTTAGACACAAATGCAGAGAAACAAAAACAAACCGAGGACGAGACGTCAGAAACTGCACAAGAACGAATGTTTGTTTTGAGTCGCTTGTTAATAAGACAGGCTTTGACAACAAGCAGAATTGGATCCTTTGGACTGAAGATGCATTGCAGTGTCAGTTACCTGTGAAGTGAAGCTTGGTCTTAAAAATATGGTGTTACACAAAAAATATGGAATTACACAAATCCTGTACCTAATACAGTACTAGTTTCAAATTTCTGTTGGCGTAAACTACAATGGTACCTACTTCTGATTAAAATAGTTTAATGACAAAAACAGCCTGGCATTATTATGAGATGATATGAGGAGTCAACTTGTCAGCGATCGTAAATTAGGTAGATATAAAACACATGTGCAACCAGTTTTGCTTATTCCAAACGGGGCTGGAACTGGCAACTGTCGGGATGGGAGGCAGGCATGCTAACAAGGGTGCTAAATAAAGACAAGGGTTTGAAGCTTTACCTGCACGGCTACCAACTGACCTTCATTACACTCACCCACCTAAATATCACTCTAGCCCGGGTCACGGCACCAATGCAATCAGCTTTCTCAGTGGGGCTTTAGTCAGCAACAGTCAACATGGTAAGTGTCAGGAAATGCAGACTAGATGATGGTATTTGAAGACAGTAAGTTTATTTAAAACAGTTAATGAGAAATGGTGTGCAGAAATAACCAGCAGATGAGTGAAGACAGACAGGGACCCAACAGCAGGTGAGGAGAACAACACACGCACAAACACTCACTGATAAAGATGATGGTGATGAACTTTCCTTTTCTTTCTTGCAGATGAACGAGGGGATCCAGAGAAGGAGACTGGAGATGGAGAACTGGAGACAAGGTATCAGGATGAAGAATACAGAGGGAGTCCAAGACGAGACCAGACGATGAGTGATCAGCATTGCCAATTGCTTTCAGCTGAAAGTAGCTAAAACTGGTCGCTAAATGTTAGATGACGTCTTACTGGCGTGTCCACTGATCTATGTTGATTAAATATAGATCAGTGAGCGAGTCACAGAATTTAGATAAGGTTAGTCCAAGAAGTTGCTAGATTTTTCACTAGGCTTTTGAAAAAACTCTAAAAAGAGGTGAGGAACTTGCCAAATCTTGCGACAAAATCGCTAAATTGGCAGCACTTTGACTGATTGTTTGGTGAGTCCTTTTGTACTGTGCAGGTGAGATGAGTGACAGGTGGACGGTGATTAGTAATCAGGTGATTGTGGTCATTGATATTGGGTGAGGGTGGAACCTAGTGATTTTGTGACAGTAAGCAGGCAAGCTAACAAGGATGCTAAAGACCACAGCTCAACCAGGGGGTCTGGACCCACTATGGGGGCCTCAATACACTTCCAATGTGGCCATGAGATAGCGTAATTAAAATAGCTTAAAAAGAGACAAAGCAAGGTTTTTAAAAAAGCAACTAAAAATCAGAATGGCTGAAATCATTTATTTTCTTAAAAGAATAGTTCACATATAAATGAAAATTCTGTTACTCACCCTGACGTCATTCCAAATCTGTATAACATTCTTTGTTCTATGGAAATTTAAAGATTGTTGGTATAGTAACTGCTACGAAATTCAATCGGAACTGAAACTGTTATGAACTTTCTTCAAAATGTCTTTATTTGTTCAGTAGAGGAAAATAATTTGTGTAAGTTTGGAATTACATGAGGGTGAGAAATGATGACAGATTTTTCATTTTTGGGTGGACTATCCTTTTAACAACTTAATTTTATTGGGTAGAAAATGCTTTCTGGTTCAAAAATAATAATAAAAAAAAAAAAAAAAACTTGCAATCACAAACAACAAGAAAAGTCAAGCAAATTAATTGGTAATACGTGTAAACTGTAGAACAGTTATTGAAACTTCTGAAATTGTGGCATTTAATTGCTTTAATTCTTTATAACTATTTAATAAATATTATATTTATTATTGGTGCTTGCCCAAGGCAAGCATCAATCTTGTTATTGTGCTGGACAAAATTTCGGCGCGTAACTCGTCCCGCACCGTTTGTCCTAGACCCATGAATGAGGTGTCAAATCGACCGGCTCATTGAGGAGAGGTGTGCTTGACTTTGATATGACTTTTATAAGCGATCGGACCAACGACGTTCGTACAGCGGACGAAAAAAGCGGCGAAAAAAGTCCCATTGACTTTGCATTGAAAAATAGATGAGATGGATTTAAATGAATCAAAACATCAAATAGACACGGGACTTTGGAATTTTTGATTTGGGCACACATGCAGTCTATTAGTTTAAGCCTGTTAACTGCCTAGCCATGCCCTAGCAACCATTTAGAGCACCCTAGCAACAAAAGTCCCTTTGACTTCCATTGAAATATAGATGAGATGGATTTAAATGAATCAAAACATCACAGAGACACGCAAGTATGGCATTTTTGATATGGGCACACATGCAGTCTATTAGTTTAAGCCTGTTAACTGCCTAGCCATTCCCTAGCAACCATTTAGTGCACCCCAGCAACCAAACCCAAAGAGAGATATTTTCAAACCTGAACATCATAGGGTTGGTTTATATCATTCATACTGGAAGGCAGCCTTTGGAGGATCATCACTGGCAGCTGCCAAGCCACTCCCTAGCAACCAAACAAAGTACCCTAGCAACTGTTTAGCAAGACCTATATCTCTGCATCGGAACATCGTACAGACATGGTTGTTGGGTCTTTTGACTCATGCTAGCAAACTGGACTTCCAACATGCTACACATGCTAGCAGTGAATAGCTACATGCTAATACTCAATAGCTAAGTGCTAAAGTGGGCTGAGAACATGCCAAGAACTCTATAAAAACTCCATAAAAACTATCTGTGACAACTACTAACCACCTAGTAACACCCTAGCAACCGAGGGCCGAATTTTGCCACTGCAAGCACCAATCACATTTCCTTCAGGAAATGTACGTTCTAGTTTATATTATTCTTTTATTTTCTGTGAATAAAAAAAAAAAAAAATTGAAAATGAGCAATTTTTTCATCACAGCAGATGTATCAGAAATATATTGGTAGGCCTTCAAATATTGTCTTTGACAATAAGGGGCATTGGAGTCAAAAAAGTTGAAATGAGTTACCATGAAATAAGCGATCCATCCATCTATCCATCAATTTTCCAAACCACTTGTCCTCCTACCTTTGTCTGATTGAGCCAGACAAAATTACAGAAGAAATCCTGCTGATAAAAGGATCAGTGGCGTAGAGAGTAAAGCGGGAAGCATTAACTTTTGACGTGAGCGACCCAAGTTCAAATCCGCCTTTTTCCAAACTCATTCTGCTCCCTTTTCCCCATCGCATATCAGCTCGGAGAAGTGTTTATTTTACAGGGATAGTTTGCCCAGAAATGAAAAATCTGACGTCAATTACTCAACCTTGTGTTGTTCCAAACATGTACTTCATTTATCTTCTGAACAGAAAGAAGATATTTTTAATAAAATCTGAGCCTGTTCTGTACTCTCCATTGATTGATCAGATGTTATTAAAAATATTTTGCAAAGACAAACTAAAGTCTTACTGGTTTGGAACGACACGAGGATAAGTAATTAATGACAAAATTTTAATTTTTGGGTGAGGTAACCCTTTAAATAAAAATTAAGAGAAATATAGTGCTAAATGGGCATTGATAGTATTTATATTAGCATTAGTATTTAACAGGCAGGGTTAGGTGTAGGTTAAGGCTTAAGCGACAGGAACAATTTTCACAATATAACAGCATCCAATTATGATTTTAATAAATGTAATCATATACACTGAATATGTTGTTATACTTGCATATTGTTTTTGTTTAATATATACAATGAGGTGAAAGTAGTATCTGCCACTTATTGCATATCATCTAACTGCTATTTTTCCTAGTGTAATTATACTATTTGCACTTAGTGCAAAGAAATGATTTGTTGTTGCTATTTACACTTAGTGTAAATAGCATCTATCTAGTGTCTATCCATGGCCTAAATAAGTTTATATTAGTGTCCAGCACTGGTAACAAGAAAGGTATATAAAATCACATGTCTATTACAGATTCTGTATAATACAGTCTTCAGGCATCAAATCTACTTTGACACTGCCTGGAATGGGAGAATGATATAGTGACTGGCAGTTTAGATTGATTCAAAACCACAAAAGTATGGCGAGAGAAAAGATCTGACCAAAAGAGTTGACAGATGTCAAAGAGTTCTGTATATATAATGTTTTCCCTGGCACTGGTAAAGCTGCGGATGTTGACACCGTTTCTACTGCTAGCTGACAGAACTTTCACTTCTGTTTTTACATTCACATTCTTATCCTAACAGATGCTGTCAAGAGAGTGTCACTTAAGTAGCAATTAGCATAACAGGTGTTTAAATATACTCATCATATGCCATCCAAAAGAAGACCATAAAATTAAATAACGCAAAACCACTCAATACATATAAAAAGCATTCAGGAAGGTGTACAGAACTGTACAAGAGTTCAATAAGGCTGCTTTTATTTTATCAATAAAATAATAATAATAATAATAATAATAATAATTTGAAATATTATTACAATTTAAAATTTACTTTTGTGTTATGTTTTAATATTTAATTTATTCCGTTATTATGTAATTTGTTATTTTCAGCAGCAATTCAGTCTTCAGTGTCACATGATGCTTCAGAAATCAATCTAATATGCTGAGTTGGTGGTCATTTATTATCAATTATTATTATATTATCAGTTATTATCAATTTTTAATAATGGTTCTTATTATGCTGAAAACCGTTTTTGAGGTTTAATAGTATTTGTGGAAAACGTGGTAGAATGTTCACAAGAACAGCATTTATTTGAAATGGTAATAATTTGTGTTTTTAATCTTACTTAAAGCCATAGTCTGTTTTTTTTCACCGCAAGGGGTCACTAAACTCTTCAAAACAATAACAAAGGCATAGATTGATGTCGCAGTGGATTCATGGAACTTGTCATGCAGATGGATCTAATAATGTTTATGGGGAAATACTGTTTATGGATGAGTGAATGCATGTTTTTAACATGACTGTGGCATGAAGCAGGGCTAATGAGAGACAGATATCAGTTGCATATGTGAGTCCAGGGGATATAAAGGACATTTCATTCTACCGAACTACTCATAAGTGCTGAAATACTTCTCATACAGGTCAGTTTATTTGACGAGTTAAAACTGTGAGGTAACGCAGCGCTGCTTCACTTAGTCTAATGTTACACTAGTATATAAACTGCATTTGAGATTGTTGAAAGTTGTAATGTTATTCTGTGTATTAGTTTGTTGGCTGTGAGACTTAACAGTGAGCTAGATCAACATTAGAATATCATACTGATGATATTTCATCGTGTTGAGCTGTATAACATTGATTAGTCTTATGTAGTCTACATTTGCTAATCTTGTCTAATAACATGCAAGAGTGCCGTCTCTGTCACGACAAAGTTTGTCACAAAGCTCTTACCAACAGCATGCCGCTTGATGTTATGCAGCTGTCCGCATATGTTGCCATGGTTACTGTGCAGTACAAGTGGAAACCAGGGATAACGCAGATATTGTCATTGACAGGTGACAAGTGACAAGAGAGGGACAGGGCACAGATGGGACAGATGAATGAAATATATAACACTGTGCAAGTGGTTTTTGGATATTTTAATATAATATAAATATATTTAATATAAAAATCTTACATGTTGTGCCTTTAACTTTTGAATAATAATGTATCATGGTTTCCATAAATAAATAAGCAGCAAAAACAATTTTCAACATTTAATTTTTATATATTTTAAAGTAAAAAAAATATTTTAAATTATAGTAATATTTCATAGTGGTAATGTTTTTACTGTATTTTATTCAAATAAACACAGTTTTTTAAGAGACTTTAGCAATATTTAAAAAAAAATCATAATTTTTCCAAATTTATGAACCGGTAGTGTATGATAAGCCAAAGAATTTTGTCAGCGCCTGCTGACATAAACACAAAATGCCATTCGGCCCAGACTGCAAGACGACAATAGAATGAGCGACAGCGCTCTGTTGACAAAAGAGAAAGGGATCTAATTTGCCCCAGTGGTGTCTGCGCCCAAACTCAGTTTATGGGACATGTATTGGACGGGATTCAACTGGGTGTTTATTGAAGTCCTGAACCTTTCCATCTCTCATTAAATTGATTCATGGGCCCAATAAGCAGTGCTGGGGCACCAGGTGCGGATGTTGGCGTGAGAGTTGAGTCTGGTTACATCCATCACCCTGAGCAGCAAAGTTAAGACCGATCTCACACGACTTCTCCAGAGGCCCTGCTGTCAGCCCACGAGCTGCTCACCTGCTCCCACATCTGAATGACCCCTTCACAATTACACACACACGTCCGGACACAGAGCGATAGATAGATTTTGTGGACATATGGGCCCACATGCATGCAAATACTCCCAGAATACCCAAAGAGGGCAAAGGGTCAAAACTGCTGTCGAAAGGGCAGCTTTCAAAGGAGGTTAAGCTAGTGATGTGTTCATTTATCAACTTCTAAGAGAACATACTAGACTAATACCTCAGCTTGATGGTCTCCAGATCACAGATACTCTGTGTGTATCGATTGGCCTCTATACTAGGACAAAATAATCTGGCTAGATTCTTGATAGAACAAATAAGCAAAATAATAATGATAATATATGAATGAATAAATAAATAAATGAAAAAAAGAACACGCACACACACACACACACACACACACACACGCACAAAATCCAAAAAGCAGGCTTAAATAAATAATTGTCCATTTTTTTTTTTTTGCTAGTTTTATTCATCAAGTCAAGTTTTATAACTTTTCTCACAATACGCCACACCTCAAAACAGCTTTACAGAAAATCATTGTTAATGTTTATATAGCTTATCTTAATGTTCTCATTCTCAAAAGTCACATTTAGCAGATTAGAGCTGGGAAATGATACTTGATGTGTGTGCGTGTGCGTGTGCGTGTGCGTGTGCGTGTGCGTGTGTGTGTGTGTGTGTGTGTTTTGTGTATATATATATTGGAAAATCCTAAAAGTTTTCATTTAATGGGGCAGCTTAAATAAATAATATTCCTTTTCTCTCTGTTTTTCTTAGTAGGATGAAAGTAATCTGTTATTTAAACTGTGATTAAATTATACATCAAAGAATACTCCCTTTACAGTCGCTGGAGCTGTCAATCAAACAGCACAAGGTTTTCAGTGACTGCCCCTAAACCTAACCTTAACCTATCTATTTACCTTCTATTACCAAATAGTTTCTTAGGTACGTACACTGTAAGTAAATGTAAGTGCACATACTGTAAATAAAGTGCAACCCATTATTGTATTTGCAAAAATGTTATTGTTTTAAAATTATTCGTAATAATTTGCATAAATTGTTATTTATGATGAAAGCATTCGTTAGTTTGTAGAAATTGAGTTACAGTGACGAGATCTCTGCATTCATGCACTCAACATGTCTCTACATGCTCATCACTGCAACCTTTCATGCAACGATCTAAATACAATGCTACAATCACCACTTTTCACGATTAGTAAACCTTGAGAACTGTAATAGTAAAACATGCTAAAAGTTTTCAAGACTTCCACATGTCATACACATGCTATTTTCATATTATAATTAATTATAATAATTCCTTATATTTATATAGCGCTTCTCTGGGCACTCAAAGTGCTTTACATATGGAAGGGAGAATCTCCTCATCCACCACCAATGTGCAGCATCCCGAAAATGATGCAACGGCAGCCATATTGCTCTAAAACACCCACCACACATCAGCCTATTGGTGGAGAGAGACAGAGTGCATATGGGGATGATTAGGAGGCCATGATGGACAGAGGCCAGTGGGCAAATTTGGCCACAAAAGACATCCTGGGATTCTGATGACCACAGAGAATCAGGACCTCGGTTTAACGTCTCATCCAAAGGACGGTGTTGTGTGGGGTGTTAGGACCACACAGACCACAGGGTGAGCAACCCCTGCTGGCCTCACTAACACCTCTTCCAGCAGCAACCTAGTTTTCCCTGCGGGTCTCCCATCCAGGAACTAACCAGGCTCAGCCCTGCTTAGCTTCAGTGGGAAACCAGTCTTGGGCTACAGGGTGACATGGCTGCTGATAGATATGCAAAGATGTTAGCCAATCAGAGCAGTGGGTATTTACACTGAAGTTTCACAGCAGACACGACACTTAAAACAGAGCGTTCAAATTAGCGGGTTAAAATCAGGGTAGGAAAAATGCCTTTTATTTCTAAATTATGACAATTTTTGATTTAAAAATCATACAAACATCATAATTCCATTATAGAAAAATTAAACAATGCGGTTCATGACCCCTATAAATCAAGTAAATTGTTATAGCACTTCTCACAGAAAAGCATTATGTTAATGTTCATATATTTTATTTTTAATATCTTAATATTCTCATGCATTATAGTCACATTTGGCAGGTCACAGCTGGGCAATAATATAGTTTACATTCTGTGATGAAATGAGAAATCAGGCAGTGGAGATTATTTATTTATAATAAATAAATAAACAAGCGTGTATGGATTTGACTTGCTATACTTAGAGTGCAAAAAGTCTGGCAAAACATATTCAATTTGGGGGAAAATGGTTAAACTATTTCAATAGTCCTCTTTAGGCATTCTACCAATATGTAACATTGCAAATGCATGTCAACTAACTCTCATTAGAGACTTTTAGGGTTCGAGTTAGTTGAGTAACACTTGCAAAGTTACTTATGGTTAGAACGTCTAAAGAGGCTGAAACTAAATAATGTTTTAATTAATATTCAGGTGTTAGGTTTAGAGGTTGAGGGTAGAAAATATTATGAACTTATACAAATTAAAAAGTCTGTGGAATGTCTTTATTATGAAAGATATGTCTAGTGTTCAGGGTTCAGTTTCCTTGGAAACCTCGAACGATACATAAAGAGGTTGACTAATGAGTTCTGATGTAAATTATGATATATATGTGATGGAATAGCTTTTTAGCGTTATAAAAGCCTTTTATTAAAGTTAACCTATGGCAGCACCTATCACTGAATGTTAAATATATCTACTATTATCGCTACCTGGACTGACACTGCAAGAGTGCTACTTTGCAACAGTCTCAATGGGGGTACTTATAATCGAATAATCAGTGCCAAATCCTACAAGTGACTTTATTCACAGTGTCTAAAGCACTTCTAAGGAAATGCAGTTCTGGCCACAAGAGCAGACATAAACAGGAAGTTAAACTGAGTGTGTAAAAGGCTGTCCAGGGCCACAAAAGCCTCATTCTTCATTCTGGTAAATGTAACGTAACTGTCTGTTTGGCCATTACGGTTATTGATGACTTTGATGGGGGTCATTATACATGCTGTGGGCGGCATCTGCTCTTCACGTGCACTTGAGAGTGGCATTGAGGACTCCCTAGAGGACACGAGAAGAGAGAGTCAAGACTAGACTTCAGCACGTACAGCCCACAGCATCAAGCCTATTAATGCCAATATGCATAATTTAAAACAAATAGTTTTATTGAAAGATTTCAGTGGCTAACAGTAAAAGTTTCATCTTGACTGTTAGCGCTGTCCATAATGGATGGAACCGAAGCAGAACTAAAAATCTAAAAATATAACCATAAAAGCATTTTTTTAGCGCTATTAACGACTATTAAAAAATGTAAATAAACTAAATGTTGACAACTAATATATATACATATGTATGTACACACACAGGTTTATTTTGTTGTCAAAGTGAGGACATTCCATAGGCGTAATGTTTTTTATACTGTATAAACCCTACATTCTCTCCCCCTACACTAATACTAAACCAACCCATCACAGAAAACCGTCTCCATTTTTACATTTTTAAAAAATTCTTGTTTAGTATGTTTTTAAAGCTATTTGAAACATTACGACTCATGAAATGTCCTCATATTTCACAATTAAATTGTAATACCATTTTCATACCCATGTCATTATACAAATGTGTCCTCAAAATCACAAAAACATGCACAAACACACACACACACACACACACTCCTAACAACACACATAATAAAACCATGAATACGTATAATAAAAATGACTAAAACATCACAAAATTACAAACAAAAGCTAAAGTGACAGAAAACATAAAAATATAAATTATTTCAAAAAAATAAAACAGTATTATTTAGTTATTACATAAAGATATTACATATGTATATTTAGAAGATATCATATATTATATTGTTTATTATTTCATTTAATATTTAGTATTATGGATTTAATATTTCATAATTTAATATTTTTCTAAAATATAGTAATCATAACCCCCAACAACAACAACAAAAAAGTTCCACAGAAAAAATATCTTGGATTGCAGATTAATAATATATAAATAATATTATTGCAGTGTTCATCTTGAACTCAAATAACTTATTGTTCCTTGTTCTTTCCATATTCCACCTCATTTGTATTCAGTGAGCACCATCCAGCCCTAAAAAAGTATTTTTTAAAAATCCAATTTTGTGTAATATTATCTTAGCATTTGCACGTCTGAGCAAATGATGATTCAAGATAGAGACCCTAAATATCACAATTGATATTGCTTCCTGTTCATCACACTGGAAACAGAAGGTCAATTCCATCCATGCTCTGGTTGTTTACTGTACAGTTACATTTTACCCAATATTATCAAGGTATTTTATGCATGCAGAAAATTTACATACTGTGTACAGTACATATAAGAAAAGCATTCTATTCTGAACACAGCCATAGTCAGTCTAAGGAAATATGAATTATTTGTTTACTTTATCACTTCAGGAACTTATTACTTTGGTGATTGAAGTTTAACATCTCCTTCTTGAAATATTAGTTCCAAAACATATATGCCTGTCACACACATCACTAGTCACAAATATACCTTTTCTTATTGTTGTAATTCTCTCTCATCTTCCTCCTGCCCACTGTCTCTTCATGTACACACCCTCTCACATGCACTGCAGGTGGTAGTCTTTACTATTGATTCCTAACATGCAGCTGTGTGGATCTGATTGATTGATTGGTGGGACGCTCCACAGCTGCTGATTTACAGAGTCAGTAAACGCCTCAAACCACGAGCTGCTTCTTAGACACTCAATCAGTGAATGTCTGAATTTGGTTCAGCTGTGCTCTAAGTAAGGGATAATGTACAAAATAAGGGTTTTATAACACACGAAAGGGCTTGTTTTGTGATGAATACTATCTTATTGTTAAGTTTCTACAGTAGGAGAAGCCACTGTGGGTCTTTATTCGCATATGATGAATTACTTGGGCCTCAGAGTGCGCAGGCAAAACCCAATAAACGCGGACATGTTATCTTGCTTTCGGAACGCAGTCGAGTAAGACGGTTCTGATAGGTTACTGAACCATTTTGATGACAGTATTTGGCTGAAGCATTTCAGAATGACTAAAACAACATCTGAAATGCTGCACAACGAGATCGAAATGTATCCACCTCAATTGAACGCATATAAGTTATTATGCACATTTTTAGGATTTCTGTGCAACTTGGGATTTCCATCTAGAGTTTTCATGCAATATCCCAAAATGTGCATAGAAATAGGTGAAACATAGCCATATTACAACACAGAAATAAATATGTATACAGTATATATTGCCCATCTTGTCTCTTTAGACTATCTCTACTTATCACTAAGTGAACCAGGCAAACTTAAAATGGACCTAATATGCCACTTTTAGAAGATGTAATATAATTCTCTGGTGTCCCCAGAATGTGTGTGAAGTTTCAGCTCAAAATACGCCACAGATCATTTATTATAGCTTCAAACTTGGCCCTAGTTGAGTGTGAGCAAAAATGCCATTTTTGTTTGTGTCCCTTTAAAAGAGGGTGGAGCTTTAACAGCTAGCACGTTGGTTTCTCAACAAAAACAAAGCTGGAGAATCTCACGCAGCCAAAATGAGGATTGTCAGTAACGGTGTTCAGTCTTACATTGTTTAAACTGGAGTCGGACACTGATGGAGAGACTCAGGAAGAAGTTCCAACTTTTAGAATGCAACTAGACATTTCTGAACGGTTATTGAGTTGATATGAGTTGATTCATCTCATCGACTAGCATGTGTCGTCATGCTAACCTTTTGTGCAAATCCAGCATATTGGCCCAGCGTAGATTGAATCTGGCGTAAAATTACGGCATGGCAACAACACTCTACTACAACTACTCTTCTCTAAAGCATCCCAACTAAAGCGGCCTTTTGATGCATGTTCTCGGGGGGAGGGTTTATGTAAATTACTAACCCAGGAAGAAGCTTGTTGTAGTCCATACCAGCCATTTGTTGTAGTCTTTAAGCAGTGAATTCTTTAATATCTCCCTTTGCATTAAACTTGGAGCTCCTTAACTTTGCAGATGTTGTTTATGGTCTAACAGCAACATTACACACTAACTAAAGCTAAAAAAGTGAAATCATAATCAACCACCAAAGAATATACAAAGAAAACTGTATATTTTGTAGGACACGTTTACAGCTCAAAATAAAATCTTACAGTTGTGGTCTAGCCTTTGCAAAATGTCAACTAAATTCACAGTGATGTACAGTACCACATTATTTTTTGTTCTTGATTAATCTATTTTTGACCATAAAAACAAGCCACTTGAGACAGTGTTTCTTTCGGCTTATTGCTTTATAAACAATTTAATTCAAATGAAATGCCTTATCTCACTCTCAGCATCATATAGTTTTGTATTTAAGACTAGAAAATGTTCAGAAATAAATTATATAAGAAATATAACACTCAAGATTAATATGTGCAATTAAAAATGGAATTTGGTACTGCATGCCACATACATTTCTGCAAAGCAGTTGAGAATTTAATGTAAAAATGTCTTTCAAATGTGCTGCGATTCACATCTCTTTCACAATATAAAGACCTTGAATGTCTGAAACCTTGACTCTTGAATCAAAGCACAGCCTTGAGTTATACTCTGATGGCCAGATACAATTGCTTCAAATCTCCTTGGGCTTTTTTCTTTATTTCTTTCTGCAGTTACTGTTTCTCATGTATATTCTTTGTTTGCATATACATGACAAATGGCACATGTATCTCCCACAAAACAGGCCCATCTTATCAGTACAAATGTAAAAAAAAAAAAAAAAAAAAAAAACTAGCAATAAATTGCAAATACCTATAAAGCCCCTAAAGATGGGCTGTGTTATTAAGGTATAATCTTTAACAGATTTTCACCAGCTTGGTTAATCAGTACACAGTACTCTACTGTGCCGTCAGGGTAAAAACAAGATATCTTCGAGGGCATATAATTTCCCTTCTTTTCCTCTGCGGTCCCAAAAGCCTTTCATGTGCATGCCTTATCTCTATAAATGATATGCTTATGGATTACTTCAATATTTCCGATGTACGGCCAATGCGATTCCAGTCCTTTGGGAAGGATGAATTATTGCCTGTTTCTAACTCAGGTTTCTTCCCTGTCAGATGAAAAAGAAACAGTGGTTTGAAATGCAATTTGCATGCTGTCATGATAGTCTCTTGTGTTTAGCTGGAGTTTGGTCTCTGTTTCAAATGTGCACAAATAAACGATTATTCTTTTATGGCATTGATGTTGCTATTGCCATGTATGTTTAACGTCAAATTTGTGGAACGCCACTAGTCGTTTAACATCACAGGTTATTCCTTTTTTTTACTGCAATAGTTGAAAAAGTACCTAAATTCATTGTTTTGAACCAATTACAACTTTTCTAATGCAATACACACTATTGTGTATTTCACTACTTGTATGTGTACATTTTGTCTGTTTAAATGGATATTAATAGCACTGTATTCAATGGAATTGTACATTTCTTGGTAACTTTACAATGAGGTACCATTAGTTAATGTGTTAACTAACAATATTTATTAATCAGTGTTCACATTAGATAATAAAAATACAACTGTTCATTTTATCTCATGTCCATTAAATAATATTAACAGACAAAATGTTGAATGAACTAAGATTAATGCTTCAGAAGTATTTTTCATTTTCATTAATGTTTTTCATTGCTAATTCATATTAATATCTAATGATAACAAATTAAACATTCATATTTTTTTCATAATTTTTAGATCAATATGTCTGAATGTAAGAAATTATACTGTACAGAACACTTTATGTACAAACACTAAATACCATTAAGATGCATGCATGAAATATTTCATATAATTGCAAGTGGCAAATTGAAAGATCTTGAAAGTTCTTACACTCCACAGACTTTAATAAAAGCTAATCTTTGCATGCATGAAATGCAAGAGTTAAAGCCTTTATTTGATACAATTATGTATTAAAGTTTATGATAAGCATGATTGAACAGAGCATCAGAAATTCAGCTTTAAAGAGATTGTGGTGTAAAAAGCTTTTTACGGCACCCTGTAAGTGACCTTTGCTTTTAGTGGTAGAAGGCTGTGTACAAATAATCAGGAAGTGACAGGAAAGGATTATATGTGAAATGCCATCCCTATAATGTCCTTATACAGTAGCCTCCCTCCGAGTGCTAATGGATTCCTATTGACTTGCTGTCCATGTGGAGTACCACACCTCTCCAGCGGCCTTACTGCACAAATAATGCTTCATCTGAAAGTCATAGCAAAGTAATAACCTGTGAGATTCTACAAAAAGGGGTGAAACTGACACCTTAGCCCTAAATAAAAGATGGAAGTATCAGCAGATTTAGCTTGCAGAACAAACGTACTGTACGGGAAGTGTTTCTTTTGTGGATATAAGATGGGCGAATGTGTAAATTGATGGATTATGCACAAGTGGTGTCGTGAGTGGGCTTAGTTGAAATAGATTGGACTATTTTCCGAGAATACACTATCTTGAATTATGCCCTAGTGAATTGACTGAATCTGCACAATTTTCCTCAAAGCAAACTCATTTCAAATTGACACAAAATGTCAAGGTGTTTCGTTTACGTCACAGCCCAGAAATGCCACACACCCATGTTTAAAGCAAATTTACACTGTCAGAGTCATATAGAGAATAGGAAATCTTCTAAATTTTGTCATTGTCTTTCTCTAATTTATAGATTAAAGGCTCATTCACATTGAGAATGCTAACTATTGTACAAAGATAACGATAACAATAACTACATTAGCGTCCATACCATTGGACAATATCATTTGCTGCAGTTTTGTCGTCTGCTGCTTTAAATGCTCCAGCTCGTTAAAGCAGGATGGATTCTAATTGGCTCAGTGTTTTTATCATTCGTCAGATGGAAAAAAAAAAAATATTGTGATTCCAACGATATCATATCTCTGTGACATTGTCGTTATAATTAATATTCGTGTACATTTAGAGCAATTTTTAGAGCTGTATCTTTATCAATATTGAGTCTTTAGGCTAACATACAAAATAGACAAAACATAATTTTAATTTCACATAGATTTTAAAGCATAAATCTAACAGGTTTAAAATGGAGTGAAAATATATAGTTGTATCACAGCACTTTTTAGCTATTTGTTAAAATTTTGTCAGCCTCATTTGTTTATTTGCTATTATCTCACAGCTATTTTTGCATTGAAAAATCCCATTTCAGGATGTTAAAATCCATATAAAATTTGGGTTAAAGCAACCAAATGTGTTGGAATGGCTCTTTTTATGATAGCCTGTAGACAAACACTTGTTCCCACTGAAAAACTACTTTGCAATTTCAAGCTACATTTAACTGCAAAGACTTAAAGATGGCTGTAGTTTTGCAAACTTGGCCCACTCTGTGCTTCCAAGATGCAATTTCTTTCATTCTGATTGGGCCATGGAGAGGTGAAAAAAACCTGTGTATACCAACAGTTAAAGGCAGGAGAGCAAGACCAAAGGTTATGTTAATTTAAAGTGGTCCAAGCCACAGCTGGAAGAGTATTCACCTTTCCCAACAACATGTTTTTAGAAACCAATGTGCTTCTTTATAATCCTGAACAAGGAGAATATTTTCATTGGTATCAATGTAGATGCAGTTGTAGTACAGGGAAATAACATAATTGTCTAAGCAAATTTTCCTTTTTTTATTCAGATTTTCAGGAAACATAACTTTTAATTGGGTTGCACTGCATATGCATATTCAGTTGCTGATGAAATTCCTCACAGGCTTGGTGTTTTTAATGTGGAGGCACACAATAAATTAAACTAACATTGTAATTAATTTTGTATTGTCTTAAAACGTTGTTTTTTAAGGAATACTTCACCCCAAAATGAAATATTTTCTCATTATTTACTCACTACGTATACTGTTAATTTTTTACCAAGAAACACAAAAAGAGTTTTTGGTAACACTTTCTATGAAGCTTGTATTTATAATGCGTTATAAGGGTATTCTTAATGCGTTATAATACATGCTTAATGCCAACATAAACAACCTTATAATATGTTATATGATTTTATAAATAATCATAAGAACAGTCTTCTTTTCAGCATCTAAAAACTTTATAATGTGGTCATAATATTTACAAGTGGGCTTTGTCTGCTTTAAGTAAAGAAATAAAAGTTAAAGGCACAACTTTTGCGGCTAGAGGTCGCCTATTCATTCATGATGAGATTATTAGTGCTGTAGAAGCTGAACGAGGCCACTGGAGGGATTGCAAGTGAGAGACGAGCGTCACACAGCTCGAGAGCAGCAGAACTTTTATTTTTCCACAGTCGCTGCTTCCGTGTATGAGGTAACGCAGCGCTGTTTTATCATATTACACACATTTGAGTGAGTTGAGGCACTTCATTGCACACTGCAGTAAACTAGATCGATTTTAGAATATCATATTTAATAAATGCTGGATGGCTTGTGCTGATAAATGGCGATTAAATACAAACCTATTGTATGATGGAGAAAATACTGTATTATACTGTTGCTAAAAATAAAGCTGCATCTGATAATGCTATGTTAGCAACTTGACCAAATAATTTTTTTTTTTTTTTTTTTTTTTTCTGAGGCATGGTAAAAGCAACAATAAGACTAAAGGTCTTGAGCTATATAACAATAATTCATTTTCTGTCTATAAATGCAACCACAAAGTTGTTCCCTTGTCTAATAAAACGTAATATATTAGGGGCCGTTCACATATCACATCTTTTGCTTGTGCATATTCATTAATTCCTATGTATTTCCATGCAAAATGGAAGCGACACGGTCACGACACTCCGCGCTCGTTTTTTCCAGGCACGCCTGTGCCACGGCGAGATGTTAACATCTCAACTTTTGAGAATGCCGCAAGCGCACCGCAGCTCATGTGATAAGACCCATCCAATCAACCCTTTCCCTTACCCTAACAGTAGCCTAATCACCTCAGATTTACGCAGAGTCGTTGTGCCGGAGAGCTGGGTAGTTGTGGCCTAGTGGTGAGGGAGTCGGGCTTGTAATCAGAAGGTTACTGGTTCGATTCCCATGCTGGCAGGAATTGGTGGGGATTGTGAATAAACAGCACTTTCTCCACCTTTGATTTTCTCCACCATGACTAAAGTGCCCTTGAGCAAGGCACCTAACCCCCAATTGCTCCCCCTTGTAAGTCGCTTTGGATAAAAGTGTCTGCTAAATGATGAAAAAAAATGAAAATGAGATGGTTTCATGGCAGAAGCTCTGTTTGGTGATGCTTGGGCCAATTTTTCTTAAAAGATTATCAAGCTGGTCCTTGTCAATTCTGAAATAGACTTTGAATCTCTCATCGTCCAGACGGAGCTCTTGGATGAGTTTGTGAAATTATCCATGGTGCTCCGTGTTTTTTCTTCTCCATGAATAAATCTTGTACTATACAAGGGCTTTTCAGTGATGGAAATCCATTGAAATTACAGCGTAGACGTGAAGAAAGTTGTTCATGATTGCATAGCAACAACAGACGCTACAGAAACGCGAGCTCCCGAACGCTTGCAAAAGCGCTTGCAAAAGAAGGAGGAAGCGACGGCGCACTTTCCGCGCTTTTTTAGGCACGATATGTGAACGGCCCCTTAAAGCGTCTTTCGCGTTTCAGTGATGTCACTGAAACTCAGACATGTCCATGTCCTGGTTAAAAATTGCTAATTTCTCTGGATTTAAACATTCTTGGAAACATTTGGGATGATGTACGCACACAAAAGATTTTTTGAATAATTAGGCTCTGAGTTTATAAGTACTCCACATTGGAGATTCAATCACCACCAAACTCGGTCAACATGAAACAAAGGCAATCAAGATGCTACATTACGAATGATTATAGAATGATTATTAAATGAATTATACAAATGATTATACAAATGATTATTATATAAACCGTGGCTTGTGCCTGTCATCGCTGCTTGCAGCTATATTAATGCATTGTATTCTTAAAAGTTAGAACCAAAATTTGGTAAGTATTAGAATGCGGTAACACTTTACAATAAGGTTCATTATTTAACAACATTAGTTAACATGAGCTAATAATGAATTGCACTTATACAGCATTTATTAATCTTTGTTAATGTTAATTTCATAATTTTCTAATACAGTATTGAAATCTTGTTAACATTAGTTAATGCACTGTGAACTTGTCACGCTGAGGATCACGACATGGGAGTCAGGAGAACAGATAACAAGCAGGTTTAATCCAAAGGGTAGCAAACACGAAACAGTGAGCGTAGTACAAACAATAACCGACAGGGATGAATCACAGACAGGAACTTAAATACACAGATGACTAAATGAAGGACAGGTGATAGGGATTAACTACTTACGTGGAGACAGGTGCAGACAATGACTGAATAACAAGACTAACTTAAACACGACAAGACTGAACTAAACAAGACAGAACTGAACATGTGACATAGCGCCCCCTTCGGAAAGGCGCGTCCTCGCGTCGTAGAAAGGAGAAGAAGAAGGCGGAGGCTTCGGAGGAGGGCGTGGAGCTGGAGACAAACAGTGCACAGGGGAAGGTGGCCGCCACCATGGTGAAGTTGACAGAGGGAGGGGCCAGGGCGGAGTCCAGACAGAGGGGGTGGATGACGTACTGGGACCGATCGATGGTTGCGGAACCGTGGCAGTTGGTGGAGGAACCGGGGGAGCTTCTCGGTCGACGGACCGCCGACCCGGAAGTTTGGCGCCGAGCCGCTGGCACGCATGACCGAGGAGCCGACGCAGGTCTGGATGACCGGGGTGACGATGTGGTGACTGAGGACGACAGGGAGGTTGAAGGGAGGGAGGAGCTCGCTGACGGTGTAGGGGTGACGGGTGGAGGTGTAGCCGCCAACTCGGAAGTCCGTGGCGGACGCTGAGCGTCGACCCTGGAGGCCAAACTGGAGGATCGAGGGCGCCCAGCGGAGCTTCCGGGCTGACGGGCTGAGGAGGTGATGAGGGAGCTGTGGGTCGAGGTGCAGGTGACAGGCTGAAGGGTCTAGAAGGTGACGGGGGCCTGGAGGCCTGAAGGGAAGCCGGGGACTCCGCCTCGAGCCTTGCTGGTGAACGGGCAGCCCGAGGTGCTGGTGCGGAGCAGCACGGGGTGGGCGACGGGGACAGAGCCGAGGAGCTGGTCGTAAGCAGTGGTGACCACGGATCCTGGGGGCTGACTGGGATCAGCGGCGGAAGATCTCCGGACGGGACCGGGAATGACGGTACAAGGGTGGGAATTAGGGTGGGGAAAGGATCCGCGGCCCACTGCTTAAAGATGTTGTGGACCGCTCCTGGCTCTGTGCTGGACCGTCCCGCTCGCTTCACCACTGGGTCCCCGAGGTTGTCGAGGTCCGCTCCAATCTCGGAGCGCACCCCGGGCTGCCAGGCGGAGGCGGTGCGTTCGCTGTACGTGTGCCTCCAGGCCCAGTAGGGTAGGTGAGGTCGAGTCTCCGGGGTCAGCAGATACTGCAGAGTGGGTAAGTCCATATTCCTCGTGTTGAGGGGTCGGTTATACTGTCAAGCTGAGGATCACGACACGGGAGTCAGGAGAACAGATAACAAGCAGGTTTAATCCAAAGGGTAGCAAACACGAAACAGTGAGCGTAGTACAAACAATAACCAACTGGGATGAATCACAGACAGGAACTTAAATACACAGGAGGTCAGGTGATAGGGATTAACTACTTACGTGGAGACAGGTGCAGACAATGACTGAATAACAAGACTAACCTAAACATGACAAGACTGAACTAAACAAGACAGAACTGAACATGTGACAGAACTAACATGAACAAACACGAACTTTATTGTAAAGTGTTACCTATAATGTATTGTATGTGTTGTTATGATTATTTATATGATGATACAACATACAATAAGGTTGTTTATGTTGGCATTATGCATGTATTATAATGCATTAAGAATACCCTTATAATGTATTTAAATACAAGATTCATAGAAAGTGTTACTGAGTTTTTTTCTTCATGCAGCTTCTTCAGGAAGATGCTTTTTGATGTGTAAAATCATTGATTTTACCCCCAAAATTATTTTACATAAATATAAAACAATATTTTCTTAATGATGAGCATACATAACAGTAATGTGTGGTGCCAGGTCACCCCAGGCAGTAGCTCTTGATGATGTTGTTACACACCTTCCTGCTGTGAGCTGATCATTGTGGGAATCTGAATTGTTGTTTGGTGTTGATGTGAACAAATCAAACCTCCTCCATATCTTATATCAGATCTCACAACCATCCATACAAAACAAAACAGTGTTTGATTTCATGAATATGGTGTAAAGTGGGCTATTTCTTCTCTGATTTTCACTTATCCTTGAAGCCTCATACTTCCCAGCTGTATCAAGAAGGTCTAACACTCCAAAATTGGCTGTGACTCAAAATCTTCTAAGCTGCTTCACAAGTTTTTTTAGGCATCGCTAACCATGATGTGAAGGTGGTCTCAAATTATACAGAAACATTAATGATATATTGTTCACTGAACTTTTTTTCTGAAATGTTTTAGTTGGACATTTGTCTAACTGTTTTTGTTTCAAAATGTGAGAGAACACTCGATTTTTTCGATGTTTGCAAAATTATAAAATATAGTGTTCCCTTTGCATAAAAAGAAAAAAAATGCATTTAAAACATTTTAAAACTGGATGTTTTGAACTCTCAGAGATCACTTAGAAATAACCTTTTCATAACTTATTGGGAATATTAGCTCAACGTTCTTAGAACAATTTTTCGCTAGCTGGGATAATGCATTTCAAGCACATGGCAGATGCAGCAAGTATCCACTCCAGGTAGCAGCATTTATAAAGAGCAAAATATACCTTCACTTGCACTAGTCAGTGGCAACCTGGATTGCGATGATGCATGAGATATCTGGAGTGTCTCATTAATATCCCTCTCAAGAGGCAGAGGATCAACACAGATGGGACATTTAGATATTCACAATCAATACAACAATCAGTTTGTGGAGCAAGAACAGCTAAATTCAGTATTGGTGCTGTATGGAAAGTGCTGCAGTATGGATTCAATCATATTAAGGCTGTTAAGGGCTCCTTATCCTCATCGCCTGCAGTATTGATCTTGGACTCACCTCAAGTTGTGCTGGATGTGATAGACAGTGGGGTATCTGTACAATCTATATATGGCTATAACAATAACAGAGATAAAAATGCAGTCAGACTGATATTATGATTTTAGCTCAGTCTGAAGCTAAATAAATTCATACTTTTAGAGTTTGTTACAGTTTGCTGGCGACACACTTTGCTTTCAATGATGATGCAAGATGTTTTTAATAGTTTCAAAGACAATTATTAGCATAAGCCCAAACTGTAACCTTACAGGGTTTTATCTACATTAGCTTTGTGATATTGAGCTTCAAAGTTTGTGCATTCCCTACTCCTTTGTAGACATCTTATTCTAATAAAGTCTAAAAATGTACATAACTTAAAAATAAAAAAAACTTCACACAACGTAAATAAGTTATCACAGCATAAAAAAAATATGTGAACACATATTATACGATTTTGATAAAAACAAGTAAAACTTTGTGAGTGGGAAATTTTTTGTCGTGCTGGAAATGACACCACAATACAGACAGCAATACATATGTATATAAATCATTTTCACACAGTAAATATTAAAATTATTTATGATTATTTGCTAAATCAACATAATTTTAAACAATACAATTTTTAAATAATATTTTTAGAAGGACGGAGGAAGGACGGAGGGAGAGAGGGGGCTCTGAAGGAGTACGAAGAACAGCCAGAGGGAGACACCAAGGAGATGATGACGGTTAAAGGAACCTGGGAGGTGATGAAGGTGGGAGGAGCTAGAGGATGACCCAGAACTAAGACAGGATGAAGGTCCACAGTGTAACTGATGGAGGTAGGAGCCAGGTGGAGACGTGACCAGAGGGGACCCAGGCAGAGCAGAGGAGACATAGACCCAGGATAACCCTGAAGGCCTGAAGGGCCAAGGTTGAGCCAGAGGCGCGTGGCCAAGGTGGATACATGGATTTGACAGACCAGGGCAGAGACATGGTAGGGAGGATAATGGAGGAACCGGAGAGAAAGAGGAGCTAGAGATTTGAGGCACAGCTGATGACTTGGAAGTCATCAGGGCCAAGGTGGAGCCGGAGACGTCTATGACCGAGGTGAAGACATGGGCTTGGTAGACCAGGGTGAAGACCTTGGGAGTGAGGACAATGGAGTAACTGGCAGAGCCAGAGCGACTACTGACCAAGGTAGAACCTAGCTGAGGAAAGCCAAAGGCAGATCCAAACATTTGATTGGAACCACAGAAGAAAGAGCCTGGGAGCTGAACCGTAGACTGTGGGAGGCAGAGGAATTTGATGGCTTTTGCATAGGAGATGGGAAAGGCAGACTTCATCCATGATGAAGGAGACTTGAGCTGGGCAGAGGGCATGATGATGACTTGGAGCTGGACAACAAAGAAGACTTGATGCTGGACGAAACAAGTGGCAACAAACAAGACTTGGGGCTGGGCTTACCCAGCAGTGACGAGAGACTGTAGACCAGCAAATATTTCCTCATCCTGTTAATAAAATAATTCCTCAGTAACCTAGCTCATTTCACGCACCTCAGCGATGGGAGTGGGGGTGGGGCTCCAATCCATTCTGATGAACTCCACTTATATGCCCTCAATGACAAAAGCTGATGCTGGCTCACACACCTGGACAGACTCCGTGTTGGGCTCGGGCTCTGGGAGGAAAATAGCCTCTGGCGATTGCTCAGGCTCTTGCTTCATGGCCAGCTGAGAGTCTGCGATGGGCATAGCTGATGGCTGACTAGGTTTTCGTTCTGGAGTGGGGCTGGTGTTGCCCTCAACAGTGTGGCAGATGGTAAAGAGGGACTCGCATCTTACCAGCACCCACTCCACATATTTGGCAAAGCTCCCTCGAGGACAATTCACAGGATATTTGCTTTCAACTGCTCGTTGAGGCTGGTGTTGAAGAATACGCAAAGTGAGCGATCAGGGTAATGTGTAAGGCACGCCAGATCTAGGATGTCCCTCGTGTGATCGCCGAAAGAGCGACCCACCTGCTCCAGCAGGAGCATATGAACAGCAGGGAAATCTACTATCATAAATCCCTTTGCTGTTTTAATCTTATCCAGGTCTCACATTCTGTAAAGGTGAGCTGTAGTTTAGTCCAAAGATGATGTGTGATGCAGAATGAACAATCAAGAATCACTTTAATAAACACAGAGGAGAACACAACTTCCAAACTTTTTACATGAGACATTGAACAGTAGGACGAGAGGGTCAGTCTAGTGTTGGTTTTGTTGTCATTGTTATGTTTCATGTTTATGTTTTGCCATGTGCTCCCTCATGTCAAGTGTTTCCCTTGTCTGTCATGTGATCCTGCCATGTGATCCCTTGTCATGTGTCCCAGGTTGTCATTGGTTTATTGGTTGATTGTGAAGAGGTGTCCCTTGTCTAGTGTTTAATCCCTGTGTATTTAAGACCTCATGTTTGCCTTGTTCTTTGTCGAGTATTGTCCCTGTAAGCACTGTGCCGAGTTTCCACGTCAGTCATGTCCTTTGTTCATGCCAAGCCAAGCCAAGACTTTGTTCTATGTTGGATTTATGTTTGATTGAGTAAATAAACTGCAGTTGGGTTCACAATTTATAAAGAACTAGAACTCAGGCAAATGGTGACAATGAAAAAGAACATGGCAATGAAATTAAACAGAACATGACTGACATGGCCATAATGGAAAAAAAGAAAAAGTGCCTGTATATTGACCCATAAGTGGAAATGACATCGGATCTTAATTTCCTTATGTAGATACAAATGTATTTCCTTTATCATACGTAAACTATAATTTGATATGAGATATGAATTCTCTTAAAAAGAAAATTACATTTGTGCATTACTCTTAGATCCCTGAACAAACGGGGGAAAGAGGGGTGTTACATTACATTACGGGCAGAGTCATTGATTTATTTGCAGTTTCCACCAGACTCCAGCAAGCATGAGCTACCAAACTATGTACATATTTATATTTAACATGGATATTGATTTAGATGTCATAGCAATGTATCTCATTAGGGTTTCACAATGGAGAGCACTCCTCCTAGAAGGGCCACAGAAGGTTTTTCCGGCCTTGTGTCTGAGTGGTATCTAGAGGGAGGGTGTTATTGATCAAGTCTCATAATTGGTACAGGGCTTAATACAGGAAACGCTGGTTTGTTTGATTTCATTTGGCACAGATACTTAAAAGGGGAAGGGTCGAAGTAGAGACATCAATAAACTGATCATGAAAGGAACCGCACTGGCCTATTAGGCCTTGCATGTGAATATTGCATTTCTGATCCGTAAAATGAAATGTCATTTGTATTGATAAGATTCTTAGCAAAATATATGAAATTAATCAGTAATTGATCAGAGGTAAAAATAACAAAGAAAATGTCAGTGACACCATTTTTTCATGATACTGCTCTGCAACTGAATGTTACAGTATTTTGCTGGTGGATAAACACATTTCAGTTTCATATCAGTTTCCTCAATTATTTATACAAATACAAATGTCCTTACCAAATATGACATTCTGAAAATCTTAAACGCAGAGGGGAAAACTCCCATGCTCCCATCATTTATTTTTGCTCCTTTTCAAATGTCTTCTATGCACAGATTTTGATTCTTGCTCTTAAAATAGGAATTAAGTAACAGATATATTACTCTAAACCACTTGAAAATGTGCATGTCTTTCTGAGGACGTTGTTGGTAGATAAATTAAATGTTAAAAAAAAAGAGTGAAATAAGAGAAAGTGAAAATTGCATTATTTTCCAATTTAATTTGCATTCAGTCAGTCAATCAACCAACCAACCAACCAATCAGGGCCAAAATAGTCTAAATTGAAGAAATATGACAGATGATTCTCCTTATACAGATGGAATATATAATGTGTGCATAATAAGAATTATGCAGACAACTGAGAATGTGTTGAATAGTAGACAAGATCTGCAAGTCGTGTGGAAGCAAGAATGTGTTACCAGAATTAGATAAACTACATGTTTCCGTCAAATTAGCATGAGCAGTTGACTTGTGCATATGTTATAGTGTGTATCAGCTGAAACATGTTTTAACGTTTATTTGGTTCTACCCATATTCGCTGTTACAGTATATGTTGCTTGTTTTGTCTATTCGAAAGCCTAGCCTTGCTAAGTGTAAAAGACTTGCTGGCATTTCAATTCACAAACTAAAAGACTGTGCATATAATAATTTGAAATAGAATGACAAGACAAAACAAAGGTAATTATAAAATGCAAATTGCATGCTCATGTGCCAGGAAGTAACCATATTTAGCAGACACAGCTCAAGTCAGCCCTGCTAGCAAACAATGTTAGCATAAAGAACATCTTTAAAATACATTTTAAATGGGCGTAGTACACTCAAACATTTCTGCATTGCAAGGTTATTTTAATTACTTAGAATTAATTGAGTTTGAATGGAAAGAGATTGCTTTTGCATAGAGCATTGCTCTACGTCTTTTTGTGCTCTCTTGTTTGAGCTCTCAGGTTTGTTGTTATTTCCTGGGTCTGCCAGAACACATTACCATATCCAAATTTAACAGCTATATTTGTGGCTGTGCCATCACAATGTTACAAGTTAAAAATTGCATTCTTTAGATTCAGATTTACCATGTCTAGCTGTTTCTATAAGGTCAAGTTGTTATATTTACACTGACATATTGAATCTCTGGAGGATGCTTTAATGTTGGTTTCAAATACTGTATTCAACTGAGTTTAGATGTATAGATTCCCTTTGGTATAGTTGCTTGCATCAGTTGGATCACTGTGCAGCCAACATTTTATGGTGGGGTCAATGTAGACATGATATTTCATGCCCTACATGAGTTTGAGGCATGGGCTTGAGGTATGGACCCTACATGGGTTTGTCCATGGGTTCCATGTTAGTGCCCTGAATGGGCTAATTCAGCTAACTCAGAATTCAGTGCCAATCTAAGCCAACATTGTGACTGCATTGACCCTACCATGAAATGTTGGCTGAGTGCTAATTTTTGGCTTTGCCCAAACCTTGAAATATGCTTACTTCACAACTAAGGCATATCTGAATCCAATTGTGTATCATTCTGTACACTAAGTAGCTTCCATCTGGTTGAATTTGGAACACATCATATAGGTTTTCAAATTCAAAGAATACTGTAAGAATGTTCCTAAGTCCAATAAGCTATCCAATATTTTAAAGGTTGCTTGAATTCAAACATGATTATGTGCCTTGAAAGTCTGTCTGAGACTCGATGGGAAACACTGTTACCTTAAAATGGCAACTCATTGAAAATGAATGACTTCTAGTCTATATGTCTCTGCAAATTCTGTCATTGTGAATATCCTTTTAGACTGTGAAATACTTACATTTCTCCAAAGACAGGCAGAGTAATGTGCCCTTAAAGTGGAGTCAGAAATATGAGTTTCAAACACATGAAAGCATGTCATATTTACAATTAGTTAAACGTGCCATGCAGTGGACATGGTACTAATTCAGCTCCCACACTCCGAAGGAACACTTGGATATGTGCCTTATAATAGCGCAACTTTATTTTGGTTAACTTTAAAATTAGAACGAGCAGCCATGGCTAATGTTAGGCTCCTACTTACATGTTTCAAATGATAAACCATGTTTGAAGTTTGATGAATGATTTGCCTGGTTCGCCATTTGGGTGTCATCCTTTACCTTCTCAAAATGATCCTGTGCTTTGGATTTCCTGGGCAGCATAATTACCACATGGACCAGTTGCGTTAACAATCTGTCCATCATCGACTGTGCGACTTTGCCACTTCCTGTGGAGCTTTTTTCTTTTCTGCTCCCAACCAACCAATTAAAATTTGGTCGAGCATGCCTTTTCTTATCGACCATAACCTATATATAGAAATCGAGTCTGAAGTGAATGTTGTAAAAAATAATCACTCAGCTTTCATGTAACAAAAACATTTACTTGTGATTACCATGTAAAAATAACTAATAGAAATGCTTGATTTGCATACTATTTTAAATGTAGTTATTTGGGTTTATTGTTCAAAATATAATTGTTTTGTTTTGGCTCTGTGTATCAGACTTGAATGTGTGACGTGTCACAATAACGAATGACTGATCTTCCAGGCGCTTGACCACCAGAATAGCAGAAATAACATCCAACAACTTCTCCATAAGAACATATTACTGCATAATGTTGTTAGAGGAAATTGAATGTTTGTGCAAATGCAATCTTAGTCTGGACCTGCTTCTTTTTTTTTTTACTCCTAAAAGCTTTTTTGTTCTTGCAGTGTCTTTGCAGGTGCACTAGCAAATCAGTCTCTGTGATTTGGGTGTAGCTGCAGCAGCAGGTTGACAGGAGGGAGTGCTGCTGTAAATCAGGGATGTGTGAGAATAGCGTAATCATGGAGGGTGAGGAATGAAGGAAAATGCGCCTTGAGGGAGAAGTCATAGTTATGAAGGAGGTTTTATTGTTGTCTGTTGCATCGCTGAAGTCACTGACATGTTTAAGAGTCGCTTTCATGCTCTTAGTTTAGTTCCTTTGTTTGAATTGAAAATAAAAAGATGATCTTGGGTACAGTATGGTTTAAAATTAGTATAAAAGCAAAACAGATGTGATGTTCTATTGATGGCATATCATTTGTAGTAAAGTAAGATTTTGTTTTATTGACATTCTACCTCTCTCTCTCTCTCTCTCTCTCTCTCTCTCTTTCTCATCAGGAAGTGGCTGATGGATGCTACCATCTAAATAAGTTATGAGGGTACATGTGCATTTCCATGCATATATTGTTGACAAATGAATTATTCAAAGACGCTTCACTATAAAACTGCGTTTTATGACAGTTCCAAATGGGCCGTTGTATGATCGGCTCAATGAGAGATGGACAGGAAGCACTCATCAATGTAATTTACTGTGTGCTGAAAACACCAACGCTGTTAGGACTTTCAGACAATAACTGAATTTGCATATGCAATGCAACCTGATTGAACACAAATACCGTTAAAGGTGCTTTGAAATTTTGCTGCTATCAGGAGGAAAAAAAAATTTCTTATTGTGTTGTATTGTAAAATATGTGCTGCTATTGAAGTGGGATATGGGTTCGGGACAGGTTTGTAAGGGAAGGGAAGCAGTGTTGTTATACAGGTGTGACATGTGCCCTGGGTCTGTGTTTATCAGTTTTCTTATGGACTCCATTTCCCACAATTCCCCATCTAGGGATCTAATCACACACTCACCTGTTTCCCATTAGTGACAATTTATAAACTGAACTCAAACACACACATGGGACAGAGTATTGCTGAACCTATGTTTGAATTAGTATTAAAATAATGAACATAAACCTTTAAAAAAACGAATTAGATGCAGCAAATGGATATTTTGGAAATTTCTGTGACAGCTTTGAGCACAAAATAAACAATATCACTGTAATATATACTATCTTTTGTGCTAAGGACAGCCTGCACAATACCCGCAGGGACACTGGGGGAATTTTCATTGGAGGAGGAATTACAACATTTTACTCATTGTTTGTAACAAGACTAAGACACAATGGTGGAAACATCTGATGGTGGTGGTCTTACGAATCCATGCACCAAAAGTGTGGATGTTGTAGTTTGCTTGTAGCTTTGAAAACATAAAAATAGTTCCAGATTAGATGCTCAGTGCTGCTGTCATTGAGCTAATTGACCCTTCGCAGGCAGTTTGATTGACAGTTTGATTTACCACTTTCTGCTTCAAAGTGATGCTGTGTCCGAAATCACGCCTTCTACCCTTAAACAGGGCACTGTTTGATGAGAACAGCCTTTCGTACTGGTGTCCGAAATCATAGTGGATGTTATCGAGTGCACTCACAATGCACGGTAATAACGAGTGTACAACCAATGTATACTCAAAGACTAGAGAATACCCATAATGCACTGCGAGAGTTGCACGCCAAATTAATTCCTGTCTTGATATAGTTGTCCTTCTGCCCGCAAGCCAAATCATCCATCCATCCATTATCCACACCACTGGTCCAATGTGGGAACAGCGTAATATCATTCAGAAATAAATTAATTTTTTATTGATTATTAAATTTTTAATTAAGGCTTATACTTAAGAGTTAAATATCTTTTCATTGGTACTGGATCTGCCAGTTTGCTGAGTTTCAAATAATTATTATTAAATAAGCTATGCCCTTTCTGCGCACTCAGTGTCTTAATTCACGTCCTCGTTTTCATTCAGTCCCTCAAGTGGACTAAATGTAGGGAATAGTAAAGGGGGCGATTTTGAACACAACCACAGTGTTTGAGTTTTAATTGCAGACGTGGTCTTTTGTGTTAACATAATTTGATAAAAAGATGGCAGATGGCAGATTGATGGCAGAATATAAAAACACTAACTTGTATTAACATAACTGAAGGTGCCAAGGTGAGACGCACATTATCGGTGAGTGTGGCCAGTTGGGAAATAGATGTGTCGTCATCAAATTATGAACCAAGTCAGACACCAATTGGTTTTTGCTGAACACACCTATTACAGTCGAACACACCTATTACTATCTCGAAGTGACCATCACATGGATCTATTGATTAAAATCCTAACAGGAGGTTAAGTTGCTCACTTTCGTGTAGAACGACCCTTCGTACTCTTTCACTTCAAGAATGCAAAAAAGGCTGTTTGTGTAACCCTCTTGTGGTTCATTCTTTTTTGACCCTTCCGGAAAGGACCACACAGAGACGTAGGCTGAGCTCACTTATTTATTTTCCCCAAACGGTTCATCAGAAAACCCGCCCAGCAACCAGTTTCATTGGCTGAGGTTACAGTGACGGATAGGTTTAGGGATCAGGGTTGAGTGTAGGCAATCGTCACTGTGATTGGCATGACCAATGAAATGTTTAGAATTGGCTCCAGAGCGGGATTTCCGCTGAACTGGTTTGGGAAAAAAATCACGCCCTGGGAATACATGAACTGGTAACAGATAGACAAGAAATACACCTCATCCGGTCCCGTAATATTCTCCTCAACAGTGTGCATGAGACTTGGTTCACCGGTTCAACAAACAATAAATCAGACTTTGCATAATTAAGAGCTCAGTTTCTTTTTCTGTACACAAAAAAACATAACGTTGAACATCATACCAGAGAATATATTAAATGACACCAAACAGACATGAAATTCAGCTCATCCGGTCACGCAAGTGTCAAAAATAAATATACATGCAAGATATACAAGAAAATACAGAAACAGGAACACCGCGGATACCAGGTGTTCTGAATGCACTCAACAGTGAGTTCCGTATAAAACATCAATTATTCATTGTCTCTTATGACTCAAATATGAAATGAAATACTTTTAAAAGAACAATTTTGACCTTAAAGAGAAATAAAATCATCTCATTTCATTTCTATTTGACCGGAGAGAGATTTTCCACCCACCACTCTCCTCAACAGCTTGCATGAGACGGGAGAAAATGGCCGACTCCACTCATAGTTTACTCTAGTCGCCTGTAGATGTCCCCATATCCCTGTAGGTGTCCCCATATCCCTTTCTTTTAGATGCACTTAATACATTCTATTTAATGAATATCTTAGAATTATTTTACAGCATGAACAAACATTTTGCCACAATCCATTAAAAATTTATTTTGGAATTTGCCCTGATTAAGATCACTTACATGATTTTGTTTAATAGTGTTAGCTAATTTGTTTTCAGTTCTTAAGTGGGAATCCTCATACCAGTTTTTCTATATCTGAGTGGATATACTTTGTAAAATGTGATGTGAAATGATGCATTGGACACTTCAAAAGAAATAATACATATTATTTATGTAGTGTATTTGAAGTATTTCTGTTCCAGTATGAATTAAATAGAAAAATGTGGTTTATTACAAACAAAGTGAGACCTTATGTATGAACTCTCTGTGACTAATTTCCTTATTTTTCATTTTTTTGTAAAAGTCAAAAAAGTTGTATCTCCTGCTTGATCCAATTGACCTGTCGCCTGCAGTTTGATTGACAGGCGATCTGACCAATCATAACCCTGAATCTGCTATTTTAGTCAGACAAAGCAAGCAGTCAGGGGAGTTAGTAGATTAACGTCAGTGAACTTGAACTTCAAACATTGTGTGTACTCACGTCTTTCCACACTTGAAACAAAATTCCTTCTGATGTTCATTCATGTTTATTTGATGCTATAAATGAACTAGAATGAAGAGATGATCGGTTCACGAGCCGCTTGAAGGAGCTACAGCGATCTGTTACGACACATTAAAGAGACTCTATACACCATTTATTGTTTAAACTTCTTTAAAAAATTACTATATTTTAAATATGAAAATGTTTCATATCAAAAGTAACTTACTCTGTATTGTCTGTCGATGCGTTGTCAGAATCCATTGCTCCACATTTTATTTTTCACTACGTAAGAACATGATGAGTGGCGTGAGAGCGCATGGCTTGTCGGACATAGCAACAGTAACTAAAGGGGGCGGGTCTTTGCAAACGGTCAACTGCATTGGAGAAGCACTGCACAAGCATGGTTGGAGCAGGGTAAAGGTAAGTAAATGACGACAGATTTATTTTGTTAAGTATTCCTTAAAAAGTTTGTTTAATGACCAATCTTAGTTAATACAATTTATATTGCTACTATAAAAAAGAAGAGAGAGAGAGAGAGAGAAAAAAACACCATCAGCAACTGAATTTGCATATGCAATGCAACCTGATTAAACCCAAATGCATTTAAATGTGTTTTGTGATTCTGCTTTTGAGTAAGTGCTATCAGGAGGGCAGACCCTGGCTTACAAAGTGTGACTTCCAGACCGAGATAATTGCTAACATAAACAGTACAAAAATGTACCTCTGTTGGACAGAGACAATCAGAGCTGTAAAGTAAAGGTTCATTATGGCTTTAAATTTATTGTTTAATAAAAGACACCATGCTGAGACAGACTGACGATTTTTCCCTATGGTTTGCAATTTACTGCTTTTCTTTTAGTTTTTTGAATTATATTACTGTATGTGTGTGTGTGTGATACGTAGGCTTGTATTGATTTTTACAGGCCTACTAATGTACTGTACGTTGGTGTTAAAGGAATAATTCATGTAAAAATGGAAAATTCTGCCATTCCTTTACTTACCCTAATGTTGTTTCAAACCTGTATGCATTTTATCTGCGGAAAACAAGAGGACAGTGTAGTATAAATATGTATTGAATTGACCTACATTAAGTAACATTTTGGCTTATGTCTAAAAGTAGAAAATAGAATATGGTCCATATATATATATATGTATATGTGTGTGTGTGTGTGTGTGTGTGTGTGTGTGTGCATATAGAAAATTCGTAATTTTGCATATTCGAAATTCAAAATTTAAAAAAAAGAATAAAAAAAGAAAATAAATTCACTTTATTTGCATTTTTGAGGTAAAAATAACAGCATGTCTTTGAAACACGATGATGAGTAAATAGTGACTAATTACTAGAGCGAATGAATGTGTATTTGAAGTCATATTTGTCTCACATGCAATTTCCTATTATCATTGTCTATCTAAAGCATTCATTCTCTGGTATTGATTTCGATGACAAACAGGGAGCAGTAAGATTTTAGACTTCCCCAGATCTGAGACAAATAAAGTACTGTATGAGGCGACTCACAAAACTTGCCCTTGTCTCTGCGATATCCCACTGCTCCACTTGCAAGGGCACGTACAGAAACAAAGCAATGCGCGAACACTTCATCAAATGAAGCAACGCTCACATACACAGCATCATTTTTGAAGACAAGAAGCAGGGCTGCTGTTCTCATACGCTCTCCCGGCTTGCAGGGGATTGAACCTCAGCCGCTTGCTTTTGCCGGGACAAGGAGCGCCCCACAGAGCCTTCCCTTTGATGTCGGCCCGCAATTCAGAGCCACTGATACATGTATCGATCACCGCGGCAACTGAAGCCTCTTTCCCGCTGCTCGCTATTTCATTTGTTCCCTGTGGTTCCTTCCTCATATTGATCCCTGTGAGAGGGCGGTGTTTGAGACTTACAGACATGTGAGAGCCGTTTACAACGGCGTACATCATTTTTATCTATCATGTCTGAGACTGTCACGCTTAACGTGTTTACGATTTTTCAAGCCCATGGGTGATTTTCTTTTGTCTGAGGCTCATTTAATATGTGTCAGTATAATTATAGACTCTTAGCAGACATATTTTGGTAATTAATTATTCTGGTCTAGAATTCATCAAGGTAGTACATAATGCAATAGAAATGACAGGAGCCTTACATCAGCTCGCATAGCTGTGTTTAGAATAGCATTCCTCCTCGGTTATGCTCAGGGACAATTGCTTTAAGTTTATGAGGGCATATTTTTGCTGCTACTACACCAAAGATTACTGCATTTCTACTAAATCAATAACTAGCTAAGCCTATTGAATATTATGCATTAAATCAAATATTTGATTATGTATGTATGTATATATATAAATAACAGAAATTCCCTACAGGGGCATTTTATGCTTCAACAATCCTTCAAACTATTGTTCGAAATGTTTGTTGCGTAATGCTCAGTTTTCTTTACTAAATTTAATTAATTTAATTCACTTACTAATAGATTCATTAATTAGTAAAGTAGCATTCCATAAAGAAGCGCACATCAAATGTGACAATTTCTAGCATTATTATTTTATTTCATGTTAACGGTTAAAAAAAAAAAAAAAAAAAAAAAAAAAAAACTGCCTATATTTGGAATAATATTCTTTCTGAAAAATGCAGTATTTTGTCACCACTCTGTTTTGGTTTATATATATATATATATAATGGGTATATATATATATATACATATATACCCATTTCCTCAGTTCCTTTGTCCAAAATTTTTTGTATCTAAGTGGTTGTTATTACTGTTCTCTTGCGATCTCTTGTGTTTTCTGTGTGGATTATATTAAAGATCGTGTCTGCTATTCATAACATTAGGTCTACATATGTTTACTTGGATGCTATTTTCCTTTATACTGTGACTTGGTGTGTACCCAAGTATGGTGTCCCATTCTCAGAATTTGTGCTCTGCATTTCACCCATCTAAGTGCACAGACACAGTAGTGCTTTGAACACACACACACACACCATGAACACACACCTGGAGAAGTGGACAGCAATTTTTTTGCTGCGGCGCCCGGAGAGCCATTGGGGGTTAGGTGCCTTGCTCAAGAGTACTCAGTTGTGGGTAAAGAGCAGGGCTGCATGATTTATCGTTCGATACGAAAAATAACATTGAACTTTAGTGCGATTATCGCTTAAACACGATTCTTAGTGTAATAATGAAATCGCAAAGGCTGATAATATTTTTTATATGCGCAGTTTGACAATGAAGTACGGCTCCAAATGCTAATCCATTTGAAAGCACTAAGAGTTTGAGCCGCTTATAATGTACAGCGCGAGTCAAACATCTTTCCAGACATGAGAAGCATTTATTAACATCTTGTCCAACAAAAGAAAACATTAATAATATGGTTTTACTCCAAACTCATTTCATACCGACAGCTGAGCATCCTTCTGTGAGATGAAGTGATTTCTTACACAGAATAAGGCAGTCGCATGTTTATTATTCATTTTTAATCAATCAAAGCGTTTATTCAGCTACAGCGTTATCTTTTTCTGCTGCAGGGCGTATTTTGAGTTTCTGCGCAAGAGCGCCCTCTGGCTTCCAGGTGAAGCATTTACTACAGATCACAGAGCCATACAGCTCTGACAAGCTGTGCATTAAATAATCGGAGTCTTTGCCAAATCGTGCAGCCCTAGTAAAGAGATTATTCATTTACTCCCCCCACCTACATTTCCTGCCAGTACTGAGACTCGAACCTGCAACCTTTAAGCTAAGTCTGACTCTCTAACCATTAGGCCACAACTGCCCCAATTAGTGACCAAAGAGAATATCTCCTAGTGCAATGACATTTCCTGTATGATACAGAAATAAAATAAGCTGTTATTTTCAGCACTATATTGATTTGAAAACATTTTAAATTATTAAAATGCACCAATCTTTAATTTCAACAACCCTTGTTACACTTTATTTTAAGGTGACCTAGTTACATTGTACTTACTCAGATAAAAACTGACTAATATTAATTAACTATTAATATTAATTAATTGTACTTACTATAGAGTTTCAAATAAGGGTTTGGAGTTACACTTTATTTTACAGTGATGTAGTTACATTGTACTTACTAAAATAAGTATTACTGAACTACATGTACTTACTATACTTGTAATAATGAGTTAAAAATGTTGCATATAGTGAGGTTATGCGATATCAAGGGTTGAAACATAATGCATAATATGTGCCGCTTTGCATACAATTTTTACATAAATACTTGCATCATATAGTGTTTGCACAGCATGTATAAAGATTGTATTTCATCCTAAAGATTTCAGTAATTATTTAGTAAGAAGTCTTGGTTACACTTTACATTGTGTCATTACAATGTAATAATACATTTAATTGCTGAATAGAAATTATTAACTGCATGTACTTACTATAGGTTTAAGGTTAGGATGAAGGTTTGATTTAGGGTTAATTGCAAGTAATTATACATCCTTTCTAGTTATTACTACAGTAACTACATGTAACATGTGTAACACTGTAACATAAAATTTTACCGAATTCTTTGCTTATATGAGTCTGTGTGGGCTGGGTATACCTGCCATTCTTGTTTATTTTTGTGAGTACATACTTTGTAGTTTGTTTAGCACTGAAATGCTGTCAGCTCCCCAGGTTTAGTCCGGTAGTGCAGAGTTAAAGTCAACCTGTCACTCTTTCTTTGCACAAAGGTGCTTTCAGCTCAAATTGTGAGCAGAGGAATGTTTAGAAGTGGCAGGTCTCAGAAAAACCCTCTGAAGGTTTCACAGCCCATCTCTGTGTATTCAGCGGTGCTCTGAAATGTTAATACCCGTTATTCCTAGTTTAGATCCACCTGGGATTCATTACGATAGAGATTTTGCTTGAGCTATTCTGAATTTAGGTGTTTGATGTGCGCAAACCATTTTTTTTTCTTTTTCCTCCATGACTAACTATAAGAACCAACATTCTTAAGTAGGCATGAAATGGAAGTTTTGGTTGGTTTATCTTCTCAATTGTGAATTGTGTATTTCTATATGATGAATAACACATTATTATTACTACATAGGAGCAACGTTGATATTCCAATCACATATTTAAACATAAACCTCATGAATCATGCTTTTTGACCACTGCTGTTATTAAAACATTCCCCTCACACTGGTCACATGATTGTGCATTTGCCAGGGCTTCGGTGTGAGACTTAATGATTGCACCTTTTGCTCAGCTCGATGCTGCCTTATCCTAGGATTCCCTGTCATAAATCTCATTGGCTCAATATAGATTAGGCACGTCAGAGCTTTGCTGCCCGAGCAAATCATCACCTTGGCCAAGACACTGCTTGTCAATCTTGATTAATCTTGTGGTCATGTTGCCGACATCCCCCGTTGTGTGGCAGGAACAGGTGTATTGGGTTACCTCTGGGATTCTAATGAAATCTGCAGTGTACCCTTGTCTCAAAACCTAATTTACCTGTATTTTCATGCTGGGTTTGCCAATGACTTATTTAGTCCTTTGAAAAGGTTGAGAGAGGTTACTCAGGCACCCTTGGGAATGGATATAGCATACATCCTCTCGGATGATAGACTGCAGTTGCTACAGATTAATTGATGAGGGTTCATATGAATTGACACTCATGTCTGAGTAACATCAAGGAGAATATGGATTTTTGATGTCTGACGTGCTGATTTAAGGCTGTTGCTGTCTGTGAGGAAATTCCTTTTGCCAGCTTTCAAAATTAAATTGCAATATTAGGGGCACATGCCACTTTTTTTTTCTGAAGTGTTTATTTTATTTTATTTTCCCACTGTGTCAGAAGATGGCACCCAGAAGGTAATGATAATTTCCATAATGATGTTACATAATTTGTCAGCGGTCAAAGTTGATTAATGATTCCGTCCGAGGTTATAATTATAAATACATTAAAAGGTTAGTTCACCCAAAAATGAAGATTATGGCATTAATTACTCACCCTCATGTCATTCTACACCCATAAGACCTTCGTTCATCTTCGGAACACAAATTAAGGTATTTTTGATGAAATCCGATGGCTCAGTGAGGCTCGATTGCCAGCAAGAGAATTAATACTTTCAGATGTTTTAGAAGGTACTAAAACATATTTAAAACAGTTCATGTGAGTACAGTGGTTCAACATTAATATTATAAAGCAATGCAAATACTTTTTGTGCTGCAAAAAAAATAATGACTTTTCAACAATATCTACTGATCTACTGAATATTTAAGTAAACGTCATAAGTGTTTCACTATATCAATAGTTAACGTAACTTTGGCAGTTTGATACGTGAACTGAACCACTGATTCAAAACAATAGAATCATAAAGCTTCAAAGCAGTGTTTTGAAATCGGCCATCACTAGATATTGTTAGAAAACACGCAATTTTGTTTTTTTTGGCGCTCAAAAAGTATTCTCGTCACTTTATTATATTAAGGTTGAACCACTGTTGCTGGCAATAGAGGCCTCACTAAGCCATCGGATTTCATCAAAAATATCTTAATTTGTGTTCCAAAGATGAAAGAAGGTCTTACGGGTGTAGAAAGACATGAAGGTGGGTAATAAATGACATAATTTTCATTTTTGGGTGAACTAACCCTTTAAAATACATACAGTGGCATGAATACAATGAGCATACTTTGAATTTTTTCATGTTTTTATTTTCTGAGGGAAAAATAAAATCAAAAATATCATGGTGATTCAACTGTTCTGATATCATAATCAAGAGTGTAAACACTTTTGTCTTAGCTATGAATAAAAAATTGCAAAAAATGATAGAATCAATATTTTCTCATTTTATTTTTTATTATCATTTTAGCGTAGCATGAGTAAAGCTGTTGATAAGATGACAAAGTTTTAAAAGTTACATTTTTAGGTTGATTAAAATTTTAGGCTGCTCTACCTCTAACAGCGCTCATCAATGTCAAAATGATCGAGAAGGCCAATCAAATCGAAGACGTGACAGTTTTACTTGACATTATTTTATTTATCTGTTTTGAATCAATGATATATTTTTGAAGGATATTGGATTACTCATGCCGTTTTTGAGCATTCGAGCTTATCTGAGACTTGAGTGTTTAAGAGGATGTTGTGTCGACCTTGGTTTATTGTAATATTGAGGTTTTATTTTGACTTTAGAAAATAAACGTGTCATTGCTCTCTTCACAAATCAACTGTTTCTTGTTTTTCAACTGCCATGATAGTCCTCAACACCTAAGAGACATACCAGTGAAAAATAAAAAAAGACTACATTTGAGCCTACATTCAGTACGGGTAAAATACTTAAGTACTGTTAAAATCAGATACTTACTCAAGTACAAACTTACTGAAGTACAGACTTACTCAAATGGAATGGAATTGGAATTGGCGACTGTCATTTTCACTGTAAGTAACCGTTACATTTATTTAAGCATGGCTTTCAGGTTCTTTTTACACATGGTCATAATGAAATAAATCCACATTAAGAATTGCATTCTTGAAAAGAACTTCACATAGTTTGGCATAATCCTCTTCTTCTGATTCCCTGCTTTATAGTTGAAAATATTGTGCATCGAATCAAAGTCACGTGGTGAGACCAACATGCAGAAAAATAACTAAAATAGGATATTATTAAAAGTATCAATTATCATATTAAGCACTCCTGCTGAGACCCAAAGATGTTGATCATTTATTTTGCTAAATGGAGTTTTCAAAAGCATATGAACCAACTTTAATCCAAAGATTACATTGCTAAGAATTTGACATGTTTTCTTCCATCATCTTCAGTTCAAACAGTTGCCTGATTGTAGGGTGCAATACCCTGCGCAATGCAGAACCCTAAGGCAAAGAACAAAGAGAAAATAGATCAGTAGACATCAAAGTGAACGACTTCCTCCGTTTTGAGGTCAGAAGATAGTTCATCATCCTTTGTAGTGGAGCACAATTGGAGGTAGGTCAATATGCACCCAGTCCGCAGCTCACCCTCGCCAGTTGCTACGGAGCTTTCGCATCACGACTGTGATTACATGCCTACTTGTACGCCTCTTCCTCCTTCAGCTTCGAGGAGAGCGAACGCTGTAATCCAGGTGTCCACACCACCTGTGCGGTTTTGTTAGCACCTGCGGCATTGAAGATACTCAGCGTTCCTCTGTACCCATTTCATTTTCTCCAGCGTCGCTGCCATGGCAGTAAAGTCTGTTGGGAATGTTAAGGAAAAAAGTTTGCAATTTGTTTCTGCCCAGCAGGCGTGGTAAATACAAGCCCCCCCAGGGATGTCGCACAGATGATTTTCCACACCACATTGTATGGGTCCCACGGGCTGTCATATCACCTTTTTCCCAGAATGCCTAAGGCACCGCGATAAGGTGTCTCCTGATGGGACTAATGCATAGCCGACAAGCCGCCCCTGCTCTGCAGGTGATGAGAAATCAAATTTGAACAGCAGACTGCACTCATAATAGCTACAATCACACAAACAGGTGACTACGGCTGTGAAAAAGACGAGCCTTTCTCTGCAATCTTCATGCTATCTTCTGTTTGCACATGGTAATGAAAACGGATAATTAGGCCTTTCGGTTACTAAAATGCACCTGTTTTTGCTATCGTTTATAAATGTGCTCAACGATCTGCTGTGGCAGTGAAAGTTCTCATTCAAATGGGAAACTATTGCAGACATTCCTTATCCAACAAGCCGGTGTGCCAGAAACTCCACAAGGAGTCGAATTCAGTTTCGCCCTGAGACATATCAGAAGACATAATCACAACTCTGCAGCTCTCCCAGTACAGGTGAGAGTTTATCCATGTAAACAGTTTTTGATAAATGGCCTCGATTACTCTAGCGAGTGACAAGGCAGTGCAAAGTGACCATGTCATCTCCTTCAATTAAAGTTGCTCCTTGGGTTGTGTGGACTTTATCAAAGGTTCAGTCTGAGCTTGTACATGCTGTCAGGATAAATTAGGGCTGCTGACCAGAGAAGCATGTGGCAGCACTTAGGACACTTTTCAAGCTGGCTGCAGCCAGGCCGCGGGGGATTTAACCTGCAAATCAGTGGGCAGAGATCAGATCGCACCGAAACAAAGGCACTGAGAGGCAGAGATTTCTGCTCTGTAGGGGATCATCATAAATACGCCATTCCTTGTTATTTGGTTTGATTGAAAGAGTGAATATTAAAGGTGAGTTATGTTTTCAGAGCTTTTCATATTTTAATTGTAATTGTCCAACAAACACAAGATTTACAATCCATTTACTGTATAATACAGATACATATTTGCGTAAATCAGAGGTTGGCAGCCTTTTTGATATGATTTTTATATGTTACATATGCAGACATCCATATAGATGTAATTGTATGAATACATATTGCGTTTGTGTATTTATACACAACCATTTCTAGTTCATAAATGTTATATACCTGAATAAATTAACAAATTATAATTGGAACTTGATTGGCAGACAACTGACCCTTCGCAGATTGATTGACAGGCGATGTAACCAATCATAACCCCGAATCCGCCATTTTGTTCGACAAAGCAGTCAGTGGAGTTAGTAGATCAATGTTGGTGAACTTGAACTTATGGGTTCTCACATCTTTCCACGCTTGAAACAATATTCCTTCTGATGCAGATAATAATGTCATATTTATTTGATGCTATAAATGAACTACTATGAAGAGTTCACGAGCCGATTGAAGGAGCTACAGTGATCTGTCACGACACATTAAAGAGACACTATGCTATTTATTGTTTAAACTTCTTCTTCAAAAATTGCTATACGTATTTTGAAACATTTGAACATTCAATTAACATTTGAAACTGTTTCATATCAAAAGTAACCTGCTCTGTCGACATGTTGTCAGTGTCCTCTTTGCTTTGGGATGTATTTTTCACTGCATGAGAGCGCATGACATGTCAGACATAGCAACTGTAACTAAAGAGGGCGGGTCTTTGCGAAGTATCAATTTAAGATTATCATTACTAATAATCATGCCGGTGAACGTGATGTCAAATACAACATGTTCCTGGATAAACATCTTTGTTGATCCTGGAACAACTTTCCAATCAGCAAATCAGATTTGAGGGACAAGTTTACAGTTTATGTCAAGTTTAGGCTTACAACAGGTGTTATTCACCTATCATTTCCCTCTGATTTTACGGATAACTTATGGATAAATGTTTGGACAGGAATGTTGAGGATCAAAAAAAATACATTAATTCAGGTACATGTCTCACTTGGCAAAATCATGGCTAACGATGCTATGTGCGATATTATATTTTGTTAGTTTATTATTATGTAATTATTATTATTTACTTACTGTATAGAGCTGAAATCTTTCCTGTATCATTTGTAGTGGGTTCACATTTAATTAACAATTAACTGAGTATATCAGATGAGGTCTTAGTTAATTTGAAATAAAATGGATCTTTTTAATATAATATCACTTTGTGAGTAAATGTGTATTTTTCAGAGGCACAGCAGACACGCTGAACAGCTGTGGGAGGTAACAGTTCAAAACTCCCAGATCAAGACTTGAGGTCTTGATGTTATGCGTCAAATTGCAGGATTCTGAGCATCCCGGTCATATTTTGTAAGAATCGCTACTGCTCACATCTGCTGTACACACATCTCCTGTGTGATTAGTCCATTTAAAATCCCAATATTCTCTCTGAAAAGGAAGACCTAGACAAAGTGGGAGCTCAGCTTTCAGCTAGCAGGTCAAGAGACAACACGGTGGGAAGAAATGAGGTTCAAACCATTAAATGAATCATTCATGCTGTCTAACTGATGTATTTAGAAGTGGAGTTCTCAGTGCAAGTAACCGCCTTCCCACCTCCCCATCAACCATTTGAGCGGTTTGTTTTCTTGAAGAGCGGAAAATATACAGATCAAGTCTAAAGCCGCTTTTTCACTGTCTGATTCCTCCTAATGTGACTGTCGGTATTCACCCCCTGATGGCAACTGTAATGCACTTTCAATTTGTTCACGGAACAATTTTCATTGTAGTCACCTCATGTTAGAGATGTTTTCTTTGAGATACATGGGGGTGGGGGCGATTTTTTTCAAGTGTATGTGTGTGTTGGGGGGGGGGGTATTGGGTTATTGGTATTTGGATCTAAAGGAATGAATTAAATATTAAAATGGATAAAGAACAATTAAAAAGGAACAGTAAAAGTTTCAGGTATATTGTAGTTGTGAAGAAAACTATTTGCATATAATTTTAATATTTATAATATAACATTTGAATATTTGTTGTTGTTTTTTTTTAAATGTGCACATAAGTATTTAATATATTTAAAAATGCAAAACGTTTCGGTAACACTTTACAATAAGGTTCATTAGTTAAGATGAGTTAACTATATTAGTTAACATGAACTAATAATGGAATGCAGCATTTATTAATCTTTGTTTATGTTAATTTAAACATACTGATATATCATTATTAAAATCTTGTTAACATTAGTTAATGCACTGTGAATTAACATGAACAAACAATGAACAACTATATTTTCATTAACTAACATTAATGAAGATTAGTAAATGCAGTAACAAACGTATTGCTCATGGTTGGTTCAAGTTAGTGAATACATTAACTAATGTTAAACTAATGAACCTTAGTTTAAAGATTATGTATGATTTACATGAATCATGTAAATAATGGCATAATTTCAATTCAAAATGGTGAAATTTCATAAAAAATGTAGAGTATTTGCATCACTGGAAATTATAGTCGGTCGCTGAACATTTCTATTGTAAAACAGTTGTCAAATATTAAATATTTTGGTACTTACATCTTACGACGCACTCTTTCACTGATAAAACTAAAGAATTGTGTTGGAATTCATGCTCGCCTTCTTTGATTTGATTGGCCATCTTAAATCATTTTGACATTGACAAGCGCTGTTAAACCACTGATGGTATACAGCATAAAAACGCAACATTTAAAACTTTTTTTCTTCCAAAAAAAAAAAAAAAACAGAACAGTACATAATGGAGTACAGCAGAGCAGCATCAAGAATATCAAATTATTGGGGATGATCAATGTCTATGGTGGTGATGGGCCTGCATCAAAAATAAAAATGGAGCAAGTGCCCCCAAGTGACTGTTTTGGCTGATTATCTTGTCAATAGGATAAAAATGCCCATCAGGCTTAAAACTGCTTTGCAAAATGGCCTGAGTGAACAAATCAGTGGAAATGTGGGGACTAATTTCAAAGTAAACATCTCACCCATTCAGCCATCACCATTTTTAATCATGTCTGAACTGAAATAAACTTGAGGAACTTTTTAGTGATCACCCTGAGTAGACATAATAAATATTTAAGTAATTAATACTGATTGTTAAAACCTTGCAAACATCTAATTGAGCATGAACTTTTATTATCTTATTTTGCATGCAACAGAGTTCACCGCATGCCACTGGAAAATGTGGTGCTGTACTGGAGTATGTTAGACTATTAGAGAGTGGAAGCTGGAAGTGTAGGTTGTCTTGGGTGAGGGTTGGTCCTCCAGTGTCCGTTTAGCCGTGAGATTTTCATCTGACTGCTCTCCTCGAACAAGACAGAGAAAGAGAAAGTGAGAGAAGGAGATATTGATTTATAGCCTCCCACAATGCATATCTCTCATTCATCACTGTGTCCATGTGCACTGAGCCATCTCACATAGGCTGGAAGTCTACACATGACCACAACGTTTACAGTTGCGGCTTGTTTCCGTTGTGTTGTGGCTTTATTCCATTGTGTTATGGCTTTATTTCGTTGTGTTGTGGCGATTCCATTGTGTTGCGGCTTTATTCCATGGTGTTGTGGCTTTATTTTGTTGTGTTGTGGCAATTCCATTGTGTTGTGGCTTTATTTCCATTGTGTTGTGGTGATTCTGTTGTATTGCGGCTTGTTTCTGTTGTGTTGTCGCTTATTTCCGTTGTGTTGTGGCTTTATTTCATTGTGTTGTGGCTTATTTCCGTTGTGTTGCGGCTTGTTTCCATTTTGTTGTGGCTTTCTTTCGTTGTGTTGTGGCGATTCCATTGTGTTGCGCTTGTTTCATTGTGTTGTGGCTTTATTTCCATTGTGCTGTGCCTTTATTTCGTTGTGTTGTGGCGATTCCATTGTGTTGCGCTTGTTTCGTTGTGTTGTGGCTTTATTCCGTTGTGTTATGGCTTTATTTCATTGTGTTGTGGCGATTCCATTGTGTTGCGGCTTTATTCCATTGTGTTGTGGCTTTATTTTGTTGTGTTGTGGCAATTCCATTGTGTTGTGGCTTATTTCCGTTGTGTTGCGGCTTGTTTCCATTTTGTTGTGGCTTTATTTCGTTGTGTTGTGGCGCTTCCATTGTGTTGTGGCTTATCTCCGTTGTGTTGTGGCTTATTTCCGTTATGTTGCGGCTTGTTTCCATTTTGTTGTGGCTTTATTTCGTTGTGTTGTGGCGATTCCATTGTGTTGCGCTTGTTTCGTTGTGTTGTGGCTTTATTTCCATTGTGTTGTGCCTTTATTTCGTTGTGTTGCGGTGATTCCATTGTGTTGCGGCTTGTTTCCGTTGTGTTGTGGCTTTATTCCGTTGTGTTATGGCTTTATTTCATTGTGTTGTGGCGATTCCATTGTGTTGCGGCTTTATTCCATTGTGTTGTGGCTTTATTTTGTTGTGTTGTGGCAATTCCATTGTGTTGTGGCTTATTTCCGTTGTGTTGCGGCTTGTTTCCATTTTGTTGTGGCTTTATTTCGTTGTGTTGTGGCGCTTCCATTGTGTTGTGGCTTATCTCCGTTGTGTTGTGGCTTATTTCCGTTATGTTGCGGCTTGTTTCCATTTTGTTGTGGCTTTATTTCGTTGTGTTGTGGCGATTCCATTGTGTTGCGCTTGTTTCGTTGTGTTGTGGCTTTATTTCCATTGTGTTGTGCCTTTATTTCGTTGTGTTGCGGTGATTCCATTGTGTTGCGGCTTGTTTCCGTTGTGTTGTGGCTTTATTCCGTTGTGTTATGGCTTTATTTCATTGTGTTGTGGCGATTCCATTGTGTTGCGGCTTAGTTCCATTGTGTAGTGGCTTTATTTTGTTGTGTTGTGGCAATTCCATTGTGTTGTGGCTTATTTCTGTTGTGTTGCGGCTTGTTTCCATTTTGTTGTGGCTTTATTTCGTTGTGTTGTGGCGATTCCATTGTGTTGCGGCTTGTTTCGTTGTGTTGTGGCTTTATTTCCATTGTGTTGTGCCTTTATTTCGTTGTGTTGCAGCGATTCCATTGTGTTGCGGCTTGTTTCCATTGTGTTGTGGCTTATTTCCGTTGTGTTGCGGCTTGTTTCCATTTTGTTGTGGCTTTATATCGTGGTGTTGTGAACTTATGTTTGCTTTTTAAATTTCTTTGTGTTGTGCACTACTGGGAAACCGTAGCATTGAACTTTGAGCATCGAAACTTTGCAGATGTTGTTTATGCTCAAACAGCAACATTACACACTAACTAAAGTTAAAAAAGCAAAATCATAATCAACCACCTTTTTAAAAAAGATGGCACAAGCACTCCTTTAAAGCAAAACATGACAATGACAAATAAATACATTAAAATTAAATACAAATAAATAAAAGAAATGATTTTTGGGCACTTTTATATTTTTATTGCGGTAGTGTACATTTTGGGGCCAATGTGCAACATGTACAACATGCAAACAATCTCTCCCCTCAGAAAAAACAGCTATTTCAAAAAATAAAAGAAGACGTTCTAGGGGCCGCAGCTACATGTAATATCTGCTCAGAGTCATTACCCAGGCCATGGCTCATAGACTATATTCACTCAAGAGTCCTCTTGTCATTATCGGCCTCTAATTTTATTTGCTTGTTAATTTATTTCCATTAGCGTTGTTGTATCATTCATAATCACGTGTTAATGACTGAGGTATTAAGTCTTGTTAGCAGAACTGATGAAGGCCAGACTGTTGGGGTCACCGTTCACATTTGAACTTCACATCTTCCTTTTATGGTTTCGTTCTTTGATTTACCTCTCTGTCTAAGCCCTTGGAATTAAGAAGCCTATGACTTGTCTTGTAGAGCAAAAACTAAGTCTTTCTTGCTTAAGGTGATAACATGATTGATCATGTCTTGGTTAATGACTGTCACACTGATTAGCACCTTGCATCCCTGTAGCAAATGATTTTAATAATGTAATGGTTGTATTTTACCTACACCAAGTTTGCAGTGACATTTCTGTGAAGGAGTTTATCATTCTGTCAAATTTTAATGACCTCCTTCAAAGGGCTTTACAACTTTATTGCTGTTTTACTGCAGCAGCGATTTTAGGAAACAATTTGTGTCTTGTTGATGCACTATAATGCTGATTTTTAGGGCTGGCTGGTGCAGATGCTGATCAATGCACATACAGGAGTGAGAACCTGAGGTGGAGTGTGGTGAAATGGTGAGATGGCACAGCAGGTAAGTAGGAAATAGAAAATGACAAGTTCTATTTAAATAAAAAAGTGGTGTCGGAATAAGCAGGTGTTAGCCTTGGTGCCTTCATCTTTTGACTTGCTTAAAGGTAGTGTCTAAACAGATGGCAGCTTTAACTTGGATCCAACACGCAGCTGTAACTGTAGAACTTTGAAAGAGTTTCTTATCTCTAAAAGATTTCTCTCAGAGGAACTTAAAGATCTAAAAGTCATTGCTACTATGTGGCAAGCCGCTTTGACTTTTATTCATTCTCAGAATATGAACTTGTGATATCAACAGTTACATTTTCACTAGTTAAAATATTAATTCCTGATATCAGGACTTAGATTTTCACTAGTAACAATGGCAATTTTTGATATCAACAATTAAATTTCCACTAGTAAAAACTATAATTCTTGATGTCTGTAATTGTATGTTCACTAGTGAAATTTTGCCATAGGCAGCCATTCAAACTCAATTGTTGATATCAAGAATTGATTTCTTACTAGTTGAAATTCCAATTTAACATTGGAATGATAATGATAATTTTCACTATGAAATGTGAATTTCTGATATCAACAATTACATTGTTACTAGTACAAATATCTATTCTTGATATCAACAATTGCTACTAGTAAAAATGTTCATTTTTGATGTCAATAATTCAATTGTCACTAGTTAATATCAGAAATTATATTGATATCAGGAATACATTTTCAGATATTCAGATGGTATTCAGATATTCAGATATTCAGATAGCAATTCAATTGTTGATATCAAGAACTGACATATCAACTAGTGACAATTGAATTCTTGATATCAAAAATTCACATTTTTCCTAGTAACAATGTAATTATTGATATCAAAAATGATGATTTTTTTTTACTAGTAAGAATTGTATTCCAGATATGTGACATTAGAATTTCAACTAGTAAGAAATCAATTCTTGATTTCAATTGAATGGCAGTCTATGGTGACATTTCACTAGTGAAAATACAATTACAGCTATCAAGAATTCATGTTTTTACCAGTGGAAATGTAATTCCTGATATCAATAATTGAATTGCTGATATAAAGAATTCATATCCTGAGAATGAATAAAAGTCGAAACGGCTTGCCATTCTGCTAAGGCCAAGGGTATCATTTTTATTATTAAAAAAAAAAAAAGAAATATTTAAGTTGTGTTGTAAATGTTTTTTCCAAAAAAAAAATGCTTAGGTTTTACAATGAAGCATATAAAATATAATCCTTCAACAACAATGTCAAGTTATTGCAAAACATCACTTTTTCTATGGAGAAAGTTAATGGGATTTTTAGTGTCAAAACACTACTGTTGCACTGTGTTCCCAGCTAGACAGCTTATTACAGGTAGTTCTGCCCCAAACCCATGCCATTGGGACAGAAGTTGCTATATTGGAGCACTCAAACAAAGTAATATTTTGAAAGTGCCACAGAGAAGTCTACTCATAGTTGTCTCTACACAGTAAACTAGGATAGAATAGATAGAAATAGATATTTTGATGTCAAATGACATGCATCACCTGTATATGAACTTTTATTCGCCAGTGCCTCCATCTACTGTGAAGGTTCATTTCAGCTAAAAGGGGCATCATTCCCCGTTACACAACATTACAAGATAAAACAGGCCTGATTGAAATGGTTTAAAGGCTATCATCTCAGAGGCCACTCGTGGAGAAAAACAGCGCAGAAGACAAATAAATCTGACGATTTCAGTGTTACTGTCAGGAGCCTTGGGTCAAATTTACCACCCTGACTATCAGGTCAAGGACATCACACGCAATTATTTCAGCCACAACACCACAAAACACACTGAAATTTGTTATCATCGTTGCCTCCATCTACCCCTTTGGGAACTTAAAAAATAATGAGTGGGACACTGTGTAAATGGTGTATCCTGAGAGACAGTGCCAAAATGAGATGCCGCCGCACACATCTTCTGTGGCTGAGGCATCAATGGTCATTCTCTCCTCCAGCACTATGGATTCATTACATCTCTGCTCTGGGCCCCCTGTGATTGAACCATCCCTCCATTTCTCTTTCTCCCTGTGTGTTCACCGAAATACCTCACGTAGCTCGTCAGCATTTTCAGCCGCACATTACTAACGTGCCACACTCTCCCTGGATATGACCCTGGAGCAATGCAACGGCACTCTCCCGCCTCCATTTTCTCAAACACCGGTGGACATTCTCACACACGTGGATGCTGACCTCTCTGTGGTCTCATCAAAGCGTGGAATCAGCCTCAATTTAGCTCCGTGACCGAGCCTCATTCTTGCCATCCATGACTGCATCTGTGTCATCGTGGGTTGAGAAATAACTAGGTCTGTTTCCTCACATGAACAGCTTTTTATCATCTCATTAAATATTCCTCTGTGCGTTTTATTTCACCTTACTGACATGCCGTCAGACCTTTCGGATGCTAACAATAGACTTTGGACATGAGAAGCTCAGAGACATTAAAGAACTGGTTCACCTAAAAATGAAAAATTTGTCATCATATACTCCCCCTCATGTCGTTGCAAACCTGTATGTAGAAAGAAAAAAAGGAGAAGAATATTCACGCAGCTGTTTTCCATTTGACCGTTTCATTAATATTACATTTATGTATTTGGCAGATGCTTTTATCCAAAGGATTCAAGGTATATGCATTTCATGGGAATCAAACCCATGTTCTTACTGTTGCTATAGCACCATATAACTTCCATTATGGAGTGCAATAATGCCCTTCCACTTTTCAGCAACCTTGGTTCTGGAAGTATTTTCCCCATTCATTTTTCCTCACAAGAAATTGGAAGTCTCTGTTTGAGTTATAAACCAACCAGCTACGAGGTGGATCACAACTTTACAAACTTTGTTGTGAAGGAAAAAATAAATATTTGAAAATCTGATAAAAAGACAAAGATACAAGACTGCGTATGTAACCACTTTAATGAGGGAATGAACTACAATCCCAACACAATGTTCAAAATGATATATATATATATATATCATCTTGATTTAAAGTTCAGTTTGTTCATCACACAAAAAGCTATACTTTGACTTTAGAGGATTTGAAATGTGGCATTTTATGTTCTTGTAGAGTCTGTCAACAGTGTTACTATGAATGGTTGAATGGAAAAAGGCTGATTAAAGATTTTCCAGTTTAAAGAGTTTCCAATGCATAAATCAGTAAATAATGACAGTATTTAATCATTTTAATTATTCCTTTGACCCATCTCTATCATAGGAGTTTCATGACCCTTTGCAATGTCATGTTGACCTTGAAAAAAATCTATATCAATTGGACAAACATTAAAATCTGAAGACAAATGTGCAGAAGCAAGTGTTTCAATCAATATCAAATTGTTTTGTTCACATTGATGGTTGTGACATACTACCTGTCATTTCCTTTTTGCTTTGCTGGGCAGCCATTTTTTTTGTTGTTGCAAAAACATCAGGTGGTTCAATCCAGAGTGTTTATTGATTAAAGCTTGGAGAAATCAGTTCATATTGAAACAAATGGCATTTGGTCATTTTCATGTGAGATAGCCTCTGGGATTTTACTCTTATTTAGTTTGATTGGTAGTACTGTTTAAACCCAGTTGGTATAAAACATTTTGTGATATTGATTGTCAGACAAACACAGTCCAAATGAGAATTGAACTGAATTTCATTCCAACATTGCAAGCAGATATGATTTACCTCTCTGTAGACAGAGAGGCACCAGGAACCACATCCTTTCCAAAAGGGCAGGTGCAATCCCATCTCAGTTATTTTCAGAGCTAAATTACATCTGATAGTGTCCTGTGGCAATAAAAGTATCTGAAATAAGCTGAAAACAAATTCATAATCTTATAATCTTGCTACATCATATAGAAAAAAAAAGACAACAGATATTGTAAATTGTATGCCCTCATGAGTTATGCATTCTGTCGATCATGCAAACTGTAATTTTACCTGATTATCAGGGTTGGACAAAACTCAGGATTTGAATCAGAATGACAGGTATTTACTGCACTGTACTTAAAAGAAATTCAGCACACTCGCATAATAGAAGGGTTTTATGAGTCAAACAAATTTAGCAGCAAATAATTTCACCATTGATCCGTTCTCTTCCCATGTGACCTTCAGTACTTTCAAAATATTTTCAAAAAATTGCAATTTGGCCTCACGGCATCACCACATTGTTCTTAGATTACTGTAATGTGTGTCTGTGGTAGTTAGCGCAAAATGAAGAGGGAAATCCAAAATAACAGTTTTTAAATAACAAATCTCAGATGAAACAGCAAATATTCAACACAACCACAAATGATGTTTTATTAACAAAATTTGGGAGGAACACGTTCAAATGATCTAACTAATCATCACATCACTCCAACCAACTGTCATTAATCAGCAATCAACATGCCTGCCCAATCAGCATGAGCAGAAACCTATTTATATATATCGATGCAGTCGACTCACCTATGCTTTTGGACAGTTTCAGCATCTCTCCACCACCCCGTCTCCTCACACTTGCCTGGTTACTTCTTAAACCAGAATACGGGGGGAGTACTCTGGGCTCGGGCCAAATACTGAGCTCGGAGCACTCTCCTCGGACAGCATGCCAAATATGCATACTAATTCCCTATCTGATTATTTGTAAGTGTGAACTCGTGAATGCAAATATGACACAGAACCAAGAACTGAGGTAACCAAGGTCTTAAATACATAGGGAGTAATGAGGTAACTCAAGGATCAATGAGTGAAGGTAATCAGTAACTACTGAAACAAAGATCAAGGACACAGGCAAATGGGCACAGCGAGAACTAAACAAAAAAACTTAAAGCAGCTGAAGGCCATCCAACGGACAGCACAATGTCTGACCAAGGCAGAGCCGGAGGCATGAAGAAGCCCTGTGGAGCTGTTAGAACAATGGTCCCAAGAGGAGTTGAGGAAGGGAGGAGCCGAGGTGGAACCGATCGGTGAATGAACCAAGGTGGAGTGATGGGCTCTGCAGCTGGAGGTGAAGCCAGGGGATCCTCTTGCCAAGGTGAAGCTGGAGACTGGAATACCTGAGGCAAATCCAATCAGCAGAGTAAAGTCAGAGGAGCCGCCGAGGTACTGAAGGGAAGGCAGGGCTGAGAATCTCGCTGTTATAGGTAGAGGAGGTGGGAGAGGAAGGCTGGTAATGACCTTTGGAGACACGGGAGAATCCGAGCTGGGTGGGACCAGAGGAGATACAGGAGACTTGTAGATTTGGAGCTGGGCGTGACTCATTGTATACTGCAGATGGCAGCTGCGGCTCACCCTCAGTGACGGGAGTGTGGGCTCTACTCCCTATGCCCTCAAACTCCATGAGGACACTCACTTGCATGGACAGAGATGCCGGCTCACATACCTGCTCAGATTGTCCATTGGGCTCAGGCTCCGACTGATGATGGACTCAGTCATACCTTCTAGCACTGACATCGCAGCGGGCAGAGGCTCCATGCAGGGTGTGGGAGGTGATTACTTGGGCTTTTGGTCTGGAGTGGGGCTGGCATCCACTGAGCAGATGGTGAAACAAGATCCATTATTAACCAGCACCCTCTCCACTTAGGTGGTAACATCTCCCACAGGACCATCCATGGACAGACGTGCCTTGGACCTATCATTCAGGCTAGAGAGATAAAATAAAAAAAAAACCACACAGGGAGTGATCGCGGAAGTTGGTGAGGCACACCAGGTATAAATATTTCAACATGTTGTCCACCAGGCTGAGCTCCTTCTGCTCAAGGCAGAGCAGCTGGACAGCCAGCTAGTCAATTATGAAGGAAACAAAATAAAGGCAACAAAAAACAGTCCAGTCTGTATGTCATGGACATGGAAAGCTTTGTTTGGTCACTTTTTCAAACTGTATATCCTCCGCTTCAAATAATGAACTGTTTTTCAGGACAATTTGGTGAAATCCTGAAACGCTTCAGAAAGCCTCGGTTTCCCATCACTATGAACATCCAAAAGAGCAGTCTTTAATGACAAATCTCAGATGACACAGAAAATATATAGACAACCACACAAACTGAAACGACTCAGAAACTTGAACTGAGGAAACTAAGGTCTTAAAAATACAGGAAGTACTGAGGTAACTCAAAGAACAGCATTTGAAGCTAATCAGTAACTAGAAACAAACAAGGATCAAGAACAGGGCAAACGGACAGAGGAAGAACCAAAGTAAAACACACTGAAGCTAAACAGAACCAAAGCATACACTTGACAATATGTTAATGTTGTTAAATGTTAGCATCTAAATCTGGGGTAAATCAAAGCATTCTGAGAAATTAAGAATCATCATGATTCATGAGATGAGAGGTTATATTATACAGCATATTGTATCTGTGGGTGTTTGTTGACACAGTTTGCAAAACCAATTCTAAATACATGAATTTAAAAGGAATTGAAGGTATTTAGGCAACAATAAAAGACAGAAATATGTGTGAAAGTCATTTAGCTGTTTAACATCATGAGATAATTGTATTTATATAACCCGTAAAACTGATCTTGAGGGACACTTTGTCTGAAGTGTGTCATCCATTTTCCTATGGCTATCAAAAAAACAAATCATGTTTCATACAGGAAGTAGCACAGGGGTCGAGTGAGTTTACAGATCCCATCCTGTGAGCCATGTCACTCATCTGATATTTCAAGCTGCACAGTAGCAGAATATGGATTCACTTCACTGCTCCTGTGATTTCCTCTGTGGCGGCACCCTACTCCTCCCAGAATTCATTGCACTCAGTTTAGCTTTCCTCCCTCTTGCTGTTTCTTGTCCTTCATGTTCAATTTGCTTTGGCCTGCTAATGAAGTCAAGCTTGCTCCCAGGCAACTGTGCAGCTCAAACGACTCATGCCAAACTGTTTGGAATTCTGGAGACTTGCAAACACTTCATGCAATAATAAATTGAAGAATTAATGAGGGTTCCTTATTGAGACTGTAAATGTGTGTGGATGTTCTTCAAAGCACTGAATCAACACTGATTATGCTATGCAAACAATTCTTTATAAAGATATTATTGTTATGTTTCTATTCCAAATGTTGTGGAGATAAAAAACATTTGACTGTCGTGAAAACTTGTTTTTGAGAAAATGGCTACGAAAGATTCAAAACCATTTTTAGTGTTTTTTGTTAACAAATTAGTAAGCACTTCCAGTTCCAAAAAATCAATGGGTTTTTTGAATGGATTTTTGGTTAAATGCCTGAAAGAAGGTCTGCGGTTAACACATGATATATTTTCACATTTTATTCTATGATTTAAAATACATCAGTAATACCCCCTTGTGCTTTTTTGAAAAGCTTTTATTCGTCTCGAAAAAGGCATTGCTAACAAGTGGCAGGATAGTGGGACTACAATACTGAGGTTGTTGGGGGCATTAAATCACACAGAGGAGGTAAATTCATCTACTCACTTGTTCGCTTTTACAGCCTTGTAAGAGCCCGCGCACCGATGGTGTGAGGACCCTATTGTAATTGCTTGGTCAGTTATGAAGTGGTGAAAATGTACATTTGATATGGGTCAGAATTAGGTGTGGTAAAATGGCAAGATAGCGCCACCTACAAAATTTCAATTAAGTGTCCTTCGCGCTACGTTTCACGTAGAAGTAAGACATTTTATAGACATGTGTAACAGCCCAATATCTACAAAACAGTCCTGGAGCAAAATCTGAAAACCCAACAGGAAGTGAGATACTTTGAATTTTCTCTGCAAAATATTTGCAGCTTTTGCCATTTCTATATTTCTCACTTTAACAAACTCCTCCTAGAACTTTAATCAGATCAATATCATCTTTGGTCAGTCTAATCTAAAGGCCTTTGTGACGTTAAATTGCGAAAATCTTGAGTTTTCGCTGAAGGCTCTGTGGCGGTCTGACAAATTTCAATGTTTAGCCATGAAACAGGAAGTTGTTGCAACTAGGGCATACAATGTCTGATCTGCCTCAAACTTCACATGATTTATTAGATTTATAAGTATTATATTCAGTTACAGTTATAGTGCCACCTGCAGGCAACAGGCAATGTCATGTTTTATATTGTGATTAACTCCTCATTGAGATGTAACCAGAAAAAATAAAAAAAATGTTTTAGTAATTCTAATCTAAAGGCCTTTGAGACATTAAATTGCAAAGATCTTGAGTTTTCATTGAACGGCATGTCCGTGACGGCCTGCGATTCCTAGTCTCTTCAGAAAATTTGGACTAAACCGCCCGATTCATATGGATTAGTTTTACGATCTCTTTATGAACTTTTTGAAGCCTTAAAGTGGTCGTTGCAAAGGCAGTCAATGGACAGACAGACTTCTCTAGATTCTAGATCAAAAAGATCTTCATTTATTTTCGGAAGATGAATAAATGTCTTACAGGTTTAGAACGACATGACTGACATGTTTAGAATGACAGGATTTTCATTTTGGGGTGAACTAACCCTTTAAATTTTGACATTTTAAAGTCTTTCTTACGGTATGTGTGTCTTCCTTTTCAGAAAGGGGACACTTGACACTGATGTTTACCTGATTCTGTTTTTGTCTGGAAAGAAATGTCACAGCGCAACCAAAGCATTCACCAAAAAAGTTTGTTTAAATTTAAAACAAATCAAGAGATGCCTGATGTGAGATTTGGGATTTTTTGCAAAGCATTTTTTTTTCTAGAATTGAAAGCTACTCAACATTAACTTCTCATTTATAGAGCAGTGATCCTAAAAAAGTATACCTTTGTTTCCTATCAGCATGTGAGCAGATGTTGGATCAAGACATACCTGTGAGCCTGGCTCTCGGTGGTGTCTGGGGCCAACGGAGAACATGAGCTTGTCTGTGTCTCTGTCTGAGTTCCTGTTCAGCTCAGAAACTGTGGAGTTGACCTTCTCTCTCTTGCTGCTTAACCTAATCAATTATGGTTCAGAACAGAAGCCAGGAGTGTGTGCGTGTGTGGGGGGTGCAGCAGACGTCCTTGTCAAAGCCCTGAGGAGACTGTGAATAATTCCCTTTGAGCCCCATAAAGAAACCCATGGTGAAGTGGAATACAGCGGAAGTGAGCAAGAAAAAGAGCAAAAGTGAAAAACTGGATGAAAACGTAGATTTGAACATTTTCCAACCAAAGTCTGAGTGGTACTTTCCCATGCAAAATTCACCACCAGTTTACTAGATGGTCGCCAGGGCATTGCTATGCAGTAGCTAGGTGTTCTGGATGGTTACTATGTAGTTGTTTTACAATTATGCACACTTGGTGCATCATGAAGCACCTGCATTTTGTTGTTGGTGTTTTTGATTGCAAAACTACGATTTTTGCGAACAGCTTCTGAAAGCACCTTTCCCCAGCAAACCACACAGTTTGAAGTGTCTTTCATTATCATTGCACAAACCATTCATTCATATGTACTAAGAGTACAATCATTTTGAACAAGGTTCTCCTGTGACTACTGGGTTTATTTAGCTATAATTGAAGTTCTCAATTTAAAATGTTTTATTTAAAGGTTATATAGAGAGCACCTGGAATTGTCTTTGTGCAAGAAAATTAGAGTAAATTGACTGATTGTACCATCTCCTTCAAGTTTAATTTCCATTACCCATGCTGTGATACATTCAGCAGTGGTGTCTGTAATTATTTTCCAACACTTTACAACCCTACTTTCATGCGGGAAGTCTGAAGTTATGAGAAAACGCTCAAATGTATAGTTCACGTTGAGTTTGGACTGTTTATTTTGCGTTAGGCCATGCTGTGGTGGGCAATCTTCTCAAAGTCACCCTCAGTCATGTCAGGGCTTGGCTGAACTGAGCCAGACTGACGGCCCCCTCCGCGCTACCATGTAATTAAACTGTCTTGTAGCGAGATGATTGCACATTGGTGCACACACAATGTGATGATTAGGGTCTATGAGACTTTCTACACTGAAATACGGCCATAATTTGGTATATATCACAAACGCTTCCTTCACAGGAAATTAAGTGCGATGTAGCTGGTTACTGCTTTTCTGTGACACATACGGTCAAGGGGATATCATATGCCACATGGATTACCGCTCAGTCTTTATGATACCGAATCTTTTTTGATGCTATTTATTCCCTTGTGATGGTGGGGTTGCTATAACAACTGTGGGAAATGATCACCTCTTAATGAAAGTGACATTTCTGAGTATTTAGCATGCATAGCTTTGAATTACAATAACATGCAACATTTGTGACACATTCTTGCCTTCCTGATGTTTTTGTGTTGTAGGACTTTTATTTTGGTTTGTATTTTCAACTTGATGCGGCACGACACCGCGCAGACCGTTCTTACTTTCATTTCATACACCGTTCAATCTGTGCAGAACCGCTTCTGAAATAAAGGATACAACAGATGCCTTGCCTAACCCAGAATTCTTTGCACTCGTGTAAAGACAGGATTTTTGAGAAATTGCTGAATTACACTTTTAAATGTTTTGGGTTTCAACTCAAAAACAAACAAAAAACTTTAAATCGGTTCAAATGTTGAATTGTATCTTACTAAGATGCATTTATATTCAGTTTATACTCTTTATTATATGTAAAAAATGGACCTTGGTGAACATATTTAGTCAGCTTGTGAACCCTGTAACTTAAAAAAACCCCAGAACAAACGTTACTGCCACTCATCAACGGAAACTCTCACAGTTGCTAGGCAACAATCCTCAGTTGGCTTGGCCATCCCATTTAACAATGCTAAAGACTTTACGTATAGAAAGATGGTTATTACGAAGGGGAGAAAACGCAACGTGCAATATGGTAGAATAAGTCCCGCCTTCTTATTAGGAGCCAATTGACCCTTCGCAAACAGTTTGATTGACAGGGGATCTAACCAATCATATCCGACAAAGCACTCAGGGAGTAGTCTATAGTAGATTAACGTTGGTTAACTTGAAATATTGTGCGTACTCACATCTTTCCACGGCTGGAACAACAATCCTTCTGATGTTCATTCATGTTTATTTGATGCTATAAATGAACTAGTATGAAGAGATGATCGGTTCATGAGCCGCTTGAAGGATCTGTTTCGACACTTTAAGGAGCCACTGTACGGTATTTAGCGTTTAAACTGCTATAAAAAATTACAATATTTTAAATATGAAACTTTTTCATACGTTGTTAGTGTCCTATTTGCTCCGCGATGTATTTTTCACTGCGGGAAAACATGATGTGTGGCGTGAGAGTGCATGGGTTGTCGAGCATTGCAACAGGGGGCGGATTTTGCGAAGGGTCAGTTGCTGATTGGTAAAGGCATTGCATCACTGCAGCTGCCATTAGAAGCTCTGGTTCCTATAGAAACATTCAGACGTGCTTTTCCTATAGAGACACACACACTCGGGACTGTGCATACAAATTATCTTGATCCAGCCTGAAAAATGCATTTTTTTTGCCATTATTTGTGTGTTTAGAAACAAAATTTATGAGACAGTAGTTGTCAGATTTCATTGGTGATTTCAAATATTAAATTTAATGAAAAGCTTGGCGAATACCTTTGGAGAATTACATTTTTTCCCCATTCAGAGAAATAGGAGCTGTACTTGCATGGCTGAGAGGCGTTTCAAAGATGACCGCCGAGTGAAATGACTTGTCTTTGGCCTTTGACAACACGTGGCCTTCGAAGGTGTGGCCTTTGAAGTCAGCTTACTTCAAAGGAAGCAGCCTCTGAATTGGGATGCAGGGAGATCATGTGCAAATTTTTTTTTTTTTTTTTTTTTTTTTTACCTTGGAAACTCGTTTTTGCGAAAATTCTAAGAACACAAGGCAGAATTAAAACCCAATGTTTCTGCCTATTCTTTTTCAGTTCTTGTCTTCCAGGGCTATTTTGTTGCTGTCCTTTATTCTCGTTTTATCAATTTCTAGATGTTCTACTCCTTGTGTTTTTGGTTCTTTTGTTAATATTATTACTGCAATTGTATGCTACTCTCCTGCAGCTCACCTTCATTAGCATAATTGGATTTGCAAACCTTTCCATTTTATTAGCGCAGCCATCACCCAACAAAAGTCCAGTTGTGTTCTTATGCAGGCTGTTTGAATACAAGTGACTTGCACTTTGACTGCAGCCTTGAACTCATGAGTGAATGTGAAGAAAATGTAAAGCACTGTATTTCATATTTGAATATTTTAATTTTTTAGCACTGTGGTGATTGCTTTTATTATTTTTGGTTTTTATTTTTTTTTCCCAATTGCATCTTTCTGGCTAGTATTTATGAGAGCAGCTCTGTTTGGACATGTTTTTCAGTCTTTCCACTCTTCTGAATATATTTTTTTTGATTTGTGTTCATGCTGTATGAAAGCCTATAGAGATATGAATGACTTACTGAATCACTGAGTGAACACATGTGCTGCGTCAAATTTGCATGCTATCTGTCCATAAATATTCAAAAATAGAATTAGTGTGTCCCAAATTGTAGTATGTTGAAATGAGTATTCCAAATACATGGAGCCTATATATATATAACTTTTATAACGATTCGTTTAAATGCATCGTTATGCAAACATGAGGAGAGTTCTCTGTATGAAAGACCCATGACCGGCAGATCAACGTGCAACTACATTTCAAACGAAATTGAATTTAATTGAATGTGGGTCATTTTAATTGTGACAAAATGATTGACAGTGCAGTTTAAATGGCAGAACGTCCGTTAAAGACGCAATTATGACGAAGTAGTATGTCCCAAAGCTTGCATACTCTTTTGCTACACACTCAAATGTATGTACTTTTTCTTCACAAAAACAGCGGGCGAATCGGGACGCATGGGAAGCTTCGAATCACGAGTCAGTGAGTCATTCGCGAAAACTAAAGGAATTTTATTATTATAATCAGCATTTCTGTTGTTTCATTTGTATGCCATATTTGTTTGTTTCAATGCATTCTGGGATTGTTTCTCCACAAAAATGCATTATCAAAAATGCATTTATCAAAATGCTATTATGCATCCCACTATAGTTTTTTTGAACAGATTTATTTCTTTCATCTTTAAACTCACTGTAGTAAAATGAGTGAATAATTTTGATCAAGATTGTGACCTGAATTTGGCAAGGTAGGACGTGTTTTTGAAATAAGATCTTTTGTTCGTCCTATATCAGCAATCCTATCAAATATACTTAATCCTGACCCCAACCCTAGCATCTGATTGGTTGAAAAGAAGGTTGTTCCAGGACCGACAAGCTTGTTGAATGATGGACGTGCCCTACTTGGCGAAATCACTTTGAGCTTTCCCAATATGTTATTATCCCACAATGTGTTCTACTTTTACAGTGGGCTGACAGGTTTGTATATGTTTAAAACAAACGTATTTATTACTTACAACAGACTTTTATTGTGGTTGGCTTGTTCAATGATAACATGTGTATGTTTCCACTTTAAAATTAATGGATGCTGGCAAGGCTATGTTTACTCTAATGCTGTGAAATATATAACTGGACAAATAGGAAAGATGTGAGAGCTGATTCAAGAACCCACAATATGTGAAATTTGATTTCTACTTAGTTAGAGCATCATTCAAAAAAGCGACATGCTCGTAGGATAGCTTCTGAGGATAGATAAGGAAACAGTACAAGTGATGAGCGAAGGGATTGAGTCTGTGGGTAACACTTTAGAATACCGATCCTTCATTAATGAATAACTTCACTGGAACAAATGAGTAATGCATTCTAGTAGCTACTATTAACTAACAAGAAACTCTGAAAAAGGAATTTGTAAGTAATAGCACTTAGTTGAATGTGGTAGTTCACTATTAGCTAATCAATAACTATTATTTTTTCATGGGAATAAGGCATAACGTATAATTAATTCTAAAGTGAAGATCATGGTAACCCACTAGTAATGACTGAAGTATTAGCAAATCCTTCAGAAGGAATTACTAATTATTTGGATCAGTATTCTGAAGTGAGAAACATGATAACTCTCTAGTAACTACTGGAGTCATTGTAAACTTTTGAGGTTTTTGTAAAGTATTAGATGGTAATAACTCAAGAGTTACTACATAATTCTAAAGAAACTACTAAGTATTTGGATCAATATTCTAAAGTGAAGATCATGGTAACCCACAAGTAATCACGTAAGTGTTAATGTACAAAAATGTCTCCACAATGACTCCAGTAGTTACTAGAGAGTTGACAGACAGTTTCCTTTTTTTTTTTTTTTCTTGGAAGTTTTTAGAAAGAAATAAAGCCATTCAGGTTTCAATCAACATAAATAATCACAGTTTTCTTTGGACGAGCTAGTCTTTTAATTGCTTTTTTGAATGGAGCTTTTTCAAATGATCAGGAGTCAATTTGTTCCGTGAGTAAGTGAAATAGGTCTTGCTTCTATAGAGCACAAATAGACACTCTGGTCCATTTAGCTCGCATTGAGAAACTGGGTCAGTAGTGGTAATGTGCAAACCTGTTTTCTGTACTCTTCATATCTCTCTGAACATTTAGAAATTTAGAAATAAACTGGAGGATGATCAAACATTTCTCTTTTCCCATGATGGCTTTCAGAGTCAATAGAGTAGAAAACCTAAAGTGCATATCAACTTAATGCACAGCTAAGCGGATGTAAATGATTTTTAATGAGAGGGTAACACCACACGCCCACATCTCACGTTGTCTTGTTCCTCAGAAGCTCAATTAAACATCTAAAAAGAAACGAGATGTACCAAGTCAGCATTGCGTCTCATTGGCTCTGTTCCAAAATCTAGTGCGCTGCCTTTATATACAGCATTTTAGGGACTCACAGGGGTTCCCTTGTGTCAAACAGCTGTCCTTATGAGATACTTAATTCTGGCAAAATTCTACGGCAGTATCACATGTATCCATAAAGGCACAATATGTACAATTTTTATATTAAAATATCCAAAAACCACTTGCACAGTGTTATGTATTTCGTTCAGCTGTGTCCTTACATTTTCCTAAATGTTTCCAAGAATTTGTAAATTCAGAGAAATTCATCATTTTAAATACTGCCCCATCCTTCTCTTGTCACTTGTCGCCTGTCAATGACGTAATATCTGCATTTTCCCTGGTTTACTTGTATAGTAACCAATACAACAGACACGGACAGCTACGTAAAGTTTAGCTGTGCGCTGTTATTGTTTCGTTCAAACATTATGGACCATGGAAAGCAAACTTCAGGACAAAAGGAGAAATAAAATGAGGATCAATATCGGCGTTGAGTTTCCGAGATGGCGAGAGCTTTGGAACAAACTTCAACTTGACAGAGATGGCGCTCTTGCACATTATTAGACAAGGTAAGCAAACGTAGACTACATATAAGACTAATCAATGTTATACAGCTCAACACGATGAAATATCATCAGCATGATACTGTGATGTTGATCTAGCTTACTGTGAAGTTTCACAGCCAACAAACTTTCAACACACTCAAATACAGTTTAGTATGATAGTGTTACATTAGACCAAGTGAAAAAGACACGTTACCACGCAATTTTAATGCATCAAATAAACTGACCTGTATGAGTAGTATTAAAACAACTTGCGATGTGTGTCACTGATATCTGTCTCTCATTAGTAATCGCGCCCGTGATTCTCGGCCACGCCCTGCTTCATACCACAGTCATGTTAAAAACATGCATTCACTCATCCATAAACATTATTTCCCCATAAGATCCATCAGCATGACTACAAGTTCCATGATTCAATACTCATTCCCTGCGTCATCAATCTGCTCCTTTGTCATTGTTTAGAAGAGTTAAGCAACCCCTAGCGGCGAAAGAAAAATGGACTGTGCCTTTAATTCAATAATAATAACAACAAGACACTGCGAAAAGGTCAAGTGTGAAAAATCTGTCCAAGACGGTTGATAAAGCAAGCAAAACAACAATTACATTGATGCTACCAAAAGAAATCAAATATTGTATTGAATGTATATGGTGCCATAATCATATTCTGTGCATATGATTTTAGGCCTAATTATTAAAATCATGAATGAATGTTGCCTTATTGTGACATTACTTGCCCCTGCCCCTAAATTCTTCCCCTACTCCTAGACCTGCTCCTCTTTATTCCCACTATCAATTACCCATTGGGCATTTCAGACATCATAGACATCAATGAAGTCTATGAGTTTACTTCGCTAAAAATATTTGTGGCATTTTATAAATTTAAAATTTTCATTTTAAAGTGACATGACTGGAATATGTTTTGCACAGATGATTATTATTAGTATAATATTATTATTATTATTATTATTATATTATTAGTCGATAATGAAATTATATAGATTATTTTTATTTAATTGTTCCAGCCCTTATATTCAGTTCAGCATGTTAACAGCTACTATATGAATTTATGTGTAGTGCAAAAAAATTGCTGCCCGTAGAGTGTTTGAATCATTCACTTACAAGGTTTCAGTTAGGATACTGACTTAGAAGGCAGTTGCCTATGAAGATGCCAAGGCCGCTCTTTAGCTGCTGTCTTCCTCACGAGTATTCAGACACAGGTAGTCTCACAGTTTCAGAGCACACGTGTTTAGAGCTGCTTATTACTTCCCTTTGACTTATAGTTAGGAAGTCTGAGTTTACTTTGAGGGTACGTTTACACTGCAACAATGGACTAAAAATGGAGTGCAGACAACACCATTGTCAAACGATCCCATTCAACTGGATCTGCGAAAACTAAAAATGCTGTATTAGACCAGTAGGTGGCGATGTTACTGTAAAGAAACACACCTATAGACTGAACATTTAATACATGATGTCACTGTTTTCACAAATTCGCGTTTTTGTAGTTTACTCCGATATCAGTCGTTTTCAAAAACTTTGAATCACTTTGAATCCTGTTTTCAAAAGTTCGCGTTTTCAGGCCCCCAAAACGCTGTTGTCGTGTAAATGAACGGCCAAAATTCATGAAAATTCTTCACTTTTAACAGAAAACCATGTCATGTGATCACCCCTGACACCTTGGCACCTTGGCATGTCTGTTCTGAAAGATTTATAGGGCAAGCACTATTAATTACAACTACCTCAGCAATTGTTTTTTGAATAATAATAATAATAATAATAACTATAAAAAAATAAGAAACCTTTGTTCTGATCAGTTAGATTTAAGCTTGTTTCTTAGCAGGATTTTTGTTGTTGTTTAAGGATATTTTCCCCAATGCTAGGCAAGAGGGCTATTCTACAAAAGATTTTACAGAAGATTTATTTGAACAGAAAAAAAATGACATAACGTAAGAATGTTTGAGTTACTAGAACTAATCCGATGTGTTCAGCGGGAACTACAAATGTTTGCACTTTGATTAATCTCCCATCCTGCTGACCATCCGTGTCAGAACATCAACAGACTTCTCTTCAGAGTCGTGGGGGGAAATCAGCAACCAAAACTAATAAAGACTGATGACAAAGTCGCAGCTTCTAGATTCCTAATGGAAACCATCAGTAGTCAGAGAACGAGTTAATCTGGTCGCTGCTTGAACAGCTGTTGCTCACTGAGGTTCACAAATACTCCACCTTCATTAGGAGACATGAATCTCTTCAAAGAGAGAGATTAAACAGCCACGCTCTCAGGTCTGTTTACAACAGAAATTACAACATAAACTCACATGTGTGCGAGTTTGTTATATATATATATATATATATCATATATAACTCAGATATATCTCCAGTCTAATAAGATCTGGACTTGAAAGTTATGTCCTCTTCCACCCACACCTATGTTGCTCAACTTTTTTTGTGAAACACATAAGAAGTCATGTAAGAAACTATGGATGACAAGCTGTTGAATTATTGAAACTCCAAGGTGAGAATTCTTCCACAACATGATGCGTAATGGCTCTAACACCATAGGTGTGAATTAATTTTCAATAATCCAATCGTCTATATATATATATATATATATATGTGTGTGTGTGTGTGTGTGTGTGTGTGTGCATTTTTTGTGATTTATGAGGACACAAATTTGTATAAAGACATGGATATTACACTGGTATTATGACTTAAACATGAAATATGAAGATATTTCATGAGCCATCATATTTAAAATAGATTTAAAAACATACTAAACAATGTTTTATTAAAAATATGAAAATGCAGAATGTTTCTGTGATTTGTAGGTTTAGGAGTAGAGTTATTGTAGGGGGGAGAGAATCTATGGTTTGTACAGTATAAATCCTTTACACCTGTGGAATGTCCTTAATTTGATAGCAAAACAAACCTGTGTGTGTGTGTGTGTGTGTGTGTGTGTGTGTGTGTGTGTGTGTGTGTGTGTGTGTGTGTGTGCGTTTTTGTGACATATCAGGACACAAATGTGTATAATGACATGGGTGTGACACTGGTATTACAAATTCAACGTGAAATATGAGGACATTTCATATGTCCCCACTTTTCAAACAGCTTTAAAAACATACTAAACAAGGTTTTATTAAAAATGTAAAAATGCAGAACATTTTTTGTGAGGGTTAAGTTTATGGGTGGGGGGTGGGGGTGGTGGGACAGAATGTACAGTTTGTACAGTATAAAAACCATTACGCCTATGGAATGTCATCACTTTGATAGCAAAACAAACATGTGTGTGTGTGTGTGTGTGTGTGTGTGGGCAGGTATTCCCTATGTTATGGGGACCAAATGTCCCCACAGGTATAGTAATACCAGTAAATTTTGATCTTGTGGGGACATTTTTTTGATCCCCATGAGAAAACAAGCTTATAAATCATACAGAATTATCTTTTTTGAAAATCTAAAATAGCAGAACATTTTCTGTGATGGGTAGGTTTAGGGGTAGGGGTAGTGTAGGAGGACAGAATATACAGTTTGTAAAAAACATTACGCCTATGGAATGTCCCCATAAAACATGAAAACACAACTGTAGGATTCAAAACTAACTCTTGCTTTTTTTAATATGTCACATTCACTTAAAAAGCCTGATGGAAATTTCCTAATTTGCATATTGACTGCCATTTATGAATCAGCCAAGTTTCTGAGCCGGTGAGGACCAGGACTCAACAGAGCAAACTATAAAAGCAGCACACTCCAATGTGTGTGTTACACCCGCATCAATCACCGGTGCTTCCTAACGACACGTTCATTAACTTTTCCCAAACATGCGGCTTGATGATGAGCGTGGAAGGCACGTGTTTCTGCCGGCAGCTGTGGGGATCTGCAGTCAGCACTTTGTGGATTTATGAGCAGTATTAATCAATCTCTCCTGAGCTGGAACAGATCTTAGACAGGATTGCAGGAATGAGTCAGTCTAACATATGGTTGTGCATATATACATGTGTTTATGTGAGTGCGTATACCATTATGCAAGTCCTTGGGCACAAATTGAATTTAATATAATACTTCATGTATAATGTAACAAAGTATCGAAGCGAAACTAGAGTTACAGGATAATTTCATCCAAAAATTAACATGATTTGTATCGTCAGCAGGAAACACAATAGGAAACATTTGGAAGAAATTTTTCATACAACAAAAGGGAATGGTCTTATGCCAAGATGCAAAAAGTATCATGAAAGTATCCCATATGACTTCCAAATTTCCTGTTTTCTGTAGGCATACAATAGCTTTGTGTGAGAAACAGTACATTTAAGACATTATCCTTTGAAAATTATTGCATTTTTTTTATTTTACTAAGGTTAACTATTTCTACAAAAACAATAGATATTTAAATGTTAGGTAAACCTCAGTCAATTTAATTTTAAATTCAATATTCATAATAATTAATAAATTTTTTTGATGAAGTTGCATTACAAGAACACGAAGCAACGCATGATGCATGAAATAATGCACTTGTTCTGTTTTTTGCACTTGTTCTGTTAATTTGTAGCATTTAGGATCAAACTGATGAAACAACTGTCAAAAGAAGGGCTAAGAATTATGATGACAGATTGATTGAAGATTGATTGACAGATGATTGAAAGAAAAAAAAAAGTTAAGGCCACAAAATGAATTGCTCAGTCAGAAATGAGTAGCAATATTGTTAAAAAAAAAAAAAAAAAAATCTGTTTAAAAAGATAAAATTAAAGGTATGATCATTAAAAATTCATGGGGTCGGCCATGAAATATGATTCACTTTATCTCAGTAAAATTTAAAGCTCTTTCTCTTGTGGATTAAATAAATCATGGATTCCTGCAAATGAATCATGTGGCATAGTACGCATTATCTTTAACAAATGTTTTTGTTTGTTTTTTTGTTTTGTTTTTTATTGTACAGTAGTATTACAATACATTTCTTATTTTGTTTAATTTAATTATTTAATAATAATTATAACAATAAATAATAATAATAATAATAATTATCATTAATTTGAAAAAAAATGTGGGTGTGGCCTATGATAACTCAAGTGGAAAGAGCTTTCTGTTTAAAACTTCACTGTGTGCAAACTCAAAAAATATTCAGAGTAAAAACTCATTTTTATTTTTTATTTTTCTTATGCATTTCAACAAATCTTTTCCATATCATGCTGTATTACAGAAAAATTTAAATATTGCAATTTCGGTATTTTATCATATTTGCATGGCTAATATTTATGATTGTATGTAGTTGTCACAAACTGTGGCTGTAATGAACCACATGAGACTAGTCTTTGTTAAAATAAACAAGGAACAGCAAGGAAATCAAACTAACACAACAATTTTAAAGACAATAGGGGAAGTAAGGAAACAAAGGGCTTAAATATATGGAGAGAGTAATCAAACTGAAGTGTGTGGAAACTAATTAAAAGCCAATGAAACTAACTAGGCAACACAGGCAAACTCGGGTAGACAGGGAACTGGGAAAACAGAACCAAAACACCATAATAATAAAACAGAACACACACGTTATAGCAGTCCTATACAGAGAACACTTTGCATAGCAACACCCTGGTAACCACCCACAAGTTTTCTAAAGGCAAGCATCACTCACAATGTCTTCAGAAAATGCTGTCATCTGTTTTCCAGTCATTTGATTTCAGTGCATAATTATATGTTGGTGGAAGGTGTTTTTGTTTCTCCTGAGATTTTAGCTCAACAGGAGGTACACTAAGCTCCATTGTTTGCTGATTATGAATATTGGGCGGAAAATCATCAGGTGGCTCTTCAAGATTTTTGTTTGTCTTTTGTAACAATCCCGCCACGATCAAGAATGTGTTCAAAGCATGTGTGGATATGAAATTAAGGTGGGCGCTTAAAGAACCCCCTGCTGGGGGCAGTGGGGGAATATGTGAACAGCTGTAAGATCCCAGTGCAGAATGCTTAATGGGGATCTCGGGTGGACCTAGAGATAGTATGCAGTGGGATAGGGGAAGTAGAAGACTGGTGCAGACAGAACAGCAGGTTACTTCATCTTATCAAAGATTACTGAGGGTGCTTTCACAATGGGCACGTTTGCGGAGGTTTGAGTGCGATTATCCCGTCCTCACCTGGCAGAATGAACAACACTTGGGTTTACTGTATGTGCGTCACATCAAGGAGACTCAAACAGACTCTTTTGATGAGTGACATTCATTTGTCACTCTGATTGCACGATGGAACTGCACACTCATTTTCACTCACATTCAAGGTACAACATCACCACTGTCGTGGGTTTTGTCGAGTCGGTGACATAGTCATTGGCTGCCACTGAACTCAGACCACTTCCTTCAGGCAGCCTTGGGTTTGGTTCCTTTGTGTGTTCCCGGGTCTGCATGACAGATTTCACATGACCAGTTTTTCATATGAACTATACCTGGTGTGAAAGCATCCTGAAAGGGTGCTAGGATGCTGTGATGAAAAGAATGAAATTGAACAAAAAGCGAGGAGGTATCATGGGTGCATGTGCATGCATACTTGAACGTGTGCGGGGGGGATTATGGGGGTTTGTGATGAAACTGTAGAAGGTTTGTGAGACTGCAATAGATATGTTAATATAACTTTTGGGATCAATCAAATATATTTTATTATGACTTTGTGGGGTCTTTTACATTCTTATAGAACGTTGCAATATATATGTGTGCATATATAAGAATGTTAGAATTAAGTTAAGTTCCTGTGAAGAAATAGTGACTTTTAAGATTATGTGTATTTATTTGTACATGGACACTTGTTGAGGTTTCAGAATCGGAAAAATGGGGCGCCTCACAGTTTTCCCTAGTTTAACAGACTAAGCACAATTTATTTACCAATTAATCCATTTAATGGTTACTTGCAGACACACGAGAAATATAATAGTCTGTTAAAATAGGAAAAACTGTGAGGCCCCCCATTGTGCCAATTCTGCGACCACCGCAGGTATCCATGTTCAAATGAATACACACAAACCCACACAGTTTTCTCCGTTATTACGGAGTAGTTGAGGAAAGTGTTCTAATAAACGAAACCTTCATGAAGGCTAGTATACAATATGTCAAAATTGTATAATCATCAATGTATGAAATATAACTTTCATGGGAAAACACACCATGGGCATGTAGCAAAAAAATATCTGTAAGACTAAATATTCAATTCTTTTCCTTCTTTTCCTTAATCAGTTTTACTTTAATAAAAGGGAAACTGGCATAGTAATGCATTAAAAACAGTATGTTTCCGACACATTTTAGTTGTTAATAGAATTAAATAATCATAAAGTAATAATATACAGATGGACAAGTCTGGTCCTGGATGTCCACTGTCCTGCTGAGTCTGCTCTGAAAGTCTAACCAAAGTTTTCAGAATTACATGCGAATTAAAGGCAGGTGTGTAATATTAGGGATGGAGCCAAACTCTGCAGGATGGCTGCAAGACCGGAATTGTTCATCTCAGAAAATAAAATATGGTAAATGTGTTAAAAATGAATGTTTTCTGTGGACCCTGAAGAATCTCCTTGCAGACTTCCAGGGGTACCTGACCTCCATTTTATACATGGCTCCTGTTTCTCAGTGATATAAAAAGTTGTCTTCAAAAATGTGTGCTTTGGTCTCCATGTATGCAGCCATCTTGCTCCATTAATTGACATTTATTGAATATTTTTCTGCCAGTCAAAATGTTAGGACATCCATCAGTATGGTAAAACCCCTCTAGGGGCACTAGACTTATTAAAGTCTGACAGTCTCTGATTCAGGTCATAGGTGTTTAGCTAAAATGGAATAAATATTTTGACTGTTGTAATCCCAAATTGTACTAATGACCTGTAACTCTGCCTGAATCCAATCCATTTTTTTTATGTCACCTGGTGGAGTTTTGGTTCCTTTCTGCTGTTCCCTTTGGCTTGCTTAGTTGAAGACACTTGACTTGATATTCAACAATGTTTTGCATTGACACCATTGTATGCAAACTAAACTTAACTGGACGATTGCTGTTTTCATCCAGTGCTGATATATAGATAAATTAACTAAATCTATAGATTTTTTACAACGGAATGAATCAATAATGAATTTATTTAAGCTGGACAATGACACCATTTTCTTTAAGAGCTGCTATTATTATTATGAAGCTGCTTTGACACAATTTGCATTGTAAAAAGTGCTAAACAAATAAAGGTGACTTGACTTGACTAACAAAAAGGTTGCAATCCCTGGAGTAGATGATTGCTGTTTTGATGCAATCTTCATTTTCTTTTCTTATACATTTCAGTTTGCATTAAATATTCATTAGATGTAGTTGCATGTTCATTTAGGGAGTGTTCAGCAGCTTTGCCATTTTTTTTTTCATCAATTTACTCAAACTCTTGACACGTTCATAAATGATTAAACTCATAATTTAAGAGTACAGTTTCCTCTTATTCTCAATGCAATCAGAAAAGACAGGCGAGCCATTTAGGAACACTTGTTTATGTTTGCATTTCAGAGATTCAGAGCGTCTGGTAATGGGGGTTGTGCTGTCTAATTGTTGCATTGCACAACATCAGACTAAGTGCATATCATTTTTATTATTGATCAACATTACAACGGCACTGGGTACAGTGAAAGAGCACTCTAAGACAGCGGCTACTGTTGATCCCTGGATGAAGTCATCTGCGGAAATCGATACGGTAGTCTGATGGAGTCGAGACAAAACCCTGGGCAATTTGCCATTAACTGGGCACAGTTTGAAACTGCTTCCTATGAACCAAACATGCATTTGTTTGTTTAATTCGTCTGTAGGAAAAGGGGAATTCAAAAAACAGGTCAGTACGGGTCATGGTTTTGCTCTCCGTAGGGAAGACTTCTTGCTCTCTCAATTCACAGCTCGCCAACACCAGGTAAGAAACCAATTTCTGTGTCGCCTTGAGCTCTCACAAACACTACCTGGAGTGACTGACCGAACCATTCATTTCAGCTCCACAAGACAAGAGGGAAAACACTCTTTGAAAAGAAATTAGGTTTCTTTCTCGCACTTCCATCCACACTCTATTCTTTCCACAATACTTGTCACGCATCCCTTGGCATGTGTCTCGTTTATCACTTGTGATCGAATTGCAGCTGTGGAGGGATGTACGTGTCTCATTTTAGGGCCTTTCAGATGTGCCCTGACACAAGAATAATCCAGTATGAATCAATCATGGTACATTTAGAGAAGTATTAGGAAGGTAAATATGTTTCAAAGTGCCTGTCCTGGGTCGTTTGGTAAAGCTGGAAGCGCCCCAAAGAACTGGAAAGGCAGATGGAGTTGAGGTATTGTCAGAACTGTCTGAACCGTAAATGGATTATTCCAGGACAAAAGTGCTTGACCACAAGGGAAGGGGTGGATTGACGTGCCAACATTACAAGTTGAAGAAGCTCTGCTCAGCCACCACAGCCAGCTGAAGTTTCTGGAGACTGTAATCTACTGTATAGCTCCAGAAGAGTGCCTGTACCTTCACTCCTAAGAAACTATTGATTAAAGTCACTCATCAAGGACTACATGGCATCTCCGAGTAGATTTTTTTTATCCTCAAAGGGTGGGCAAATGTTCAGACGTGTCAAATCACACAGGAAAAAAAAGGAATCAACCCTGAAGTCAATTCTTTGAAGACTAACACCCTGTCTACCAAGTAAGCTAGATATAATCAAAGCATGACTATATGTCTGTGAATGTCTTTCCAAAAGATTTCCACCCCCCCTCCTTCCAGATTCAAGTCTGTTTGGTAATGTATTGTCGTTCTTAGCTGTGAAGTTTCTCCTCCTTCTCAGTTAGTTCTGCCACTAGTTGGCACAATATATTAGTTAATTACTCCTATGCATGTGTTCTATAGGGCAGCAGCGGTGAGAGAATTCTTGTCCACATACCGCGTCCCATCCTAACTCGTGTCAATGCATGTGCATGGCATGTCAACATTGTATAATAGCTTGCAATGGCCAAATACACACAAATGTACCTGGAGAGCTTTGTGTTTACAGAAAGCACATTATAAGTAAACATGTATGGCAATGGAGATTTATGAGATGGTCTGAGATGATTTACAACATCATGTAAAAACAAGAACCCCTGAAATGAACCTAACGTTCCCAACAAGCTGATTCAGGTGAGTAGTATATGGAACTTTTTATGCATCTACTTGACTGCTTTTCTCAATGACCAACCGTGGCTGACTTGTAAAAATTAGTAGCAGTTAAAACCAGACTCCCTACACTTACTTTTGAGTTAAGAAAACATTTAATGGTTGCAGCCAGGTTCTGGTAACTCGAGAAACTATTCTTGACTCTGTGGAAGAATGTTTAATTGCAGTTCTCACTTCTTGAGGCTGCCCTCACGACTTCAACATGGTTTCTCCACCTAGAGAAGTAGGGATCTGATCCCCAATAGGAGGCATTTCCAATTACAGTCGATGACCTTTCGCATTTATATCCTGTTCCCTGGTGTTAAAAGAAGATGATTTGTTGTGACATGATACTAATGATATTCATCTGCTGACATTCCATGCTGGATGGATGTGATTATGCACTAGCGAATACAATTGTTATTCTCAATTTCAGTCTGACAGTATCAGCACCACGGACAGTAGCTGATAGCAGAAATTGGGCTCAAAAAGCTCAGGCGACAAATGGAGGGTCTGGTCATGATAGAGTGGCAGCTGAGGGAGGAGTGGGGTGGGAGAGAACTGATGGGGTCACACTGGGTGTCATCCGGTCACGACATCCATCAGTGGGTGGAGACACACGTGTCCCTCAGCACTTGAAGATTCTTCACTTATATTGCTGTGTCAGTTGTCCCAGTCCGCAGGATATTGCTTTATCCAGCACGTCAGCAGTGATTTCCCAAACCGCACATTTTAAAAGTCCAGTTTCACTTCAAAAGTGCCTGAAGTTTTGTACAAATAATTGTACACCTTAATGTGCTATGGACAACCTGGTCCATATATTTAATTAGTTCTCATCATCATTGACTAGTAGTTTATGCATGCAAATTTATTAATGCAAATGTACTTGTTTTCTCTCGAGGTGAACACTAAAGCTACTATTGTAATTGCAACTCTGATGTAAGTCAACTTGTTCACCTTCATGAAATGGATAGGATCACTTGTTGTGAAGTCATTATCATTTTTTTTTTGACAATTATATTCAATGAATATTCAACTTATACTTTACAGTGTACATGTGCCCTTGCTTCTCTTTGCTTCCATAGATGATCAGTAATCAAAGCACATCAGAATGTGGCTCAAAACGATTTAGCATATTCAAGCGCATTAGTCCATTTGTGCCAGAGCTGACTAACTAAATGATAAAATGCAATCTCACTCCAAATAATACACTGCAATCACTGGATGTGCAATGTGGGGTGAATGGACTAATGTTCCCCTAGATAAACTCGAAGTGCAGAAGAGTCGTCTGTTAACGGCACTGATTGCTCAATGGAGAGCAAGACAAGAGGGTGATGGGAATATTATAATAGCCCACGTCTCTCTTTCTCTCTTCATCTTTACATCTCTGTCCCTGCAGCCCTGAATCATTTTTTTCAAAGCATACCAAATAAGTGAAAGGCATATATGTAGTTGCATTAGTGAAAATGGCCACAGTATATTCTGTTTAAATACTCAAAGATTAACTATTAGCTTGTTTCCTGTATCTTAAGTGCATTTAATGGAAAATGCATGAGCTTGGGGAATGCAATTACTTTTAAAACACAAAACAAGAGAAAACAAGATTGAGACATTTAAACAAGGTTTTGGACAACAAACCAGTACTTTAGTATTTTCATTTATTTATTTATTATTATTGTGTCTGTTGGCATGTCCGAAGATGAGTAGGCACCTTTTGTAATCCTTCTTCTTCTTCTTCTTCTTCTTCTTCTTCTTCTTCTTCTTCTTCTTCTTCTTCTTCTTCTTCTTCTTCTTCTGCTCTGGAAGTCTATGGCATGCAGGAAAGTTATGAAATTTGGCACGCTGATAGAGATCTCGGATTTTGGAGTCTCTAAATAAATAACTCTAGCGCCACCACCTGTTCAAAGTTTCACTCATGCAAATAACTTTTGAACCATAAGGGTTAAAAGCAAATTCCTTGTCTCAAGACGATTCGATTGCACACTGACATCATTTTCCATCATGAAAATGTTTCCGCCATTTTGAATTTTCCAACAAACTTTTTCTTTTTCTTTTTCTAACTCATCCTTGGCCATTCTTCCAATCTTCAAAAATATTGAACCAGATCATCTTCGGACCATGCCGACAAAAAGTTATGGAATTCAAGTCGTTTGAATTGGTTGTCAAATGTGTGAATGAATTTTAAGTAGCGCTTGCAAAAATAGATGTAAGGCTCTATCTCCTCAAAGCTTTGTCTTACTCAGACCAAACTTGGTCTATGTCATCACAAGCGTGCCCTGTTACCTGCTGCGTTTCGGCCCAGTGCCACCTGATGGTCCAGAGATACTAAAAGTGTCATAAAAGCGGTCTCGTTAGATTAGAAGTGTCATTCTGGGTCGAATGATATCAAATTTGACCATTTTGGCCATTGGTCATTGCCTCAAAATGCTGTATTTTACGTACGAATGAACGCTTCATTATGAAACTGGGTATGGGTCATCATACGATTGCCTGAAGTAGTCTGAGAAGATTCGGACCAGCGCCACCTAGTAGCGAAAAATTATTTACATGCTTATAACTTTGGATGTGTTTGACTTATTTTAACACGAGTCATCTCTGTTGTGCTTGAGATCCGTCCATTTGCCTCCATTGCCATTGGTTGGACAAGCACATAACCCTATCCAAACTCTCACCGTTTCCTTGAGAAAAGAAAAAGTGGGCTTAATTATATTGCATGTATACTTGTGCATTTCAAATGTCATTTTTTTTTTTAAAAACTGGACTTATGTAAGATAATATTAATGATAATGAAATGCAAATTAAGTGTACTTAAAGGGAATTTCATAACTATATTTCACGTTTACATTTTGTAAGTAGATGTTAAATCACTCTGTTTTAATAATATTATGTTGTGCTTCAAATAAGTACACTTATTTTGGTGTTGGCTAACATACTAAAGCATACTAAGTACTTAATTATCATTTTAACTGAAGTTTTTTTATTCAGTGTTACATTTAAAGTTCATTTATTTTAAATTCACTAAATTGCAATTCCATAATTACAAAAATGTAGCTATGATATGGAAATATGTAAAACATTAAACATAAATTAACCTACTTCACGATGGCTTACTTATTTTTATTTTTTTTTTTTTTGACTGACCTGATGTAAGAGAAGGTATAAAGACCTATTTTGGAACTTAACCCCAGTGCACATGCACTTTCACTAAATGCTCATTAATTGCCAGGATGTTGAAGAACACTTTAAAAGCTCTTCTTTTGTATTCCACAGAAGAAAGAAATGCATACAGGTTGAAGGTGACATGAGAATATAATGACACCAATTTTTCATTTTGGGGTGAACAGTACCTTAAAAAGTGTGTGTGTTTTTTTTTTAACTCAATATTACAGACAGACTCATTGATTGAGGGGAATCACTACATGTGTCTCTCAGATCAATAGGTCAAAAGCCACTATTAAAAGATAAACGCAGCCTGAGTCACGGATGAACGACAGAGGTCACACCTGCTTTGATGCAGAGCCTTGCTGATCATCTCACTTCTCCTTTGCTTTCCCTTTAAAAGTCCCTTCAAATTAGTGGATTTACACTCGTCCTTTTGAAATCTTAGATTAATCCAAACTGTAATTAGACTTTGTTGTCGTCTGTTCGTGCTTCAAATAGGCCCTTAATCTCTTATCTCTGGCAGAGTGATTTTATATCACGTCTCGCCTGCATAAATACCCTGTCCCGCAGATGTTTCTACTGTCATCAATGAAAAGAGGTAATCTACCATTCCGTTAGCAATATACCACTTCCATGCAGTCAGCATCTGCTCTGCAATAAAGAGCAATTGCTCGCATTTCCCTGGCATGATAATGCAGCTCACCATCTGCACTAAAATCTTGCTGTGAGTCTGCAGAAGTCTGCGTACCGTAAAGAGGCTGGGTAAGAAATCAGTTAGATATACGTTTGTTAATGCATGAGTGGCCTTTTATGCATACACCCACACAAGCCTGCTGAACAAAGCAATGGAAATGGTTCGATCAAACGTGAATGCGACGTAGATGTTCTCTGACATACATGCACAAATATACAAACAAATTTATTGTATTTATGCAAATACATACCCAAAAGCCATTTTATTGTCCTATTTAATGTTGCCACTGCAGTTCAGTCATGTGTTTAAAGTGTCTTCCAGACATCTTTCCATGCAAACAATCGCAGATCCATAATGTGGAAGAGTGGGGTCAGATGGTCACATCGTTGCATGTTCAACGGTCAACATAAACGCTGGTTGCTTCTGGCGGATAAAGCCATTCCTTCTGCTGACACAATCTGTGGTCTTGAGAAAAAAACCTTCTGGGCTACAACAGTGGGCTACAGCCACTACCAAACACACACATACTGCACAATCCCTCACCTCTCCCTCTCGCCAATCTGGATACAGCCTCACTTATCAAGTGCAACATTGTCAGGTGATGGGAAATGATTGGTCCCTCGTCTCTGTTGCGCCTGTGGGGAATGTGATAACGTGCCGTCAGACATTTTTCTCGGAAGGTCGCTCACTCTATCTCTCTGACTTACACTAACGCTCATTAGCTGAATGTCAGTGCAATTCATATGGGCTTGAAAGTCAATAAAGTTAATCATCTTTACAGTAATTCCACATAGAATTGCAGCTCTGACCATATTTCTAGAGTGTATTTAATTATTTGCTATTAATTATATTTAAAAGACAATATAATATAAAATAATATTATTAATATAATGACATATTATATTATATTATAAGACTTGTTCAGGCTGCAGGGTAGCCGAATGCCTAAAGAAACTGTAACTGCATTTCTTGTCTATTTCCACCCACTGCAACTTATACCAATGACGGAAATAAGCGCTGTTATTTTAGCAAAATATGTGGGACTTAAATAGCGTCACTATTGTGTGACAATACTGTATTGCAATAGGTGGCGCTTAAAAATTAATCCCAAATCAAAACTAGTTTGCACATCATTTGTAATGAAAGAGTTTATTGACAATATCTGGTTACACTTAAAAAAGTTACACAATAGATGTATGAGATGATGATTATAATATTAATAGTACCCAGCGTATGTAAAAAGTTACCTGAGAGATAGGAAGAGAGAGAGAGAAAGTGTATAGGGGGAAAAAAGAGAGCCAGAGCAATAGTTACAATCTTCTTTTATCCTTGACCATGTGACTGAAACCCAGATGTGAGACATCCAAACTGACCAATCAGAAGATTAAAACTTCCACCACTTTTTTGGTGGTGTACTAAAGGTGTGACAATTCGTAGACCCCCGATGTACACACTATTAGCACCTTATACCTTCCACATGGCACTCGTAGCAAGAGAGAGGGCATTGAAACAGTGAAGCAAATGTCTTTGTTCGTTTTAAAATATCTGAATATTTTCAATCTTACAATCTTATATTATATTCAACCAAGGCTCATTGAAAACAGATGTTGCCATTTCTGCAAAAAGATATTACTTTGCCTCTTGCACAATTTACAACACTTTCAAAGTGAAATGTCCAGTGAGTGGCTCTAAAAGCATCTTCAGTTTTATCCAGAACAGATGAATGTGAATCTGTCAACTTTTTTATTGTGCATTTTGTGGAAATGAGAGTGCCATTAAAAGGATAATGCTCTATCTCGCTCGAAAGTAACGTACCACTGACGCTACCCTAAACCTAACCAATAGAGTGAGCAAAAGCAAACGTGAGATAAAACGCATTTGCTGGAGCAACCATGCTAGTTTAGTTCTCTTCAGTAAATCTTTGAGCTCTTTTATTATGACTCGTGTTTCAGAGTCTTGTACGCTTGCCGAGCCGCATCACAAGTGCAATTCTGTACTAAGCGAGTAACCGAGCAAGCCATACTATATACAGTATATGGTGCTAGTTATGAGATGCAAATGTTAGTTTACAAATCATGTTTTCACACACACCTGTTTTGAGGTTATAACATATCATTGTGCAAGAAACCATGCAAAAATAAGTCTTTATTAATCGACAATCTGCCCCTGTGCTTTATATTTGCAATAACAGAAAACTGCACAAACTTTATATTGTTGTGTCTAAGGTATATATATATATATATATATATATATATATATATATATATATATATATATATATATATATATATATATATATTCTATTTATTTTATTTTATACTTTATGTAGTACAATTTGAGGAATGTGGAGTGTTATTGTCTAATGCTAATGCACCCACATAATTACTTCTTATTTTTATCTTTTCTATTGATTATTAAGGCTGAATTCAATGGAGAATAATAGAAACTAGTGTAATTAGTGATCAGCAGTGCTTGCTGGAACTAAGAGTGCAATTATTTCAGATGCTGAACTTTGGCTGTGGTGAACAGTCTTTGTGTAGCCGTTAATTGCATCTTGTACTTTAAAAAGCATGCAATGCATGTTTTGAACTTAGTGGAAAACAATTGAAAAACCTGGAATTAAAGTTTTAGGATTTGGGGGGAATGTCAAACTTAGAAACATACATAAATGAGGAAATATTTATGATTGTATTCTATTTCTAGGAAATGACATATGCAGAAGATCAAGATGATCTTTGAATCATTTTCAAATAATGTTGGAGAACAGGGTCATGCAGCTCAATTACTGCTGGCTTTAAAGCAAAATGGGATGTGCCTGAGATATTCTGAAATTCATTTAAATTTTTAAATTCTGTCATACGTGTCAACAATTATCTTTGCAATTCCTTGGTCCCACTTCATATTAGGTGTTTTTAACTACTATGTGCTAACATTTAAATTAATAATTTCGTACTTATTGCACTTATTGTGTTCATACATGTTTTTACATTGTACTTATAATATATATATATATATATATATATATATATATATATATATATATATATATATTTTTTTTTTTTTTTTTTTTTTCTATCATAATTTCTGTACAACTATAATTGCAGTGTTGACCCTTCCCTTACACCTTAACACACGCTAGAGCTGCATTTTGGGTAAAATGATAATCACAATTTGTTGGTTTTAAATAGAGATAATGAATCTTCTACAATTCTGAATAAAATAACATGTAATTTACTAGGTTCTGACAAAATATAAATCGCTGGAAAATGTTTGAATGAATTCAATGATTCGTTAATAAATACTTGTTTCCTTCCTAGATGAATCAAGGTTTTTGAACAAATATTTTGAATGAATGATTCAATGACGCACAAAAAAATAGTCACTTGTCGCCACCTAGTGGAATAAGATGTAAGTGATTCAACCGTTATTTGACGCGCCATGTTAGACATCAGTGTTTATATAACTTAAAACCTATATACTTCTGTGATAATTAGAGTACTTGTAACACAGAAATAGACAAAATGTTTGGTTGAATACATATTTGAATGTTCCTGTATGATTTTCTCAAAGGATTAAAATACGTGGGTGAATCGTTGTCATTAATTAAATAAGATCTCGTGGGTTTTTGAATCGAGATCGCAATCTTTTTTCGATTAATCGTGCAGCTCCAACCAACACTTAAACCTACCCATACCGCCATACCTGTACCAGTATCCTGCTACAATAGCGGAATTTTTTTTTTTGCAATACAATATGAACACAATAAGTTCATTGTACTTATCTTTTGATGCAACTACGTAGTTAAGGACACCTAATATGAAGTGTGACCCAGTTCTCTGATTAAAGTGACGTCAGATCAGTTAACCACAGTAGATGAATGCGGAAGGACAACACAATCTCATAGCAATCAGCAGGGCTGGGTAGGTTACTTTTAAAATGTATTTCACTACAGATTACAAAATATAAGCTTTAAAAAGTAATTTGTAACGTATTTTGTTAGATTACTCAAGTTTAGTAACTTAATCTAAATACTATAGAATACTTTGGAATACTAATAAGTGTGAAACAAACACAAAAAAAGTTTTTATCTCACAATTCTGACTTTTCCCCTCAGAATTGCGTGATATAAAGTTGCAATTGTGAGTTATAAAGTCAGGATTATGAGATATAAACTCGCAATATTGAGAAGTCAGAATTATGAGATATAAACTCACATACTAAATTCACAATTGCAAGAAAAAAAGTCAGTATTGCAAGTTTATATCTCCCAATTCTGACTTTATAACTTGGAACTGTCAGTTTAAATCTCGCAATTCTGAGAAAAAGAAGTCAGAATTGTGAAATGCAAACTCACAATTGTGAACAAAAAAAAAAAAAAAAAAAATTCTGAAAAAAAGTCGCAGTGACCAGTGAATTATAAAATGACTCACAAACAACTATCACAAAACATGAAAACAGTCGTGGATCATCAGGTCATGACAGGACAGTTAAGTTGACAGTTGGGCAATTTTTTAATAAATTCAGCCATTTTGTCTTCTTCAGGACAGCATTAAATAAAAATAACTAAAACAATTTTGAACCCTCCTAAAAGTATTGAAATGTTGATGAAACTTAACTCTGCTTTTTCAGACTGTCAGAGTCAGAGAATCCCCAATTGCTGTTTAAATGACATTAAAATTCAAAGTAATCACTTTGGTAATCTAAAATACTTTTCAGATGTAACTGTAATCTGGTTACCACCCATTTAAAATGTAACTGTAATGAAATACAGTAACTCAAATTTTCTATTTTAAATACGTAACTAAGTTACTTGTATTTCGTTACTCCCCAACCCTGCCAATCAGAACTATTTTAAGGTTCTCAAATAATATGTATGAATTCTCATTCGACTGATTACACCCTAGTGACGGGCATGTTTAGGCGAGGGATTAAGTGCAAGCATTCATGCCGACTTTTTTTCTAATAATCATATGTTTTTGAATGATTCGTATTGTACAAATTCATGCAAAATCAGCTCCTCATAACATAGTTACATTTTCCCTTGTGATCAGGATGGGAAGTGATGTGGTTGAAAGGCTTTGTCAGATAGTCCTCACCACCTTGGAGACCACTACATGCAGCAGTCAATTGCAGAGCAGTGTACCTCAGATGGCTTACCCTGAGTGGGTAATGGAGATAAATTAACATCTGTCTCTCCCTGGAAGGACCTTTGCTCATTCAAACAGAAAGGACTTACAATTTTCTCCCTTTCATAGCAGAGCAGTGTAACATCGTCACAAGCCATCTGTAAGCCACAGATGTCAGTACTTTTTGTGATCATTCAGAGGTGAGGAGCCACATATCACAGGAGGGCCTGCTTCTCGCACCACCTTTAGACTGTACCCAAACATGCCTGGTGGCGGAACGTGATCATGATATGAAGTATGAGTTTCAGTAAAAAGCAAAGAAAACACTATTTTTATTACACTTTGTAATGATCGGTCAAATTGGTTGGGTTGCAAGATTTAAAATGGGGTCAGCTTTTACTGTGTGAGATCTTTTGGTGTTTAAAGAATGAGACATGAAACGGAGATACGTTTAATTAGAAATGGTGTATATACAATGTTCACATGAGATTTTAAAACAACACAATAAAACCAGGAAAACTCCAAGCATAATCCAATGCACCATTCCCTATAACAGTCCAAGAATTCTGGTGTGCTGATAAGTCCCATTGTGAGTGTCCACCAGTGTATATACAATCCAAGTAAAGTGATAATCCAAAAGTTTACAGCTGAGTCCTTGTGTTAAAAACCAGAAAGTTCTATTTAGTGACTTTTAGTGAAAGTCTGTTTGTTTGGCATGATGCTTTCTTTATACTGGTCACATGACAGGCCAACCATTCATTTCTTCAAGACATACACACACTTAAAATGGTAAGAGGAATAAAATGGACTAAGAAAACATGTAAATCTCTATCTTTGTAATAAATAGAACAGTAAAACATGTCTCTTAAGTGACAGTCATGCTTTGTTGATGTAAATTGACCCTGTGTACTTTTTAAAGGATTTAAAGCACATATTATATAAAGGATAACGTTCGGTCAGCTGGTTATAACCTTGTATCACTCTGAAAGGATTGATTTTGTGATAACAACCAGCTGATAAACTTACGGATATACGTTACAATAATACGAAAATGTATGTTCATGCACATTTTAAAGGAAAAGTTCACCCAAAAACGTCATCATTTACTCACACCAATGTCATTTCAACGTTGTTATTCGCATTCTTTCTGAGAAAAGCATGTTGAAGCTGCTTTTTTTGGTCACTTGTGACATACAGTAACTAAGTCTCTGTTTTGACTTGATAGCTGCGTTCAATATCAACTGCTATTCTATTTTTAAAATAAATGTTTTTTTTTTTTTTTTTTTTTTGATGATTCTTCAAAAAAAGTATTCTTTTTTTTTTGCTTTTCAAAAAAAAAATAATAGCATACAGGGTTGAAACCACACGAGGATGAGTAAATGGTCATTTTCTTTTTGGGGTGAACTATTCCATTAAGTGACGAGTCATATTGAGTGCCGTTTGGCCCACCTGTATTACGTACCTGCTTGAAGTCCAACAGCCTATTCTCACAAGGCCTGTTAACACTCGCTCTTGGAGAAGTCATTTTGTGATGTTAAAATCAGGTAGCAGTGGTGGATGAGAGCCTTGATTACATCTCGTCTCGAATGTCTGAAAGAGCTGATGAGAAAGTAAGTGGAATTCAGCACATGGGAAAACCTTAAGAGATTGTGATTTGTTGCTAATTACATGAGACCGAGGTAAAGGATCACTCTGTCTAAACAGAGAGATGCATTACTCCCTTGAGTGAGTATTTAATTGGCTCCTGCTATTTTACCGCACTAGACAAAGATGACCATGGAAATTTATTTCAGCAATATTCTGAGAAGCAATTGATGAGGTTCATAGTGCCGTGCGTAGTGAGTTTATGGAGCGAGTCACAGTGAATGATTTTCATAAAACAGATCACTGGATTAAAAGACGGATTTCTAGTCAAGAAATTCATGGACCTATGCACTGATTTTTTTTTATTTTTTTTTGTGCAAATGTTTAATCAAACAATCTCCAAGGGTCTAAATACTTTACCTGTGATTTTATGCAAAGTGATATACATAAGTAAGATGTCATTTAGCAAACACTTGTACACTTGTATCCAAAGTGTATACAAGTGTACATATACATATATTATCCTTCTGAAGTGGTCTTACAAGCTTTGACAGGATATTTCACCATTCAAAGTAATCTTTATGGCATCACATGTAGGCTTATGAAGTCCATTTTATTCTTTTCTCAAATTCATTTTTAAAGACAGTTTTAGTAATCAAAATAGGGCCCTACTACATGCTGCTCTTTAAATAAGTAAGAATAGAAATCAATTTCATAGAAATCAATTGACAATATTATATTTATAAACACAGTTTTATTTTAGATGGACAGGGAAAATAAATAGATAGTGGAGCCAATTTTCAGCCCAGAATCTATTTCAGATTGGCAGTGGTTCTGATACAAGCACTGGCTCCATGCCGCTGGGAAGTTTTTTTTACAGTACATTTATTATAGCTTCACTCCCCCTTGATCAACACAGAGTCAAGAGAGTTGATCAAGGGCACAAGGTCATAGTTTATGGTCCTTGTGAAGTCAAAACTAGCAATCTTCCACTTACTGCACCGGAGCTTTAGGCACTATCAACACACTCTCATGAAGAAATGTCACTTCGACAACTTTTACCTGTGTACTACCACCATGTCATCACTCTGGTGACATTTTCAGCTTGTTTTGGAGGATTCAGTTTACCCATCGGTTTACTTAACCTAGTGTTCTAAAGATTAAGGTTACTAAGGGTGAGTTCGCACTTGTAGTTCAGTCTTTGGTCCAGACCAAACCTGAAAATGGTACATTTAGTGCTGGTTTTCTTAGCGTTCACACTGTCAAATTTAACAGCAAAATGAAAAAAATAAATAAAACAACTCTGGACATATGTTTAACGACAGAACTTCGAAAATGACTTTTAAGACCGAACATCAAAAACAATGCTGTGCGCTAAACACAATTGCCCTCGAACGTGAATACGTTATTTTTTACCCGCTGAGAAATCACGAAGAGCTTATGAAATGTGTAAAAAAGTCAAAACTTTGCCAGGAATTTATCTATTGCACACATAAAGATTTGATGCAAGGAGACGGCAGTTCTGATGCCTGTACCAAACTGTAATGGGCAATGTAATTACTTTGATGATTTAGGGTCATTAGGGTCTTGAGACATTTTTATTTTTTATTTTTTTCCTACCAGCAACCACTTCACAAATGCGGCAAAATTCAGCAGAAGAAATTCATACAGGTTTGGAACAACTTAAGGGTGAGAATTTTCACTTTTTGGTGAACTCATTCACCCATGAATTCATAGGGAATTAGGGTGCGTTCACACTTGTCATGTTTGGTTAGATTAAAACAAACCCTGGTGCGATTTCTCAGTTAGTGCAGTTCGTTTGAACATATGTGAACGCTGCCATCTGAACCCTGGTGTGCACCAAATAAGCAGACCGAGACCGCTAAAAAGATGGGTCTCGGTCCGCTTCCAAACGAACTCTGGTGCGGTTCGATTGATATATGAACGCAACACGGACCAAAGACATGTAAACGAATCAAAAACAGGACGTGATGTCACAAGATGCGACGCTACAAGTCAGCTGATTTGACGACGCGGAAAGATCGGCGTATCCAAAATGAGAAGAGGGCAAACGTGGAGCAACGAGGAGGTGAAGTGCCTCATCAATATTTGTTTTTGCATATAAAGGAGGAAATCCTGGTGCTATTTTGAATGTTTTGAACATTTTATGAGCTCTCCGTGAGTTCTTAACTGATAAAAATAAAGCATATGTACACGGATAAAATGATTGTGTTTAATCCAGCACACAGCATTGTTTTGAACGTTGGGTAAGCAAGCTCCGTCGCGAAATATACGTCATAAAAGCCGACCAATCAGGTTGTGACTGCATCCCTATGTCTTTGGTTCGGTAACTTTAGGTTCGCTGTTAAAAATGCCAGTGTGAACGCTAAGCGGATCAGGACTATATGTTTTGTTTTTGTTTTTTGGTCCAGACCAAATGAACCAAACCAGCCGAACTACAAGTGTGATTGCACCCTTAATCAAAGAAAAACTTAATAGGTGTGTGGAACTGGGAACTATGGAAACTAAATAACAGTCAGGGAAACTAACTAGGAACTCAGAGTGCAAACAGAGTTAACCAAAACAGAACATAACAAAATATACTGTATGTTACAGGTTTGTGTTGCATTCTTATTTCAGTCGCTCCAGAGTTCATTTGGAAGTGGAGAAGGAGGCCCACCTTTTCACGGGTCTTGTTTGGACCGCTTGTTTGGTGCGCACCAAGGTTCAGATGGTAGAGCAAACATGGTAAGTGTGATCACACCCTAAAAAATTGTTCTAAAATTTCTTTAAAATTAAAGATTTAATGAAAGAACTTTTAATGCTACAATAACTAAATATTACATTTACAATTGCTTTTTAAAGTGGATTTATCATGCAACTTTCAAAAGACAAAACAAAATTCAATTTGTATATATCAGGGATGGGCAACATCGGCCCTGGAGTGCCACTGTCTTGCACAGTTTAGCTCCAACTCTAATTAAATGTCTAATAAATGTCTTCAGGATTACTGAGGCTGCGCTCCAATCCACTTGTAGACACACACTCGCAAACTTCCCTAAGCACTTTCTCTTGGAGGATTCCCTGCCGCCATTTTGAAATGCATTCCACTTTGTGAAGTAGACGAGGGAAATTTATATCGGCAGACCCTTGCTCCCTCGATTTTGACCGAGGGAGCGAGTCTACTTCATATGTACACTTCAGGCAGCTCCATATAGCACAATGCAACAACACGATTGTGACGTCACTGCATCACCCACCACAATCAACTCTATGATTATATATATATATATATATATATATATATATATATATATATATATATATATAATATATATATATATATATATATATATATTAATATTTAAAACAACCCAAATACACCTATATACATATTGAATGATGCATTAAACAATTTTGTAAGGGGAAAAATAAATAAATAAATAAATAAACTCCATAGCAGATTCCAAGTGATCAAGGGCTTAGGACGTTTCAGTTCAGCCATTGAAAAGGTTCCGCCAGTAGTGGGCACTCATGCAACGTAAGCAATGACATACATCTGAGTCAACGATACTCGAGGGAAGGCCATAAAAAAACAAACTGGAACGCAGCCTAAGGCTACAGGCAGGTGAGGTTTTTTTTAATCAGGGTTGGAGCGCAACTCTACAGGACAGCAATAATCCAGGACCAACATTGCCCACCCCTGGTATACATTATATTCCAGTTTGGTGAGCCCAGTGAAACTGTAAATGCTTTCATTATCTACCCACCCTTGTGTCACTTTATACTGATGCGACTTTTGCCCTATAGAACACAAAAGGTGTTATTATCAAAATGTCAAAGCACTCTTCTCTTTTCCATGCAATGAAAAAGCATGGTGATCACTGGCTTTAAGTCCAAATATAAATAAATACATATTTTATAATAGGCTGGGTTTTTAACGTGGGTCTCTTGTATACTAAACAAAAAACTAGAATAAATTGTCTAAAAAAAAGTAAAGAATTAGTTGTATTCCCCACTTTGGTTACAATGGACTGGTACTAATGCCCCCTCCGAAAACATGCAACTTTTTCCCTATAGAACACAAAAGGTGTTATTATCAAAATGTCAAAGCACTCTTCTCTTTCCCATGCAATGTAAAAGCATAGTGATCACTGGCTTTAAAGTCCAAATATAAATAAATACATATTTTATAATAGGCTGGGTTTTTAACGTGGGTCTCTTGTATACTAAACAAAAAACTAGAATAAATTGTCTAAAAAAAAGTAAAGAATTAGTTGTATTCCCCACTTTGGTTACAATGGACTGGTACTAATGCCCCCTCCGAAAACATGCAACTTTTTCCCTATAGAACACAAAAGGTGTTATTATCAAAATGTCAAAGCACTCTTCTCTTTTCCATGCAATGAAAAAGCATAGTGATCACTGGCTTTAAAGTCCAAATATAAATAAATACATATTTTATAATAGGTTGTGTTTTTAACGTGGGCCTCTTGTATACTGAACAAAAAAACTAGAATAAAATGTCAAAAAATGTAAAGAATTCATTTTTTCCCCCACTTTGGTAACAATGGACTGCTACTAATGAAAACATAAAAAGAAGAAAATAATCAGCTCATGAGGTTAATTTTGAGAAAAATGCTAAATATATTTCAAATAAAAAACGTGAAACCTCTAATTACAAACTTGGATAAACTCAGCTCAGTCTTACGTCTTGGGAAGAATCAAAAGAAGCAGCAAATGAAAACCAAAACCATGCTATTTTTAACCTAAATTCATGGATTTCGAATGTCAGGTAAAACAAAGTGAAGATTTGAAATGACTATCTGCTGATGAGCCATAGAAACCTTGTTTAAAAAAAAATACATTCTTTGAACGCAGACAGAGTAGGACGAAACCTGTCAAACGAAAGGGTGCATCTTCAAAGTGAGAGTAAGCTGAAACTGTTATTTAGAGGAATGAACTTTGGTGAATAAGAGTGAATAAATGCAGCCACTGTGAAATGGAGCTAATGCACACAGGACCGAGAGCAGAGCAAAGGCTTCTGTTTAATTAATGATGGAAACAGAGACTCCAACTTCTCAGACAGTGACTGACTGAGCCTAGGAGGAAGAGAGATGTTATTTTTAAGCAAGCATTTGCTCTCTCTACCGGTCATCTCACTGAGAGTACATTTGTTTCTTGTGCTGCTTTAGGCCTTAAATATGCATTACCTCTAAAAAAAAAAAAAAAAAAAAAAAAACAATTTAGTCCCTTGAAACATTATTATTTTGGAGTTTGTTCCCTTTCAATGCATCACTTTGTTCATTAGCATCATAAAACAATATACAAAAGAATCCCGATATATACAAATTAGCAGTGAGAGTTGCAGGGAGGTGATACGTGCAGCCCATCTAAGAATCACTTGCATCAATGAAAGGATAACAGCTCCCCCAGAGGCCAGACATTGATCCTGCGGCCAGAGGAGCAGAGCATTTTGCACATCCTTCTCATCCAGAACAAGTCATAATAAAGAGCCAGTGAAGCATAACATCCTGCAAAAGCAATAACGCATTCAGAAAACAACAGACGTTTGACTTAATCTGTCTGAACTTTTTTAGACCGATGCTTTTGAGAAGACACAAGCATATTCAATATTTCAAACTGATTGTCTGCGTGCACAAACAGAAGACGTCTTGACAACGGAGATCAATGTGCTTAATAAATGAATAAGCTTACAAATTACAGCAGAAAGCTTTATGGAAATGAGATTATGGATCTGCTTTTAAGCTTTCGGATCTGTAGTTGCAAGACGTGACATTTTGATTGGTGATTTGGCCTTTCTTGTGGCCTTAATGAGGGGTTTGTGTAAACGTCAGCCTTTGCTGATGCTTGTTTAATAATTCTGGGATATATTAGGGGATTGTGCTCAAAGCTTTATGATCCGGTCTTACAGAAAATCTACACTGACACAGTCAACAGGGAGCCGGTGGCAACAGCGCCACTCTTTTGCTCTGCTTCTGTCTGTGTTGGGTTTAATTTGGCATGAAGATCATACCAGTTCCTCTCTTAAAAGGATGAAAGTGTCTGATTGTACAATTTGATTAAGGTGTATTAATGCTGTGGCATCACTGCTAAACATGAGTAGTGAAGGTTACTCCAGAGAGCTGTGTGTTTACATTTTTGTTGCTCTATTAACGGTATTTTAATTAGAGCATGATTGCGTCTCTCGAGCGGAGGGAAAAACATCCTGATGCACAGATAAAACCCTCAAGGCCTACGTCTGTGACTTATTCAGTGTCATTGCGGAGGGGTAGACTGTGCCTGACAAGAGAAAAGAGACAGACTTGACAGAGATGAATAAACATAACATGCTGATTTAATGCAAAATGAGAGGTCTTGAAACAAGAGTCGGGGAGTACAATGAGATGTAAAACTTGTTTGATCCTTCTAGCCAGCCTGGGATAGAGAAGATGTCAAGTAAGTTTTTTTTTTAATGACTGACATACTTTCGCAAAACAGTTACTTGTAAATAAAACCAGAATATGAACTGGCATTATGTATAATAAGTTACGGTAACTCAAACCATTTGAGGAAACAGATTGCCGTTTTAGTTTTAAAACCACTAACTATGAATACTGTAAACTCTTAAGCTTAACTTAATCACAGGCCAGGCTTAAGCTAGTCCTAGACTAAAACACATGTTTGAGCTGTTTTAACTAAAAGGAACTTTAAAATATGTCTGTGATGTTGTTTTGTCTCAAGATGCAAACCAGTAGCATTTTTATTTTTCTAAGGTATGTTTATAAAAGAAACTTAAATGTCCCAACTGAACTAAGGCCTAATCCTGGCTTTGGCTAAGCCCTGTGAGAGAAACCGGGTTTTAAAGTAATAAAGTTACATAATATTAAGCAAAAACTAACATTGGTACTAAGCAATGATGAAAGACAGCACTGTAAAACTCAATAAGGTCAAGTACTCAAAACATTTAAGTAAACAAACTATTTTTTTAAGTTAGTAGAACTTTTTTTTTTTGACAAGAGGGGTGCAGCAGAGGGCCATGGAAGCGGAACGAGGCCAGTGTGGTGCATAGGTGTCTCTCATTAACAATCACGTCACAGGCATCCCTTCGCTTCCGCAGTTCTCAGCCTCGCCCAACTCATCATAATGTTAATTCCATACAGTTCATTTACATAAACGTCACATTGAGATCTTGGTTAAATGTTAGATTGCTAATGACATGATATAATCAAACGACATACAGTATATGTGGTCTTAAAAGTTTTCCAGCCAATCCTCAACCTAACTTTTCAGCACAATAATAACCCTTCAAAACTGACAGAACTTACTGTAAATCTCAAAATAACACTTAATTTCAACATTTATTTTCCTTATACAGTCTGAAGCAAAGCACAATGGCAATTTGAAATCTGCTGCAACTCAATCATATTAAGTTCAGCTTACTATAATCAAATTTTGAGTTCATGTAACTTTTTGCCAGTGAGTACAATGAAATTTTATTATTATTTGAGTGAAACTCATTTCATTTCATTAATTGCACTATTTTACAGTTGCCTATGATTTCTGACCATAAAGAATGTGATACATTTTTTTTACACAAATTAAACTGGCTTCTGACTGTAAAATGAAGAACTCTAAAGCGTACTTCTAGGCGTACACAATCAGCTGCTCATGCAGTAAGTGAATCGTATTTAATACTATTTAAATTGAAGTTTAAAACAGTTATGAACTGGAAATATAAATCAAGAAAGTATTAAATATTTTATACAGTCAGCTATTCATTTAGGTAGTATTTACTACTATTTCAAATGGAAATAGAAATCACAAAGATATAGATATAACTTTTAGTTTAGTTTACTGAAGCTCTATTTAGTACTCAATATCAACTGGCAATCAGTGAAATGGTTGTGACTAAAATAAGTTTTTGACTGTAAAAAAAATACGAGATCATTTAGTACAAAAAATGTATATAATAAGGCTAGCCACTGTAATATTCAATAATATTCAATGTAAGGGAATTTATTGCATGGTCTATATAACAGTTTTTATAATTATAATATGCATAAACTTGTAACGTTATATAAAAAATGGTACTATTCATAATCATTTAACTGTTATTTTCAGGCTATATATCTTGTTTAATAAACTGTTTTGCTGTCTTAGCTGGCTTTGGGTGCTTGGCCAGAAGACCATCTTTAACCATTAAGCTAACCACGTTTTAAGCTGGTTTTATCTGGTTTAAGCTGTTGTATTTTTTTTTTTTTCCCAGGGGGATTTATACAGCACAAGCGATTTAGGTTTCAGCAGATTAGTTTCAATACCACAGTTCTGGAAAGCATTTCAATATTATTGTTTATGACTTATGATTTAATTGCGACTGGGCATATCAAAGTGCAATATTAAAAAAAAAAAAAAATGAAAATGTAGGCGTATTCTAAAACATTGTACGGCAAATTGTTTGTCAGCTGTGAGGTATGCGCGCTTGCCGTCTCGCGCAGTTTTTTCAGGACTAGGCTGAGACGCGCGAGCTGCTTCAAACACTCACTCGCTCACAGCTCAAGACTCCAGCACGCGCGGTGCAAGGACTGAGACGCTCCGCCAGCCACTGCGCATCCTCTCTCTCTCTCTCTCTGTTTCACATCGCTTCAGTCGTAAGGGAGGGAGTCTGAGGAGGAATCGTAGGTGAGGTTTGGACCACAGCCGGAGAGGTGGAGGAGATCGCGCGCCTCGCACACATTTGAAGGATGCGCTGCCGCGCGCAACGGCGCGTCCTGTAGAGATACAGCGAGCTTGCGGGATTGAAGCGTCTGGGTTTCTTTTTTTTATCCATTTTTGGCTTTTTTCAAGAAAACCTGTCACTATCTGACACTCCGTGAGCACACAGCATCACTTTACGGACGGAAGAAGAGGAAGGAGGAGTGAGCTGTTTCTCTTCTTGCAACATCCAGAGTAAGTCGGTCTGATTTCTGCTGAACGTGCTGCTTATCATTGCAATTACAGCTGCGCCGATAGTTTGTGTGTCCCACCTGAAGCAAGTTGCACGGGCAAACACCGAAAGTGCTGATTTATATCATATTGCATCTCTGTATTGGAAAAAAAAAAAAAGTGCAGCGGGCACTTAAACGATCAGAAATGGTGGCATGCCTGCACTGGGAAAATGCATAGATGTTCACCCAGATGTTTGCATATTCACCTGGGTTAGTGGAAAACGTTAAAAAAAAAAAAAAAATGCTGGATATTTTTTAAAGTTTGATTTCCAGACCTTGTGGGATCATTTAAATAAATGATTTTTTTTTTTTTTTTTTTTAAATGTATATATATACAGGGTTGGGTAGGTTACTTTTAAAATGTATTTCAATACAGATTACAAAATACATGCTTTAAAAATTAATTTGTAACCTATTTCGTTACACTACTCAAGTTTAGTAACTTAATCTAAATACTTTAGAATACTTTGGAATACTAATAAGTGGAACAAACACAAAAAAGTTTTTATCTCACAATTCTGACTTTTTCCCTCAGAATTGCATCATATAAAGTTGCAATTGCGAGTTATAAAGCCAGAATTATGAGATATAAACTTGTAATATTGAGAAAAGTCTGAATTATGACATTTAACTCACATACTAAATTCACAATTGCAAGAAAAAAAAATTGTATTGCAAGTTTATATCTCCCACTTCTCACTTTATAACTTTCAATTGTGAGTTTAAATCTCACAATTCTGACTTCTTTTTCTCAGAATTCTCACAATTGTGAAGGAAAAAAAACTAATTGTGACAAAAAGGTGCAGTGACCTTTTTTACAACTATAAAATGACTCACAAACAACTTTCACAAAACATGAAAACAGTCAAAAACATGAAACTTAACTCTGCTTTTTCAGACTGTCAGGGTCAGAGAATCACCAATTGCTGTTTAAATGACATTAAAATTCAAAGTAATCACTTTGGTAATCTAAAATACTTTTCAGATGTAACTGTAATCTGATTACCACCAATTTAAAATGTAACTGTAATGAAATACAGTTACTCAAATTTTGTATTTTAAATACGTTACTAAGTTACTAGTATTTTGTTACTCCCCAACCCTGGATATATATATATATACTACAAATACTATGAGAGCATTTTCTATGATATTATCAAGTAATTACAAAGTCCAGACATCATTGGTCAAAAGCTGTGGGAAACCTTGAGTAAGTTCACAAATGTGTTTGCATGCTACTAAGTTGTGTTGAAAAACTTTTGAACTGATTTACTTTCTTTCTTCGCTACCATTTTGTTGAATTGCTACTCTGGTCTTAATGCTTTGGTCATTTTCAGATGTTATTATGATATTTACTTCATTAGTGATTTGTTCACCCTTTGGGGGGAAGAGAAGCTGTGATTGGTTTGAATAGTGGTCCGTTTTAACAATGGAACTGTCTGTTAAGGCATTGTGGAAGGAGAGTGAGTTTATTTGCAAAATGTTAGATTTATTGCTCATCAAAAACAATGTTGGTTATCACCGATGAGTGTAAGGAAACAATTGGGCAATTCTGAATAATGTCCACTCTTTGCTGTCGGCCCTGCAATATCTCTTTTAGAAGTTGTTCCTCGGACCGAAAATATGTCAAGAAAATGTCCCATGAGCAAGCTCTGGAAAGTTTTCAGACTGAACTTTACTTTGATGTTAGCTCTCAGCTTCTTGCTGAAACACTTTCCTTCAGTATTTGCTCCCATGTCTTGCTTTCAAACGGAACTGTGTGATATTTTCTTTACTTTTTGATGAATACTTGGTTGGATTTTTTTTTTTTTTTTTTAAATCTTTATTCACATGCTTGTTAGCTGGTGAAGAAAAAAAGTTTCTTTAACTGGCAATTTGGTCTACCAGAATATATTTTAAATTGGTTTTGGCAACCTAAAATAACCTTGAAATTAACTGGATGTATTAGAAGATGATTCTGAATGACTGAACCAACTAGTACAGGGTCAAATCAAGTAATCTAGGACCTAATTGTGGTAAGAACTGCACAATGTACACTTTACAGTGTAAAAAGAATAATTCTCTTTGATTTTCAAGAATACAGTTTCGAAATTGCATTGCAACCCATAAGTTTGAGACAGTTTTTTTACAGTTTAGAATTTGCACGGGAACTCTATTGTCAGGGTGTAAACTTGTGACGGCTGACCATCTCTCCCAGTTTTTAGCATATTGACTCAGATAACGTGTACATTAACTGCGGTGATAGCTTTCCACGAGACAAAACAATTTCTTAAAGTAAATTACATGTTTCCGATCAAGATGGCCTCTAGCAGTCATCCGATTTCCCTGGAAAATATTACGATCCATAAAGATGTGTCTCCTTTGTACAGTCATTTTTCTTTTGTCTCGCAGTTAAATTAGTGTGTAACACTTTAATGAGGTTGTTTTAGCTTTGCGAGTAAATATGAAATCGGAGCACCCTGCTGTTTTGTGGGTAGCAAGTTGATTAGATTCTCCTTTGCGCACACAGTAGGAACGTAAAAGGCTTCTTGCATTCATTGGGTACTTTGATTTTAGTACCCGCAGAATCCACATCAGGGGCAGCCAAATACCAGAGACTGAAGATCTGAGAAATATAGCGTCTGCGTGCATTTTTAGAGTCTGGTGGTTATTATATTAGAGATGTTATGTTTGCATAGCTATAATACAGCTGCTCTTTGCATTAGAAGATATTAATATCCGTTTCTGTCTCCATTCATTGTCTGCTTCATCTTCTAAGCATTGCAGCAGTGCGCAATTAATGAAATTCAATGGCACTGCTGTGCTTTTATTTGTGTTGTCAACTAAGGTTTATTAGAGGATATGAATCAAATATTAGCAAGGCTCAAAAAATGTGAGTAAATTCTTTGCCTCAAAATAATTATGTAATGAACTTGTTAACTAGCTTAAAACAGATTTGATTCAATAACTTAAGTTGAAAACAAAGAAAGTACTGTAGCATTTTGGCAGGGGTTTTCAGATCCCCTTTGAGAGTAAATGGATGGGATAAGTATGTTAGAAGGGTAACTAGATAAGTAGCAGAGAGACCTGTCGGTTTTATAAGTTGTTCAAAGGAAAATAAAATAAAATAAAATAGTTATTCAACAGTTTAATAAATTGATCATGCTCATGTCAATGCCTAATACATTTATTGATTGATTTATTTGTTTGGTTATTTATTTATACCTAGAATCACGTGTGTTTGTGTGTGTGTGTATGCAAAGAATAGACCAATGGAATTATTTATTTTGTATTAAAAATCATAATGGTCTATTATACAGTATATATAAGTTTTTGTCATATTTTGATCATGTTTATGTGAATGGCTAATACATTTATTGATTGATTGATTTACTATTTATTTATTTGTTTGTTTATTTATTTATACCTGGAATCATGTGTATAGTTGTATATATATATATATATAATATATATATATAATATATATATATATATATATATATATATATTATATTTTTTTTTTTTTTATATATATATATATTTTTTGTCATTTGTGTAACTCAAAGACCAAAAAAATCATGCATAAATGACAAAGTCCTTTTAAGGGATGCATATTTTCTGTGGAGCTGTGCTATTGTTCTGTTCTGGCAGGCAGTATATTTAGTCTTTTTGCCTGTGTTTTAGGTTGATGTTAGTAAGTTTTATAGCACAGAGAGGAAAAGCTGTACCTTTTCCAGAAAGTATTTATGATATTGATGGCAGTGCATCAGAAAATATTGTCGTAGTTAGAAATGAAGAAGTGGAAGATCAAGGTTGATAGAAGCAGTGATGGTGATGGCAGAGATGAAAAATATAAGTCATAGATTGTTGTGGAAGTCAGGAATTTTGGTACATTATCCTATGCCAATTTGGAAGATGTGATCCATTCTGCAACCAAAGGTCACATGCCATTGCCTATTGGCATCACTACACTGACAAGCACAGTCTCGAGAGTATTTATATTAATCACGTAGATCCATATTGATAATTAGATTGCTGTGATGGACTAGAATTTTGAATTTTTGTTAAGCGTGCCAGAGGTTCTTGGTTCTAATCCCCCCCTAGTATATCAAGAGCAGGGACATGTTTATGTGCATTTCGTTTTGTGATTTCACCGGAACAAACAGAGTCTCCACAACAGCATTAAGCGATAGATTGAAGCACTCGACTGTGTGAAGACTGCAGTGTGCACGAGCGCCAAGAGAACACTGTTGCGTCACCGATAACAGTGGCAACGAGCACTCAGCATGATTTTAAAAAAACCAACACATCCCAGAACCGAATCACCAGTTATTTAACATAATCAATCAACTGGAGATGTTTCTTTTGCATTAGATTAGACCCGTGGCACGAGATGTTTCAAAAAGTGGTAGGGACGTGTCGTACCTCTCCCACCTGCAAATTACGCCTGTGTAAGCAGGGATGCTCTAAACGTGTTGCCTAAACAGTAAAATAATGTGGGCTACAACGAATAAGAAATGTCTTGTTGATTTTCATTCACTTTTCTTTTGAAACGCTCCTTTTCTGATAGTGAAAATGCACTTGAAAGTGTAAGAAGCTTCAGACAAAAAAAAACAAGGTCAAAGGTCACCCCAAAAAGGTCAAAGGTCAGAAGTAGAAAACCAATTTTGAAAATGATTTTATTCTTAAAGTGCACCTTTTATGCTATTTTAAAGGTTCTTAGTTCTCTTTTGGAGGTCTTCTACAACAGTTTTAAATGCATCAAAAGTCAAAAAAACATTTTCATTTTCGCATAATATAAATTGCACATCAGTACATTTTTCAATGATTCTTAAACGACACCTCAGATGAATTGGCCTCTCTAAATCCCTCCTTTCCGCAAGCCTGCTCTTCTCCGATTGGCCAGATGACCCAGCCTGTTGTGACTGGTCTACCTCTTACTGCAAGTCAGAAACAAATGCTCATTACCATAACTGATTCAGCTTTGGATCTTCCTAAAGCTCAGCTGTTGTATAAACTGTGAAGAAAGTAATGATGGTGTCGATTTTACCATTTCAATCTGAGTACGAGTCCGATAGAAAACCCCAGCCTCCATCGTAGAGACTACTTGAGCAGGACAATATCTAGCGATGGCTGATTTCAAAACACTGCTTCGAAGCTTTATGAATCTTTTGTTTTGAATCAGTGGTTCGGTTTGCCTATCAAACTGCCAAAATCACGTGAACTGTTGAAATTGTGAAACACTTTTGACGCAACGAAGCCTCGTTTTCTGAAATCACGTGACTTTGGCACTCAGAACTACTGAATCGAAACAAAAGATTCGTAAAGCTTCGAAGCAGTGTTTTGAAATCGCACACTTAGATATTACCAAAAAGTCGTTATTGTGTTTTTTGCCACACAAAAAGTATTCGCATCGCTTTATAATATTAAGGTTGAACCACTGTACTCACATGAACTGCTTTAAATATGTTTTAGTACCTTCTCGACATCTGAAAGTGTTAATTCTCTTGCTGGCAATAGAGATTGATCACCGAGCCATCGGATTTCATCAAAAATATCTTAGTTTGTGTTCTGAAGATGAACGAAGGTCTTACGGGTGTAGAACGACATGAGGGTGAGTAATAATAAAAAAAGAAGATACACACCTATATAGCAGGGTCAAATGCTCACATTTTAAAGAATAAACAGAAAAGTAACCAGACAAACATGGAGTAATGTGCCAAACACCCCAGTGTGGTCGCATGCGGTGTTCGCCGCAGCTCCTGTGCATGACCCGTTTGAGTAGTTACTTAGCAACGCCTCAGACACTCTCCAACTGGGTCAGACCTTCATTCAGGAGACTTAACACTGCAGACACATACTTGCTCACTCGACCTGTTCATGTGGAGTTTTCAGAAACTTTATGTCAGGGTTTCCCACATATTCAGGTTGTGTTTTCCATGTCAATACTTTAGAGTAAATGGAAGTCGCTCTTTTCTGAGGAAACAAAAGTAACTTGCAGTGAAAAATATTGAAGATGTGGTTTGTGCCATAATGACTCAGAGCCTGTTATTATAAGCATGGAAAATCCGAATCAAATGGAAATGCATTACCTCTCTGAAGAACGCTGTTTTGAAGAAGCTGCATTTTTACTCGGATCAATATTTCTATCATTCCCTAAATGCAATATTTTACACTTCTTAAAACTTGCTTATCTTTGAAATTGGCTTACACTGGATGAATCTCCTGAAGAACGAATAAATGGGCAAGGCATATTTCATCTCAAAACAAATTTAAAAAAAATAAATAAATTGTATAGAAAGTTAATCCTAACATATGACAGATTGGCGCTTCTTTTCAATAAAGTTTTAAATTAAATTCAGTACAACAAATACAGTACCAAAAGTTATGCTTGTTAAAATTGTTCTTAAATACTTGCATATAACTTTTTTTCTATTTTAAATTATGTAATATACTTAAAAGAATATATTTCCGTGAAGGCAAAGCTGAATTTTCAGCATTATTATTTCAGTCATGTGTCACATGATCCGTCAGAAATCATTTTAACATGCTGATTTGATGCAACAAATCAAATAACATTTCTTATTATGTTCACACTTGAACATTTTTGTGCTGATTCAGACTTTTGTGTAAACTTTCTTTTTTATTCTTTGATCAATAGAATGAATGTAAAAGTCTTTACTGTCACGTTACATCATTGTAATGCATATTTGAGAATTTGAGGGGAAAAAATAGTAATAATGATCCCAAACTTTAACAACATGATCAAATTGGGTCTGAAATATAAAATACTCACTATTAATTTCTTGTTGAACTGTTTCATAAAATAAACAGCACACTTGCAATCGAGCTGTTGTACTGAATATCAGTGATTACAGTACCAAAGCACCTTTGCTCATCTGATATTTTTGAACGGAAATGGGCTTGTACTGTAAATGAGTTAACATTTATGAATTGTCAGGAGTAAAAAAGGAGAAATAAGGAGTTTGGGCAGTTTTTTATGTGTATGTTCTCAAGGCTGATGCGGCTAATGCCTGTTACTAATTGCTCTGTTGTGTTAACACCCACATCCATCTTATTTCTGTGTATTTCAGCCAAAAACATAACTACCACCACTGCAATTTGGTTACAAATAGGCACAGATGATTGCATATATTGCATATTAATAAGCTAAAGAAAAACTGTTTACTTATGCACTGGATGACTGCAAATAAAAACACGAGTTTTAACTGTGAAATATCTGTAAATAGATTCATTGGGGCCCTTCTGCTATCATTAGTATGTTTTTGCTGTGAAAAATACTTTCCCTTTGGCTTATACTGTAATAAGGGATACAGTTCTTTGCTCGCCGAAGTTCACTCTCTGTTTGACATGTAAGCACACACACACACACAAAACACACCGGATGCATGCTATAATTAACTGCGCAAAAGCAATAAATGCTTTTTTGCGCTATTAAACGTGAGGTCAGATTTGTCCTTCTCCTCTGGGGTTCAGAGCCGCTACAGAACACCATGCACTTTGATGTAAATTACTCTAAAATGTTATTTGAGTAATTTTACCCTGTATATCTGTGAGGGTTTTTAGAGAGGCTGCATGGCGAGATTAGTATGAGAAAATGTGTCTTGGTAGCTTTTAGGTTGAATTGGGCGCATGGGCGGCACTTCATTTTCATAAGAGTGATGTGTTTGTGTGGTGTGTGTGTGTTGTTTAGACATTGCCTAGGTTGGTTTTGGGGACAAACTTTTGGTCCTCATGAGGAAAACAGCTTATAAATCATACTAAGTGTTTTTGAAATGCAAATATGCAGAAGGTTTTCTGTGATGGGTAGGGTTAGGGGGATATAATATATAGTTTGTACAATGTAAAAATCATTATACCTATGGATAGGCATAAAACATGAAATCCAAATGTGTGTGTGTGTGTTTGCACAGATGTTATGGTTGTGATTTCGTTATGTGAAAATTTGGTAACATAATAAATAATATGTGATATTAGATTAGGTCTGTAATAGAGTAAATATAGTGACTAAAAGTTATGTTCTGAGGGGGTATTTGTTTTTAATGACCCTACAAACTTTATTAAATTATCAAAATCTATCTATCTATCTATCTATCTATCTATCTATCTATCTATCTATCTATCTATCTATCTATCTATCTATCTATCTATCTATCTATCTATCTATCTATCTATCTATCTATTATTAATAATTGATTATGTTGTGGTTTCCTGTGAGATTATAGTTTTTTTATGCTTTATTATATATATATATATATATATATATTAATCAGTTATTAATATATTAATATTTAATTGGTTCTCTCTTGTTTTTGCCTTTGTTGCCTCTGCCTTTGCCAAAAATGTACAATTTCATGCGTTTCATTGCATTATCACAAATAAAACAATTGACTCCAAGTAATACTATGAAACTATGCAATTGACTTACAAAATCTTTAACAATTTTTTAATAATATCTGAATAAAGGATGCAAATTTTTAAAGGCCGGACATCATTTTCAGCCACTACTGTAACTCTAAGTTGTAACAATTTATTGATAATATGCTAAAAAAAAAATTGGAATATAAATGAACTGGTCAAGTTCAAGTCAAACATATTGCTGAATACATTAATTGGTTCCAACAAATACATTTTTATGGGTCAAAGTTAAGAACGGCTCTTTAATGTAACCATTGCAGGTTACTTTTACAGTGTATTATTATTAAAATGTTAAAAATCCTTTAAATGTCAGCTGTACACCGAGTGGCTTATTTCTAAATAAAGCTTTTCAGATATTCAAGTGCTTCAGTCAAATTTATGATCCATTTTATTCTTGGATTTTGTAAGTCAGCGTATAGATCAGCTTGAGGATATCATGATGATTCAGTGGTTGTGTGGTAACTCAAGGTATTCTGGATCTAATCCGCCTTAATATAATGTTTTTTTTTTTAAAATAAACTAAAATTGTCAGTGGATGGACATTATCATGAGTGGGGATTAAAAATATTAAAAATGACAATTTCAAGAGGCGGATAGCCTCTCATTTTAATACCCACTAACAAAATGAAACCTCCTGTTCATCAATTTGACACGCTCCTGCATTAGAAACATCCCTGCCGTGAGCTTTTGCAAAAAGTGGCCAAAACCAAATCGGCCATGACAATGAATGACGCCTGTACTGTAGGCTATACTATATTTAAAAAAGTAATTTTGAATGCATCCCTTTAGACAAAGTCTATTAAAGTAAGTTTATTAACGTAATATCAGCTCACTGTATATGCTTTAAAATTCACACAGCGGTTTCATTTAGATTTTAATTTTCATCACAGTTTGACATGGTCCCTATCCTAACGTCTCATTTTTCCACCCATTCTAATATAAAAGGTAAGGGTATGGAATATTAAATAAAAAATAAATTGCATAATTGCGATTTTTTTTATCTCACAAATCTGACTCCTTTTATCAAAATTGCGAGATATAAACTCACAATTGCGAGTTGTCTTGCAAATCTGATTTTATAACTTATAATTGCATGAATTTTTAGATATAAACTCAATGCTTAGAAAAAAAAAAAAGTTTATATCTCGCAATTCTGAGAACCGCGAGCAAAAAAAAATCGCAATAATACCCTTATTATTGATTATTCAGTGGCGGAAACAAGCTTCCATATAAGGTTTTTGTATAACAATAACATAGAAAACAATTTACGTGTGGTCACGTGTGAGTCGCAACTAGCTTTGTGAAAACACAAGTACCAAATAGGACAAAGTTTGTTTCCTGGCAGCTTTTCAATGCTCAGTCATGTATGTGGGTTATTTCTCTGTGAGTAGCGCTTGTACCTTGCGGTGATGCATCTCTGTGTGGCAAACGGTCATATGCACTTCTTTGTCAAAATGCCCATCTTGGTAAGCTTTGTCTTTGGCGAATATAAACAGATGGAACAAAAGATCTGCGTTACCTGATAGACACGTCACCATGTATTACATCATTTCTACTAATTAAACGATATTGGCAAGAAAAAAGCTGTTAACTGCCATTAATTTATTGCATTGCTCTGTTTGCTTAACACTGTTTTGGACCTCAACTCCATTTTAACAGGTTGGAGAAAGAGAAAACGAGAGAGATAGAAAAAAAAAAAAAAAAAACTTGCAGTGTCAGGTTGCTTCCTAATTGCTTTCCTAATTTGATGTGACTGTCAATAAAATTCAAAACCAACATTAAAAAGAATAATTTTGAAAGATATTATAATTAAAAATATTTTAAAATATAATAATGTATTATTATTATTAATACACTTATACTATTTGTTTTCATTTCATCATTAATCATTTATATTTTAATAATTGAATAATTTGTGTAGCCTATAATGGTCATTTTTCATGCATCTCAATAACATCTTGCTGTGGCACTAGGAATTCAAATTGCCCGTTTTTAAATAGTAGTTTTACGGTACAATTTGTGGCATATACTGTTACCATGATATAAAATTAATCTTATACCAAGACATAAGCTTTTAGTCAACCTAGGTTATTGACATGAACCAGGGTCCAGGGATCAGGGTTAATTGAAAGTGACAGATGCACTGCGAGGCTTGAAGAAACTGTGTCAACATACAGAGGGAAAACCAGCAGCGTTTTCCTGAGATAAGATAATAGGACCTGGAGGGCTTTTCACAGACTGAGATTTGCGACTAATAAAATGAAAATGGACAAGAATGTCTGCAGGATATCTCACAGCAGGAGCCTTAAGTAAAGATTTTAAAAAGAATGTTCCAAGCAGTTGCTTATGCAGTTGTTTGTTATCCCATATTAGATGTATATTCTTATTCGGAATCATTTAATATATGCTTATGCATTTGAGTAATCATCTAATTGATGTGTCATTTAAAAAGTTTTTGTTTTCACAGCTTTATGTAGTGCTGGTGATATATTTCATCATGTACAATATGAGAGAACTGAGTCTGTCAGTGTTGCGATCTGCGTCTAGTTAGCAGACTTGATTTTTTTATTATTATTGTTATTATTATTATTATTATTATTATTATTATTATTATTTATATCTGGAAAATCTCTTATTTTGGTGTACTAACTGAAAGTGGATAATATTTGCGAAGTAAATCGACAGACAGTCTTTCTTTTCCTGGAAAATGGAAGAAAAATCTCGATGACTCATTTTGTACGTATAAAAATCCTTGGCCAATGAAAGATTGTGGAGAATGAGAGAATTATATATCCCACCTGCCACTGATCTGGAGCTTCAACAGTCAGCAGACAGTAGCTCAGAGATACAAAATCCCAAACAAATAATTAGACAGCCTGCCTTTCAGACACGTCAACTCTTTTCTGATAATGACCACGGGCCTCTTCACCAGAAATGTCACTCTCAGTTCTTGACACAAATCTGTGTGACCTTATTTCAAAAATGAATCCAAATTCGTTCCGCATCTGATTCTGGTAGGCCTGCATGCGTTGGTGAAGGTTCAGATGAGAAATCCTTCTGTTCACAAAAATCACTAAAATTAGCTTTATCTTTCAGTACGGTGAGGTCTTTTATTGTCTCCTTTGAGCAATGTGGTTTATTGTTTGACTTAATAACTTGCATGTGCTGTGTGCTTGTATTTGTTGACATCTTGACCTTGTCAAGATGCTGCAAGTGTGTCTGTTCTTGCACAGTAGATTTCATGTTTTTGTTTCCTTTTGTATGGCTTGTTTGTTTTGAAGATGATCACTGTATGATAAAAAAAAAAAAAAAAAAAAAGGAAGTTGGAGTTCTCAAACATTGCCTGAGAATCAGAGAAGGACATTTGGGGAGGAGTTGCTCAAGTGAAAAAAGGCCACCCCTCTAAATTATTATTTAAGTTATTATTTATTAAAAGTTAAACATATTGTTTATCATCTTTCAATTAGTTACATTATTTACACTATACATTAAAGGGCTGTTTACTAATGGTTATTAAATGAAATCAGTAATCAACAAAATCCATCTTACCATTGCCTAAAAAATGTTATTAATGTTCTAAATATAACATTTTGAATATAGAAATATGTTTTTTTTTTTTTTTTTTTTTTGGGGGGGGGGGGGGGGGATTAAATGATGAAACTAAGACCAGCAGTAGGTGGCGGAAAGTCATAATACACGAGTCATAGAACCGTTCATTGAAAACGTTTTCTTCAAACCGGCTGATTCATTCAAGAAAGAAGCAAGTGTCCATTGACTTAATGAATGAGTCATTGAATCATTGACTCACCCTATTCGCTCAAAAATGGTGAATCATTCAAGTGCTGGGAGATGCAACTTTTCTGCTTTGTTTGGAGCTATTTTCGTTCGCAAAGTAGAACAAAAACAGTCGAAATGTACAATGGGAGGTCTACAAATGGTCAATTCATATGAAAAAATATTGTTTAATGAACTGTTTGAGAAAATGGCTCTCTTACTTGTTTGATATTGCTTAACTACATTACATTATAAACACAAAATACAAGAAGTACAAAGATAATTCATATATTGATTTGTAGCAGCTTTTTATATTAATTTTGGTGGAATTTCCGACCTTGCCCGACGCTATTTTACGTCAACACCAGGCTAGCTTGCTTGTTGTTAAGCTTAACGGAGGGCTATTGTCTAAGTTGGGCTGGCTGTATTGAGATGTTTTAATAGTGGTTTAATTTCACAGCGGTGACAAACAGTGCTGAAGTTCAGAGAAAATATGACAGTCACTTGGCTGTCACGAATGAAGGCAGGTCTGGGAGAAATGGATGTTCCTCGTCTGCTTCGCAGGGCACAATGGTGGCTGTGAGAAGGGATTTCAGAAAGTCAGATGAGCTTGTATGGTCTCGAAGAATTATTAAAAATGTTGCCGGGCAAACGTTGAGGATTGATTGATAAATAAGAATTGAGAGAATGTATTTTTCCTGTGAAAATTAATAAATAAATAAATAAATAAAGCATCTATAACATCTCTATAGAGATTTAATAAAGAACACCATAATATGAAGAGTCAACAGATATAATGAAGTGCTCTGAACCAGAAGGAAGCTCCCAGTGTTCCCTGAGAGCACATTTTATATGATTATTTTAGAGTAATGCTTTAAAGTATAGAACAAAGAGGATTTTTGACTTGCCTGGAAACTAGGGTAACTTTTAAACAAACATCTGAACTGCAAGCTCTAAGTGTAAGAGGCACTTTAAAGTCTAAACTAACCTCTCTAACCATTCACATGGGAAACTGCATTGAAAAGTCACTCCATCTTCTGTCGCTAACAGTTATTTCCAGCAACAAGATGCCACGGAGGGGAGGTGAACCTGGTTGCTTGCCCAGAGTGCAGTTCACTCGCTGACCTAATGATATTTGGCTCAGACTGGTACATCTGCAGTGTCAGAGTCTCATGGCTTCAGTATATCTTGGCTTATTGTAAAATATGGAAAATCCCATAGAGGATGCTGTTTAGGCCTTGTTGACTCATGCTCATTTCTGTTTGATATTCAGGACAAAATTATTTAGAGTTGTAATCAGAATTTATAACCGAAAATATTCAATCTTTTTCAGCTCCAATGCTTTCTTGCATCATTTATCATATATTTATATATCAAGCAACATGTAGTGTCAGTGTCAGTGTAGTAAAGTGCAATGTCTTACCTTAAAGGACATCAAGGTGAAAAGCTGTTCACGTCACATTTTACTTATATAATGTTATTTGAGAGAAACAGGTGATTAAATGAGAGAAATGTAGGGCGGGGCTTAATTTTACTTGGTAAAGAATTAATTGGATTGTGAAAAGTGGAAGTGAAGGCAGGTGGTTTGGCTGGAGGGGTTGATAAGGATTCAGAATCAGAACATTATCCGAACATGAGGTCAAGGCTTGTCTGATAGGCTTCAGCAATTAAGCCACTGCAAGTCGATGATGTAACTACACCACAATGCTGACAGAAAATGTAAAATATTGATTTGTGGCCATTGAAAAGTAAGCATGTACAAGAGCTACTTTGCCAATGATATATATATATATATATATATTCAAATATAGAGTGGTCAGATGAAATATTCTTAGGTGATTGGCTTTAAAAATGTGTCCATGTATCAAATATTTCAAGGTTGCCATTTTTTGGTTGAATGGATACAATAACGCCGCTTTTTCACTATGTGGCCCAGCTCGGCTCGGCACGTCTCGGCTAGCTTTACTTTTCGGTGCAGATTAGTACCTCTTCAAAGTGGGTGGGAATTTATACTGATTGTACAGTCTGCACTGCCGTGGATCTGCTCCTCGGCTACCAACGAGAGGAACGTCTGCACCTCGTCTACCAACCACGATACAGCCATTTCTTTCTTCAAGTTGCATGCGACGGTCATTTAAAGCAAGTCATTTAAAAAAGTTTTGCAAACAAATGGTACTGTGGTGGCTGTTACTGACTATTTACATCTTGCGGGTTTGGTGTCTCATGTTTCAAATCCAATGACGCTGGTAGTGACGATTCTCTCTGACCAATCATTGTTCTGCAGTTCTGCATCATCAGTGTGCTGTACCGAGCCATACCATACAGTGGAAAAGGTTGTATTGAAAGTACTTGCATCAAAAAAAGAAAGTCATTGTCTATATGAAATGTATATATGTATATACACATATACAAAGAATGTATATATTTATTATTTATTTATTTTGCGTTTGGAGTAATAGATGAATTGTGTGTGATGAATGTGCACTAAGAAGGAAAACAAGGTAAATTTTATCCTAGAATGAGACCCACACCGTACATACACTCCTACTATTAACGTCAATTCAGAGATTTCATAATTCTCAGTTCTGTACTGCATTTAAGCAAATGTGTCTCACCCAACATGATTGATTCACCAAATTTTCCCCTTTCCGTGATGGCATTCAGGTTCCCATGTTCCCATTACGCATATCATTCACAAATAGCCTCAGGCCGTCGCCTGTGCAGGGTTACAACGCCAGGACGAACACATAGAAAAGATATTCACAAGATACATCAGATTTAATTGTATCGCTCTTCAGTGGCGCAATGCCACGAAGGACAGGAAGATTCGGATATATCCCAAACAAAACACTCAATCAGACCTCGGAAAAGACGGATAAAAGCTCAGTGAAGAATCAAGATATAGATTCCATCTATTTTGACTGGCCCGAGTCAGTCTCGCACTCCAGATCATGCCACGATGGGAAAATGAATACTCTCAGTGTGATTTTAAATTATTTCGTGCTTGGCGGCACCTTAAAGCGTCTCCGAGTAATAATGCAGAGGTTTAGCTATTTGACTGTTGGCCCAAGTAATTTAGTTTGCATAAAATATTAAAAGCACATTTACAAAATGCGATGTGAACGTGTCTCCCTTGTTTTGCATTTAAAGTGAAACTCTTCAACCTCAGCAGATGCAGACCTAATTGAAGCCCTTTGTTTACGGAGGCCTTGAAGTCTAATCAGTTTTAATTATTCTTAACTGGTCATACTGGGAGATGTCAGCATGGGGTATGTTACAGCGCAGAGGCAATCATCTGTTCCATCGTAAACAGTTCAGGTTTACACCACAGCCCTGTTTTAAAGGAAAGCACAAAAAGCTTTGTATGAACACCTGGAATGGGAGCAAATTTTGGATTCCAGATAAATCTGAGATTAGGTGTAGATTTAGGAGAGTGAGCTGACGAGAAGTGTCTGGAGGGCCGAGAGATAAGAAAGCTTAGAGACACTTTCAATGAGAGACTAAAGAGATTGCTATCATGGGAAAGAATGTATCACTACTGGATAGTAAACCCTAGCGGTAGGCCTACTGTTTTTCTTCAACAATATTGATAGGACAGTTTGTGTAGAGACAGGAAACGTTTGGGGATGGCATTGGGATAGATCTACAAACCAGAGCTCAAACTCTAGTCAGCCCAAAGTGTTTTTGTGCTTTACACAATTCTATAGCTGTAACTTTTAGAGAAAACCAGTTACTGTCATATAGGCTAGAAATTGTCTTTGCACAAATTTGGAAAACATGGGTACTTAAATACTTAACTTTACATGCATTTGCATTTATTTACTTAGAAGACGCTCTTATACATTTATTTACATTTACATTTAGTCATTTAGCAGATGCTTTTATCCAAAGCGACTTACAAGGGGAGCAATTAGGGATTTCGTGCCTTGCTCAAGGGCACCTTAGTCATGGAATCAAAGGTGGAGAGAGTGCTGTTCATTCACAATCCCGGTGTGGGAATCAAACCAGCAACCTTCAGGTTACAAGCCCGACTCCCTCACCATTAGGAACACTACAAAGCAATTCATCCAAAGGAGACAGTAACATCTTATTCTAGCAGTTAAAACATGGTTAAAAAATGGTTTCATCCATGTGGAATAATTGTTTTTTTAAAACCGATTATGAAAACATCGTTTAATATTTCACACTGATCGAGAAAGTGCAAGACACTATGCAACAGCCAAAGATGTTAATCATAAGTATATGTATATAGATAAAAAAAAGTACACCTTTCCCGCCCATCTTTTTGAGTATATGAAAAAGGTTGATCCATTCCTGAGTCAGTTTTTGTGTCTATTCAAAACAATAATTCATCAATCAATTTGTTTATGTAATAACTCACACGATTTTAAAATGCTTTTGTAATAATATATATGTCGGTTAGTATTGATGTTTATTGCTTTTGTTGGTTACACTTTTTTTACGCTTTAGGCATTCTACTAACAATAAGTAACTTTGCAACTACATGTCAACTTACTTTCACCAATTTGCAAGTATGTCAACTAACTCTCAGTAGAGTATTAGTAGACTGTTAGGGCTTGTAGAATAAGTTGACTTGTACCTGTAAAGTTACTTAAAGTCAGTAGAATGTCTGTTGGGGTACTGTACGGTCACACTTTATATTAGGTGTTTGTAACTACTATGTACTTCAAAATGTACTTATTGTCTTCGTATTGTATTGGAAAACACTTTTCCTGCTATTGATGTTAGGGACAGGTTTGATGGTATGTTCTACTACGGAAATCTACTAATACTCTACTGACTGTTTACACGTAGTTAGCAAAATATCTCAAGAGGACTATTGAAGTAAATTTTGCCCTTTTGTTTTATAGGTACTATTACACCAAAATGATTACATATTCCATTTGTAGCAAATATTCCTTTTTTATTTTTAACTAGATTTTCACTGTTTTATTTTTTGATCAACTTGGCTACAAATGCTAATTGGTTGAAATGATGCTTCCTTTGATTTAAGGAGAAAAAAACAAAAAAAAAAACAAAAAAAAAAAACAAACAACTGCACATAAATATCCCCAATGCTGAAAAATGGAATGCTTGATCTTGTTTCTCAAATCGAATTCTGTCCCATGTTCTCTCCAAACACGATTGCACTTCAACTCTGTAACGCAAGTACGGTGTTTGGATGGGGACACCGGTGCTGTGCTGTCACATGCATGCAATGCCAGTAATGATAATGGTGCCGGTGAACCCTCAGGCTGTGAAAGGGCTCCTCTACTTTTTCTCACTCGCTTTTGATTTCATGTGACAGTGGAGCGACCTTATCTGGACAGGCTGTGTTAAAGAGTCTCTCGCTTTGATGTGTTATTTTTGAACGGTCTAACAAGCGCGTGGCAGGTGCGGATCTGAAAGCTGGAGGGACAGTAATGAGAGGCTCTCTGGTGCAGGAGGAAGTCAAATAGCAGGCTGTGAGGTGGGGCAGGGCTGGATCTCTGTCAGCGAGATGTGAGGCAAGACAAAGACACTGATGTTGGGAAAGTGAATATTTATACCTGGTGTTTTCAGACTTCACATCAAGTCAGCATGAAACACTGATCTCATCCGATTTTACTTACACATGTGACATATTTCAGTGAAATGGGATATTCAGTGAGGAAAAAAAATGCATCTGGAATTCATTGGATCAGTATTATTTTTATTTTATTTGTATTTATTATTATTATTTATTTTTGTAATATTTCTATGCTAGTTTTTATTAAAATATTTAATTTCTTTTTATTTTTATATTGTCAGTTTTCAGTTTTATTTGCTTTTTAAGTGCTCTTGTCATTTTTATTTTTTTAAATGAAGTTTATTTGTTATATCAGTTTTAGATTTTATTTATTTCCAGTACTTTTGGTGTTTCATCTTAGTTATTTAGTTGCCAAGACCACATTTCATTTAAAGTTTTTCTGTTAATTTTGTATTTTTATTTATTTATTTATACAAATAAATAAATAAATAAATATTAATTTATTTTATTTCATTACATTGTATTTTTTCAGCTTCATTTCAATTAACAAACATGTTGTAGTATTAATTAACGATAATAACCTTGGATTGGATAATGAAAAAGTATTTGTGACGTAGCAGAACAGAGAAGTTGATAGGATCCATTTTTATTTCATGTTGAATAATTTCACCAAATATATATATCAAAAATAGAGCTTCAAATTTAGAAAAAAAAAAAATACTATGGAAGTCAATGGCTACCTTTAACTGTTTGGTTACAAACATTCTTCAAAATATCTTATTTTGTGTTCAACAGGACAAATAAACTCATAAAGGTTTGCAGCAATATAAGGGAGAGTAAATGATGACATAATTTTCTTTTTTGAGTGAACTATCCCTTTAAGTTGCATATATGAACATTAGTTTATATATTATGAACAAACATTGTTCCTAAATGAATTAACCAATGCTAACAAGCGAAGTGGTAGTAATGCATGGGCCTGTCGAAGGTTTTAATGCTAAGGAAATGTGATAGCTAAAAATGGAACAAAACTCTCTTCTCATGGAGAAAGATTTGAAGATATTTTTGGAATTAATGATGACAGCTTTTACCATGATGACTTAAAGGCTCTGTAATCTCTTGATAATTTGGTAGGTCTCACAAGGAATTGAATGATTGAAGGAGCCATTTCGCTCTGAACAGACGCTCACAACAGCACACAATGGGCTAATAGCTCTATTTGTAGGTAAATAGCAGTTTTGTCAAAGCAGGAACTCAAAAGTACATACATTTTCCCCTGAGATATGGAACAATAGAATTAAATTTCCTCAGGCAGTGTTTGTTGCACAATTGTGTCCCAGAAAACAGGCCTTACATTGAGATTCAAGTTATTCCTGTCACTTGCATTTGGGTTAATAGTTGGAGCATTTGTATTGTTTGGAACAAATGGGTTCAAACTGACAAAAATCGTTGTTCAGAATTCCAGACCATTATATGTTTCTGACCTCTCTCACCATTTATGGAACTTCATGATTATTTATTTATAGTCTTGGACTATGTGTTTGGAATCTAATTTTACTGAATTAAAAATGCTACATTCAAATTTTCTCAAAATACATGTTATGCTTGTTAAAAAAACACCCACAGATGGTTTCTAGCTGATCCAAACTTGTAATTATCTGGTCCAGGCTGTTTTGGCTGAGCAACTACACCATTTTGGTCCAGTAACAACTATCATGTTCCACAAACACGCTTTACTACCATATGATTTGGTTTCTCAACCAGGCATGTGATCCTTCAGAAGGTTTTTGAAGAGTTTTGTGCAATATTCTTTCTTTCTTTTTTTTTTTTTTAGAACTTTTGCACTATGATTTTCAATTGCCTGAGATTCATAATTGGATTTAGATCTAGCAAGATGTTGAACCTCCAGAAAGGCCATAAGGTGGTCTTGGTTAAAGACAAAGTTTAATCTAAGTGTCAGCTTTTAAGCATCTCTTACAGCACTTCCCAGTATCGACACCATCCATCCTTTCTTCTGTTTTAACAAGAAGAGCAGTCTCAGGCGAAACACAAAATGCCCTACAAAATGTTCCGTCCAGATACATAATAGATCATGCCTGTCTGGGAAGTAATTTTGCTTATCTAGTCTGTTTGGGGATTTTCATGGCCATTCGATCATGCCAGTAAGCTCTAAGTTGCATTAGCTGAAACAGAGCAATTCCAGCCTTATGGACGTGACATTTGCAGTAAAACATGCAATGTAACTTCTCAGAGAAAATACTAATTACCAGTATAACGGACTATTTGTGTGCAGAATCCTAAACCCCGACAGTCATTAGAAAACGATCCCCCCAATTTGAAAAAAAAAATATATATATATATATATATTATTTAGATTTTTTTATTTAATTTTTTTTATATTTTGGTAGACATTCAATTTGTAGGAATTCAAATAGAAATAACATCACAATGTCGAAGGGTTATCTCTCCAAATGACATTTAAAATTTAATTGTGACATTTGACATTTTCCTATTAATCAGGATAAAATTGTTACAGATGTGACAGTTCTGAAATTACCCCATTCTGAAATATAGAAATATTGCAAACTGAAACAAATTTAAATTGCAATGTGACATTCATAATTTCAGTCAGCTTTGTAATTAATTGGTTTGAGCGACTGTAAATAATTCAAACCGAACCAAGTTAAAGGTTCAATATGTAGTTTTTGCATAGTCACCTATTCAAAACAAAGGCGTAGCTTGATGACCGCAAGTTTGAACAAGGAATCTTGGGACATGTGGTCTTCGGTAGAATTGGTATAGGACTCGGGCAGAAATCATGTTCATGGATGCGATCATTGCTACATGGCTACACCAGCAGCCATATCACCCTGTAGCCCAAGACTGGTTTCCCACTGAAGCCAAGCAGGGCTGAGCCTGGTTAGTTCCTGGATGGGAGACCTCCTGGGAAAACTAGGTTGCTGCTGGAAGCGGTGTTAGTGAGGCCAGCAGGGGGCGCTCACCCTGTGGTCTTTGTGGGTCCTAACTCCTCGGTAAAGTGATGGGGACACTATACTGTAAAAAAGCACCGTCCTTTGGATGAAATGTTAAACTGAGGTCCTGACTCTCTGTGGTCATTAAAAATGTCTTTTGAAAAGATTAGGGGCATAACCCTGGCATTCTGGCCAAATTTGCCCACTGGCCTCTGTCCATCATGGCCTCCTAATCATCCCCATATGCTGATTGGCTTCATCACTCTGTGTCCTCTCCACCAATAAACTGGTGTGTGGTGAGCGTTCTGACACAATATGGCTGCTATCGCATTGTCAAGTTGGATGCTGAATATTGGTGGTGGATGAGGAGATTCATCCTTCCATATCTAAAGCGCTTTGAGAAAAGCTCTATATAAATGTAAGGAATTATTATTTTATTTTCTTACATGCCTTTCAGTTCAGTTGTGTGCTTCTGTACTGCCTAGTTTAATTGGTTAAAAGGTTTTTCCTCTACAATACTTAAACTTAGGGAGTTTTCATTTGTCTTGCCACATCCGCCTTTGGCTTTCTCACTGGAATCTTTAAAACATAATTAGGCTTAATGTTCTCTAAAGCTTCTTTGGAACAATATGTAGAAATGCTACAAATAGTAATAATAAAAAATAAGGCCTATATATAAATTTAAAATGAAATATTTGACAGTTATATATATATATATATATGTATATACAGTTTATATGTGCATTTTTTTTGGAAGCATAGCACTAAACTAAAGCTTTTATATGTTTGTACCTGCATGAATGTGATATCACTGTATTGGAATATTTCTATTCACAGTGACATTTAGGTCAGATTTTAAACCATCACACTTCCTCGGAATGGTGCATTATGGTGACACTAATAAGAATTCCTCACTAAATTAACACCTCAGAGGGTTCCTTTGCTTCTTGTGGGGACCGAAAAAAAAAAAAAAAAAATTCTTACACATCCTTTCCTCAATGATTGGCCGAGGCATCCTTCTCTGTCTTCTGCTCCACAGGGGCCAGCAGAGGTCCCAAAGCCCAGGCTGAGTGCAGCTGTTGTGGGGACCACAAAAGCAGAACCTCTGTACGTCAGCTTCACAGACTCCCTGCGGCTTTGTGGACGTAACAGATGCCAGAATCATTGCAGCTGCATTTTCAAGACAGGTTTCCAGCAGGATAGTGGCTTTTGCCCATTTCTGATTGCTCCCGGCTGGGCTAATAGTAACTCTCACATGCTTTTTGCTCTGTTGTGAGGACAGGTTGGTAATAATAAGCAGCTGCGTTGTGCTTCAGATGTGTGATGTTCTTATCATGAACATAGGACTGACATGATTATGAAATATAATTGTCATGTAAATAATTGCTATTAATGATTTAATTCTGTTTTTTTTTTTTTCATGTCAGTTACCTATCTTTCCCAGAAAATAATGAAATAACTAAATATTTTATTTAAAATAAAAATAATTGCTTGTATTATTAATAAATAATAATAATCTGATAATTTCAGGATATAACTTGCACCAACATGCTATAAACATGAACGACACCCTCAATCCATGCAGCATGCTCAATTCATTACTTGTGAGAACAGACATATGGTTTTCACCCTGTATTAAAAGGAGTGTAAAAAAATCTCTTAAACTTAAAAGACAACGATAGCTATATTAGTGTCCACAGCAGCGCACAGTTTCGTTCTGTTTATTCTAAACACTCGGTTTTGTCATCTGTCACTATTCAAGCTCTTAAAGGAAGGATAGATTCTGATTGGCTGCTAGGCAGAGTTTATGTAGACAGACGTTAGATGCGAAGCACCACAAACAAACAGCAGCAACCTTTTATAGTTCCTACCGAATCAAAACAACAAGATTATGCTGCATTCACACCATAACTACCGTAATTGATAGATAATGTCTACAAATAAGCTCTCTAGGTTATTTACGTTCATTATTATTGTAAAGTTATGTCATTTGAGACATGAGGAATTTTAAAGCCAGTTGTGTGTGTGTGTGTGTGTGTGTGTGTTTTGGAGGAGGGCGTGGCTTTGGAGAGCATGCTGAAGGGAGGGTGTGATGTTATGATTTGATTCCTAGCCTCTCTGAAAATGTCCTATCGCACCTTTAATGGCTTTGAAACTCATCGTGCTTTTAGCGCCACACACTGGACATTTAATTTTTAAAATGTTGCGAAACATGCAAGAAGCAACGTAACATGTCAACACAGGCACATTTTTTGGGGTTTAGAATATCATAGAGACCTAAGTCCCTGGCAACCACCCTGAACATCCTAGCAACCAAGTAACAACACACTAAATACCTCTCAGAACATCTTAGCAACTACATAGCAAAGCCCTGACAACCAGTCCCAACTCACCAAGCTTCAATGATCACGTTATCTCAAATAATCACGACAGGCCTAGATGGAACATTTGTCTTCTACTGGAGGGCACAGAAAACAAAATAATGCTTTTTGCTGCCACACGAGCACAAAAATAACTCTGTTAGAGCATGCACCGATTCAAGTGGATGCCATGTGGCTTCTTTAACCTCGTATAGCGAGGCGGATATTTGTCGCACTCTCGCTCGCTCGTGTTGCCTCGGGATTAGAAGAGATCAGAAAGGCACGGAGTGTGACAATGAAATCCTCACATTCTCTTGTGGCCATGTCAGAGCATCGCACTGTCTTTATGAAGAGACAGGCTTTCTTTGAATTCTGCTTTTGATTGGTCATAGCAGCATTGTTAGCTTTGGAAAGCGATTAGATGGTTGTCATGGTCAGATCTTAATTGACTGGACTGATGAAGGTTCTCTCGAAATGCGAGATGGATCATTCAGATGGATTAAGGGGACACGACAACACATTCAGGAAATGAATGAATCCACTTAAGCGTCTAATCAGAGGTTTTGGTGCATGTGTGTTTGTAAAAGTAAGCATTTAATGTAATCATCAAAGTGATCATGAGACCTTTTTTCCCCTTGTGGATGTTGTGTTTATTCATAATTGAAGTTACTGATTATTGGGAATCAAGAGACCTTACATCCACTCCAGCAGCTGTAATCATGGACATTTGTAGTTCCTTGGGATGATTGTGAAGAAAAATGGTTAAAACAACAACAACAACAACAACAGTACTGATTTAATATTATAATAGCTTCAAAAATTCTCTGTGCATGTTTTATTTAACCTTTCTGAACTTGTAACTTCTAGGAAATAAATCATTTATGCGTGCACTTATGATTCTTTGTCCTTATGCTATTGGTTTGTTAAACAGAAGGTTAACAATCACAGTTTATTGGCGTCATTTAGAAAATGTACAGAGCCACTAAAGGGACGTGGTGGTGGGAAAAAAAAAAAATTGGGATGGGAGGATATCTTTGTGGGGGAATGCAAAATTTTGCGAGGGAACGCAAATATCTTTGCGAGAGAACCCAAATCTCTTTGCGAGGGAATGCAAATATATTTGCGAGAAAACAAATATTTTTGCGAGGGAACGCAAAAGTTTTGCGAGAGAACACAAAAGCTTTAAAAAAATTTCCTCCCATCCCAAATTTTTTTCCACCACCATGTCCCTTCAGGGGCTCCGTAGAAAATGTGCATAGTACGCACAGATTTGAATTTGTGACACTAAAATCCACGCCAACGCTCATATTTATAAAAAAGATCTTTGACATGGAAAAGTGCTTAGCGTCACATCAGGGTATGAGCAGGATACCAGGCGGGTATCTCTGAAAGCATTCAGCTGTACACATTTAAATATTATTTGTGATTTATAACTTTCAAATCTGGAAGAGAGGTACTTTTGGCGAGTATGTTCATTCTCTAAATCACATGTACGCACATTTGAGAAATGATTATAAGAGCAAATGTAGGACAGTTTCTATGCAACATTTTATAAATGAAGCGCTATGCTTGAATAACTTCAAAATATTACAGGTGTGGAATATAATCTTTTTTATGCATTGCAATGCTGATTCTGTAATGATGCATAAATATATATTTAAAAAAAATGTAATTAAATAGGCTTACCATCCATATTAATATACTGTAATAAAATAAAGCATTATATAGGCTATTGGCTAATGAGCTTCTGTAAGCAAAGAATTTGCATCAGATGTTTGCAGATAATGTACCTATTTCTTAAAAGCAGATATTTTTGCACATATTTTTGCTTGAAAAAAACAAACTGTATTGTGATTATCAATATATTAATTATTATCAGTAAAATAATTGAAGGAAAAGATGCACAGCGAATCGTTTTATAATCACATTGTTATTCTTATCGATTCATTCCTCTTCAAAATGTTGATCATTTTTAGCTTTACAGTCAGCATGAACTCAAAATCAACCCTATTAAAGGGATTGTGCACAGAAAAAAGAAAATTGTCAGCATTTACTCTAAACCTGTATGACTTTCTTTCTTCTGTGGAACACAATGGAAGATATTTTGAAGGATGTTGGCAACCATACAGTTTCGGTTCCCATTGACTAGATTGTATAGATAAAAAATGTCAATGGGAACCAATTGTTCTTTTTGAGTTGAGCAAAAGAAAGGAAGGACACGAGGGTGAATAAATGATAACATATTTTTCATATTTGGGTGGAATATCGTTTTAACTTTATTCATGCATGTTCCTGATCTTACTGGGAATTAATCGCATGTTATTTAAAAGAAAAGTGTTTGCCTTTCTAAACTTTATTCGAAGCAATACAATTCCCTCTTCCTCTGAAACAACTTTCTTTCTTTATAGGCCACACAGTCTATTGGTTAATGAAAACTAACAACCAAATCACCAATATTTAGCCATTGTTTTAGCGAACTTGGTTTCATCCTATATATTACACATTCAATGTCTTGTTTCACTTGCTATGTATGCCATATTATGGAAGTGTAATAGGTTGCGAGTCATTTAAAGATGACTTTAAATGACTTCCTTTAATGTCAGCAGAGTTCAATCCATCCACCCATCCATCCATCCATCCATCCATCCATCCATCCATCCATCGACATATGACTCGATAAATTTATTGGCTGCATAACAGCATAACGTTTTATTCAAACTAGGTATGAATGTATTTTCTCTGCCTCTATCCAGATGCGGTCAGACTGTGTTTAACCTTGACTTGTGTGACTGCAGACACAGACACATTATGAGACCATCTGTTCAACCCCCCCTTCACATTTATTGTTTGTCATAAAGTAGCGAGTCTGCTCCCTGTCAGCCTTTACTGCTCCACTCTCTTCAGAAAGTTGCTTTCACATGTACTGAATGCGTGTGAAAGTCACAGAGGAATAACATGAGACTAGCTTGATTAAAAGTCATATCATACGTTCAGGATCTTTAAATATCTGTAGTGCACTCTCAGTTGTTTCTGGCATACAAATTGGGTTTTTTAGCCAGACTGCGTATCTCATTTGCTGCTGGACAAATTTGACTTGTTTTTGGTCCAGTGTTTCACGCCAAAGCAAGCAAACATACTAGCCACAATTACTCAAAATCACTTTATCATTGTATAAGCATTGTGATCAAAAGTTATCTATTTGTTGTACAAAAATATATATATATATATATATATATATATATATATATATATATAATATATTTATTTACTGACCCTTCAATTTCTATTTGCATATTCAGGTATCATGTTACACCCAGATAAAATAATAATAATAATAATAATAATAATAATAATAATAATTAATAATGACCGTTGGACAAATTCTTGACAGGCTTTATGCTTCTCCCATAAACTTCACCCAAGCATCTAAAAAGCCCAGTTCTGGAAATGTTCTTGTTCCTGGATCTCACTTAATTTTCAGCCCTCCGCTGTTAGATTCCATAGGAATATTTGACAGGGTTTGACTTTAATCTAAAGGTGTCTGTGCTATCATGAAGGCAACCTGGGGCACAAAGGAACAGATAGCGGTGATATTTCCAAATCTTTGTGTGCAGATGTAGCTTCTGGTTCACACAGTGGCTGAATATTGATTTATCTCCTTGTCCTGTCTTGTCCTGTTTTTTTCTTCTTCTTTTTTTCTTTCTTGTATTTGTAGACAGGCATCTGCGTTCTAAGATGTGTGTCTGTGCAAGATCAAGGATAAATGTAAAATAAAAATGCACATTTTGATCTCAATGGTAGATACTGTTGGGTACCAATACCCCTCAGTATCATTTCCATATATAAATGTGTGCCATACATATGTATGAGCATATGTGTATATATATATATATATATATATATATATTATATAATACATATTTACATTTTTAATAAAACATTGTTTAGTATGTTTTTAAAGCTATTTTAAATATGAGGACTCATGAAATGTCCTCATAAAACATGTTTATGATACCAGTTTAATACCCATGTCATTATACAAATTTGTGTCCTCATAAATCATGAAAACAAGTACACTCACACACACACAAACACATAAGCTGTTTCAGTTCCTGGTGGGAAGATACTTAACAGTTCCAGTTATTATTACTTTCTTTCAAGTGATTTTGGTCAGATCACACTTAATGCACTTGGCAATTTCATTTCATGCTCTTTTTCCACTTTCCAGCAATGAAAAGAAGCATTTTAGGCACTAATGCAACAAAATGAAGAGCAAATGATGCTTCTTAGGTGTGTAAAAAGTAATCTTATTACATAATTTGTAACCCACAATTGCAGCTTTTGAATGTAAAGCTAAAAAATGCAGTTGTCGGCTACATTTTCTTTTTCTTTTCTGTTTTAGAATATAGCGCACGAGTCAAATAGACTATTATTATGGTACTTTTATGTTGCTTTGACAACTCCTGTATCACCATATTCAATCTTTGAACAGAAAAGAACTGCATGTATATTCTGTTGAACCACTCATTTTGGGTCACACAGAGAAAAAAAGTAATACAGGTTTGCAGCAAATTAAATAATGAGGAAATGTTTGATTTTTGAGAAATATCCCTTTAAGAATGGATGAAACCTGATGAAGAGATACATGCAGAGGTGAAAGAGTTGCTGAAGAACGCTTGTCCTTCTGAATTCCTTGTTAGATTTTGCTTAATTAAGCAGCTTAGATCATTTCTCAACTCAGCTTAAATCATTACAATTCATCTATCAGACTCATTAGTTCTGCATCTTAATTAGTGTTTATACTTAGATTAAATAGAGAACTTCCATGACATGAGTGATGCGCCCTGCAAATGCTTTATTGATCTTACAAAAATATAATATACCCCCCCCCAACTCTCTGACACTTTTAGAGGAATTTACAATAATTGCTGTAGTATTGTTATTGCAGATTATATATTAACTAGACAGAGGTGTTAATGTAATTCTCCGAAGTGTGAAAATCTCTGCCATGACCTTTATTCACTAATTAATTCCAAGATATGAATGTATAGATTTATATATCCATACATTATATCCTTTGACTCCTTTATTTCACTGTAATAATGTATAATAATTATTCAATCCAAAAAAACAACAACATTAAAACATTAAAAAAGGAAATTCCGGATTTTTATTTTGCATTTCTGAGTTTGTATTTTGCAATTCAGACTATATAACTCTCATTTGTGAGTTTACCTCACAATTCTCAGAATTGTGAGATATAAACTATGAAAACTTCTAAATAAAACAAAATTATTAAAATAAATAAAAAGTGATGAATAGCTTTTTTATCTCACAATTCTGACTTTATTTCTTGCAGTTTTGAGGGTGTATCTCTCATTTCTGACTCGTTTATATATAAACTGAGAATTGTCAGAAATAATGTCAGAATGGTGAGATATAATTTCAGAATTGTGAAAAATATAAACAGAATTGTGAGATGTAAATCCGCTATTACCTTTATTACTTTTTATTCTGTGGCGGAAGCAAGCTTTCATAGTTAAATGTGAAGTATCATTTCTTCGCCACAAGCTGCACTAAACAGAATAAAAAAAAAAAAAATATGATGATTGATTTCAACCGGTTTCAAGAACATTCCACCTGGATAAACAGGACAAACCAATAGTCCCGTCCCGAACAGATGGCATTGCAGTGTTGTTGTCTGGGACTGGTTTAGAATGATAAAAAAAAAAAATCAAATCTTTAGTCATTATAATCAAACACAAAAGTTGAGTAATGTACATAAGTGTCCGTGTCACCTTCTTTGACTTTGAAAGAGGGGCGGCAGTGGGTGTGCAGAACATGCGTGGGTGTTTTTTTTTTTTTTTTTTTCATTCTTTGTCTGGCTCTACTGTGTCGTTTTGAGTGGATGTGTTAATTGAGCTGCCTTTTTGCCGGAAGACAGCGCTCGTTTTCTCGAACGCCTGATCACCATGCCATTAAAACACCATTCCGAACTTGACTTGAGCTGGAGCACTCTTGTTCCAGACATGAAACTATTGTTCCACAGTGCTGCATGGAAAGGCGGCCCGCTGAACTTGGCAATGGAACCTGCTGGTTTTTGCATTGAATGAACAGAGTCATGTGGGTGGATTGGCTTTGGTTTCTGGATTTCTCCTTTAAGAGTTAGAGGTAATGAAGCTTGGGATGTTAATGACTGAATCTACCTGCAGAATTTGCGAGGCTTTGTTTCCCAAAATATTCTCTAAATAGTAGGAAAAGAAGTCTAAGAGTCTAATTGGACAGTTGAAGTGGGTGTTTTGAAGTGGTTTACTTTTCAGCAAACTTTATTCAACTTTTTTGCCTGCTTTAACACTTTCCCATGTCGCATGATTAGAAGGAATCCATCAGGCCTGACTAGATGTTTTTGACTGTGAAATTGGTATTTCACTGTTCCTATGTGAGCAAGACAAAGTTTTGATACTCCTGCGTAAAGTACTACTGTGGTAGCAAACTGAAAAAAAAAAAAAAAAAAAATGAGTTGGATATGCAAGATCTAATTATGTAAATTGGTTCCACGTGACTCAAATAACGTATACAAACATAATCTGTTCTCATATCTTAAACATCCTGGAATGAAGATAATTTTAAGGGAATCAATTAGGCTATCGCAATCTAAACTCGTATGTTTCCCTGAAAGGATTGTTAGGGATCATTGTTGGCACATATTATTAGCATGCTAAATGCTCCTTGAGTAAACCAGCAAAACATTTTCAGTACTCATCCTTAGCCTTGGCAAAAGCTTCACTTTTCACCACAACAATAACTCGGTGTAATAAAAAAAAAAAAAAAAAAACAGTTCTGAATCCCATCATAATTGAATATTATTCACTATAAAATCTCTCCTCTTTCCTCATCTTGCTCAAAAACACATAACATAATACTTAATTTCAACATTTTTACTCTCCCCATTAAGTCTCATGCAAAGCATGCTGGGAAATACAAAGTCAAAGATGGCACTGGCTAATAGGTCCTTAACTCAACCTGCTCCTAATCACATCGTTATCTATTGGACACAGCTGATTGGTTTTTGCTGTATCAGTAGCCAATGAGCTGTCACCCCGCTTTTGAAAAATCCCAAGAAATGACATACCCAGACTAAAACATATGCAGTTCATGAACCCTTTGCACTAAAAGCAGAAGTATGGTCTCATTTCAAAGCAGACACTTTGCAGTTTATTGTAAAGTCATAATTAATTATTGTCATAATGAAAAAAATTGTTATAAATAGCTTCAAAATTTTGTACATCTTTATGAAAATAAAATTGATGTCAGCCCCTCTGCTATCTGGATATGCACTCCAGCTAAAGCTACATGTGTGACCATGTTATATTTCAAATCTGAAGATGATGTGTTTTTATAAGATCATGTCATGTGATTTTATTTTGAGAAAACTCTAAAATGCTAACTAATGTTTATAGCCTTCTTCCAAGCACCCATTCAGTGTATTGTCTATTGTTTTGTGTTGCAAAACTATCCCAATCAATTTTGTGCACCATTTGCACAATTCACACCTCTCTGGCCTGGTTATGGCTCTAATTATTCATTTCTTTTGTCTCTATTATAATTACTGACAATGTTCTATTCAAGCAGACTTAATCCCATCATTTCTTTCATCAAACTTCTCACTTCACCTTCTCTGAAACTGTATCAAATGCCCTTCATGGGAAAAAAAAAAAAAAAAATCATTTCAGTGAGCTTTACTTTTGAAAATGATTCGTTATAACAGATAGGTGGCAGCATGACAGGTGCATCTATTGGCATATAGCTTAGCACACCATCAAAACATGACAATTTATGAGATTAAAACCAAGTTTTTGCTCCAAATTTCCAAAAGTTTTAAATAAACTTCTGTGATGTAATGTCGTTTTGTATCTAAAAATCGGACCGAAAATACATTATTTTATGGTATTCTGCACAATGAGAAAAGCTATTGTGATTAGCATTGGATTATAAATATAAAGTATTATGAAAATACCTGACATGGCATGAAGGACACATAGATCATACATCGTCACAATCGTGTATTTATTGTCTTCAAAAGTGTCTATTTTATATGTTATCTGTATGTTATAGCGATCTCTGGAAGACTGCGTTAGTTTCTGATCACATGGTATGCCTGTTCTTCACGTGTGCCATTTGTGGACTAAGTGTGCAACGCAGCGCCCTCCTGCTGCAAGTATGAAACAAAAACACAGTACTTCAGAGTATCCAGCGCTCGTAATGATTACAACGGCGCTTTTTGGGTAAAAAAATAAATAAATATTATTCCTCTGTATAGAAATTTGACTTAAACATATGAGAATCCATCAATATTTCTCTAAATGTGCATGCTTTTGAGCTAAAAGCCCAGCGGGATGTTGTTTTGTCAAGAGTTTTGATGAAGATCTCACAGGAGTTTTTTTCTCAATGGATGTGGCTGACGCTCATATTTCAAAGAAAAGGTATTGACTCCGTTTTTCACATTCATAACTCCTGACGCATATTAACAAATTACGTTCACTATATGATATTGAGAGTAAAGCAGCGATTAAAAATTGAATCTTGAGTTTTAGATCTTTTTAATGATGTATAGTTTGTCAAGGTAATTGCACTGCATGTAACAGTAAATTTAAGTTAATTTAAACAAAGAAGCTTTTGTGCGTTGGCGGTGGGTTGTCGATTAACAGGTTAATCTTCAAAATACTTTGATAGCGTTGCCTCAGCAGTGCAGCGCGCTTCAGAAACCCTCCACCTTCCCCAGCTCCACCTGTATATACGGGTAATTCATATAAGCTATATTGTACAGCAGCAGCATCTCTTACTTGCTCACAGCTTATCAAAACTATGCATGGTTATATTTTATATTGAGTTATATATAACCAAGGCTATTTTTTATAATACAATGAATTAAATAACACGCACACACATTTTTTTCAATACTGCCCACAGCATTTTTAATTCATTGACTATGCAAAAAATCATGATATGAAGTCACACTTTAGGGCTTTTGTTTAAACAATTAACATATAATAATAAATTCAATATGTCATCTAACCTGCAGCTCTAAAGTTTCTTTGGTTCTTTCGGCCAAGAGGTCAAACCGTGACATTTAGATTCTCTATTGGTTTTCATGTCATATGAAGTCAGAGAGCACCAAACTTGAACTTTCATATGGTTTCTGGTTTCATGCATTTGCATTCATATGAATGAAAGTCAGTGGGGCAAAAAGTCCAAGATTAACATTTGAGCATGGAAACCCTGTCTCATAAACGGAGCTGTCAGTAATAATGAACAGGCACGTAAAAACTTCTGCTCTGAATGCTGGCAGAGTGGCGCTTTACTTTGAGTCTGTTTTTTTAAAGCTTGTCACTTTGATTGTGGTTATTCTATCCTTATGCAATACATCATCAAATCATATAAATAAAGATGCATTTGTCATGCCACAAACTGAAAATTGACTTTCACATCCAGACATCGATTTTCACATCCAGACACAACTTCGTCTTCCATATTCACAGATGACAATGGTGCCATTTACGCGTGTTGCAAGTCATTTTCCACAATACAAACAAGCCAAATTCAGGAGAACTCATTTATCTGTTTACGATCAAAAACTGCATTTTTGATTGTAAACAGATTAGTGAGCATCTACTGGGATTTCACCAAATAGTGTATGCTTTTTTACCCTCCTATAGTCCTTAGAGGCTCTTCAGAATCCAGAGGTAGAGCCTAAAAACAGCACAAAAAGGTATTTGGAGAAGCCCGAGAGCTTCAAGTCTGGGTATTTGGGTTTCTGCTGTAACTGTTAATCCTGAGCAATGTCTTTCCCCAGAGAACAGCATCTCTCCAAACACTCTCAGATGGTGGAGACTCTCTAAGAATGAATTTGCACACTCTGTTTGCATTGTTTTAGCACCTGTATAAAGGGATATGCAAATAAGATTATGCTGCTATGCAAAAAAAAAAAAAAAAAAATCAAGTATATAAAAGTATATATATATATATATATATATATATATATATATATATATATATATATATATATATATATATTGAACTACATTTGCATGACTCAGTTCTACATCTTGCAGATTGTGTGCATGTTAGGCTGTGGAGGATGCAGCGGACTACTGCAATCTGGTATATTTTCTGTGATCAAAAGTGCACTTAGATGCATCTAGATATACTAGATAATTGTTGCAATTGCAACTGGTTATACTCGACCCACTCTGAGTGAAATGTTTTAAATGTTTAAAAACGTTTTCCTTGCTTATGTTAACATTAAGGACATATTCTGTTTCATCATTTTTCAAACATAATATTTGAAGAATATTTCAAAATGTTCAGAGAACTTAAAAACTATCCCTATAAATAAACAAAACAAAACAACAAAGAACATGAACGTCCAACTAAAAAGTTTCTGGGAGAAAAATAAATAAATAAATAAAAATGTTTTAGTATTAATAATGTGAAAACATTATTAAATACCAAATACCAGATGCCAATTCACTTTGAAAGTACATCCTTGTTAGGGTTTCTGAAAGAATGCTTGCTCATAACATTAAAACCAATTTTAAATTTAATTGGTATTGCACTTATGCTGTATTTTGAGGCAAGCACCTGTTTATGTAACATTTTTTATTTATTTATTTATTTATTTTTATCAAGTACAGGCCAATAAAGCACCATACAGTCAAAAAGGCCTCTCATAAAACATTGCATAGTCTACATTAGTAATGAATAGGAGTTATATGCACAAGGCTATATTAATTTTATTTTTATATCCATTTGGTATGCTCAGCATTAGAAAACTGTGCTTTTTATAGCTGTAATTTTAGCTGAATCAAGTTATATTACATGTGTGTATGAGAGAGAGAGAGAGAGAGAGAGAGAGAGAGAGAGAGAGACTTTAAATGCACCTGAACCGAACTGGGCTGTACTTTTCTTTTGATTCTTTATTCATATGCGTGAACGCAGTGCAGAATAATAATAAATCTTGCTTTTACATGAACAATATATTTTCATTTGGTGTAAATGAATGATTTAGTTTTAGTACTGTAATAACATTCTCAGTGTTCATTTAATGAACGCTGAAGATATGATAAATCACACACCAGCTTCTTTTTGACACAAGAAACGAGCTTGAGAGGCAGGAGAAAGATAAATAAATAAATAAATAAATAAATGAATAACAATAAAACAACCCTGAAATTGGCTGACCTTAAAATCCGTGGGCTTTCAATAAACACTTTTGTGTTTGGCTTTGTGTTTATGAGATTCATAGTTCCCTTAAAGGACATCCCAGTAATCCCTTTACTGACCAAACGCGTGCGCCGCCCCTCACTGCAGGTGTCACTTATCCAACCGCCCCAGAAATGTCAGCGTTTGCTGGATTGTCCCAGTGTTCCTCTATGATGACTGAATGCTGGGAGGATGAAATGTCCATTGAGCTGTCATTCATCCACTTTTATATTTATTTAACTCTTTATTTTATGTTTTGCAACTTCCATGTGCATTCCGCAGGGGTTCTCAGAGGCTCTCAGTGGCAAGTCAAAGATGATCATTTTTATCAGTCTTTTTTTCTTTATTCTTGTGTTCTTCACAAAAATGCAATTGTTTTTAACTTTTACAAGGAGTTTGAAAAAGGCACATTGTCTTTTTTGTATTTCGAAAAAAAGAAAATCATGAAATCATTTGACATCTTAGCCGTCATCTCGCAAGGACATCAGGAGTGAAACGAGGAGAGAATACGCGGGCTGAATTTTATTGTGCCATTGTTCAGATCAGCCGAATGCTTTTCTTTGGGGTAACTCTGAAAACTGTCTTTTTTCTCTTCCAATTTCAGAAGGTTATTCTCTTTTTGCCCTCTACATGTTTTGCTTTTGCCATAGCAAAAGATCAGAGCTTTCATATTTTATATTTTTGCCAGGGGTTATATTAGTTTTGTTCAAAATTTCATCAAAACAGTTTATTTGAAGACATCGCTATCAGGCGGAAACTTTGTATCTCCAAACATGCAAATTTTCAGGAAATGGAAGCAATAATGAAAATAATAATGATACACTATGTTGTCAAAGTTGATATTGTGGCTTTATGCATTTATGCACTTGTATGTGTCATTATATTATTAATATAAACTAAATATTAAACGCCTAAATATCACAAAATGGTTGAACAATTACAGATATTTAATGTTTCAAAATGTAGTCTTGTGTAATCATCCGAAAGTTTGCAGTTATTTCATAAGTAGATGAGTAAACTGTATTAAACAAATTTGACTAAAGACATGTATTGATGTGACAATTGAATACAACAGATTTAAAACATTCATGCCACGATTTTAATATTAATGCATGGGAATTCATACACATTCACACTTGGATCCGTAAATTATTTACATTTTTTTGCCGTTAATACATGAGTATTTTTATGTTTTTTACACTTCACATAAAAATACACTTGTATTCTCATGAGAGCACGTTGTAATTTCGGACATACAAGTTTTTTCTGTCATTAGAATTGGCAGTAAGTGTATCGCATTATGTTTTCATCAACTTATATGTTATTTTATTGTAGCTATATGTGGGCTCTCAGTTTTTTTCTGTCAATTTGCCAAAATCTCACATCATTAAAGATGAAGTGATTTGCACAGGCTATGACTTAATGCTCGCTTAAGAAACTCTTTTCCGCTCCTTAAATATAGTACATGAAACATTACAAAACAGCCAGCAAACAAGCAGTTTCATATTTAAAATATTTTAATTTTTTTAAGCGATTTAAACAATAAATAGCTCTTTAATGTGTCGCGACAGATCGCTGAAGCTCCTTCAAGCGGCTCGTAAACCGATCATCTCTTCATACTGGTTCATTTATAGCATCAAATAAACATGAATGAACATCAGAAGGAATATTGTTTCAAGCGCTGATACACTGAATATTTCAAGTTCCCCAACGTTAATCTATTAACTCCCCTGACTGCTTTGTCTGACAAAATGGCGGATTCAGGGTTGTGATTGGTCAGATCGCCTGTCAATCAAACCGCCGGCGAAGGTTCAATTGTATTGGTGTTTGGTACTGTAAATAGACTGGTATTAGCTATTTTAATACTATTTTTGTCGTTGTTTTAACGACTTTGTACCAACGAACCAGCACTTTTGATGTTCATATTTTTATATTTTGTACAGAAAGCATGAGATTGGTGCACAACTGATTCAGTTGTTTAGCCCACATTTCTTTGTCCCACCCCACCTGACCACATTGTCTGTATCATTAAATCACTCAGTGGAAAATATGTTGAGGCTCATTGTTAGATATATGCTCCAATATGACAGAACATTGACTAATGCAAAAACAAAACACATAGGCCGTTTTGGACAAGAACAAAATAAAACACCCGTCATCAAGTTTGTGGAAGACAAGTGATCTGTCTAATAAGAAAATGCATTCTGTCAGCTGAATTGCATTGGAAATGTCAGGGTGGGTTATTAATCACATAGAAAAAAAAGTCTAATCCTCATCTGCTTTGACATGCAGAGCCTCAATTTACAGATATTACGTTGACTGAGAGTTTTCATTCAACAAGTCGTATTTTGAAATGCATAATACTTTGCCACTACATCTGTTGTTGCTGAGGCTTCAAGTCTGGATCTCATTTAATAGCACTATTTTATTTGGCCTCTTTAATAGTTTATTGTGAGCTGTCTATCAGTGAATTAAATTAACACAAACATGTTCCTCCCTTTTTATAAACATAAAGTGAGACATTAAAATAATTACTACAGATGGTGGGACCCGCACAGACAGCTAATAGAAGGATGGTGATTATATTGAGTGGGCTTCTTCTGTATTGACGAGTGAAGCAGTCCTGGTTAATTCCGCTCAATAATTTAAGCATAAATAAACACCAGACCTGGCAGGTACTGAAGTGGGTGTTTATTGTTGGAGAGGTGAATAAAAAAATAACAGTTAATGGTGAGGCCGGGTGATATAGTTAAACATATTTTTATAGGTTTTTATTCTTATATTTATTTAGAAATTAAAATATTTTGAGTACACACACACACATATATATATATTCCATCACAGTTGAAGAGTACCGATGATAAAAATTACAGACTTCTACATGCTTTGTAAGTGGGCAAATAATATATATATTAGAAGTAGGTATATATATATATATATATATATATATATATATATATATATATATATATATATATATATTTATATAAATATATATATATATATATATATATATATATATATATATATTATTTATATAAATATATATAGGTTAAAGGGTGGGTTAAGGTCAAAAGTGTAATTATAAATGTAATTACAGACATTTTTCATAATTTTTTATTTTAAAATGTTTAAAATAGTAATGTAAAGTACAATGTAAAATATGTATATACACAATAAGTGCACTGTATCCATTTGCCAGCGAAGGCAAATTAATAGAAAAAAAAAAAAAAAACGTTTTGTTGTAACGTTCAATTCAGATTGCAACAACCCATCCAATCATTGCATCTTTAAAACCACTATAGCTGTATGCAAAATAAGGAGCATAAATGCTTTTTAAAACCTAGAAATAATATGCATGAACTAAATTTATGCCAGATATTTCAGGCTGATTCAATAAGGGCAATTTTCTCTTACTCATGAATAATCACACTTCTTCAATAAAGCTTACGCAAACCTGATTAATTAAACACCATGGCCTTTCATTTGCACTGCCATTTCATCTGAATTCCTTACTGAATCATGAAAAACCTCAGGAGAAAATCCCTGTCAGGATGAGTAAAGTGTTATTCCTTCACACATTAAAGTTATAGCACTCGTTTGAAGCGTTCTTTGGCTTAAATAATCCTCCAGCCCGGTCCAATAGCCATGATTGAAATTGATGAATGAAATCGCAGAGAACGGGCCGCACGGGTCACACTTAAGGTGAGCGACGAGCCGCGCTGCCGCGACCCTAATCATAACTCGCATAAATCATTGACGCTAAGAGCCACCGTCTCCATGTAGAAGGGAACGTCCTCGGAGCTTGATTGTAACAACTGATCGCAACTAACCCCATTCAGCCGCTCGTCACAGGTAGAAAGGTCTGAAATGGATCAGAGCCGTCTCCCCCTCCATCTTCAGAAGAGCCCTTCAGTGAGAGCATGCTTCAAATCAGGTCAATTTCCATCCACTGTTTTTTAATTACACTCCCGAAGCTTCGTTTGAAATGCACATAAACGCTTGCTTTTCATTTCAGTTGGTGTCTGATGAAGGAATGTCTCTGAAGTGATCAGAGATTAAACTTATATAACCAGCAAAATAGTCTCCCAGGAAAGGTGTTAAAAATCTGGTGGCAGATTTGCTGCTGTGGAATGGATAAGCGTGTGGCTGTCTGAAGATGAGAGAGGATGATGGAGAGGTTAACAGCACCGCTTGTCCTTTCTCTTCCCATCATCTATCTATTACTATTACGGTAAATAAGGGAGTAGAATGAAGATGTGAAATCAAAATTGACCCTATTACCTTACTAATAACTATCAGTGCAACTATAATTGCAAGTAATTTATCAGTGCATTTTATTGTATAAGTATTCAAAAATACTGGTCCTACAGATGTTTTTTGCTGGATCGGTTAGAGTAGACCATGGGTTTTCAATGTAGTGTTTTCTTCTTGGTTCGGTTCGATTTCAAAGTGTACAAAAATTTGTTCACATGTTAGTGAAACCGTCCTCTTATTGGCCAGAGTTTCCTCTGCGTCATCTATCAAGATGGACTGACAAGTTCGCTTCGGGAAGAAGGTAATAAACACGCAAAGTGCCAGAAGTACAAAGTTTCATTCAAGATAGAACAAGCTAGAACAGGGAGAGACATGTGGCTCGGTCCTCAACAGAACCGCCCCAGAGCTCGTTTTCAATCGGGCCGAGACCGGCTCGTTCAGACAGTGAACGGCTCGTGACTGCCGTGTTCATATATACCTAAACGACCCGAACTAAGGGAGAAAGCGCACCACATTAACCCTTATGCACTGTTCGATTTCTGTGTACACCCTTTATGGCGCGAGCCTAATTGGATTCAATACAATTGCTTAAAAATCACACTATGAAAAACAACAAAGATTCAGGTACAAACTGTAAACTTTTAATATCAACATTAATAACTTTTAATTATCAAAACTGTTTCGTTTTGACAAAATTTGAAAATAAACAGTGCATTTTTAAATACAATAAATACATTTTTTTTCTTCTTAAACATCACAACTGAACAATTAAATGTAGCTGTATGATGAAAATATTTACTTTTCATAAGTTTTGGCTGTTTTGTAAACTCATTACATAAAGTCAAGTTTCTTCTGACATGATGAGCAAGTGTGTGCTTTCTGGATATGAACTTCACACACATGGTGCTGGTTAAAGTATTTTTCTGTATTGAAATAAGTGTGGAAAACCTCATTTTTTAGCTTCATAAGGTAGTACAAAAATAAAATAACAAAATATAACCAAGAAATTTTATTATTTTGGGTCAGTACAGTTGCCTTAGAGCGTTAAAATATGCGGGTCAAATTGACCCGGCGAATATCGTGAACGTAACAGTAATTTTGTTTGTATATGTCAAAAAACACCAGCATGTTGAAACTTTGCATGCATGTTCATGATGATAAATGAGAAAAAGTCACAAAATATCAAGAAAAACAAAAACAAAGGTTAACCAGTATTTCCAACAACTAGAAAATCTAAAAAGGTCAAATTGTATATGTATATATATATATATATATATATTAGTGGTGAAACGGTACATGCATTCATCTCGAACCGTACGGTACTGGCGGCACGCTTCGGTTCAAACAGTGACACGAGGAATACAGTCAGTCTCATTAGTATCATAATGTATGCCATAATTAGTGCCATTTCGAGTGTATATTCAGTATGATATTGACAGTGCTCAAAAGAATCAAGGTTTTTTAAATGACTATTTTATCCACAATTAAGTCCTTTTATCCAGGCAGCCCGTCTGCAAATGTAGAGTACAGTTAGATTCTTAATTTTGCTATCAAAAGGTGCATACTGCTGTGTCCTGAGACACCATGTTAATTGCAGTGTTTGCATGGCAGCTTGTCTCCCTTATAATGTGCTGGGATTTTTTCTCAACGTTGCAGCACAGTGTGATGTCTAATTAGCAGAATCCTGCAGAGACCTGCATGTCGTGCGCAGACAATAGTACACACAGATTAAGAAAATACAACAAAAGGATTTGTGGATGTTCTTCACAAATCATATACAAGTATTTTACGGCTTTTGTGAGTAAATGATGGAATGAGAGTACGACGTGTGCCAAAGTAGACAGAGTGGTTTTGTGCTTTTCTTTAACAATATCAATGTTACGGTTCAAATAATTGTATTATAATCATTCCATTGGTGTGTCAGTCATGAAAAAATGAGAGCTGTATTATTCTCCAGCTTTCTTTTGTCATTTTTAATTAAAGTCTTGTGGAAGCAATTATATGGACTCTCGTTCCCGATGTTTATGCGTTTATTTTATTTTTCATCACATGAAATGCATTTTGACAGTCTGACACTGTTAAATGGAATTTAAATAGAAGTTCAAGAACAACATGTTCAATTAATCATGCCAACGACAATGCAAAAAATAAACACTGCTTCCCTAAATCCTTCAGGAATCCCTATTTTACCTGTATTTCTATAATTAGGTCTAGAGGGAATGTTTTGTTGCTGAAAGCCGAACCTTTTTAACTTCATTACATTTTATGAACTTTTGAACTTGCAAGTGTGTTGTTTGCTACTTTCTGTGGTGTTTGAGACGTTTTAATTGTTGAAAAAGGGATTGTTCTCAGAGCTGTTTAAATAGTGCTGGACTACAGTAAACGAATCTGTAATTTTAAATCAGTGTTATAAGTACCCTGTCAAGGAGGTCTATAGCCCTGTTGGATTTCATCATTTTTCTGTCAGCTTGAACCAGAATCAATAGTCAAGGCATTTGCTATGGCTGAGGAGTTGATCCTCGTCTCCATTGCTGCAATCAATAATAAGAAACGGCACGGGACTCTTAGCCAGAAAGGTTCCGAATTCTGGCCTGTGGATTCTGGGCAAAGCTGCTTGTATCAGAAACTTGGGGCCGAAGGTCAGGCGGAGGAAACCAACACTGTACACAACGCTGCCCAAGCGGTAAAGGTCGCAGGGTACATGATCAGAGCAGGGGTTCAGATGTCGCACAGTGGTTTTGTCTTGTAGCCATGCTGAGACCAGCGATTACAACAGCCCTAAAAACACAGCTAGAGGTAAACATAAATGACTAATGTGCATTTTCATCTCACACACACGCTGTTTCATACGACAGGAATATTGTAGAGACAGATTTTTGATTGTAGACATAAGGTCTGGTTCATTTAGACAAGAAGAGACCGACATGAGAAGTGTTTTGAAAGTGTTTTTTTTTTTTTAAATATGCCGTTAAAGGGTTAGACCTTCGTTCATCTTCAGATCACAAATTAAGATCTTTTTGATGTAATCCGAGAGATTTTTATTTTTTTATCTCAGAAAGCAATGTAATTACATTCAAGGTCCAGAAAAATATTAAAGACATTGTTAAAATAGTTAACGTGACTACAGTGATTCAACATTAATGTTATGGAGCGACGAGAATACAATTTTGTTGCGCAACAACAAAACAATTTACGCTCAAACGCCGGCTCATTATTGGCCGTCTTCACGTCAGCGCCACATGCATGCGTCGAGCTGCTCGCGTGGACGGCGTCGGTCAATAGTGAGTCAGACGTAGAAACCAGAACCAGGTTTTTAATTAAAAAAATGACTAAAATTTTACATTTAATAACTCTAATAATTACATATGGTGTAAATGTCAAGTAAAAAGTGAGAAGATATTTTCTTTACACCTTGAATACAAATATTCTTACATTCTTAATTTTTTTCAACAATCGGCTTTATGATATTATTTCCTGTATTTATGTGACCTTGATATTGCAGACAGAAATGTTCAGTTATTATAAGGAATGAAGCGGTGTTGTTATTTTTTCACCAAGGAGTAATAATTAATATAATTTTAAAAAATGTATGATGAATAAAAATAAATAAATAAATATCTAAATATATCTAAATATTCAAATAATAAACTTATGAAAATATCTAAAAAAAAAAAAAAAAAAAAGTTTAATAACTCTAAAATTGGCATATGGTGTAACCATCAAGGAAAAATTAGAATATATTTTCCTTACACCTTGAATAGATGTGTACACATCTTAAACATTTTTTTTTAAATGTAATTCAAAATACACATAATTATATTATTGCTGTTATCTATTTATTTATTCACAAATATCATGAGGGTTTTCAAGGATCCTCTCTATGATATAAGATTTATTTGAGCTTGATTTGCAGACCCAAATTACTAAAAGCAATGAGAAACAATAATTAGAATTTTAAAAATGTTTTTATTCATTATGAAGATGTACTCTAAACAAATATGAAAATATCACTCCATCCTCTGTAATACTAGGGAAAGTGTCTTCTTTTGTCTATCCAAAAGTAATAATAATAGTTTTCTTGCAACTAAGTGCCTTAAACAAAACTCTTGAGTACCTTCAAGGACCTCATGCCAGTTACCAAACTTTGACAAATCCAATAATCCTTCATCAAAAGCGCTTATTGTATCAACCCGGTACCTTGTAAATGCAACTTCGTTTCCAGGCGAACCAGTGCCAACTCTTGGGAATTGCGTAAAGCCAGCCAATCAGATTAGAACTGCCGATTTTCTGCCAGCGCTTGCCAGTTTTGTGTGCAGTATGCGTCAGATGGCCAGTAAACGGGCTGTGGGCGATCTGTGGGTGTTCTGTCTGAGGCTGAGTCTAATACTAGAAAAGCCTGTAAGAGAAAAAAATGGTGTAACTTTGAAATCATATACAGTAAAATGAGCTACTCGAAACAGTTTTTGTGATTTAAACTCACCCGTTTCATAGCAAAGTAGCCAGAGTCATAATCTGTCAGACTGTTTACTAAGGAGAGATAAGGGGGCTTTTAGTTTACGTTTTCTGACCTGGGTAAGGCCTAGTAGATTTTTATCTAATGGAAGTACAACCTCTTTCACTCAGACATGGCCACAGGCAGAGTTGGGTTACCTCCTGATGAAACAGCATAATGTGTCCGCAAGCACTCAAATCCACCCTGTACTCACTTTATAGATTTCTGGCCACAGGATAAAGTTTATGCTGGAGCCAGGATAAAGTTTCAGGAATGTCACGGTTTATTTATATATTTAATTTCTCCCTGAACTGTTTGGAGTTGTCTGGTTTTTTTTTTGGTTTTTTTTGAGAGAGACCAAAAAGACGGTCTGTTTGACTCTTCTGTGAAGCTCTTCCGTCCTATAGAACAACGTAAATTGAATACATTGGGAAATAATGGGATGCATACAATCAAATCTGGGGCACCATGGAGACCGCACATTCGCTGTTGTTCCAAAACTGCAGGAAATGGGTCAGTGGTGCACAAGTAAATGAATTCTTGGAGGAGAGTCAACAGTAATTCTGGGGATGGGGTTTACGCTGGGCTTATTGGTAAATCTGGTGATTTCTCTTTGAGGTGTCAGTCGCTTTCACCTGCTGTGGCCTTGTTCTTAAAGCCCAGAGAAAACACAAAGCATTATGGCTAGCTAAGAGCGCCAAACTGCATAGATAGTGTCACCTGTCTTGGCAAGATAGCCATTTAATAGCATATTTTATCTGTCTCTTCATTTACTACTTACCCTGGCCCATTTTTCATATACGAGATATTTTGGAAAAGCACCTCATTAGAGAAAAGCTGGACCAACCTTGTATGAGATTTCAGCAAATGTAAATTAAAAGCGCTTGTTCTAATTTAATAATTTATAGAATGGTTTGACAAATTGTGGACCATTTGTGATCCTCATTTAAATGTATGTAAACAACAACAAAATAATAATAATAATAATTCAGATAATAATTTCAGAATTTATTTGAAAAATATCAGCAACTGATTTTTTTGGCTCGTCCCTACTAACTTATATAAAAATTAACGAGTTGACGAATGCGACTATTTTTTTCAGTTTAATGTTACGTTAAATATTTAACGCAATTGACCCTTCACAAACAGTTTGATTGACAGGCGTTCTGACCAATCATAACCCCGAATCTGCCATTTTGTCCGACAAAGCAGTCAGGGGAGTTAGTAGATTAATGTTGGTTGTCTTTCCGTGCTTGAAACAATAATTATAATTAGGTCTGTCGACGCGTTGTCAGTGTCCTCTTTGCTCACTGTATGAGAACATGATGTGTGGCATGAGAGGGATTTGTTGCATTGTTGCTAAGAGGGATTTGTCAAAGAAATCCTGATGAGTTGCTTCAGGTATAGCAGAAGCTGCATGTGATTGCTCTCGGTTAGCCTTTACAGTTTCCTGGTCAGTGACGTCACCTGCCTATGACATTCCGTCACACCATTGGACTGATTTCATACGTGCTTCACGATGCAATCACACGGAGGAGTTCCCACAGCGGTTCGACGCAGCGTCTTGTTCCCTAATCTGGGAACTACGGTGAAGGTTACTGAGACGTACGGTACCAGTATTAGTATCAGTGACACTGGCCTTGATTCATAAAAACAAATATTTAAAATATTCTGACTTTAAGTTGTTACATTATTTTGGAGAGTAATTGTGGAATTATTAAAATATTAAAAACTCCAATGCTTTTAATCATGATTAATCAGCATTGAATTCTGTTTTTAAGAGGAATATTGTCGTTTCATTACTCTTATCTGGTCGGTTTTAATCATTCTGCCATTCCGTTTCGTAAGGTATCACAAGTTTTATTCACTGTGGCACTAATTGCTGTGTGGTAATCTGGTTGCACATATTGCCTTTGGCATTACTAATGTGTTGTGCAGCAGTTTGTCTTATCTCCCAATCCATGTAATTCTCACCCGTGAGTGTCGAATCATCCCAAGAGAGTTCAATCTTGTGCTTAAACTCCACAGATTCTGCGTTCCTGACAGAAAGCTTACCGATCACAATCTTCCACTGCAGACAGATGATGCGTGATGACTATTGCAAGATTGCATCAGATTTGAACATAATTAAAAACATGTTCAGCCAGAGGGAATTGGCCTGCAATTATTTCCACATTTGTACAGAAATAAAGAATAACAGAAATGCTCTGACAGTCATGTTTAACTCTTCAGGCAGAGTGTAATGGGATAGAATAGAGGCATTTATCCACTAAACACGTCGTACTCTTATCAAAATCCTGCACCATTGTTAACCTCGAGATACAGTAGTTTCAGAAATGCATTAGGACACTTAATGCAAGTATCATTGCATTATCAAACCAAGTGCTTTGATACTTTCATCTAATGCAATTACATTTACATGTTGTGTACAAATGTGATTTAAAGGGATAGTTCACCCAAATATGCCAAACTTGCCAAAATATGTTCCAAACTTGTACAAATTTTTTGTTCTGCTGTACACACACACACACACACACACACACACACTTGGTATTTGGAAGAATGTTTGTAACCAAGCAGATGTCACTCCCCATTGACTACTATAATAGGAAAAAAAAAAAATACTATGGTAGTCAATGGGGGACAAGATCTGATTGGTTACAAACATTCTTCCAAATATCTTCTTTTGTGGATATTAGAACAAAGAAATTGAAACATGTTTGGAACAACCTGAGGGGAGTAAATGATGACAGAATTTTCATTTTTGGGTGAAATATCCATTTAAGTGGCCAAATAGTTTTGGGTCCACTGTAGTTAATTCCAGGTTGTATCGATCACTTATTCACACTAGTGTATTAAAACATTTGAGTTCCAATGAAATTACACACATTCAGAAGTTTTTTTTGTTTTATTTTTTTATGAGAGTCACGCATGTGATCTAATACTAACAGCAACTGCGTTTATTTATTTATGGCCTTTTTGGCCACTTTTATTGATAGGATAGTGGAGAGAAGAGGGAAGAATGGAATCTGAAAATATTGCAAAATTGATTTAAACTCAAATCACCCATATGAATGCCACGGCTCAATGCACATGCTCTAGGTCCACTGTAGCTATAACCCATATCACAGCAAAATGCTACTATGATTTATTTATGAAGTCCATAAATAAAATATTATAAATAATAAAATGATATTAAAGGATTAGTTCACCCAAAAATGAAAATTCTGTAATCATTTACTCACCCTCATATCGTTCCAAACCAAATGGAGGCAGAATTTTCATTTTTTGGTGAACTAACCCTTCAAACCTATTATAAATTAAGTAAATTCTCAGTTAAGTAAACATTTCAAGTGATAATGTCAAGTGATCGTTCAACTAAACCAGGGGTGAGCAAGTTCGGTCCTAGAGTCGCTGTCCTGCTGAGTTTAGCTCCAACCTTAAAGGTGCTGTATGCAAGTTTTTGACTGTACTAAAGCATAAAAAAATACCAAAATATGTTTGCAGACATTTAGGAAACATGCTGTGTTTACAAACTTGCCTCTCTGAAAACCAATGCTTCAGCCAGTTATTTTACTTTTAAATGTGCGTTGATATTCTCTGTCGGAATATCTGTTTTTTTGTTTTGGTCTGTGCAAGACTGCACGATACTAATTTATCCAATATTATTTTGCCACCCCGGGTTGCCAGTTGGCAGAAAACACATGCGGCGAATTGCAGCCATGAAAGCCAGCGAACATACTGGGTCAGAGATCGCAGATTCTACCCGACCTAAAAAGCCTCAGTATCCATCTAAAAATCACTATGAACTGGAGCATATTAAAACTCGATATCAACTCATCAACTTACAGTGTGTGAGTGTCCTCAATTATCCTCAAACACGCAAGCAGCATGGGTATTATATCTGAGGAGAAGGGGGCGGGCCAGATAATGTTTTGAATTTATATTGCAGTACCAATTTCAACCACAAGCTGTCATTCTTACATACACCTCTTTTAATCAAACACACCTGAACAAGCTGAATGGAGCTCTTCAGGATTACGAAGGCTGTAGGCAGATGAGAGTTTGTTTTTTATTCAGGGTTGGAGCTAAACTCTGCAGGACAACAGCTCTCTAGGACCAAACTTGCCTGAACTAAACAGTGGGTAAGGAATCAATGAAGAGCAGGGGTGAACTCTCCGTTGATTCACCCAAACCTTGCTTACTCGAGGTATGCTGGTTCCAAAAAACGCATCAGGGAGTAAGTTCAGCCAACCTTGAGTATGTTCTCGGTTAACACACAAGACATTCTCAACCGAGCGACAAATTGATGATTCACCATTGAAACAGACGCTAAGAAAAAGCTAAGGTTCCCCCTCCTAACCACCAGAGGACACCCTCACCAGAATATTGAACTTTCTTCTCAGTTCCTGTCAGATGTTTATTTATTACTATTCAAGTAGCTTGGTCCCCTCTGTATCTTGCAAAGGATTGTTTGCCCTGGGTGCAATTCTGAGATTATCTTCTTTGTTCTCCTGTTTCTCTTGGACTTATGTATTGGATTTGGCTGCCTATTTGGACTGCTTTCTTGGTGTTTGACCCTGGACTCTGTTACCTGGCTCACGAACCTGTTATTCACCCTGTTGTATTAATACATCTCTGCTTATGGATCCTTCCACTCTCCCTGAGTTTGCCATGTTGCAAACCTTAATGACATATAGACAGTGCAGTCACATTAGTGAAACTTAAAGGGTTAGTTCACCTAAAAACAAAAATTATGTCATTAATTACTCCCCCTCATGCCGTACAGACCTTCGTTCATCTTCGGAACACAAATTAAGATATTAAAATCCGATGGCTCAGTGAGGCATCTATTGCCGGGAAGGTAATTATTATAAAGTAACAAGAATACTTTTTGTGTGCCAAAAAATTCAAAAGTTGGCCGATTTCCAAACACTGCTTCGAACTTTTATGAATCATTTGGTTCGAATCAGTGGTTTTGTGAAACAATTATGATGTAACAAAGCCTTGATAACTGAAATCATGTGACTTTGGCAGTCCGAACCACTGATTCGAAACAAAAGATTCGTAAAGATTCGAAGCAGTGTTTTGAAATCGGCCATCACTAGATATTGTTAAAAAGCCGTTATTTTGTTTTTTTTGCCACACAAAAAGTATTCTCTTTTGTTTATAATATTAAGGTTGAACCACTGTACTCAAATGAACTGATTTAAATATGTTTTAGTAGCTTTCTAGGCATCTGAAAGTGTTAATTCTCTTACTGGTAATAAAGGACTCATTGAGCCATCAGATTTCATCAAAAATATCTTCATTTGTGTTCTGAAGATGAACGAAGGTCTTACGGGTGTAGAACGACATGAGGGTGAGTAATTAATGACATAATTTTAATTTTTGGGTGAACTAACCTTTTAATTAAAAATTTTTAAGGTCATTTCACACCAAGCAGCTTTTTTTTTTGGTCAGTATGGCGGGACCAACTTGAACCTGTTGTGAAATCTGAGTAGGGAAATCTTTCCTCCAGGGAAACATGCGATTGCATAGATTGCCGTTAAAATGGCCTTATATATATATTATATATATGTTTTGTTTGTCATTAGGGAAAAATCATACAGTCAGCCCTGTAATATGGATATTTGAATTCCTTTTCAAAAGGAAAATTGTTGTTTCTATGGTCTTGAGCAAAATACTTGTAGTTGTCCATTGTGATCACATGGATTCCTGTTTTATTTATATTAAATTTGCATAAAAATGGTAAATGTCTTTTGGCTGCATTTACACCATAAGATCTATTGCGTATATTGGATATTTTGACACATCAAGTTTTCTATTGACTTAAGACATAAGCGAATATTTACTTTGACGAGAATACGTTAACAGTCACCGTTTGGACTTTTTTTTTTCAACAGGTTGGACCGTAACCACTTGTAATTCTCTCCAAATCAATGAAAGCTGTTAAGAAGCAATGTGCACCCAGGAGATAAAGGCTAGTTGTTGTTCTGCTATTTTCAGGTGAATGTTTGCATACACCCATTTCCCAGAGTTCTCCACTGGGTGTAAGTGAGCTGGCACATTCAATAGAAGACCAAAGCATGTTTCTCTTTCATTCCGTCTGAATCCAGCCATTTCCTCAGCCTCACACTCGCACAGCTTCTCTCAAGAGACCAGAGCGGTTCAATCCTGGATGATTCTCTTTGAATTCACCTCACACACTTCTATTTTCAGGGCCCACCTATGTTCAGCGCCTCTAAATGGCTTTGGAAGGTTTGAAAATAAAAACATCAATATGTGTTGGTCACAAAGTCAGCCTTATTTTGAAGGCTCAGACTCTTTGCCGGATGAGCCTTGGCGCCATGGCGTTTCCTGCGTGCCTTCATTATTGATAGCTTGGCTATAGATGGTAATTGTTATGGTTATGGAATATAATTGCTGTAATGATGATGACGATGACATTAAGAACTGTGATGAATGGCCAAAAGCCCGCAGACAAACGTCATGCCAGATAATGATGTTTAACACTAATGAATCTGCTGCTGTGACACCTAGGCCGCGTGTTGCTGGTTCTAGCAAGTGTGACACTGCAATCTCCTGCTCTTTCCTCTGATGATAAGTAGAAGTCATTAGGTTGTCATCAAAGGGGAAGGACATTCTCCAGTCATCCTTCGTCTGCTTCTCCTTAATTGTGTCTATTTTTGGCTGCTGGTTGACAGCAAAGACATTTCTCTCATTTACTGCCTTCACACTGAACCGCCATTGTGCTTAACAAAACATTTAAGGTAAGTGCGGCCCCTAATTACAGTGCTATATAAATGGCTTTGATTATTATCCTTATATAGTTTTGTGACATTGAAGTTTCTGTTTGAATGATTTTACGAAACAGATCTGACTCTGAATTGTGTACGCAAAGGCACTTTTGAAGTGGAATATATTAATGAGACAAATTGCAATGCTGCCTGGCAACCACAAATGACCCCCAGTTAGGCCAGTTTACTAAATTACTTGGCAGAGGAATGTTTATTCTAGTTATTAATATTAATTAGTGCTGAAGCTAATTACGACAATGCATTACTTTGATTTTGTTTTTCTTTTAACTGGATAAAAAAGCCTAATCTTTATCTTCAGTGTTATTGAAAAAAGAAACCTTACTTACTCCACATCTTGCCCAGTGTTTTCCTTCTAAACAATGTATGAATTGAAGGTTATATAAACAAATATAAATGTATGCTATACAATATGCATGTACTATTTTATATACTTTTGCGGATTGCTTTTCAATAATTAAACAACACAGCTGGAAACAGTAGACACACGCACTTACACACACACACACACACACACAGGTTTGTCGTCATCAAAGTGAGGACATTCCATAGGCGTAATTGTTTTCCATAGGCATAACCCTACTCCTAAATCTACCCATCCCAGAAAACATTTTGCATTTTCACATTTTTAATAAAACATTGGTTAGTGTGTTTTTGAAGCTATTTTAAATATGAGGTCTCATGAAATGAATACCAGTGTAATACCCATGTCATTATACAAATTTGTGTTCTCATTAATTACAAAAGCGCACACGCACACACACACGCACACACACACACACACACACACCTACACACACACGACTATATTACTAACAAGGTACTGTCACTCTATACTGGCCAAGAGGGAACCAGTGTTTTTGGTCATTTTGAAGAAACAAAATTTTTGTTTAAGGTCTAACTTTAAATTTTAAATTTCTAACAAGAGGTAACCTGCAACTCTGACTGATGTCTACCTATTCAACATTGCTTGAGGAAAGACCATTTGAATCTGTTTTTCATACAACGAGGAAAACAATACGTCGGTCAGATGGTAACAGTTCAAAAGCAGAGGCTAGAGGACGCCTCTTATCGCTCACAATATTATTTGCCTTATTTAACACTCTTTCTTTATAGATACTGTCTATGCATGGTTACGTAGTCCCTGACAATTTACTTGCAATTGTTACCACTTTTCCTATGGATTTCTTCTGTATCTTGGTAGCGGAAAGACGTGAGTACACACAGTTTTTCTAATACAAGTTCACCAACGTTAATCTACCAACTCTCACGACTGCTTTGTCAGTCAGACAAAATGGCGGAATCTGGGGTTATGATTGGTCAGATTACCTGTCAATCAAACTGTTTGCAAAGGGTAAATTAAATTATGTGAACTGAATGTCTTTTAACATTGACTCTTTAGTTGTTGAACCAACTGAAGATTATCTATGCAACAATCAGCATAAACATTTTTGACATCCAAAATCTTACTACAGTGTATTTTTATTGCAAGAACAAGTTTTATGCCTTAAATCAAGCATAAAACAATGGCATAAAATGTATAAAACGGTGGAACAATTCGGGTTTGAAGATTTAAGGTACCAATTGAAGAGTTAATTTTGCAAAAACCATGCGTTATTTTCCACATATAGAATGTTCTGAACCCTAAACACATTTTTTCAAAAAAGCCAGTATTGTCCACTGTCAAGGCATCGCAAGTTCACATTTTACAGCAGAAACCTATCAGCACCCTTGTTGTTTGTGTACACAAACCTGGAAGGCCGTTTTAGCGAACCAGCGTGCAGTATTCAGGTCAGGTGATAAGGCTGCTAGTCACTTCAAAAATACACGCTAGCTGAGAGGAGTTTCGTCAAAGCTAACAAAAAGTGATTGAGGATTTATAATTTCGACTCCTGTAACTCCTTGTACACCATACACATCTTAAATGCTGAAACGTTGTTCGTCCTTTAGCATTTGTGTGTCTGTGTGCATGTGTATGCCAATCTGTTAGCGTGAAATAATCAACAGATAATTTTGAGTTTTAACCTTGTTTTTTTTTGTTTTTTTTGGTTCCGTCTCTGAGTTTCTCACTGCATACGACCATGTTCCTAAATAGCCAGGAGGTCTTTATGTGTGGAATTTGCATGTTGCTGTGTCTGCTGAGTTTCCCCCCACAATTCAAAAACATGCAGTATGGGTGAATTGGAGATGCTAAAAATTGTCCGTGTCAGTGTGTGAGAGAGAGTCCCGAGCCATGTAATGGGGAGAGTTGGGGAAAGACCTTGTGATCTACCCTGAAAAAAAAATAATAATAAATAAAATCATTGCCAAGAAAATTCACGACTAGTGAATAGCATGAGATGGCCCATAGAATCACCAAGAGTGGGATATGACTGAAATAGTTATTGAATGAAACGAATATAGCTAAAGGCTAAAGGCTAAGTGTTAGCTACATGTTCTCACTCCAGTGAAGTATAATGATATGCTCAATAAAAGCACTCCATTTAGCAGTTGATTGCAATCATTTATTATATATTTTACAATAGAAAAGCTCTCTAGTGAAAGCTCGTTTAATGGTGTTTCGTGTCATTGGACACAGTAGCTTCTCTACCTCAGGGAGTTACATGACTCCTAGAGCATCCACACTGACTTCATAAAAATGTGTCATGAAAAAGAGTTTACAAGCACGCTCCTCATAAGGGAATTTTACTAGGTGTTCCATAACGGGAAGCAGGGAGTTTAAAGATTAGATATCTAGCCACTTTGGGGTAAATGATACATGTGTGGCCCCAAGGATTGCTTTTTATCTCCTGTGTTATGTCATTGTATGCTTACAGTGGGCGGCATTAGTCATAACAATTGAGTTCCTACTGTATTTGGGTTATGAGGGAGGTCTACAGGGACAGAGATGTAGTGTGTGCTGCAAAACAAGTTTATACAGCCATGTACACATGCACTGCAGAGTTTTGGGAGTCACTTCTTCTTTTATTTGCAGGAGTGAATCCCTCCAAGATGTAGATGTGTGTACATTTAGTTATTTTTTTCCTGATATAGTGAAACCATAGCAGTTTCTAACGCCTCTAGCTGAATGATGCCAATATTTAAGATTAGTATTAACTCTTTCCCAACCATTGATAGAATTTTCCTTGTTTTCACTGTATGGGGCGCTATTACTCAACTTCTGAAAGACTACAGAATCTCTAGATCTGTAAAAAAAATTAGTAGAAACAAGTGATAAAAGCATTACTTATGCTTTTTTTTTAAAAGTGATTCTCAGATTTTTGTTTAAAATGTTTATTTTTTTTAATGAAACTTATCAACATCCATGAAGCTAGATTTTTGAAACCTGTTTTCAAAAGTTTGAAGAGGCTCTTTTCTTTCTTTTGATATATTACACGTTCAGATATTCATATGACAAAATACTCTGGTGCCATGAAAGTAAAAATGGAAAAAAAATGCAAACCCATTAAGCTGTTGCTTTAAAAGTACAATGAAAATGCAAATACATAATGATTTTTTATGAGTAAATTCAGTTCAGTTCAGAATGCAGTTGTCACTCCTATAAATTACCATGTGTACAGAACAAGTGTAAAACTAAACTACTCACAAGAGGAGTGACAACCGGATTTAGCAGCAGTGTGAACATAGCATACAGTGTATATATTTGGGTCATTACATGCCCTGTGAACTTAAATCCAAGAATGAATGAATGATTTTGTGCATAGTGAAAATTAAGATTATTTTAGGAACAAGATTTTGAGAATTGTTACTATTTTAATGAGTATAAAATAAATGTGAAAAAGTCTCATTCTCATTGATGTAATGAGAATAATCTTAACGCTTTTCAAGAAAAATCGAAAAATATAAATGTACTTAATTACTTTAAGGTGCACTATGTAGTTTTTTATATAGTTGCCTATTCAAAACAAAGGTGCAGCTTGATGACGCAGAGTTTGAGCGAGGAATCTTGGGACATGTGGTCTGCACCTCACAGTCGATGGAAAAGAATGGGGATGGGACTCGAGCAGAAACATGTTCATGGAAGCGATTATTAACATTACTCTAGTATGAAGCAGAGGAGGGTTTTGTGGGAGCTGAACGAGGCGCTTTGAGCGATTGTTGATGAGAGACGGACGTGACACTCTATACACAGGAATTATATTACAATAATTAGTTTTCTGTCTATAAATGTATCAGAACAGTTGTTCCCGTGTCTGTGTTCCAGCATGTCATTAAAGTGTCTTTGGTGTTTCCATGGATTCTATAAATTAAAGCCAAAAACCGATGGCAACACGGACGGTAACAATGACACCATTTACAGGCGACTCCCTCGCACGTTCCTTGATTAAAATTGCGATTTTCTCACTATTTACAAATAGTTGGAAACATTTGGGACATTGCAAGTACTCAACTGAACAAAATATATAACACTGGCTTAGTGTTTTTTTAGTGCAAAAAGTTTACATATTGCAGCTTTAATTAGCTGTTTGCAAACAATTTAAAATGCAAATGGCTGCATATCACTTGAACATGATCATGTTACAATGCCATATTCTGTATGGGACACAGGAGAGATTCCAGGAATGGTTTCCAAATGAAGGCCTCACTCCATCCTCTGCACTATCACTCCTTCCTGCAGTCATCATAACTACACCACACCCAGAGCAGTTGATATCTATCCTTCAAACCCCCACACCTACCCCGTTTTCCCATTACCCTCTTATGCGGGAAATTACTGTGCCATTCTATCACTCCTGGCAATGGAGCCCGTATCGATCCTCTCCAAAATGCTTTAATCTTCTTTATCCATAGATCTCATCCAGTAAGAGATGGGATTTGGAGGTGGTTATTGAGGTTTGTCTAAATTTACAGTTACTTGCTGTTGCGACTTATTATTTTTACCATTGAAAAAATCATTATTATTCTTAGAGTCTTTGTACATTTTCGTTTTGGACGACTGGTGTGGGCAGAGAGAGTGATGTGCTGGATTTATAAAGGAAGTAAGGAGGAAAGCCACTTTTATCTCGTTTTGAACTTTGGTGAGGCAATCATATTCATTTAACTCTGGAAAAAAAAGGCTTCTCTGAAAGTTTTGCATCTTATTTAATGCCAGTTACTGATGTTTAGAGAAGAAAAGTGAAGGCGTGAAATGCAGAGTGTTTGCACATTTTATTAACATTAATTTGACTGAAAAACTCATTAAACCTTACCAAAGTTTTAGATTACATTTCATAAACATACCATGCCACACAGCGTGACTTCATTAATATTATGCCGTATTTCATAACGGAAAAATAATGATCCGTAGATAAAACATACGCTGTTCTTTTTGGATATGTTTACTGAGCCTACAGATGGGTCTTTTGGCTGAACTTTAGTGTACACTTTTTTGGGGGCTTCATTTGTTGTTCACATTAAAGATGCCCTGGGGATATTTTAGATGTTTAAGTATGTCTTTAGTAGGGTTACAATATGTTGCTAAATATGAAGACAGAGAAATAGAAAAGATAAAAAGAACTGATAGATTTTTGTGAATACATGTTAGATGATAGACATCATTCGGGGATACTCAGGGCAATATTTCCCATTCTCTTCACTATTTATAGATGTCATTGTCAGATCTGTGTTTTGTGTGTACCCTTAAGGCTCCCATCTGCCTTTTCTTTTACCCCCTTAAGTGTGTTTTCCCTCTTGTCTTGGTTCTTTCTCATACCAACCTTAAACATAGAGAGTTTCATAACTACCCCACCATAGCAATATTGTCTATCAATAGTGGAGTAGTGGAAGACAGGTGTTTATGACCCTTCGCCGGCCATTTGATTGACAGGCGATCTAACCAATAATAACCCCGAATCCGGCATTTTGTCCAACAAAGCAGTCAGGGGAGTTAGTAGATTAATGTTGGTGAACTTGAACTTGGAAAAATTGTGTGTACTCACGTCTTTCCACACTTGAAACATTTACACACTTATTTGATGCTATAAATGAACTAGTATGAAGAGTTGGAGAGTTGGAGAGTTGGGGAGTTGGGGTAGTCGTGGTCTAATGGTGAGGGAGTCGGGCTTTTAACCTGAAGGTTGCCGGTTTGATTCCCATACCGGTGGGGATTGTGAATAAACAGCACTCTCTCCTCCTTCGATACCATGACTAAAGTGCCCTTGAGCAAGGTACCTAATCCCTAATTGCCACACTTGTAAGTCGCTTTGGATAAAAGCGTCTGCTAAATGTAAGTTGATCGGTTCACGAGCCACTTGAACTGAGCACAATATGGTGGAGTCCCACCATCTAAGTAAAAGAGCTATAATATAGAGCTATAGTATATCTATGTACTATACACTGTAAAATGTATATAAGTTGACTTTACTTAGAAAGTGAGGAAACCGATTGCCTTAAAATTTCTAAGTAAAAGTAGAGTATTAATGATTTAGGGCATAATGACTTAAACACAATTTGTAGACAACCTGTTTGTTAAAGTATAGTAGTACTGTTTAACTTAAAAAATTATTTTTAGTTAACTTAACTTTCTTTTAGTGTTCACTTTACTAGGAAAATATTAGGAAACCGATGCCTTAAAAATTCCAGTAAGCTAAAACTAAAACAAATAAGTAAAGACAAGACAAACAACTGAACTGAGTTTAACATTAATTATTTAACATACACATTGCTAAAAAAAAAAGTGCTTACAATTAAAACAACAACAAAAAAGTTTATTTTAAAAACTTCTCTGTGCAGCCAGAAAAGATTAAAGGGACTAACACTCAACTCTATTCTTTTAAAACAATCTGAAACAGCAACTAACTGATGAGCGTTTTTTTTTTTTGACTGTAGTTTTGGTTTTTTTCAGGTGTTAAGAGAGAAAGAAACACTCTCTAAATCTTATGAATTTTTTCTCCATGTGGAGGGTATTTCCATATCAGCCCATTTCAGAGCGCATAAAAGCATAGACAAAGTAGACTCATGCATCGCAAAGATTTTCAAGATCAATCACGCCATGATGATTCCGTTAATCGCGATCGTGATTGTGAAGTTTCCAATCCCTCCTTGATGGTATCGCGGTATCGCTCTCAGTTATCAAACAGAAGTCTGTCTGGGGAACAAACAGGGCCCCACTTTTAAAAACAAATTTTTTTAAAAAGAACAGAATATTTATAAATTGTTTTTGTTAAAAAGTAAAGTATATGTCAAAAAAATATGCACACCTAAAGATCACCAAATGTTCTATACACACAAATCCAAAACTGTTGTTAGTACAACAAAAGAAAAAAAAACAAATGAGCAGTACATTGGTTTGATTAAGAAAAAAAAAAACAAAAGCAATAATTTAGATTAATGAAATTGAGAATTAAACACTGATGAAATTTAATAAGTTTTTGTTGAGTGATGTTTGTGTGCATAGTTACAGTAACATTTGTACCCGTGTGGTTGTCTTCTCAGTCTTCTACCATAAGCCCAAGGTTGCTGAGAACTGCTGTACTCTTAATCCACTGTCAAATTAAAAATTGCGGTATAATTTAAAGTAAAATAAATATAAAAAAAATATTAAAGAAAAATATGAAATTTATTAGTAAAAAAAAAAAATATAAAAAGAGTTTATATATTACATTTCATCTTAAAATCAAAATAATTTTATTTTAAAGGGTTAGGTTCACCAAAAATCTTCATTCTGTCATTAAAAACCTCACTCACCCTCATTTCCAAACCAAAAAACTTTAATTTTTGTTCATCTTTTGAACCTTCCTCCTGTCTTTTTTGATCCAATATGATTGACGGTTCAACTATCAGCATTACAAACTGATTCTAACATTTTTTTGACTAGAAACATTTTACATTTTGACTGTTAAAAAATTGAAGTTTATCAATGCTTCTTGTGGGTAATGTTCCAAAAATGGACGTGACTGACTATTTCCACCCTTTCGCTAACTAGTGAACGATTGTACAGGCGGGATGACGTGACACACACACAAGGATGTGATTTCGTTGTCACACTGGGTAGTGTGGACGGTTCATGCCGACAGTAATCGTAAAAATTAGTCGTTTTGTCTTTATGTGAAATACGTTTGTAATCTCGTTATCGTGTGTACTTTTGTGTAGCTTCAGTGATATCACAGTACTGTAACCATTAATGTTTTGGTACTTTTCTCGTGCCTTGAGTTGTGTAGTGGTTCTCGTGTCTTGATCTTTTCAGTACCCTTGATTGTGCTGTTAAAATTCAAAGTCTATGGGAAGGTCAGAGAAAAAAATCTAAGGGCAATTTAAACTTTAATGATGGAAGATTTTGATTGGTTTGCCTTTGATTTTTTTGGGTTGAATTAATTTGAGGGTGTGTAATTAATGACATGTTATAATTTTTTAATAAAGAAAGCCGAGATATGCTTTGAAGCTTTTTTGACTTGCTTTTTTCATTCAGTGCTGTTTCCAATCAGCCCCCTTTTTCCAACAGCCACTGCAGCTTAAAATTCAAAAATCAGCATGTTGAAGCTTGGCGAAGAAAATCGCTTGGAAAAATTCTTTGTGACGGTTTTAAACTGTAAATTTGATCAATAAAACAAATCAATCAAAAGAATTAGAAAAATGTGTAAACCAACGGATGACTCCTCAAAGTACTAGATTCACATGAAACCTTCAGCAAAAATAAAGAATAAATAAAAACATAATAAAGAAATGTGAAAAGAACAATCACCCTTAAGGATAAATCTGCAATTAAATCTGCAATGTTGAAAAAATTGAACCTAAAAATGAGAAAAATCAATGAAAAAAATTTTTAAATGAAAAAAAAGTAAAAAAAAAAATTAAACAGCTTTATTCAGCTGATGGTTAAGAATGGGAACAAAAAAAACACTGGTAATGTAAAAAAAAAAAAAAACAAAAATTGAAAAAAAAAAAAATAAAAAAAAAAAAAAAAAAAAAAAAATAAAAAATAAAAAAATTGAAGAAAAAAAAAAAAGAAACAAAAAAATATAAAAATGAAAAAAACATAAGAAAATAAACAACAAATAAAAAGGAAATTTTAAAAAAAAAATTTAATTTTAAGAAAAAAAAAAAAAATGTTTTTTAAAAAAAGTTGAATTTTGTACAATTTGTGTATTCAAAATGTCAAAAAAATGACCGTTTAAAAAGAGCATTTGAACATCCATGTCTGGTACATGACTACACAATTCTAGTGAACGTTGTTGGACCGGCTTAATGCTTAATGTCTGCAAACAAAAGTACAAACAAGGACAAACAAAATATCAAAATTTTTACAATTTAATTAAATCAGGCAGCATTAACTTGAACCAGCAAGAAACCATATCAGGACTGTACTTGATGCCATCAAAGCACTGTCTGAAGATGTGACAATGCAAGTGCTTTGGTAGAATTCGGCTGAAGTTGTCTAAACAAAAAACATAACTGTTAAAAACAAGCGTGACGTGCTGACGTGTCCAATGACACAAGGTGTTTAAAAAAAAATCGATTTTGACAGGTATTGTCCTATATTCTTTGGTTTAGACTGCAAAATTGAAAATTTTTGTTTTAATTTTTTGTCTTGCTGATGATTTGTTTGAAGAGCTTGTGCTTGCTATCTTGAAATCTCCCTCAAATGGATGTAAATGGCCCATATGGTAATATTGCCTTCAAAAATATTTGAAGAATGAGTGTTGATTGTGGCCATGGATTTCTACTTAGTTAAAAAAGAGTGGACAAAATGTAAACATGCAATGAGGCAATTGAACACAAAAATCTAAATTTGAACAATTGATAATATTACTTTTACTAGAATAAAAATAATAAAAATATTTAAATATATAACAATAACTTACTTTAAATAATAATTAATTTAAATATTACTGTATAAGAATGTTCATATTACTCTATGAAGATTATTCCATTGATCTTACTCCATTAATCTCGTCGTCAAATGCACTTCAACTGTTCGCAAAGACTCTGATCTCCATGTGTACTCTTTACCTCTGACTTCAAACTACTAATTAACTCTATAATTTTAATAAACTGTTGTATTTTTGTTATAATTTTGTGTAAACTCGTATTCAGTGTTCATGTTAATTTAAAATATTAATACTTTTATACTTCTATTAAAGTAGGTTAAAATATTTTTTTTAACTAAAATAGTAAAAAAGTTTACATTAAAGTAACCAATGTATTTTATGTTGTAGAGTACATATTGAAAATATCTGAAATACCTTACTTTTTAGGCATTGAAGCAAAAAAAAAAAAAAAAAAAAACTGACTTTTGGTCTGAATTTCACAAGATTTTAAATGAAAACATTGAATGTGTCATACTGCATGGTGATGGAACGGAAATGTAGGATTTTTGTTTTCTAAATTGTTTGTGTACATATACATTTAAGGCAAAAAGGTAAGTTACAAATTAAGTTAAAATAGTTACAATAATTGAAAAAAGATTATTCATAAACTAATATAAATTATTAATATCAACTTAAATTAATTCATTGTGAAATTTATTAGTATAAATATAGATTTAAGTTGGAGAGTTAGACATTTTAAGGGATACAGTAGCGCAAATAAATAAACAAATCTGTCTTCATGTATTTATCTCATCCTCCCCGGCTCGCAAGAAACTGTTTTCAAAAAGGTAATTAACCGTTGACAAAGACCGCCCCCTTTAGTTACTGTTGCTATGTCCGACAAGCCATGTGCTCTCACGCCACACATCATGTTCTCACGAAGTGAAAAATACATTGCGGAGCAAAGAGAACACTGACGACACTTCGACAGACTAGACAGAGCAGGTTACTTTTGATATGAAACAATTTTTTTAAGATGTTAAAACAATAAATAGCGTATAGTGTCTCTTTAATGTGTCGTGACAGATCGCTGTAGCTCCTTCAAGCGGCTCGTGAACCGATCATCTCTTCATACTAGTTCATTTATAGCATCAAATAAACATGAATAAACATCAGAAGGAATGTTGTTTCAACCGCTGTTGTTTCAATTTTTCAAGTTCAAGTTCACCAACATTAATCTTCTAACTCCCCTGACTGCTTTGTCGGACAAAATGGCAGATTCGGGGTTATGATTGGTTACATCGTCTGTCAATCGAACCCCCAGTGAAGAGTCAATTACATAAGTTAAACAAAGTTAAACTTAGTTGCAATATAATGGTTCATCTATGCACAAGATTGCGCAGATTGTGATAAATGATGACATAATAGTAAAAGCAGACTTATTTTAACTGCTGTATCTTAACCAGCAATACTTTTTATTAACCAATTTCACTAGCTGACCAACAATCTAAGAATCATATAACTATGCTGATTCACCTCAAAAGACCGGCACCAACCAGTCTGAACCAGTATGGAAATTTTCCCTCGTCTAAGCTGACCTTTTCAGTAAGGTCGTGATCAATTTTGGGCCATTTTTCATCAATTTCCTCTTTCTGGCTGTTTGATAAAGGCTCCATTTCGTTTCTGAAGCCAGCACCTAGCCCAGCGTACCTCATTTGCACCCACATACCGAAATGGCAATCTCTGCCACCGCTTTTAATATTCCACCTTAGTTTAAGGACAGATATCATTGCAGGTACGAATTTCACGCTCGCCTCCCCCTCATCACTCGGTCTCTCCCTCTCTCGGAGTTTGCTTGTTCTTTTGCCTCCGCGCAGGAATAAAAGGTGGCCGTCTCCATTCAGGTGTGGTCAATCTCGCATTGATGGGAGATAATTGTCTCCTGCCCTCGCCTAGGTAATTGTCTTTTGATTGAGGTCATAAGCACAATCAAGCAAGCCGAGGGGGTGAAAAGTGACAGAGCAGAGAGAGAGAGACAGCAAGTTTGCGGAGAGGAATGAGAGGCGAGCGTGGGATGTGGGCGACTTGTTGAAGGAGTCTGGCTGAGAGGAAAAGGCTTTGTTTATCCTGGCAGAGCCCCATGTGGCCTGCTATTAAACCTTGCACTGATGGAGCCAGCAGGACAGGAACACAGTAAGTGGGGAGGATGATGATGGACAAGCCATATTACCTTCAGCCGTCACTGCGCTGAGGTCAAGCAGCCATTAGTGATGGCAATAAATGTGGCTGACAATGGAGAGCTTGCTTTTACATAAGACTGACCACTGTGAGCGGAGTGCGTAAATGTAGGTGTGAGTGTGTACGAGAAAAAATAAATGTATATTAAGAGATTGAGTGACAGTAGGACTAGTCCAAATCAATAGTTATTCATTAAAGGACACCTATTATGACGCTTTAAAAACTAGTATCTGATGTCCCCGGAGTGTGAATGGTAATTTTTATTACCATTCACACGATAATTGATAATTTTTATATCATGTTAAAATTTGGGGGTGAGCAAAAGCACGTCGTTTTAGTGTGTCCCTTTAAATGCAAATGAGCTGGCCTAAGAGGGTGGAGCTTCAAGAGCTCAGTTAGAAATTGCTAATATACTGTATGCTGCGTGGAGATTAACAGGTATAGTTTAGTTTAATTATGCTTATAACCTATGTTGCCATCTTGCTTTTTTCCATTATTAGTACAAGCTTGTTGTACCGGACCCATCCGAATGATGGCTAAAATTTTACCGGTGAGTTTAATGATGTTTATTGTACTTCACACAAAAGATGAAGCGTCTGTTTAACACTCCAGAAAATCACACTACGTAGATGAGCATTAAAGTCATATCCATAAACATTATCTCTCCCTTCCATTATCATCAACATCCGAAGTTCACAGAAACACTCGTTACAATTAACTCAGATGGACTAAAATGCGTGCTCTCACCTTCATTAATCCTTGAGTAACAACGTTTTAGCAAAACGTGTGTTTTGTATTTTCCCTTTCTATTTGACATTCGTTCACAAAGCAGTCTGGTGTAAAATTATTCGCGCAGACATAAACAAATTTAGGTATATGGAGGCGTATTCCCTCAACTAATAACTAATCCACTGCGTCTTCAGCAGCTCTGATGTCAGGAGTACATGGAGACTGTTAAGTTCACTCTTACATCCAACAACAAAACAATCACTTACGAGACATTCTTGTCTCTACAGCTACTCCAGCCTGGAGAAAATGTCAGACTGTGTTCAACTCACTCAGGGCGGGGTTTATGCTAATATGGGAGTGTCTGTCAGCAGTCATGGGTGGGGCCTGAGCAAAAATTATGTAAATTTTCTCCGAATTTGCAAACTGCTTGTTCTGAGGCACTGCTTATGATTTTTGGGTAGTAGTGGGTGGATTTTTATCATTATAGGGTGATTTGTAAACACCCTGCCAACACACATTAATGTTCAAACACCATGTAAAAGTGAATTTTGCATAATAGGTGCCCTTTATTAATTATTATTATTTTTTTATTTTGATTTTTTTTTTAAAATACCATTATCATTATTTTTGATGTGGAACACATCTTCACGCTTCTCTTTACCAGTTCATAGTGACTACAGCTGCCAAGCTCAAAAAAAAAAAAAAAAAAGTCCTTGTACTGCTAATTCATTTGCATATTTTTGCAAATTATGACTTTTATAGTGTGAATTGATTTTGTTTGCCAATGATTAATTGATATAAATGCTAAAAACGAAATAAACTGTGATTCATTCATGAACACTATTTACATATTAAAGGAATAATTCACCCAGAAATGCTCTGATTGCTTTGGTGGAAAATAACCACCAAATATATCAGTAATTGTATAGTTTAGTAACACACTCCAGTCCAGAAAGTGGAGGAAGTCTACCTTTTATGTAAGTGTGAGTAGAACTGCCAGAAGAAGGTGACTATATGTGGTTGGAATGACTGTATCCGAAATCACACACTTTCTTGAGCATCTTCTTATTTTGAATAATTACTTTTGTGTCCGCTAAAAAGAGTATGTGAGAGGATGTAGTACATTTGCCACAATGTCATTATCATGCTGTAATGATATGTCAGCGGGGTGGGATCCAAAAGCAGCTTTATTAAAATAGAAGTAGTCAGACAGGCAGTGGTCAAGGAACAGCAAACAAGTATGTTAGGGGATAAGCAGAAGCGTGGTCAATATGCAGGCAGAAATGTCCAGACAGGCAGCAGGAATCAAACAACGGAAATAACAGGCAGAGTCAAAAAACGGAATAACGCTCAGAATTGACCACTAATAGCAAATCAAGACTTCGCACAAGAGTGTGTGTGCAGGGTGTTTAAATAGTGTGATGTGATTTACAGCAGCTGTGGATGCAATCAGTCCAGGTGATAAGCCTTATGGGAAATGTAGTATGTGTCTATGTGTCAGTGAGTGTATGAAAGTCCAAGGTAGATTGTGGGAAATTAAGTCTGGTAGTGAGTGAATAGCAGTTCAGGGTGGAGTGCCCTCTAGTGACTGTCACGGGGACTCCAGCTGATAACCCTGACACATGTGATCTACCAGCGTCAGTTGCGTCGCTTCACATTCCCGTGGCTTCATGGGATAGTAAATTGTCCATCGTATGAAAAGAATCTCTCCGGAAGTAGTCAGTCACTTTCAGCCTACTCTTTCATGGGTACTGTGAATTCAGGTGCACTACTCTTGTCACATAATGTTAATGATGACAGAATTTGGGTGAACTATAAACTATGAACCCTTTAAATTAATTGTTACGTGTGTAAATAAATGGGGATAATGTGTGTTATCACAGACATTCCTGTATTTATTTCATTGCATAGAAATATTTTTTTTTAATATAAGCTAATTTTTAATATTGTACAATAAAAATGATTTGCAGTTTGAAGTAATTATTTTTTATAGTTCACAGATTGCATTTCCATAGTAATTAACATCATAAATCCAGCAAAGTTTCATATTTTCAAAATCAAATGATGTAGAAATGATGAACAGAAAACTGAAAAAAATTCACCAAGTGCAACATGTTCCAGGATTTTGGAACAACATTCCAATCAACCAATCAGATTTGTTGGACGAGTTTACAGTTTGTCAAGTTCAGGATTACAACCAAGGTTAGGTGCTTCAACATCAGTGTTATTCACCTATGATTTCCCTCTGATTTTATGGATAACTTATGGGTTAGGTTTAGAAATAGGGATATGGTTAGCATTAAAGTTTCAGACATCAATGTTGTTCCAGGATCAACAACATATGGTGACGCATGAACACGCGTAACTTGGCAAAATCAGGATGTGTGTGGGTGAGGATATCTTTCTCTGTTCTGACCACTGTAATCAATATTTAGTTTTTTTTTTTTTTTTTTTCTTTTGTGAAATCATAGAAATACTATTATGGATTTTTTATTTTGCTATTGGAGTAAGTGAGAAAACAAAAATTATAGTTACCATTCCCCACTATAGTTTACCCAACTATGACTTCTGTTCCTGAGAACCCCGGAAATGTGAACAGGGTCTATAATAATAACGACATTAAAACAATGACAGAACTTCCATTTTTCTGAGAACTATTACTTTCATTACTGACATTGGTTACTGCAGTGGGACGCTTCCCTTGCCGATTTATTTGCATTGTACAACCCCGCTTTTATTGCATTCACAGCAGACGGATTAATAGACTGCAGAGGAGCAGGAGCTAACGCACTGTAGAAAAGAAATTGTCCATTACCCTAAAGACAAGTGCAATCCACTCACATCTCCACGGAGTCTCTGGAAGACAACTTTTCACTTTTTATTGAGGATCATCAATCAGCCAGTACAGTATAATAAAATGCAATGCTTGTTCTATTGGCGTACTTTGATGGCTGGGCAAAACATGTTCAAATGAATTACACATTTGCATATTATGATGGCCCAGGGGTGCTAAACATGACAGCATTAGCGGAGGAAACAAAAGCTGACAAACCAACACCATTAACCCATAGTACAACATTAACAGAAATGAAGAATTTCTGAAAACACTGCATTTCAGGAAACAAAATGCAAACCATACAGCAATATTAAGTGACAACAAAGAGGTTATGCATAGAAACACGCATTAGCAAAAAAAAAAAAAAAGAAAAGAAAAAAAGAAAGAAAAGCAAAAATCTAGGTCTATAATACATAGGAAAAAGCTATATTGTATATTAGCATTCCCAGTGATCTCAACAGCATTTGATTAACTGGAGATATAAATGTTGTAAGCAAAAATTTTTGTCAGAATACACAGGTACAGTATTTTAAGATTGGAGAAAAATGATTTTTTCCTGTGAATGGTGTAGTTAAGGTATCTACCAGCAGGGGCTAACTGCTCATGCTAACCAAACTTGCATCAAATACAAAAGCTTTGTCCGAAATCGGATATTTGTAAGTATACTTTATGTGGTAAGTATACTAATGTCAATGTACTAGTAAGTGTACTATTTTAGTAAAGGTTGGAACTAAATTGGCCTACTTTTTGTATATAAAAAAGTATAAATAAGTGTACTATAAGTGTAACAGTTGTAAACTTTGACTAGTTCTCAACTACGTTTCTCATTTGTACTGAATCTGTACTACAAGTGAACTTAAGTATACTATTTTAATACTTGTAGCACATTTTTTATGTTTATGAAAGTACACTTTGAAAAATGTACTATTAGTTTAGTAGTTTTACACTGCAAGTATAATTGTACATATTAAACAAAAAAAGCTGAGAAAATCACATTTTTGTCAAAAACTACATCCGGACGGGGTTCAGAACAATGATCAAAGCACACATAGAGTAGATTGATTCCATCAACACACTCAAAGCTTCATAGTTGTTTCCTCCTCATGGCTTCAACATTTCATTCGGTAACTTTAGGCAGTTTTGATTACGGTTTAATGTTGACGATCGCTTTATTTTACATTTGCATGAGCAATCTTCCAACGCTTGTTTCTGTTTGTTCTTCACCTGTGTTTTGATCTGGGGATTCTGTCCTCTTTCAGAAGAAGTGTAATAGTGCCCCCTACCGTATAACAGGGTAAACATGTATAGCTGGGAAATTCAGTCAGTGGCAGGAAAGAGTAAAGTATATTTTAAGTAAATTATTATGTGGACTGGCCTTCACAAAAATTCAGATACTCAGAATTATGAAAATATCTGTTTTCTTTACAAATGAATGTTTTCAATAAATGTACGTTTATAAGCGTGTAATAGGCTACTCAATCAAGAGATTGAACTGAACTAAGCCAAGTATACTTAGAATACGTAATTAGACTTTTAAGTATATCTCGATCAAAAGATTGAGTATCAAATATCCACTTTTTTGTAAGTCAATGATACTTCAGTGCAATTTTATGTATATTTCTGTGAAGCACATAAAACGTAGACTGGTAGGGAAGTATGCAATTTTGAACGCTGCCAGAGTGATCCGAGACATGCCATTTACAAAACTTTTGATTGGCTTAAAAAAAAAAAAAAAAAAAAAAAAAAAAAAAGTTGTGTTCATGAATCAAAGATGGCAGCATCCAGATTGCATGCTAATGGGGGGTCCTGCACCAGCAGAGCAACTGCCATTTAGACAAATGGGAAAGCTAACGGATAGTTTTCTCCAGGTGTTATAGGCGACCTTGTTCCAATTAGCTTCTTTGAAATGGCAACATAGCATACAAACAAAATGCCCTATTGTTTCAAACAATATGCAATCAGGCTTTTTCATTGTCGTAAAGGTGGAATTGTGGAGATTATTTAAAGGAATGTGTTGAATTGCAGCAGTGCAATGAACATACCCACTCACTTGGCTGGTCTGAAGAACCTGCAGGAAGTCTGTCTCTTTCAGGTTGGAGCTAAATTATTTTTTTAGCTGTGGCAGTGCAATGTATGTGTCATTTCAGGCTTGTGGAATTGAGATTGAGGTTATTTGATACCCGAGTTTAAAAGGGTTTAACGTTTTCCAGGATATGGATCTGCAGAACAGTTCAAAAGAAATTCCTCACTGCATTGATTGTTAGACGTAACAGCATCAGATCTCAGAGACATTTGCTCCAAAATGACTATGATTGGTGTAATATCATAATGGTATACAAAGAGAGACATTTAGGTATTAAGAGAGATATAGTTAGGTGTTCAATCAGAGTTGCGACAAAAAACAGCAGGCCTATTTGAGAAGACCCAAGTTTTATGACCAGGTTCTGTTTCCATCAGCTGTTATCCTGGATGTGATGTAAAGAGTGAAACAGGAGAAGTGAAACAGGAAATGACGTAAGCCCACGTGTGAGAAGTTCTCATGCTAGGCTTGATTTCTTCTCGTTAAAATGATGCTCACAAGAAGCTTGTGATCCGAGTTGGTTCACAAGTGAAAGAGAAGAATATGAAGAGAGATGATTGAACTCTTTTGCCAGTTTATGACTCCTCCTCCCGAACTTTCCCTTGCCCTGTATCTTGCGCTCTCATTGGCTGCAGGTCGCCACCCATGCAATTTCCAGTTAAAACATATTTCACACTGGATGACTCTAGCCTCGTTCAGACTGTCAGTTCAAATCCGATTTTTTCAATTGTGAACATGAAATGCGATTTTTACAAATCTGTTTAGAGCTACATTCATATGTGGTTTGAAATCCTATTCAAATCTGTGTCAGTCTGACTGCTCTAATCGGATTTCGCACGGTTTATGTGACTTTCACACGGCACGTAAAATGTAAGCATCAGAAGTTGTTATTGGAAACAGCAGATTGATTGAATTTCATCAATAAGCTCCTGTTTTAGAAGGAGAACATTATGTTTATAAATGTTTATTTATTGCTATTAATTTCAAACACAGTTTCTGAATGTTATTTACTTATAGAATATTTATTATGTTATTTCATGATGAAGTATATTTCAGAGTAAATGTTATATTATCCAACAGTAAGCGTTATATTATGCAACTATGCATTACTTTTTGCTTTGTGAACAAAGGTGGGTAACACTTTATTTTACAGTGTCATTGTTACATATGGTACATGTATTTACTATAGTAATAACTATACATTGTGCATAATTACATGCAATTAAGCCTAAGCCAAACCCTCATCCTTACTCTAACTCTATAGTGATTACATGTAGTTAGTAATCACTACTCAGTAATTAAATGTATAACTACACTGTAATACTGACACCTTAAAATAAAGTGTAACCAAATTAAGTACAGAGTTTGTTACCAACTAGCTACAGTAGTAGTTACTAATCCTCTGGTGTGGACTTTATGTTCCGATTTAAGTGAACTTATGCTGGTGCAACCCTACCCAGGGGATTGATTAGCTGTATTGAGTGTAACCTGAGCTTTATGACTTCCTGGATTATTTTCCCCTGTTTATGTAGCACAAATCATTTTAGAGAGCTTAAAAGCCTATAATTTGATTCAGAAACCTTGGAGAATAATTTCGTCAACCAACAAAAATTGGTTGAAATTCCAATTCAAGACTGTATGCCACTCGCTGCTTATACTCATTGTGGTTATATTTTAACAATATCATATTTCCGAGTTCCGTTGTACTTAATATCAGGCTTTCATGCAATAGTTATGTTTCAGATAAAAAAAAAAAAGTATCAAACTCCGTTTGCCACTAAGCCAAGACCGTAATTTTAGTTTGGTTGAGATGAATGTATTAGAGGATAGGATGTTTAAAGGTTGGTGTTTACATCAACCCAAAGTAATGAGTCACAGGACCTTGATCATTCAAAATCTTGTTTTTAAAAGAAAATGCCATTATGTGAAAGTCTGGTAAAATCAGAAGATCTCATGACGGTCGACCTGCACTATCGTATGAACTGAAAGAATTATGAAGAAAAACCTATGCTGATATCTTATTTAACTCTGAATTCTTACCCTGCCGGTGTTTAAAAAAATATTACCTTTCTCTAGGCAGTGGTGGGTTCACTCGTAGGTGACATACAGCAGGGCAACGATCTTCGAGAACTGTCACAGATTCACTTCATTTCTCTTTCTCTCATCCAAATGCTCTGTTTCAGTGATTTTGCATAACAAAATGCAACCAAATATGAAAGTGAAAGTCGTGACATATTGTCAAGTACAGTGACCCATACTCGAAATTGGTGCTCTGCATTTAACCCATCTCAAGTGCACACACACAGCGGTGAGTAGTGAACACACACACACAGTGAACACACACCCGGAGCAGTGGGCAGCTATTGCGATAGCACCCGGGGAGCAATTAGGGGTTAGGTGCCTTGCTCAAGGGCACTTTAGTCATGGTATCGAAGGTGGAGAGAGTGTTGTTTATTCACAATCCCCATCTTCAATTCCTGCCGGCATGGGAATCGAACCCGCAACCTTCAGGTTACAAGCCCAACTCCCTCACCATTAGGCCACAACTACCCCAAATATAACAACTTTACAGATGCTAATTGGATAAAAATGCTCAGAAATGTTTAAACTTGTGATGTCTTTTGATCGTCTCTTAAGGCAAGACCTATTCCACTGAGCCACATCAGCTCATGTTCTTAGTCCCCCTAAGACTAAAATCCTAGAATCACCTCTGACAGATTTTCAGACAGGTAGGTCGAGTTGTGCTTTCGAAATTCCAATATGTTCCCAATGTCAATTTGACATGGCTTTCACTGGAATACCCAGCTCTGAATAATCCAGAAGTGAGACATGACTTTCACTCTGCACTGCTCACATACTGGTCTGGAGCTTCACAAACATTGAAAAGTGGAATGATACAAAGGAAAGGCCCAGAGCTATTGGATCGAATACGCTCTTGGATTGCCACTCATTCATTCAAAATAGTGGACCAGCTTTTTATGTATATAAATATGTCTGGTTAGGGTCTTTGATTTTTTTGCAATGGCTCAATTTTCACTGTCATGTGATCTACCAGCATCAGTTGCGTTGCTTCATGTCATTCACAAATCCTCTCCCATGGCCTCATGGCATAGTAAAGTATCCATCAGGTGCACATTTCAGTTGGAAGTAGTAAGTCATCTGGGTTATGAAGATTGTGAAGTTTAACATACTACTCATTTCACAAACTGTTTTTCACCTACTATAGTAGGAAAGTAAGCGGTTTTGAATGCAGTCGACCGTTGAATCAAGACATACTGCTTCCTGAGAAGGCAGAGTTTCTGCTTTCAGAGCCAATAAGGGTGGCCAAATTTATTGAAGTGATTGAACATGCCATCCTTGGTCAAAGTATTGCTCTGAAAACGTTTCGAGACAGCCCACCCATTGTCATCTAGTCATGTGCAATCTGAGAATGAGAGATCCCAATAGAGTATCGAGCGCTTCAGTCAGTGCCTAGCATTCTCAAACAGCAATCTGACAGTTAAAGGGGGAAATGCCACAGACCCTTTGCACACAGGTGTTTTCTTTACACTTTGATGCTGGTAGCTGGAAATAATTGGAAGTATTCAGAATTGTTCCTCTAAGCCGTGTTTCTACCGTTAGACGTTTGAAGGGGGGTTTAACTAAGAACCGGATGAAAGCACCTAACATCTGGCAGCGTAACATAAAGGCTTTGCGGGATTAACCGTGCTCCAAGTTGCTGCTGGATTTACCCTTTGACATGGTAATTCATGCAAGATTCACACAAAGCAGCATTGACACCTGAAATACAACCCTTATCACACCACTAGGTCTGATACACGGTTAAACCAGCGATGATGCATATTATTTGCTTATGTTTAAGGCTTGTGAGAAGCGAACGTTAGGTATTTATAAAGTGATTGTTGGTAGACTAGATTATCAATGTGAATGGTGTTGTGGGTGGTTGCCAGGGTGTTGCTATGTGGTTGCTAATGGCTGGATTGCTTAATTTAGCACTGATTTGCAGTCCGGCTGAGTCTGTGCTTTCAGATCCTGTCTGCAGATTTTGCAACTGAGACTCACTGGAAAATGTGCCCCTACCTTTTGCAAAACTCCAAAAATATACCAACATTATACTTACAATTCACTGCAGTTTCCATTTTAAATGAACAGTGAGTAAAACACCAACAACTTTCCCCCCTATTCACACATTTCTTTTTACCATGGCAGATTATCGATGAATAATGATTCATTTTCATGTTGCTCTTGTGAACAATATTGTGTTATCGCAAAAAAAACAAAAGTTACCATTGTTTATGACTTGTAAACAATGACATTTTGACATTTGCTTCACATAACCAGTTCCATATGTTTGGCTATTCAGAAAAAAGCCGCATTTCCACCTTCAAGCCGAATGGTTCTAAGAATGATAAGAAATGACATTCTGACATAGAACTTGGAGGCGCTTAACACAGAAGAGAGGATATTAATGAATAAAGTTGTTATTTTAGTTTTGTTTCTGCTTACAAAAAGTATTCTCGTCGCTTCATAAAATTAAGGTTGAACCATATTATACTCTTTAGTACCTTTCTGGAGTCATAGAGCTCTCCGATTTCATTAAAAATATCTTAAGTTGTGTTCCGAAGACGCACAAAGGTCTTATGAGTGCGGAATGACATGACGGTAATTAATGACAGAATTTAAATTTTTGGGTGAACTAACCGTTTAAGCTAAGTAAACAGAAGTTAATAATGAACAGAAAAAGTTGATCATCCTCTATGTTGCTATTTACACGTCATATCGTGAGTAAACCCCACAATGGAAAAAGAAACCTGAAATACAACCCTTATCACACCACTAGGTCTGATACACGGTTAAACCAGTGATGATGCATAGTATTTGCTTATGTTTAAGGCTTGTGAGAAGCGGACGTTAGCTATTTAAAAAGTGATTGTTGGTAGACTAGATTATCAATGTGAATGGTGTTGTGGGTGGTTGCCAGGGTGTTACTATGTGGTTGCTAATGGCTGGATTGATACAGAATTGCACTTGCAATGTCCAGAAAAATCAAAACATTAAAAAAAAAAAAAAGCTTTTTTTATGTCACATAAATGTTGTTATTATATCACATTTGCTTTTGATGATGTTTTATTAACAAAGTTCTGGATGATCTTTCTAACTAATCTTCACGTCATATTAATATATATAATATATATATATATATATATATATATTTACGCAGGTTACTGTCAGTAACTCGCCAGGTTACTGTCCTAAACCAGAAAAACCCGGGGAATACTCTGGGTTTGGGTTCGAGCTCGGAGTCCTCTCCTCGAACAACACGCCAAATACGCATACTATTAATCTGATTATTTGTAAGTGGGAACTTGTGAATTATTGGTTAGGTTTGAGAGAGGGTTATGTGTTGGTGTAATATTTTTTTGTTTGTTTGTTTGTTTGTTTGTTTCATATTTCACTGCACATTTCACTTTGAAAGCGAAACATCCAAAAAGTAATCTAATATAATTTTGCAGAAATGTCACCACAGAAAGACAAGAGCTTGGATTGAGATTTTGGGCAGTTAGAGGCCTTGATATCCTACCTTCATACTTTGATTCCATCTAGTCTAGTATAGTAAGAGGTAACTAGAGGAAATCTAGTAGCTTATGAGACTCTATGACTAAAATCATCACAAGTCATGCAGTGATCAGCGATTGAAGGAATGTGGGACCACATATCTTGACAATGTATTTAATTATCTAGCTAGCTTTTTATTGTATAGGTTTTCCCTATTGTATTCTCCGCAAGGCAGATATCAGACATCCAGCCATTTAGAAAGGTAATAAGCCATATCTTCCCAACAAGCTGCATAATTTGAGGTATCATTCATGTAGCGCAAACGGTGTGTGTAATACTTTAAGTTAAGGGTTTGTTCAAATCCCTAAGAATGGGCAATAATAATAGTGATGTTTACTTTAGCAAGCACCACTAATTAGGACTGTGTGAGAAGTTATACTGCATGATGCTGCATTAACGAATTTTTTTTTTTTTTTTTTTTTTTACATCCACAACAGATTTGTTTGATGTTCAGAGTCTAATGAAATCTGTGTTTACATCCAGGAATTTGTGGAGTTCAGTATAATTAATCTCCTGCATTTTTAATGAACACAAAGTCACGATTCCCACTAGTATGATTCAGTCACAAGCATGTTCTGAGCTGATTAGTGTGATGTCAGTGCCACACATTTGATTTTCAGAGATGTCACAGACTCTTCAGATCTGAAGTGTGCAGTAGATAACATCCTAAGGGAAAGTGTCTGTCCTTGACTAACAAGTGATATCACTCTCCCCTGCTCCAGTATCTCTGATATCAGAATTGAGAGTTGCCAAACAGTGTGGATGAACCTATGAAGATTGCATCCCTTATCCAGTTCCTGGCAGATTTTGCACAGAACGGAAAGAAATCTAATCTCATTTTGACAGACGTGTGAGCATCTCTTTGATCAGCCTGCGTGAAAGTTAACCTGACATCTAATCTGAAAGCATTTCTGTTTTCAAAATGGGAAAGAAAAAAAAAAACATTATTTGATTTCCCTCCACTGCTGTACTAAGTCGCTATGCAAAAACTGTGAACAGTGAAGCTTTTTTTTTTCATTTTATCTTGATTTTTTAAAAAAGGATGTAAGCAATCAAAACAGCAAGAGTTACAGAACTGATGCAATTATAAGAAGAAAGCAGAGCATCTTGTTAGGGGGTCCTAACACCCCCATAGAATGAATTTAACAGAATTAAAATATTTTACTATATTTGAGTGAATATTCTTATATTCATTGAGGTAAAATATAGGACAAGACCTGATTTAATACATCGGGAATTGATTGGATTATGACAAATGGGTGTTGCACACTAGAATGGAGTTGGTGAGTGTGGGGACGGGTTGAAAATTAAGTGGATAAAAAATCTGAACACATAATATATGAAAAAAAAAATAGAATGCACCAATGAATTACAAAAAGTAACACCAGGCTTGTACATTGCACAAGTGGCTTTTTTTTTTCATAAAATGGCGGCAACATCATGTTACAACATGGCTGCGTTTAATAAATAGTTTTATTTATTGTAAAAATATAAAAATAAAAATACAATACAAATAACAACCTGTAGGTTGTTTAGCGGCTTGGCACATTAATGCAGAATGTGCAGTCAAGGCACAGGTATTTCTTTTTGAGTATTATTATCCAGAATTTTAAATAAAAAATGTCTGTGTTTTTTAATTTGATTCTGATATAAACATACAGCATGAGTTTATAAATTTCAGAAATTCAGTTAAAGACAGTTGATTGTGAAGTAGTGTTCCTGTTGCTCAACTAATAAAATGTAACACTAGCAATAAACATAAATGTAATGATTATCTTCGTATCTGTGTCTCATCTACTGTTTTTCCTAGTAATTATCATTGTGATTATTGCCCACAGCTGCAGAGGTGGCACTTTACAGGTGATTTGACATTATTTCAAGGCTTTTAGGTAATAATCACTCTGCTCTTAATTGTTGGCTTTGTTTTAATGAACTATGAAGTTGGTGATGACTGTAGGCTTGCTGTTAAAATAACAGGTTTATGCGCTAATTTATGAAAGCTGTGCATATGAGTGCTTAATGAGGTCTGATTTTCCATTTTTAGCAAAAACATTGCTTGTGTCTGAATGATCAAACGTTGGAGACCATACGTGTATTCTCACACAACGTGCGAATCTTTGACTGAGGTTTCTGTTGAAGGTTTATATGAAACATTAAATGAATTGTCACTTTTAGTCCATGACTACTGTAAATCAACTTTTGACAGATATGTGACAGTCTTAAGTCACACGGGAATATTTGTAGCAATAGCCTACAATACATTGTATGGGTCAAAATTATCGATTTTTCTTTTATGCCAAAAATCATTAGGTTATTAATTAAAGATCATGTTCCATGAATATATTTAGTAAATTTCCTACTGTAAATATAATTTTGTGAGTGGATCTAAAAGAATATAAATATATATATTTTGCACCCTCAGATTCTATATTTTCAAATGGTTGTATTGCGGCTGAATATTATCCTATCCTAACAAACCATTACATCCATGGTACGCTTATTTATTCAGCTTTCATATGATGTATAAATCACAATTAAAAAAAAAAAAAAATACTTTTATGACTGGTTTAGTTGTCTAAGGTCACATATGTGCATTTAAATTGAATAGTAATTTTCTTCTGCGATAATGGACCAAATATCAGCCACTTCTCTTCCATGCAGGGCCCTATGTTTTGTCCCAATTAAATGCCGGATTGAATAAGAAAATGTGTATTTACAGCGTTTGATAGACAAGACGGGCAAAAAACAAACAAACAAAAAAAAGCCTAAAACAAGCAAACAGCACCAACATGTAATTTTGGCTATGCCAAAGGCACAAGCAATTATTAGTACTAACTTCCATGACATTCTTTCTCAAAAAACTTTATAAACAATTCTCTTTTATTGGCTTTCTTTTCAAGATTACTCTAACGGAAAGCTTATAACATTATGAATTATGGAAATAAACAATGTTAGTGAACTAAACAGCATAAAAACAGGAAACCACTGTGTTTTACTTCACTCTCTGATCTAATGGTGCAAATATCCTTGTAGTATATTCGGAAATGTAAGCCAAGAAGTAATTGGGATGTTTGATGAAGTTTTTTGTTCAGTATATAAATGACTACAAATAAACCATGCATGTTATGTTTAACTAAATACATAAATAACAGAATAAAATAAAAGTCACGTTGTGTATGTTATTAAAGGATTAGTTCACCCAAAAATGAAAATTCTGTCATTAATTACTCACCATCGTGCCATTCCAAACCCGTTAGACCTTTATTTATCTTTGGAAGAGAAATTAAGACATTTTTGATGAAATCCAAGAGGTATCTTGTCCTTAGACAGCAATATAACCACCACGTTCAAGGTCCAGAAAGTAACTTCAGACATCGTTAAAACAGTTGACATGACTACAACCTTAAAGAGAATACTTTTTGTTCGCAAAAACAAAACAAAAATAATGACTTTATTCAACAATGTCTCCTCTTCTGTGTCATTCTCATACATTGTTTAGGTCCGGCGCTTCCAGGTTCTACGTCAGAACGCCGACTCATTATAAACGTGGACACCTTCACTGTGCTTACTGCGTCAGCTGTGTAAGGATAATGACAGAGAAGAGAAGAGATTGTTGAATAAAGTCATTATTTTAGTTTAGTTTAGCATATAGTGTCTCTTTAACGTGTCGGGACAGATCTCTGTAGCTCCTTCAAGCGGCTCGTGAACCGATCATCTCTTCATACTAGTTCATTTATAGAATCAAATAAACATGCATGAACATCAGAAGTAATTTTGTTTTAACCGTGGAAAGACGTGAATACACACAATTCTTCAAATTGAAGTTCACCAACGTTAATCTACTAACTCCCCTGACTGCTTTGTTGGACAAAATGGTGGATTGGGGGTTATGATTGGTCAATTCGCCTGCCAATCAAACTGTTTGCCAAAGGTCAATTTGTGTTCCGAAGATGAACGAAGGTCTTATGGATGTGGAATGACATGAGGGAGACACAAATTAAATTTTGGGTTGAACTAACCCTTTAAACTCTGAAAGTTTCCAGGTTTTAAGGATTAGCTCTTCCTGAGTATTAGAGTTGGGATATATAAAACTATGTAAATGGAGCTCTGTGTGATTTTGAACAACTTCCTGAGTCGTAGCTGAGCGCCGTGGACAGATGCCGAATAGTGACCCCTTTAATTACACACAAAAGTACAGCAAGGTTTTTTTGTTTTTTTTAACTCTACTTCTAGAAAATGATTAACAAAGAACGTGCATCAGGTGTGTTTTACTTTTTTATGTTCATGTTTAACACTAGAGTTTGCAGCCTTTAGCCTCCTTGTTAGAGCGTCCGACTCCCATGCCGGACAACCCGGGTTTGAGGTCTGCTCGGAGCGGGTCGAAAAGGACCTGGGTGTAGGGGTTACATTGGTGCCGTGACCCAGATGGGAGTGAGGTTTAGGGGGTGAGTGTAATGGAGGCCAGCTAGTAGTTGTCAGGGGTTACATATATATATATATATATATACCTACAGTATAAATATTGTAGTTTTCTGGCATATTTCTTACTGACACGCCTCCAGCTCATAAACATGGGGCTCAAAGAAAATCCAAAAGAAAAAGAAAATTTATCACTTGTATTTCGGCCACATGGCCGTAGCTTGGGTATCCAGGGCCCCAGTTGAGCCCTGTGCGGTCAACTCATAAATATGAGCTTTCCAACATGACTTGAATGCACTAGAAAGTGTACATCTGGTGGTCCAAAGCAAGTCTTTTGCAAGTTAATGCTGGCGATTTTAAGCTTCACTCAATTAGTAAGCATTTGACCATGACGAAACTCAAAGCGAATCTGTGATGGAGGTCAGCTCCAAAAGCTTTACCCTATTTGTACTAGTTATGTGTACATTTAAGCAACTTCTGTATTATAAAGCTGTTGCGATGACAAATGGCTGCCAGCGTCCTTAATCAAGAGACAGTGTGATATGCCACACACCTTGGGGCTCGAGAGCAAATGCATAATGCATACGACAGAGAGTTCCTAAACGCAAACTGTGTCAGCAGCCTCCCAGGACGCGGGATGACAGCTTGTTGTTAATGGTGATAATGAGCAGGGACTGGGCAGCCACACCCGTGCTCCACATAAGTCAAGATGATAAGTTACACGACCACCACGTCCGGTGGCACAGGACACGTTCCATGTGGTACCATCTCCTGTTAATGCGTGATGTGTCTTTGAGCAGCTGACAATGTGGAACAGGGTCATAAACTGTGTGAAAAAAAAACACTTGCATGAGAATATGATTGTGTCCTGTCTGTTCTTAACCTGACCTGTGTCTCTTCTCACACTGGTTTGTGTGTCACCTGTCTATGTGTCGTTTTCGTTATGGGTAGATAATTTAGTTACTTACCGCAATATAATTACTTTGAACTGGAAATTAAACCCTAAAAGGTTTTAAATAATACTGTATATCAGTGGCGAGCAGTGACTTTTTTTTAACTGGGTATGCTGGGTGGTGCGTCATGCAAGCAAATGTGGCCGATGCAGTTATGTCGAATGGGTTTTACGCTCGCATTCTCTCTAGACAGTGTTAGTTTACTTACTAACTTACTTACTAGTGTTAGTTGCTTACTCATGACACATAGCTACCCAGCGAAAAGTATTTCTAATATGTTGGACCTTTTATTGAGAGTAGCCTACATTTACGTGTTGAGATGTGCTTTCACAAGCAACCATAAGAGATTTTTTTTGTGAGTCGACGGAGGAGCGACATGAGAAAGGTGCGTTTTCAAATGATGCTATATTTTTGTAAGTCTGCTAGTGTCACAGAAACGGCATACTTCACCTTTAAACGTATCAGTTTTGGACACGGATTTAAATCAAACACGACAAATAAGATGGCATCAATTAAATAAAAAGTGGCAGTATTCTTTAAAAAATAAATAATGCAAATTGAAAACTTTAACAAACGCACAGACTATAGAATAACATCCTCTCATAGATACAGCTGGACTGTCTTAAACAATTTATGCTTTTTCATAAAAAATACATTTCCCTATGGAGAAAATGAAATACTATGAAAATAGTTTCAGTTTTTCCCCATTTGATTTAATCTAGTTAGTTTTGTATCAAATGTGATTTTTGGTGATTGAGATTTTCATTTTTCCACTTGCGTGAGTGAGCCGCTCATAGCTTATCCTGCCAATGAAATCTGCCATAGACCAGCTAACCAATGAGAACGCAGGACGATGATGACGTTCCATAAAAAAACTGCTGTAGATCAGCTTACCCGGAAGTCTCGGTAAATAACAGATTTAAAGAAAATTACCATCGTTTGGCAAATAAATAAATTACAGTTGCACATGCATTGGCAACATTTATCAAGTAAGCTTTATAGTACACCTCAAACAAGGGATTTAATAATAATTTATAGTGTTACTATTAATTGCTGAGTCCACGAATAGCTTGGGTATGCAGAGCATTCGCAGATCACGTGGACTGTACGCCACTGCTGTATATAATATAAATATATGCATATTTTATATAACTTGGTTATTGTCTTGATTATTCAGAGCTGTTTAATATGTCTGCTATTTATGGAAGCCTGTTTTTGGATTCACCAGAGTAAAATATAAAAATGAGCAATTGTACGGTTGAGTTTAAAATAAGAAATAAAGGCAATTTGCAAGAACATGCTGAATGACTTCATTAATATTCCTTATCTCGACACAATTACAGTTACAAATTACATTGAATCACGAAGCCTATTTCAACTAAAAATTGCGAAATTAAACAAAAGTTCATTAGTTTGCAGCCCTAAATATTTCTTTTGGTCCTTTTACGTTCTATTGAAAAACAACTGGAATTCGCGATCATCATTCTGCAGCTTCTGTGAACATAAAGCCCGCCTACTTTGATTTGATTGGTCGTTTCAAACATTTTAACATTAATGACTGGTGTTTGACCGCTGACAGCTCAGATGAGAAGGTCGGTAATCCTGGCTTTGTGAAACAGCACCGAAGTAGAGTAAATATTGGGCAATTATTTCACAACCTTTCTAAACACAAGACCCACCCACATACAATGGTTCCGACGCCCATGCATAATTATGAGAAATAAGTTGCAAGAAATAAAGTTGTAATTGTGACTTTTGTTCCCTTTTTCCTCGTTTTTTACAGCCAATATTCGTACATGTGACCACACTTCAGTTGAATGCTATGTAAATGTGACTGATTGATGTAGCTTAGCAATAATGACACACTAAACTGACCTGTAACTCTGTCTGAGTATCGTGCAAGTGTTCACTGTTGGCCAGAGGAGAACTGGCCCCCCGACTAAGCCTGGTTCCTCCCAAGGTTTTTTTCTCCATTTTCTTGGAGTTTTGGTTCCTTGCCGCTGTTGTCTTTGGCTTGCTTAAGTTGGGGACACTTGCTTGATATTCAGCAGTGTTTTTGATATGCCTGCATTTGGCGCCGTTGTATGTGAACTGAGCTGAGCCGGACGATTACGTCACTGTTTTCTCCAGTGCTGATATACATAAATTAACTAGACTAATAACTATTGATATTTGCAACGGAATGAATCTATAAAATATAGAATGAGCTGGACAATGACTCCATTTTCTTTGGGAGCTGCTGTGCAGCCAAACATGATTTGCCAATTATTAATATAAATTGCCACAATTTGCATTCTAAAAAGCGTTATATAAGTAAAGGTGACTTGACTTGATTTGACTAAACCATATTCCCATCAAAATTGGTGTGTTGCCCTGTGAAAAAACGGAATAATTTCTATTATAATCTAAGAAGGCATCCACACTGAAAGAGTCAGTGTAACCCCTACACCCAGGTCCTTTTCGACCCGCTCCGAGCAGACCTCAAACCCGGGTTGTCCGGCATGGGAGTCGGACGCTCTAACAAGGAGGCTAAAGGCTGCAAACTCTAGTGTTAAACATGAACATAAAAAAGTAAAACACACCTGATGCACGTTCTTTGTTAATCATTTTCTAGAAGTAGAGTTAAAAAAGAGACTGAAAAGAAAAACAAGCTCTTCGAAATAGTCGAAAACTGTTTAAAAGCAACAGCAGGGAACTCATTCGGTTTAATGTTTTAATTAAGATAGCATCTAAATTGGTCTAATCCTGTTTCCTGAGTTTCCACCTTACAACCTTTTAGAAGCCGTACATCAGCCTTTCCTGCCACTATCAAGGGAATTTTATGTTTTCTTTTCTAATCACTGTGCTCTTCCATCCAGTCATGTGATGAACACAACAGGTTCTCATTGAATTTGCTTTCCATTGTTTGATAACATAACATCATCCTGTATCTACCAAATCGAGGTGGCAGGCTGTATAGGCCCATCCATTAGCAAGCATCAATACACGTCATTCAAATCCCCACTCTCCATGAGTCCTGAGTGGAGAGCTTACCTTGACTATTAGAAAAATATCAATATTTGCATCTCAGATAACACAGAGTAGGCCGTGCTCGCTGGAGGGGGCTTTAACTAGGGAGGAGATCGAAGATTTGCCAGTACTGAACTCAAGAGCTTTTATAATCCTCCAGAGTGACTCAAAACGAAATGAATGAACGTGGCCTAATATGCTCTTTCTCAATGCTGTGCTGAATTGACAGTCAGTTATTGACAATGGTTTTGTATGTGGAGGGTTTTTGTGATGTGAGGTACTACAGTGGATTCTTTGTTAAAGATAAAAGAAGTGGAATATCAGTGTTATATTAGTAATATAAGTTCTGGTCCTTTCTCGTAGTATTGAATAGGTCTTTTTAAACAGGCCCTGTGTTCTCACTCCCAAGATATCAAATATTAACAAATGGACTACGGCTGCCAAAGGGCCTGGAACAACGTTACAGATACTGAACCTCGGGTTGAACCTTTATTGTAAAGTTTCTACAGAAGTGAAAGTAGAATTCAGAGCATGAGGGCAACACAAGCAAGTTTTGTTTGGAACTGAAGCAACAATTAATCTCACAAATGGCTAGTGTTTTGTACTATTAGCACTTGTGTGCCATCTAAAAATTTAAAAATTACATTGAAACAGAAAAACAGCAAATGTTCTGGCTCCAAAGATAACCTGCCTGTGTATAATATATGAATATTCTCACTTTCACACAGCATTGCTCAGAGTTAAACCCTTGCGACTTTAGTTTGGCAGAAGGATTTTTTTTTCTTTTTTTTTTTTCCTTTTATTTAATATGCTTACATGAAAAGCACAGTAAATCTCTGCCCACCCAAAAGGAAAGAAAATCATATATATTTATTTTCATATCAATATATATTGTTTGGAAATATAAAAGTAAAGGTATGATACCTCATAATTATATATAAAAACCCCAGATAAAATGTTGTCTAGATGCAATGCGTATGTTCATGTTGTGTATTAATGAAGGTTGTATAAAGATATAAACATTTAAAGTTAATTGCATTTGAAAGTTCACATGTTGGGCTGTGATATACGACACCACCGGCCTGAACTCGTCTCTTCTTGCTAATCTGGGAACTGCCGCTCAGTGCCTGTAATCCAGCATTAGTAATTATAAGCGACCTCACAGGGCTCTGAACTCGTCCAATTAAAGCATCCGCCAATTCTCTTTTCTGCGCTCGTCCCAGAATCCTCTCAATATCACTGACGTAAATGTTAATGGGCTGGAGAGGTGTGAAGCGCTATATTAAGCGAGCATGTTGCCTGTGATTATAATCAGGGTTTGCCTGTTCCTGATTGACTGTCAGCGGGTTCCCATCATCAAGTTACCGAACTTGTCTGCAGTCATGGGAGTTTCGGCGGGAGATCTCCACACACCCGTCGATTGGACACAAAGACTCACTTTCCTACAGATATTGAGCAGACAGGAAGTGGTTGTGGTTTGGGATGTGTGAGTTGTGTTTTTATACAGTATATGGATTATTTTTTAACTCCAGTGGACTTGCTGGAACTCTATGAGATACCAGTACTTGGAGAGACATTTAACTGCCCAACCGAAACAACAGCTTTCTGGACCACTGGTTCTCAACTGGTGGATCGTGGACAGCACAACAAAAATAATTCCAAATACAAAAATATAAAATGTAACACATGCATAATTAGGATATCTTAATGAGCGGCTTTTATAAGTGAGGAGAAAACTTTGCCTTTGCTGACGTCAGAAGTTGGCTGTGAGACTCTCCTGTACTCAAATGTGTCTGCCATTAGGTAAAGGCTTTATATTTAGCCAAATGTTTGTTGCATGTGTTAGGCTGATAAAGCACACCCCCGCTATTGTTTATGCTTTAAAAAAAAAATGGTTTCCCTTTCAGCTTTTGCGAGTCATTTGTCATATTGTTTGATCTACAGAACAGTTCAAAAGTAAGTTTTTTTTTTAAAGAAATACATTTTAGTCATATCTTTTATTCAGCAAAGATGCAATGAATTGAAAAAAATGTAATAGTAAAGACATTTAAATATGCTGTTATTTTGAACTTTCTGTTCTTCAAATATTCAGAAAAAAATGTACAATGGTTTCCACAAAAAAAAAATAGTGTTCAACTTTCATAATAATAAGAAATGCTACTTGAGCACAAAATCTGCATATTAGAATGATTTCTGAAGGATCATGTGACATTGAAGACTGGAGTAATGATGCTGAAAATTCGTCACACGAATACATTTCATTTTAAAATAGAAAACAAACTTTAAAATTTTAACAACATGTTACCATATTAATGTTTTACTGTATATTATACTGTATAAATGCGGCCTTTGTGAGAAACTTTGGACAACATAAAAAATAAATAAAAAGGCTCTGACGGAAGTGTACGCAGTAATATTAACACATTTCATCATTTAATTACACGGGTGTTATTTAACTCATACATAAGTTAATAAAAATAAAAATGTTGCTTATAATATTTTTGTAAAACTGAAAGTCCTATGTATGTCTTAAAGCAAAAATAGTTGAGAACCACTGGCCAATTAAAAAAAATAAAATAATTCTCTGCTGTTTGTGAACGAAATAATGTGAAAGAATTACCTAGTTCTGGTATGAAACTCTAGATGGCACAGGCTTATAGGTCTTTCACTCATTTGGTAGCAATCACATCTTTATCTACACTGCACAGCTGTGTCAGCGGTGCAGCCTTGTATCAGCGGCCAGGGAGATGTGGCTCATCATTCAAAAAAAGAAAAAAAATACCGGTAGTGTTGCTGTAACAGTCTGCAGTGCGCTTTCAGAAACACCTTCCCCAGCTCCACCTGTATAGATCTGCTACAGGGGTTATATCATGTATGTTACATACTGCATGCATGTTTACATGATATAAGCCTGCTCTCGAACAGGTTTGCGCTTACAGACCTGTTGCTCTCTGGGCTGAGCTGCAGAGAACCTAACAATCTTGGATCATGTTAAATCCTCAACAATGCAATCCAGCTAATTGAGTAATCCACGTACTAAGAACGGACCCCTGGTCCTGGTGACCCACAGCACTCCAAAATTCTGTATGGAAACATACCTGATTCAGATCATCCGTTCATTATGAAAGAGCTCTGTGAACTGAACTGAGTGTGTCAGATACGAGATACATACAAAATGTGCAGTTCTATGGATCTCCAGGACCAGGAGTGAAAACCACTTTGAGTGTATCCTGAAGACAAGTTCAGCACAAAGTTAAGTGAATGCATAGCACCCCTTTATTTTATTTATTTCATTGTTTGTTTATTTATTTATTTATACGGATGATTGGGACATATGGCCCTATCTCTTCCTGGCTCTGCATCCCAAATTAAGAATGAACAGTTTCAATTCCCTGCAGGCAGTGTCAGCTCATGATGTAACAGTATTCCTGCAGTTTCAGATCAGTTTCAAGTCTCTTTCTTTTTTTCTATTTATAGATAACTTATTCCTTTCCCAGAGCTTCACACTAGCAGTTATTTTAACACAAATAAGAAACCACTTGTTTCTAGTTATTTCTTTCCACTCGCTTCCCGTATGGATAATTTCTTTGGCAAAACGAGATAGAGCTGCCCATTTAAGATTATTTGACACACATACCGTTGGAATTACTTTTCTCACCATCCTCCCTCGATTTTCGATTTCTTCTCCTCCTACAGACCTCAAACAAGAGCTTCTCAGAAAATTTAGAACAGTAGATCAGCATTAGTCATTACTGAACGACATCGGAAGCTGAGATTAGGAAGCTGTAGACGCCCATGCTGCATGGGCACTGAATTCATAGTTGCACCAGTTGGATAGTTTATTTCTTGGCACAAATAACCTTAGATTAACAGAAAGCAGGCAGTAAACAGCATTTTATTTAAAAGAACTGTTTTTCTCTATCAGTAATGGAGAGCTATAACTGGGCACATATACAGGCACACAGTATTCAAGTACAAGTTTTGGCACTTTAAAGTTGATATGAAATCAAAATTCTCTATTTTCTTAATGCATGTTATGAATCTTAACATGTTAAACAATTCACCCGTGCATACATTATTCATTTTCAAGTAAAAAATAAAATAATGATGTGCGCGGATAAATATTTTATAATGAAATATTCCGTAAAAATAAGAATTGTCAGATTTGATTTCATGGTGACTTTTGCTTTTTCATTGTTCTGCATTTTACTTTTCTTTTTTTAATTTGTTTTTTTTTTTTTTAAGTTTAAAGATCAGATTATATTAAAGCAAACATCTTATGCATGTCAGCGGGGCACAATTCAGTACTCTTACAATTGGCTTTTATAAAAAATAAAAGAAGCATTTATCGTGTTTCTTTGGTAATTACAAGTAAGACAGCTTATCCTGTTCAAAAGATGCTCTTCCTTTCCACAATACTCTTGTCTCAGTCTCAGACGTCATATCCGTGGACTGTTGGCTGAACGTTTGTTGCATAAGGCACACATGAAACACTTGAGGAGTGTGATTCATCAGATTGGTTGAATCCTACAGGATTTCTAGGAGACTTGAATGTCACATTATTTAACTCGCCTGGAAACAAAGCTGTTGTGATGCCAAACCCCCTCATGGAAGAAGAAAGCCGTCATGTTTACTGCCGTGACAATGGCCCTGATTTCACCTGGTATTAAGATACATTTTCGTCAATAGATTTAAAATCTGTCGGCTAAAGACCAAAGTTTGTTTTGAAGATGAAAAATGTACTAAGCACAATGTTCTCTGACCATTCCTGATTTCTAACACACACCCACAGCATTTCGGTGTGGTCTTGCAGCTATCAGAGCAGAAACTAAAGATGAATGTTTTTTTTTTTCCGGCACGTTCATATGTAAATTGCGTGAGTTTATTTCATCCATTAAATCAAAAGCCCTAAAAAAACCCAAACATTTATTTGCCCAAAGACCCTCCCCTCGAAGAAATCAGGATAGAAGTGGTTGAAATTGGAGAAAAGAGACAGAATAAAACACCAAGTGTAAATAGGAATGTGTCTCCCTCATCCACTTGTGATCAGATCGACCAAAACACATATTGATACCAGCTGTAAACAGGGCCAAAAACTGCTTATCATGATCAACTAATTGCTGGATTTTGAAAAGTTTGTCAAGAATGTTTTTAAATGCTGACCTATCATTGTAGGGACATCGACTTTGCATTTTAACGGCCCTAAACATGACACTGAACAAAGTAAAGTGTGATTGGTTGCAGTCAGATGGACTCTTGGGCAGTCATTTGCCAAAGAAAGCTGCAATGGAGTCCAGACCTTCAGACTGACTGCTTTGGGACTGTTCTGACCCACAAGACAGAGTTTACCAAGGTACTGCCACTTCTAAATTAAACTCATAACTGTATTGTTTCTCTGGCAGAGGCTGTTTAGTCTCTGTCCTGCTGAGGTCACTGTGGTGGAGTCATCATGGCCCAGAGCCACTCTAATCCCTGTCCCCTGGGTGACATTACACTTCATCTGCCTCCTTTAATTAATGAGGAATTTAAAGAGAGCCATCTGATCCTTTTTTTTTTTCATTATCTCCGCTTTCTTTCGTTTCTGCTCATAAAGATTTTTCTTTCTTATTTTAAATCAGGACCTTTTAAACAATTAGCAAGAGGTGGACATCGTTTTATCTTGCTGTTATTTGGACGGACAAGCAGTGTAAGAGAGCATGCACTACATCAGAGATGGTGGCCTTACATTATTATTGTCAACGTTCACATCAAAGCGAGGGAGTACAGCTCTCTTCATTTTATCCCTCTTGCTGCTGCTATTTCATCATCAGTGGAATTACGCCGTCAAAGACATCCCGCATGTGATCTGAATACTAGTGCGCCTCGTAGTCAGAGACACTTGGAGTTTTAAAAAGCTCAGGACTCTTTCTTTTGAATAGTTCGGTTTTTCAATGTTAAAATAATTTGTTTTACATTCGATTTTAAGAGTTAGCCAGAAATACTGTACATTGGAATATTATACGGTGACAACCATACATTTTTAAACTAAAGGATAATGTAAAATAAAAAAAAAGATCTGTTTTGTTATATTGCATGTCAAAATGTGTTGGGTCAATCCTCACATAATAATATCCAGGTACCCTTTATTTTAAAGTGTCCTTGTTACAGTATAATTATATTTTTAAAGGGTTAGTTCACCCAAAAATCTAAATTCTGTCACTAATAACTCCCCCTCATGTCGTTTCAAAGCTGTAAGCCCTTCAGACATATTTGGAACACAAATTAAGATATTTTTGATGAAATCCGAGAGCTCTCCATAGACAGCAATTTAATTACCACTGTCAAGGCCCAGAGAGTTACTATAAAGACATTGTCAAAATAGTCCACATGACAGTGGTTCAACCTTAATTTTATGAAGTGACAAGAATAAAGCCGTTATTTTCGTTTTGTTTCACATATAAAAAGTGTTACCGTTGCTTCATAAAATTAAGGTTGAACCACTGCAGTCATGTGGTCTCATGAGTCATGTGATTTCACCACTTCAGTCTGGATCCTGATTTCGATCATATTTCAAGAAATTCATATATCAAGCAAGTGACAGTGACAGTGCACATCTGAGCTGGTGGAAATTAGTGTTGATGTCAAGACCACTTAATCCGAGACCAAGTCGAGACCGAGACCAAGACAAGATCAAGAGGGGTTGAGACCAAGACCAAGTACTCCTCAAATTCATCTGAAAGATCCATATTTACTGCCTGAGAAATTTTACTTTTAATCAGTAATTACAACTAGAATAATAAAGACACTATATAGAGCTGTTACCAGTCAATTGAAAACACTTACAGCTAAATTCATCTTTACACTGCAAAGGTGGAGCAGAAGTTGCATCTGAATTGGTGCAATTTTAAATGCATAAATAATTTTGAGATTAATGTTTTAAAAATGAAATTTAGTTCTTCTGCAATTGTGCTCATATTTGTGAAAACAGCCATCTTTCTTGTGATATTGCTTAATTATATCATATGTTATAATACAAGTACATTTTTGCAATCATATCTTGAATTTTGTGGGCATTTGAATTAGTTTTGGAGATATTTTTGACACAATCCCTCGTTGATTTCTGACCTAATCTTAACAATGAAATTAGAAATAAGTTACTGATTGCATTTGAAGCAAGAAGTTTTACATCCAATCAAATTAATGATGGAAACAAAGAAATCAGACAATGCAACGACAATTTAGCGATATCCCTGCAGTTGTGGTTTTGACTGGTCTTGAAATAAAATCCTGAGTCCTTTTAGTCTGAGACAAAGACCAAATACATCCGAGACCAAGACCTTCAAAAAATTGTCTCAAGACCAAGATCGGTCTCGAGTACTACAACACTAGTGGATAGAATCCATTATATATCGGCTTTAATATATTGGACAAATGATCTTATTAACAAAACATTATATATATATATATATATATATATATATATATATATATATATATATATATATATATATGTCTTCCTCTTGTTTGTAAACTTGAGATTTTTTTCCACAGCATTATGATTGATCTAGGCTGGAATTGGAGTTCTGTTCCTCCTGTTTTTACTTGTTTGTGGGAGGGAGAGAAAGACAGAATTTTCAATGAGAGCGCTCACTGCACACAGCTTGATGTAGAGCAGCCAAGTGCAATGAACTTTAGACAGGCCTGACGCAAGCCTACATTACTAAATATACACGGGAGTACCACTCCCACAGGAGTCTATCACACATATACATATACTGTACACACACACACACACACAGCTCCTTTCTACGCAAGGAGTCACTCCAATAAACTACTGAATGGAAGCGTTACGTCAAGCAAGCAGTGCTATAAAAATTGGGTTTATGGGTTATGGGTTTTAACTTCAGTTTATAATGCATTACAACGCTGCTGCTGCTTATCAAACGAGAGCAGATTTTAATTATTAAAAGAATAAATGAGCTGCAATGAAAATTGTCATCCTCTATGCAAGCTCATGTCGTTCTAAACCTACATGATTTTCTTCCGTGGAACACGTAAGGAGATGTTTATCACAGTGTTCATGCTGCTCTTTTTTCTTATAATCAAAGTGAATGGTGGCCTTGGGACTGATAAGAATATTTATCATACTATAAGTAATATTGTACTATCATTAAGTAAAATTATACTAGCATGACAGTCCCTCTACTGAGAAGAGAAGAACGGCAAGAATATTCTTATAACAGTCATACAGGTTTGGAATGACATGAGGGTGAGTAAATGATTCATTTTTATTTTTTTCACTGATCTATTCCTGTAACGTGTAATGTGACCTTGTCAATGAGGAAAACAAATGTTTCAAGTAGAGAAATAGCTGAGAAATTGAAGAGCGCCATGTGGCGGCTTCCAAAAGGTTGGGCATATGGACACATTTTTTTACAGGCACTCCTGCAGAACGTTCTCATTGATATTGTTTTTGATCGGCAGGCCACTGCGCCATGAATATAAATAATGAGAATTGTTGGTTTACGCTACTCAGTCTCGGTCAGTCTGCACGTTTATGTGTGTGCGTGTGCACTGAGGTGAGGCGCAGGCAGGTGTTATTAGTAATGGATGGATAGAGGACTGAGAGAGAGACTGTGAGTACTTGTCCAGTTTTTCCTCGGGCTCTCCATAGGACTCCATTAATTGCATCCAGTCTCAAAAAATAATATTTGTTCTGTTTTGTTGTTTTTTTTTTTATGCTGAAAGGTTATTAAATAAACCTGATATAGTATGTGTGTTTGTGTGTGTTTGTGTTGATATGGCCAGCTGCTCGACCGTTAAAGGTCTGACCGTACATGTGTGTGTGCGTGTTTTGGTGTGGTTGGAGGACGGTGTGACTGTTTTTCAAGCATCTGGCTGCTCTATCACGCCTAAAGCAACATACTCATCTGTGCTTTGATCATGGAGACTAATGCATACGCGCACTCTGACAAACTCTCTCCCTCTCAAATATGAGAGATGACTACAGAGGAGTGTAAACTTGTACTTTGGTTGAGCTGGTGGCAGAGTGAAATACTATGGGATTTGGATATAAACGTGTGATAGTAATGTTTCTTATATCAGGTTTCTTTTTGATAGAGATAATATTTTCAAATATGCAAGCCACGCAGTCATTACATTTATATATATATATATATATATACCAATTAGATATAACCAATATAATATATCTGTGTATCAACTTAATGGTATGTATCAACTTATGTGGGCTGGATTTTTATAGTTAACTAAAAAATAAAGTAAAATAAAACAAAATAAAACAAATAAATGTAATACATTTTTATGTCAAAAAATAAAACTGAATAAAAACTACATGTTAAAAACTAATAAAATAAAAAAGAAATTGTAAAAAAAATACTTCAGCTATATAAAACTAACATAAATACTATAAAATCTAAAATGTTAGGTACATAAATAATACTTTTGTAATATTGTACTATGAGTGTATATAATGAACGACTAGTAAAAATGTGCACAAAAAATATAAATAAATAAATGAAGAGAGAGAGACAGAGAGAGAAGAAAATAAAACATAAAAACATTTGATTTGTTTTAATACATGTCTGGGTCATATATTTTTATCTTAATATTAAAAGAAAAGTTGCTTTAAAACGGCTTATTTTAGGACAAATAGTTTTATTATTATTCTGATGATGTTTAAATGAGAATAATGAGAATCTGAACTAAATGTTCTGGTGCTTTACAATAATGTGAATGGGGAGAGAAAAAAAAAGGTTCCATTTTCATGGAAAACAGCATTTATTTGTTAGGATTATTGTTCAGTTTACCATTTATTTTTAATGATTATTGTTCATTTTTGCTGTGGTATAGTGGTATGTGAAATCCAACTTTACAGTGTACAGTCCAGAACTTTTCTTGGTGCATTTTAATGTTAATACCATGGCATTTCAGTGAGGGTTCTGTTTGTTATTGCTGTGCTTCAGCTGAGTTTGCTCCAGAGCAGATATCTGATACTTCATCAGGTTGAGCTGATTTATAGAACAGCAGTTTGTTCAATCAAACTAGCCTGCCTTTTTATTTCACTCTTACTCACATATTTCACTTTGTCCCTCACCGTTGTGCTCTTGTTTTTCATAGGCACTGCTTTAATGAAGAAACAGACCTACTAACAATCTCAGTGAAGGGACCCTCCAGAACAAGTATGGGGTCACCATGGAAACCACTTCTCCTGCTGTCAGTTATCAGCGGCCTAGCAGGTATGAGAGCTGCGGTGCGATTATATCAAGATAAGAAACTGCCTTTCCTGAAAACAGCCTCCTCTTGCCTGTCTCTCTCTTTCTCTCAGCAACATTGACAAAGAGCTGCTGTGAAACACTTCCTAGAATTTTTGTTATTCAGCGCTTGTTAGTGCTCAACTGCCCATGTGTTCACAATACACTAGCATACAGCTAAAATGTTTCTGAAACAAATATAGTCAAATTTTACAAATTTGAGAATGAAAATTATGCTATGTTGATTGCCTCTAGTTTTCAAGATATGCTATTTGGTCAGTATTACGACCCTTGACTTGATGGTGGAGGATGAGTGGTTATAAAGGGAAGAGATCTCAATTTAAACATGAAATGACTAAAATACATCTTTGACTGGATCTGTGAATAAATCAGTCACTTGCTTTTTAAGCAAAACAATGTATGATGCTATCTGAAGCTAGTATTGTGTTTTGCATCATGATTCCCACAAGTCATGGATGATGCAATCATAACAAAGCTTTCATCACTGTGCTGAACAAATTGCCCTATATCAGCTCTAAAGCAGGGCTGCGAAACTAAATTCCTGGAGGTTCCAGACCAGCACACAATACCTGTAGTTTTCAAATAAGGCTGAAAGACTTGATGAGCTGGATCAGATGTGTTTAATTAGGGTTGAAATCTGCAGGGCTGTGGCCTTCCAGGAACTGAGTTTTGAACCCCTGGCATAAAGTGTCGTGCTCTCTTGTTTGTCAGTGTTTGATATTGCAATGGGACAAATTTCCGTTTAGCCAAAGTGAGCAGAAACGTCCCGTACTTGTGTGAGCAGTGCAGATAACTTCAAATGGAGCAAATGGAGCTCATTAATGCTTGCAGGCTGTTACTGGACAGTGACTAGAGATTTAATGAATACAAGAGACAAGCCAAGAAGCACCTAAATGGGACTAAATTACACTGCCCTTCCAAAAAAAAAAAAAAAAAGAAAGAAAAAAAAATGCTGTTTGGTTAAAATAGGCAAATACTTAAGTCTATGACTGGAGCATTATTGCTGTGATTATTATATTTATAGCATGTTATTGTTTGGGAAAAGGTCTTTTAAACCTAATTGATAGAGTGTGTATTGATTTGATGGAAAACCATTTGTGGTCAAGATCTTGAGTCTCCTCAAGCACATCCCATGACTTTCAATGAAATCAATGTCTGGACTCGAGGTGCCAAGTCATGTGTGAAAATGATTCTTCGTACTACCTCCCAACAATTCTTTCACAATTTGAGCCTGATGACTGTTGACATTGTCATCTGGAATGTAGCCATGATGTGTCTTCCTACATGGTTGTTTAAGAAATGAAAAGCTACATATTCCATTAATTGAGTTTAGAAGAACGGTTCTCGAATAACATAAGCAACAATGATCTCGTCTAAGTATTTGCCTTACATTGAAATCCAAACAGCATTTTTTTTTTTTTTTTTTTGTCCGGGCAGTGTTTGTGCAGAAGTGTCATATTATTTTCAATACTTTTATTTCATATTAAATTTGATTTATATAACCCTTTGCTTATTTTTAATGTGTTACATAAACAGGACAGGTGACAGGTATTATCTACGCAATACAGTACAAAGATGTAAAATGTAAAAACTTTATGTTACTGAATTGTTTTTAAGATCCTTGTTCTTGTTTTTAAGGCTATTCACAATTTAGCGCCTATATACCTGTCTAGGATGGTGACAGTGTATATTCCGCAAGATCCTTGAGATCTGAAAACAAATTATCTGTTTATCTGTTTATCATTTATCTGTTTTCATTTTTACTTTTGTTTCTGTTGGCACTTTGGACAACTAACGTTGTATTTAAATTGATGCTATATATATATATATATAAAATAAAATAAAAAAATAATAAAAACTTAATAATTTGGAAACAGTAGCCAATCAGTTGTTTGAATTGCCATATTTGAACTCAGCACATCAAAATACGTAATAAAGAGCATATTTTATCTCTGAAGCAGACAACTTCTAAGAAAAAAAAAAGTACACCAGTATTATGCATCTCTCATCATGCCGTTGAGGTTGAACTGTTAGCATGGTAATGGTTTGGTTAAGTAAACATCAAATGGCATAATTGACGTCTAAAACGTAGTCTTGAATGTGTAATGTTGTGCGTCTTTAGCAGATAGAGGAGCCCTGGGTGTGCAATTTCTGAACAGATGTTTGCACCACACCAAGCTACAGCAAACAAGCTTTGTCGCGAGCTGAAATATTCCTATTAGCATGCTCATGTTTCACATGCCGTCTTTTGAAGGGCCGCTTTGTAGAGACGGCTTCTTTTCTGAAATAGTGATAAAAAGAATTTCTGAAGAGCAGAAAGTAGAATAATAATATAAAAGCGGTGTGGCTACCCAAGCAATACTGTTATGTCTAATTAGACTTCTTAAATACCTACTGTTATTGGCTTATTTATTGCGAAACAACTTTATACTTGTTACACATCAGTTAATTCCTTTTCACTGATCAGATTGATCGAGGAACATTCCAGTAATACTGATTAGAGAACTGGAACATTTCACTGTTGGTTTCACTCTACATGTCTGTGTTTGCTATACAGATCAACATGGTGGATCAAAAATAAACAGAATAGCTTGTTGTTGTTTTTTTTGTTATTTTTGTAGTATATTGTGTCTGAAATATCAATTACTTAGTTGGTTTGAAACAGTCTTTTCTTCCCTATAGTGATGTATATCCAGGGTTGGGGAGTAACGAAATACAAGTAACTTAGTTACGTATTTAAAATACGAAATTTGAGTAACTGTATTTCATTACAGTTACAGTTGTGTTCAAAATTATTCAACCCCCACTGAAATTGATTGTTTTGGCTGGTTTGACATTGATTTTGATCATTCAGTCATCCTGCTTACAATTAAATCAAAGAGGCACGTGTAGGTCAGACAAATATAACATAACATTTATAATGAAATAACCACAAATGTCTTTTCTCTGCTCACATCATTATCAGTTTTATTCAACCCCCAAGTGACATTCAATCTTAATACTTAGTACAACATCCTTTTACAGTTATAACAGCTTTTAAACGTGAAGCATAGCTTGACACAAGTGTCTTGCAGCGAGCTACGGGTATCTTCGCCCATTCATCATGGGCAAAAGCCTCCAGTTCAGTCACATTCTTAGGCTTGCGCACTGCAACTGCTTTCTTTAAGTCCCACCAGAGGTTCTCAATCGGATTTAAGTCTGGTGACTGCGATGGCCATTTCAAAATGTTCCAGCCTTTAATCTGCAACCATGCTCTAGTGGACTTGGAGGTATGCTTGGGATCATTGTCCTGTTGAAAGGTCCAACGTCTCCCAAGCCTCAGGTTTGTGACGGACTGCATCACATTGTCCTTCAATATCTCCTGGTACTGAAGAGAATTCATGGTACCTTGCACACGCTGAAGCTTCCCAGTACCTGCAGAAGCAAAACAGCCCCAAAGCATGATTGACCCCCCGCCATGCTTCACAGTAGGCAAGGTGTTCTTTTCTTCATAGGCCTTGTTCTTCCTCCTCCAAACATAGCGTTGATCCATGGGCCCAAACAGTTCTAATTTTGTTTCATCAGTCCACAGAACACTATCCCAAAACTTCTGTGGTTTGTCCACATGACTTTTGGCATACTGCAGTCGACTCTTCTTATTCTTTGGAGACAGCAAGGGGGTGCGCCTGGGAGTTCTGGCATGGAGGCCTTCATTACGCAGGGTGCGCCGTATTGTCTGAGCAGAAACTTCAGTACCTACATCTGACAAATCTTTTCTCAGTTCCTCAGCAGTCACACGGGGACTTTTCTCCACTCTACGCTTCAGGTAGCGCACAGCAGTCGAAGTCAGAATCTTCTTTCTGCCACGACCAGGTAGCGTTTCAACAGTGCCCTTTGCCTTGAATTTGCGAATGATGCTTCCTATGGTGTCTCTTGGTATGTTTAACATCTTTGCAATCTTCTTATAGCCATTGCCCTTCCTGTGAAGAGTAATCACCTCTTCTCTTGTCTTCCTGGACCATTCTCTTGACTTCACCATGTTTGTAACCACACCAGTAAATGTCTAGAAGGAGCTGAGTATCACAGTCATTTTAAAGCTGCCTAATTGGTGCTTATTAGGCTTTATTGCTGCTCCCTGACATCCACAGGTGCTTTTAATACCTGATTGAAAACACTTCAATGGACCTCTGTTCTTCAGAGTGGTAGTCTTTAAGGGGTTGAATAATTGTGTCAATGAAGAATTCACAAAAGAAACATTTACTACTGTATTACAAAACCAATTGATGTCATTTTAGTTGCATATGCTTCTTTAAGAAGTCCTTGTAGGATTTCATTCTGAATTCAATTACAAATGTACTCTAAATTCTCTAAAACCATTTACAGCATTGGGGGGTTGAATAATTTTGAACACAACTGTACATTTTAAATGGGTGGTAATCAGATTACAGTTACATCTGAAAAGTATTTTAGATTACCAAAGTGATTACTTTGAATTTTAATGTCATTTAAACAGCAATTGGTGATTCTCTGACCCTGACAGTCTGAAAAAGCGGAGTTAAGTTTCATGTTTTCGACTGTTTTCATGTTTTGTGATAGTTGTTTGTGAGTCATTTTATAATTCACTGGTCACTGTATTTTTTCCTTCACAATTGTGAGTTTGCATTTCACAATTCTGACTTCTTTTTCTCAGAATTGCGAGATTTAAACTCACAATAGAAAGTTATAAAGTCAGAATTGGGAGATATAAACTTGCAATACTGACTTTTTTTCTTGCAATTGTGAATTTAGTATGTGAGTTTATATGTCATAATTCAGACTTTTCTCAATATTGTGAGTTGATATCTCATAATTCTGACTGTATAACTTTTATAATTAAAATTAACCCACCCAGCCCTGTACATATCTGAGTGAAATGGCTTCTTGGAAAAGAAAAAAATGTAAGGTGGGACTTTATTTAGTCCTATTTATTTAAGTGATTGGATCATTGTGGTTTGCTATTGGTCGATCTCATGCAAGTGACAGGTTGTCCCATCCTCACAGTCATCATCAACACATCAAAAACACATCATCAGAAAAGGGAAGAACGTTTATACATTTTATACAACTGAATCAGAGCTGTACTACACTATAAAATCACTTTTGCTTGCATGGTAGCAAAAGATAGATATGCATAGAAACCTTTAAATATCACTTTTAAACTATTTTTAAAACAGACTATTTAATGAATGCTTCTGAACGCAGTGCTTTATGAATTTATAAAAGGCTTGACCTAAGTTCAAACTTTTTTTTGCCGTGCAGTTGAACATCTGAAAAAATCATCACTATTACATAATTATACATGTTCATTTAAAACTGAAAATCTGAGTTGCACTAAGTGTTTGTTAAGCCTTGTCACACAGTTTATATCACTCAAACCCACACAGCATCTGAGCAAAGAACAGACTGTGCACACACGTATGAAATCCCACAGATTTTCATCATGTCATTCAATCAGTGCTGCACATTTCAAAAAAGTCATCCATGACATATAAAACAGCCTCTTTTTAAAATAAATAAATAAATAAATAGATAAATAAATAATTGTTCTCTTGCTTGAGCAAATGTTATATCGTCATCACCTTTCCCAGCCTCATTGTCTACTGTCCATATGGGCAACTGCCTTAAGGCAACATCCTTACTGAAATGGAACCTCATGAGTGATTGATTTGGAACACTCTACATAGGCAGCAACTCCACAGTGTGGAGTCATTAACTTAGCAACATGTCAACTGTCAAAATCTACTGTCAGTCAATTCTCCCATGAGCTTTACATGAGGAACACAATGTGTGTCCTCATGTGAAGCACAATGGAAAAGTACACTGACAGTAGATTTTGACAGCCTAATGTTAAAACGTTGCTAAACTAATGACTTAATTTAAGATATGTTCTTATTATGGGGAGATACCAACCTCTGTGGTTCTACCATTTGAGAAACCATCAACTTGGATCCCATTATAGCCTTGATGACATCGAATTGCTGTCAGATTTGTACAACAGTCAAGCACTGTTTCCAGATACCATTGAAATAAGTTGTGCCCACTGATTTACCTAGTTCTGCCATGAGACTCTAGATGGCGCAGACTGATAGGTCTCATTTGGTAGGGATCACGTCATTATGATTGGTTGCTGTCACTTCGGTGGCCGATGAGCTGCGGCTCAACATTCAAACAAATATGCGTTTTCAGAAACCCTCCACCTTCCCCAGCTCCACCTTTATAGATCTGTATTGATGAAGAAGGAGGAGGAGGACCCCTTGGTCTTCTGAAACTAAACATTTTATATGCTGCGCCTATGCGACAGGAAGGTACTAGGGAAAGTACCTATTGAAGTTTTGGTACTTCTATGTACCCTATTGCAGGTTTCATTCGGACAATTGCGGTTTTAATTCCTTTAAGACCTTTAAGAGAATATTGCAGATCTTGCCGATCTCATGTTTGCAGAAATGCAAACTGACCAGTTACATCATGTAATAAATTCTGAAGGAAAATAAACCCAAAGAAATCAATAACATTTGATATAAGGTATAAAAAAAAAAGATCTAGAATTCCAAATACACCAGTTCGATTTCGAAGTTGGTGAAGCCATTGGAAATGTTTGAGCGTCCAATTTACGATTCCCTACTGACAGAGGGTATCATTGACTTACAGCCAAAACACTAATCTAAAATCACCCAATTGCAGTGTATCTGTGGCATATATCTTTAAATCTTTAAATATATTTAAATACCTGTATATTATTTCCTGATGTTTTTTTTTTTTTTAGACCAACATCCATTTCAGATTCTTGGAGGTCTTGGAAATTGTTAAAAAGTTATAGGTCAGCTCAAATTCTTACTTGCATGACAGTTTGCATATGAATTAAGTTGCAAATTTGAGCTAATTAATCAATTAACCAACATTTAAATCATTATCTTTACTGTTTTGAAATAAAGTTGCATGTCCATTAGTTGCAAAACATAAATCTATGTTCAGATTTCAAAAGAATCATTTTGACATTTGTAATACAAATGTTCCTGTGTCTCGTCTGTAAGCTGATCTGATATTCGCTACTATAATGAAAATGAACATAATTCCAGACTTTAAACAAATAGGCCTAATCATTTAAATGTTTAAGATGTTTGTGTTGTAAGAATGTACAGGGAGACTTCAGATATAAAAACTGACTCATTAGGTAATGTTTTCTCATTAAAGTCAGATGATTTCCTATTCAATAGAATGTGAGGGAATACCAAAACGGCAGTGTGGTCAACTTCACTTTTTATGATGTATTTCATTTCACACACGATAGAGTTTTACATACCATACTGAAACTAATAAATTTGATGCAAGAACCAAGCAAAAAGGGCCTGGTTGTTTCAGCAAATGTGTTTTATATCACATTTGCTTTTGTTAACATATTGGTTAGGTTTAGGGCAGGGTTTAATGAAGTTGGTACATTGCCCAATGGCCGCGAAATGTACAACATAAGTTCTGAATAAAATTTTTGAATACAATTCTGGACTTTATACCAGAATAAAGTTTGCAAGAAGCAACATAATATAATTTTGCTGATATGTAGCCACGTATTTCCAATGAGTCTCGGTTGATTCATAATTGATCGTTTGTTCGCCATTCTAGATGTACGTTTTACACAGAGCTTGTAGCAATTGACACCCGTGACTATAAGAGTGTGATACTTTGTATTTAACTATTTATCATTAAATTCTCTTAATAATTATTCAGTTCTCTTCTTTATTTGTTTAAATTGCAAAGGGACATAACTTACATTGATGTCTATGTTGTACAGAGTTCATATTAGTTTGGTTTGTCAGATCTTTTTAACCCCAGTATCAAACCTCCTTTAGCGCTCAATCTCAGTGAAAGGTTCAGCAGGTGACCGTCTTCCCCCGGGCCATGTCTGTCTCTGAATAAAAACACCAATGCTGGTGGGAACAAAGCGAGGGGGGGCACAGGAACACTCAACACGAAGTGATACCATCTGAGACTCCTGGTGTGCTTCAAAATGAAAATGTCGATTGGGGTTTGGAGAGAGACAGAGATGGGAGGAGGGTTGAAGGATAAAAAACCCTGCTATGAGATGCTAACCTGTGAATGTTGGTGTTAGAGATGCCTGTCAAATGTGTGACCTGCATGAAGACTTTACCGAGGATGTGCAACTTATATTAAGGACTACCACGCCGTGCCAGAGGTGAAACATCTCTCCATTTTCACTTTGATTTGGTTTTGCTAAACTAGCACTATTTTGAGTCATCTCAGGGTGATTCTATGTTTGGGGTGTGATTCCCAATGGCTGGATTCTTACTTTGTGATATTGAAGAAGTGAAAGATTTTTCCCCGCTAGGAAATCAAGCAACCCACTCCACCCGTCTGGGCCATTTAGAATGCCATTTTGGTCTCCCCACAGGTAATTCCTGAATCCACACATGACCTGCAGTTGTAGCTGCTGTTTTTTAAGGGGTAAACATATGAATTGAGCCTGAGTGTGAGGTAAAATTGGACTGATAATCTTCTGCCGGACCATTTTTTCCAGCTCTGCCTCTAGCCATCTGAGGTACATGCAGAAGGCATGAAAATACTTCACAATCTGTTTACTGCAAGGCAAATTGTAATTTGTTCTCTCCATGACTTGCCTTGCAGTCTTTGTGGTTATTCTAATTTCTAACAGTTAGAAACGTTTCCTCCACATGTCAGGGACAAACACAAAATCTTAGGAACTAGCTAAAGTTAGCAATGTTACCAGCTTAACTACATTTTTCAGTAGTGTGAAGTAGCTTAGCTTGTCAAAATAGTGTAGCTTTTTCAGTAACAAGCCACAATTTCAATGTAGCTTCTCCAACACTGCCTGTTGTTGTTGCTTGTCAAGCTAGAAGCTACTCAAAATGTATAGTAGTTCAACAAGAGTGCAGCTACTAAGAGAGAGAGAAAGAGAGATAGAGAGAGAAAACATAGCTATGCTATCAGCTAAAAATAAACAGTGGTTACATTGAAGCTATTTGAATGGAAGGTGCTATCTTGTAACTATCACATTATGAACACGATTATGTAACTGAATCGTTCAAAATGATGAAAAATGGTGACGAACAACATCATTATACCTTTTCATTATGGAGATAAACTCCATAGGACCGACGCTGCTAATCCTGCTTGTGACCTTAAATAGGACATGACAAGAGGAGGATTGTGGGATTGTGTTTTTTCCTCATACTGGCTAGCCTAACTGTTAGCAAAATTCATTTCATTTGCGGTTTATGAATGTTTCATAAATGGGGAACTTTGTAACAATGACACTGTTATTAAGTTTTATCAACATTGAACTAAATTAGCTGAATTTACTGTACACAATTGTCTTTTGTAGAGTTGCTTTGCAGCTGAAATTGAAGTTTCATAATTGTTGAATTGTTTCATAATTGATGTATTTTGCAACATTAACACTGCTATTTTTCTGTTTAGTACTTGTGAAGCTGCTTTGAAACCATTTGTATTATGTATTGTATTGTATAAAGCGCTTTATAAATAAAATTGGCTTAACTTGATTCGGCCATGAACACACATATTCTCTCTCTAATTTAGTTTTAAATATAGCTTGTATTTTAGAGCTAGTACAAAAAATGAAGCACAAATAATGTGCATTAGGTATGTAATTGATGCTTTATCTGTGTATTCAATCATTCTCATTGTGCCAAAAAGAATGATGGGAAATGCAGTTTTGTTGCACAATTCTGATGCCTCATTAGCCAGCTAAATGAGTAGTATTATCTGGCAAGTTTTATTACTCTTCTTCATCAGCAGTACATAAAATAGGTACAAGATAATTGTGTAGTCAACATACACAATTAAAACTTAATTATTACCAATTTGTTTCTGCTATGATTCTTTAATCGACAAACCCTCCGCTTGGAAACTCTGAAAAAATCCTTCATTTTCTATCGGTAATTACATAACTGTACCATTCATGCATGTTTATCTCTGAAATACAGTCATTCAAACAAAACGTGAAGGCAGCATGCTTTAAGGTACTTTGTGGCTGGGAAAACTAAAGTAACTGACACAACACTGAAATGTGGCATGTTCATGGTGTTTTGTATGATGAAATCCTGAACGTGGACTTCTGCCCGATTAACAAATGCTAGCATCTGCCTCCGATGTTTGCTTTAGTTCTGCTCTGCTGTTTTTTCCAGGCTTGTATGTTTCCTGTCCACTGATACTTGTAGACATAAACAGTTCAGCGGTGTAATAATGTCCCCTAGTAAAGTCACAAGTTTAACTAAACCTTTTTGTGATTTGGCTGAAACTATTTCTTCTGACAGAATGCAAACTTTGCTAACAATATTCTACAGCAAACTTGCAACAAGCACAGATCTGTAACAAAGTACATGAAAACCATACTTTTGTAAAGGTAGCGATATCTTACAGAGGTTTGTTCTTGGACATCAAGCAGGTTCTGTTTTTGTTTGCTCGTCAATGTTTATACAGTGCATCCGGAAAGTATTCACAGCGCTTCACTTTTTCCACATTTTGTTATGTTACAGCCTTATTCCAAAAGGGATTAAATTCATTATTTTCAAAATTCTACAAACAATCCCCCATAATGACATTGTGAAATAAGTTTGTTTGAAATCTTTGAAAAAAAAAAAAAAAAATCACATGCACATCAATATTCACAGTCTTTGCCATGACACTCAAAATTGAGCTCAGGTTCATCCTGTTTCCACTGATCATCCTTGAGATGTTTCTACAATTGATTGGAGTCCACCTGTGGTAAATTAAGATGATTGGACATAATTTGGAAGGGCACACACCTGTCTATAGAAGGTCCCACAGTTAACAGTGCATGTCAGAGCACAAACAAAGCCATGAAGTCCAAAGAATTGTCTGTATACCTCTGAGACAGGATTGTATCGAGGCACAGATCTGGGGAAGGATACAGACAAATTCTGAAGCATTGAAGGTCCCAAAGAGCACAACGCCTTCCATCATTCTTAAATGGAAGAAGTTTGGAACCCCTAGGACTCTTCCTAGAGCGGGCCGCCCGGCCAAACTGAGCAATCAGGGGAAGGGCCTTAGTCAAGGAGGTGACCAAGAACATGATGGTCACTCTGATAGAGATCCAGCATCTGTGGGGAGAGGAGAAACTTCTAGAAGAACAGCCATCTCTGCAGCACTCCACCAATCAGGCCTGTATGGTAGAGTGGCCAGAGGGAAGCCACTCCTCAGTAAAAGGCACATGACAGCCCGCCTGGAGGAATCTCAGACCATGAGAAACAATTCTCTGATCTGATGGAACAAAGCTTGAACTCTTTGGCCTCAATAGTATGTGTCATGTCTGGAGGAAACCAGCCACCGCTCATGAATGCAAAGAATAATATATATATATATTAGAAAATATCATTTTAATAATATAATATAATATAATATAATATAATATAATATATATAATATAATAATAGATATATAATATATAATATAATATAATAATAATAATAATAATATAATATAATAGAAAATATAATTTTTTTTTATTTTATTTTTTTACTAAATTTGCTAAGATTTCAAACAAACTTCTTTCACGTTGTCATTATGGGGTATTATTTGTAGAATTCTGAGAAAATAATAAATTTTATCCCTTTTAGAATAAGACTGTAACATAACAAAATGTGGAAACAGTGAGGTTCTGTGAATACTTCACATATGCACAGTATGTGAATAAAAGCCTAACTCAAATCTATTTATAAAATAAAGTGACCGAGTCTCTTCACAAAATTTGGACTAAACCGCTCAATTCATATGTTTATATTTATGATCTCTTTATGATCTTTTTAAAGCGTCAAAGGCTCAGTTGCTTAGCTGTCTATGGACGGACAGAACACTCTCAGATTTCATCAAAAAGATCTTCATTTGTGTTGATGAACAATAGTCTTGTGGTTTTGGAATGACACTAGGGTGAGTAATTAATGACAGAATTTTGGGGTGAACTATCCCCTTAATTTATATTGCATTTCAAGGTAGTCAACATTTACAATGTCAACAAAAGTATGCCACTGTCATATTTTATTTTAAGCAAATTTTAAGACATGTTAGTATGATGATATTGACTTCTACTCATCTGCCACACTTTTCTCAGAAGTAGTTATATGGGATTAGGTGGTGTTCTGTTATTGATTGACAGCTTACTAAAATACAGAATTGAATATGCTGGTACAGCTTATTGTCATAATGGACACAGGCTCTGGGTGTTATTTTTGTTTTCTACAAAACATTCATCATGTTGAAGCATCTCAGGATGCAAACTGCAGGATCAGATGAGTCTGTGTGGATTACATATCCTTTATTTTGTATTAGAATGAATCGTCGACTGCTGCTGGACTGCAGCTGAGTCAGGGACCGATACATAATGGCTCTATGTGGACACCTGCATTAAGAATAAACCGGCACTTCATGCTGATGGTCCACCGGAGAGCCACACTTAACAGCCATTACTCTCAGCTATGTGCTTACACACCCGGAAAATAAATGCATGCGCAGGCGGCCTGCAGACCACAGTAAATATTGCAGAAAAAGGTCACACTGCCACTGACTTAAAGCTTACTGAAGTGCTGCCATAAAGGCCCATTTTGAATTTTAATGACTTCTCAAAAACCCAATTGATTTTTTTGCAGGCTTTGTTTCTTTTCTTTTATCGGCGTTCAGATATAAAGAACCCTTTAAACTGGTTTTATACTTAATAGGTTCAATATATGTATAATTCCTTTCAGAAGTTTGTGTTAAGTAAGAGTTTTTAATGTTTTTGATGTTCTTCCGTGCTTACCAAGGCTACATTTTTTTGATAAAAAAATACAGTAATATTGTGAAAAATGATTATAACACCTTTCAGCCAATCAGAATAAGCATACATAGCATATGCTCTATTTACTGCTACTTACTGTTTATTGAACCGCTTTTGATGACACTTATTTCGATAGTTCACTTTAGAAATTCTACTAATAAGTAACTTTGCAATTATATGTCAACCAGCAGTCATTAGCGTATTAGTAGACTGTCTGCTTAATATCTGCAAACACTTTATTTTGATCATTTCCCAATTGACATTCTACTGACTATAAGTAATTACATTTCAACTTATTCTACTGAAACTGCAAGCACAATAAACCTCACAAGAATCGAAATGAGCTAATTTCCCATAGACTGGAGTGAGACCATAGCTGTCACGATAAAACATGTTTGGTCCAGCGGCTTTAAGTCTTTTGGCCAATCAGAATCAAGATAATGGCATCGCTTTCTTTTCCATGTATTAAGACAATTTTTCACGGTACTGGCTTCACAGTACTTTAACACTGTTGCCGCAGGTTGTTTTTCATGTCCACGGGTTGAAGCGACGTGATATTAACCTCTGGAATGCAAATTTTACAAGGGGAACCCCGCCAGAAACACGGATTTTACCCCCCTAAGATTTTTACCACTCCCACTGCATCCATATTTATATTTGATTTTATCATGTGTCATCGTCGAAAGTTACAAAGGAAATAACTTGTGTTTTAATGTGTGATTGTGTTGAAAGTAGTGAAAGTAGTCTGCTCTCTAATCACTCTTGTGGTACTTTGATGTCATGCACAGATCGGTCTGTGTTGTGCTGCTTCAAGTCGAACAGATGCAATTGGATTGGTCCAATTCATTGTTCAGAGTGATTTGTGAAATGATTTAACAGGCTCATTGAAAAGAATCAGTTCATGAGTGGGACTCAGAGTTTATTTAGCTCAAACTAACGAGGAACGGCATGTTTCACGAAATGTAGCGAGGTAAAAAGTATGATATTATGCTTTGGAATATACTGAGGTTTCTCAAAATAAAAACACTCAGATAAAGTACAGATACTTGAAAAATGTAATTAAGTATAGTCTCCAAAAAAAAAAAAAAAAATATATATATTAAAAAAACTTGCGTGGCAAATCAGCAATTTTCAACATAGGACAAGCACCGATATTTTTATTTATTTATTTTTTTTACAAAGATTTAATTGAAATCGCATCTTGAGAAGGATTAGTGTATTTGTTTTCCATTAGAGAGTGATTGCACTGCTAATTTATGCCAAACTGAAATCAAGTACAAACACTAGCTGACTCTACAAGCTGTAATTAGTAATCAAAATCATTTTTGCTGATCACCAACCAAAGTATGATTGAAACAAATCATTGTGCTCATTCCATTTTTAAAAACTTTTCCCACACAGTACTTAAGAGTCAGCCACTGGTGTGAAAAGCTATTGAACAAACTGTGTGTTTTCCCTCTCTTAAAGGGATAGTTCATGAAAAAATAGATTATTTACTCATCCTAATGTGTCTTCAACCCTGTATTACTTCCTTCTGTGGTACACTAATAATAATAATAATCATAATAATAATAATAATAGGTCCCTCTTTTCAATGTAATTAAAAATGGACACAAAATCCCCATACAAATATCATAGAAATAGTCCATATGACTCATAGACTATATTTCAAGTGTTGGTAAGAACAGACACAGCGATCCTGTCACAGTAGTTTTCGAGTCAATAGCTCACACTGGAAGGATGGCTTTCGGGAAATAAAACCTTAAATTCCGGCCTGTTTAAATATTCCAGCACATAGCTGAGAAGTGTTCAAACTGAGAGGAACAGATGGGGGGTCACAATTATGGGCTAAAATAAACAAATAAAATAACATGTTTTGGCATTCTTTTTCTGTTTTCAAAAATTCTGTCACAATATTGCCTTGCAAATTTTTAATCTGTAATCTGTCACGATGGTAATAGAAGTTATAGTTATAGTAATGCGAGAGATTTATGAATTGGTTGCAAACGAGCTGTTTTTAGTCAAAAATGTTACACAAGTTATTTCAGTGAGAGTGAAAAGTGTGTTGTACTGCAAAATAGTTGCATCTGCAAAAATACATACACCAGCTTCATCAGCAGGAACACTAATCATCATAATGGTGATATCAATTGAAGGACCTGTTGGCTGCAAAGCAAAATCAATAATACTAAATACATTTGTTGAGATATAATGACAATCATGATGTATTCTCAACTAAGACAAGTCATTTTTTTAAAGCTTGAAAGCTGTAGTTCGCATTCCTTGAAATTATATGGAAAAGAGCAACTGGCACAGTCTTCAAAACATCTTCTTTTTGAGTTCCACTGAAGAAAGAAAGTTATAGAGGTTTGAAAAGACACAAGGCTCATTAAATTATGATTTTTTTAAGTATTTTAAGTGACCTTACGTTACCAGTGCCTTTGGTTATTACTCTTTAGCTGGCAGGCAAAATGCTTTAATACAGTCCTAATACTGTGGGGGAAACACAGACAAGCATGTTTTACTGTTCGGTGCCACTGTGTGGGACCAGTACTGATGGAGGTTTAAATCCCACAGTTCTGTCAAGCTGAAAATATAGTAATTGCTCTACTGAGGTTTGCACATTGCCAACTGAATTTCTACACCGCGTCGGTGCTGTGTGTGCGTGGGTTAATATGTGGAATGATATAAAGATTATCAGGTTGAACAAAAAATCAAAAAACAAAAACAAAATGCGATGCAGTGAGATTTCAGAAGATTATGAAGCTTACTCATGAGGATTAATCTCTAAACACTCATTAAAATCAGCGTTAAGCCTCACTAATATTCAGAAACTGTGAAGATGAGCCTCTCAATTCTAGATTCAGTCCAGGGTGATGACATAGTTCTTCAACCTCTATTTAGACGTGTTTAACCGTGGATTATGTTCCATTTTTAAAACTATTTAGCTAAAGCCATTAAAAGAGGCAGAAAAATGGGATCACACTGTCAGACAACGTCTTTAATATTATACAGTATCTGTGTTTGAAGAAACAGATTTTGCTGCGCTGCTCTCGTTCTGTTGTTGTAGAAAGTCACTGAAGTTGCTCATTGGTTTGACTTCAATCAGTCAGAGAAAAATTGATAGTGAAAGGCAACGGTTCAAAGAAAACCTGTGCTGAAAACAAAATGATAAGCTGTCTAGATATTGTCTAGGATACATACTATAGCTAAGAACAAGTATATAAATACAGCATTATAAATAATTATAAAACGGTTAGTTCTTGTCCTTGATTCTGATTGGTCAATAGCCGTGTTTTATTCACGATAAAACACCACTATGACCTTCATCCAATGCTTCTTTGTATCATTACACAGCACCCTTAGCAACTTAAAATGTTTGTTCAGATATTGCTCATTGAAGCTTACTGTATTTTGTGGAAGAGTATTGAGAGAAAGAGATGGAGTTATCGAGTTTATTACCTGCATTCAGATTTAGCATCTTCCTTCAAGTCAGTGCAATGTTCATAATAAAAATCTGTTTAAATATCTGTCCTTTTAACAGTTAAGGGTTTTCCCGTGACTGACAGCGCTAGTCAAAGCATTTGTTAGTTCCGTGTTCACAACAATTCAGTATTTTCAATGTAAAAGTCTTCGCTACTGACTGACACACTCATCAGGACAGTCTTTGCCGCCATCTAATGGCGTGACAATATAACTTCTGTTGCTGTTCACAGTTAGGGACTATTTTTTTCCGGCGGAAGGAAGGCTTTTACTAATTTTACTTCATGAAAGTACCATTGATACATATTTTTGGCTTTAAAATACTCTGCTTCACATTGTGCATCACAACCCAATTCAGCCATGACTTATTCTTGACTTATTACAGCACAGCTTCTCGTACCTTGTTGCTTACATAAAGCATTGTATTGTAGAAAAATCAATTCGTGCGGTACAGTGATAATTGAAAGGAAATACAAAATTCTAATGAAAAAGTCGTGTATTACATTCCGCTTTACACAATACCTGTAAACACAGTTTTATCAAATAATAATGTGAACTTTCATTGCTTTCCCTGTATATTTTACACGTCTTGACACACTTTTTATTTCCTGTACTGTCAAAAATAAAATAATAAGGTATCAAGTGTGAATATATTTACACATAGGGTTACGCAATATAACACGGCATTTTCATATATTTTGTGACTTTTGACAATATTTACTTTTATCTCAATACTGTATTTGCTATGAAATTCCCTTTTTTAAACCCTAATTTAAAATGTTGCAAAGTAGATTCAAAATGTGTAATGTGATGGCCTAGTGAATTTGATAAAACCTCTGTTGTCTCAGACAACACTTAAGAGTCAAATACAAAAGTACACCAGAAATCACTGTTATATTCATGATGTTGCTCAGTTTTACCAAGGCTGAAAATTCATCAGGCAAATATATTGTGAATTTGTGTTGTGCCCAGCCCTACATACCTGTGTGTGTGTGTGTGTGTGTGTGTGTTTGTGGGCAGGTATTCCCTACGTTATGGGGACCAAATGTCCCCACAGGTATAGTAATACTAGTAAATTTTGATCTTGTGGGGCCATTTTTTTGGTCCCCATGAGGAAACAAGCTTATAAGTTATACAAAATTATCATTTTTGAAAATCGAAAATAGCAGAACATTTTCTATGATGGGTAGGTTTAGGGGTAGGGGAAGTGTAGGAGGACAGAATATACAGTTTCTACAGTATAAAAACCATTCCGTCTATGGAATGTCCCCATAAAACATGAAAACGTGTGTGTGTGTGTGTGTGTGTGTACACATAAGCATCTTTTGTGTGAAACTAAGGAGGATACCTGAGACATTTGTCTTTGTCTTAGGGCATCCATTGACAGTCATGTTCCTAATGTCTTCCAGAAAATTGCGCCTGGCAGCTCTATTGAAGCAAATGGAGTGTTAACATCACAAAAATAGCTCTCTGTAAGTTTCAGGTTCTAAAGTTGAAGCCTTTCACAAAGTGCTCTCTATTGCCCTCAAATTTATCTTCATAACCTGCATGCTGTCATTGGTCATCTTTAATGGCTTGTTGTTTTGGACAGTCAATTCACAGACTAAATAAAGAGATAAGGTTACATCCATTTTGTGTACACTTATATATAGAGGAATTAGAAGTGATTCTAAGAAATAGCCTGTTTCGACCACTTCACATACTGTGAACAGAATGTAAATATCAAGGCAAAAACAAGATGTGTAAAAAATTCCCCTCATACCTGTCCTTGCAGCCATGATGTAACCTTTGAAGAGCTGCCCTTTACTTTCCAGTATTTCAACAGTTCAAAAACTTGTCATGGTTTCTGACGTACAGAAAGCGCAGCTGACTATTTTTTTTTAGCTCAAAATAATTCTTACTACAGTTTTTTTTTTTTTTTTTAAGTTAGTAATTTCAATAGTTTTTCATCTCATTTTATTTTTTTAAGCTTTTCATGTGATATTTAGGGGCTTTGCTGTGTTTTGGCGCAGTGCCACCTACTGGTCCGGAGATAAATGGATGTGTTTGCTTATAACGAATGAACAGTTTATAAAAGTGGTGTCGTTAGATTAGATGCCGTGTCGAATGATATCCAATTTTCCCATAACGGTCATCTTGGGTATCAGCCATTTTTAATTTTGTAGTAAAATACTTTTATGAATGCATTACTGTATTGTTAAAAAAAAACTCTGCATGGGTAATCGGCACTGTGTCATGAAGGAGGCTGAGAACTTTTCAGCCAGCACCACCTAGTAGTAAAGTCAAATATTTACATGCTTCTAACTGGATTTGGTGGACTTATTTTCACGGAAGTCATCTTCTTAGATTCCTGAATCCTTGCCGAATCCAATGATATCAGTCACGTTAGGTTGCGTTGAAACCACTTCAGGAAAATTCGAACCATAGGTCGTTCCTAGAATGCAAATGGCCAAATGTCAAAAAAAAAAAAAAAAAAAAATGCTGGGTGTGGGTTTTATGTATTCATAAATATGATTGTAATTTTATATGCAAAATTACAAAAAAGATTCAAAGCTGTAACTGAAGTGGTTTAGAATATTGCAATATATTTGAACACATTGGCATATCGTTTCGGAAGTCAGTAAGTGTCTTCGGCACCATGCCCTGAAGGAACTCAAAAAGTTTCAGGGCAGCACCCCTTGTGGTCAAAAATTGTAATGAATTTAAATTGTGAAATGCAATTCAATACATTTATGCAATACTTGGCCCCTTAATTGCTGCTTGCAGCCATATTTTATTTCATTTTTATTTAATTGAACAAAAATGTAGTTAACAAGGCTATGCAGTTAACTATGACAAAACTAATTGGTATTTGGAGGCATTAACACACAACATAATGATGTTTCACTTGTATTTCATGTTTGTTCAGCTTTGAAGATTTAATTCTCCTCTGCATACAGGGACAATGCATTACTTTACATTTATTAGTCTAATTTACAAATGCTTGGCAATGCTCTGGAAATTTCAGTTTGTGTCTATATAAACAAAAATGTACACGTACACTTGACACAGGAATCCGAATGAGTTCGCCTGATTACGCATTGTTCTTTCTCTAACCATTAATTAAAGTAATGTTTTTTGAAAATAAGTTTTAAATAAATTAAAAGAAGTATTTTTACCTTTTGCATTACCTAAAAACAACCCAATTGGTGCAAGGTTATATGAAAGTGTTACTAAATGCAAATACTAAATTCAATCATAAAGCTGAATTAGCAAATCACAGGCAAGTGTTCAAAACAATCTAGCTATTCTTATCACATAATAAACAGTAACATCCATTATCATTTCACTTGCAAGATTTTGCACCTTTTAATTAAATAAGCCTCTCTCTTTACACTTTCTCTCTAACTCTTTCTGTCTCTTTTGGGAAATGGAAAAGTACTACTTTGATAAAGATACTTGTGCAAATGTGTTGTTTTTTATCATCAGTAATGAATGTTCTCAGCACTTATCACAGTTCTCTCTTCTCTCACCACAAAAATACATGAGGCCTCCAGCAAACCCTCAAAAGCAAAGAACTGTAGAACAACCCCGCTGAGCAGTGGGATGTTCCAGCCAGGGTGTACGCTATTCAGAATTGTTTTAAGAATCCATTTAAGTTCCAACTTAGTTCTAGAATTTTAATTTAATGTGAACTGAGGGGATGCAATTTTGGATTTCAGGAAGTATGTTTAAAATTGAAGAAAACACAAAGAGATACATTTGGTGTTTCAGTATGAAATACTTTTGAATTTCTCTAGTAAGACATGTATAATGTTACAAAATATTTGTATTTCAAATAAATGTTGTCCTTTTGAACTTTCTATTCATCAAAGAAACCTGAAAAAATGGTTTCCACAAAAAAAAAAAATTTAGCAGCTAAAACTATGTTCAGCATTTATCATAATAATAATAATTATTAATAATTTAGCACCAATAATAATAATGATAACTGAGTATATTATAATAATCTCTGAAGGATCATGTGACACTGAAGACTGGACTAGTCTAGACTTTTTCAGAATATTGTTGTTTTTTCCGTATTTTCCATCAAGAAATGCAGCCTTGATGAGAATAAGACACTTATTTCAGAATCTTTTTTTTTTAAATAAATAAATTTTAATATTTCACACACACACACACACATACACACACAAAGTGTTTGGAGAAATGGCTAATTCGAGGCTAATAAAATAAATGTATTCAAATAAGCATAAAACACATAAATTAATAATTTAAGTTATCCTGTTTTGTTTCAGAAATCCTAAAGTACATCCCAAATTGTCAAATTTGCTGAATCTCAGCCTTGCACTGTGGAAATTATACAACATGCATAAAAAAGCCATGTTTTAGAGCCCGGCAGATGCTGAAAATTAATAAAGAAGTAATGCCATTTAAGCCAGCTTCTGAGTGGGAAGACAAACAAAATATCAAGAGGTCTGCTAATATAGCACGGTTTTTAACAAAACAGCAATATCAACCCATGAAAAGATCACATTAAATTGTTTTTAATGTGTCCTTGGAGAAAGAACTTTTAAGCAGTTTGCAACAGCTTCTCTGATATAATATCACGCAGCCTTGATTTTATCGGAGATGGGGTTTATTCAACCTGGCTAGACTTCACGTTTCCGTACCCCGCATGTGAACAAACAAACACGCTCCGCACTGGCTGTAAAAATTGCCGTGTGAATGTGAGCAAACAACACAGAGCGAGATCTGCTAAAGCAGAGATAATGTTGTGTAAAATGCCTTGATGTTGATTATTCAAAACCATCAGGGCATAACCACCTTTTGCACAAGGAGCACAATGGAACAGATATCAAGCTGAGGGTTTAAATTGCCTCTAAAAATATGTTTGGAATGAAACTGACTTCTAGATCAGTATTTTTCCTCCCTGACAATAACAGTGCCCCTGGACTGTCCAGTTTTGGAAACTTGCTAGTTTATTTTGTTTTCTGGCTTTTAAATTTCACAAACCTCTTGACTGCCATTTCCAAAGCAGTAGCTGGTGGCACGATTGAAGAAAATAAAGCATATATTTTATACAGCAGATGTCAAAACAACAGCTTGCAAACAAACAGCAGTGCTAAGTGGTCCAATTTATTGCAATTAATGCGGTGTCAAACTTTAATTGGCCCCAAAAAATTGTCTAAAAATTAAAGATATACTCTATAGTTTACCCTAAAGGGCCATTTACACGACACCGTTTTCAACTAAAAACTGAAAGAACAGCGTTTCGGGGGCCTGAATATGCAAACTTTTGAAAATGATACCGTTATCATCTCAGAGTAAACATATTGCATATTCAGTCTATACGAGCAAAGTGTTTTTTTACGAAGTGATATCACCAACTGCTGGCCTGGCATGAATAATACAGCATTTTTAGTCATTTTTGTGGATCCGTTTGTGGATCATTTTGACATTGTTGTTGTCTGTAGACGAAAAACGCAAAGGGAAAAACTTTTTGTTGTAGTGTAAACATACCCCAAATTGAGAATTCTGTAATCATTAATGTATCCTCATGCTGATAAAAAGCCCATGTGTTAATATTTCTTCAGTGGAACACAAAATGAGATGTTTTGCTGCATGCCCATGCTGCTCTTTTCCATTGCAAAAGCATATGTTGATGTGAAGCCCTCAAAAAGGATCAACGAACAAGACTTAAAGTGGTCAAAATTACTATTTATTTGGGGTGCTATTTAGAGTACTATTTAGTGGTTGCAGCATACCATCATTGGATATATAGCTATATGTGTCTCTGTGAAAAGGGTTTGTTCACCCAAAAATGAAAATTAAGTAATTTATTACTCACCCTCATGTCGTTCTACAGCTGTAAAACCTTTGCTCATCTTCAGAACTCAAATTAAGATATTTTCGATGAAATCCGATGGCTCAGTGAGGCCTCTATTGTCAGCAGGATAATTAACACTTTCAGATGCCTAGAAGGTACTAAAGCATATTTAAAACAGTTCATGTGAATACAGTGGTTCAACCTTAATATTATAAAGTGACGGGAATACTTTTTGTATGGCAATAAATAAATAAATAAATAACGGCTTTTCAACAATATCTGGTGATGGCTGATTTCAAAACATTGCTTTGTAGCTTTACAAATCTTTTGATTTGAATCAGTTCAGAGCGCCAAAGGTATGTGATTTCAGTTAACGAGGCTTTGTTACGTCATAATTTCACAATTTCAATACTTCATGTGACTTTGTCAGTTTGATACATGCTCCGAACCACTGATTCGAACCAAGTGATTCATAAAGTTTCAAAGTTTTGAAGCAGTGTTTTGAAATTTTATCAAAAAACATGAGGATGAGTAGTAAATTACAGAATTTTCATTTTTGGGTGAACTAACCCTTTAAAATACAATTCACTGCAGTTTCCATGTGAAATGAACACTGGTAGCAGTAAAACACCAGCAGATTTTATTCCTTTTCACTAAAATTATGATTACTTAGGCAGATTGTTGATGAATAAAGACATTCTCGCAGAAATGTATTTTTTTAACAGTGTTAAATATCACCTGGTACATCACATTCAGGCGGAGCACTCGGGTATGATTACCTTGAAATACAAGTCATGTGATTAGAAGCAAGCTAAAATAGCATGGTTTCTCCAGAAAATGTGATTTTATCTCACCTTCACTTCTGTCAACACATCTGTTTAGTATACATATGTTGAAAAACATAAAAACAGTAATTTTAGGTAACACTGGTAATTTTCTGTGAGGACATTTTCCGTTAATTTTACATACATCACACTAAAACACATTTAAAATACAGGTAAAACACCTGTGAAAAATCAATACAGGACTTTTCTTAGAGAGTAGGCGGTATGTTATTTTCAAACACGATAGATCATTAAGCGTTTAATGTCACTGAGCAGACACTAATTTCTGAATTGCAGTTTTACATACAACAACCAATGCAATAAAATGTTTGCAGAAATGTCGTCATCAGCATGTTTTTTCATTGAGCCTGGGTTGATGTGTGAATGTGTATGAGTTCATATTGTTAGCCATGAGGTGCTGACTTCATCTCTATGTGTGTGTTTGCTGTTTTCTCAAAGGATTTGAGTTGTTTTATCAAGTTTACAAAGAGTGTCTGAATGGCTGGTACAGTTAATTTGTTTTTGCTGAGTCCATTTTTTCTCCATTGATTTTTGATCTGGCCAGGCCGTTGCATGGAAGGATAGTTGTTTAAAGCTGACAGCACTGATTGTTTGTTGCACTGGGCTTGGCCTGCCCTCTCTTTCTCTCGCTCTCTCTCTTTCTCACATGCATTCTTTTCAATTTCCCCATCACATTCAATCATACTATTAGTCCCTTGCCTTCCATTTTTGTAAATGCTCCATTGCGACACTACACAAGGACAATCAAGTGTGTTGGTATTACAATTTGAAGAGTCACTACATCTCAACCTTTCGATGTAAGTATAACATTTAGTAGGATTTAATTTTTTGGCGAATCTCTAAATTTCCAATCATTTTTTATCCCAAAATCAAAAGAAAGTAAAAAATATTTTTTTTAATGCAGAAAATCAAGCTTATTTTTTTCTAAGGACCATGAAGATTTGTTTTGCGATATTTCAGCTTTTAAGCGACAATTTAACACATTTATCCATAAAAATATCAAGTGACACTTTTTTTAAGGTTACAGTGTAATTACAAAAATAAGTTATATTAAAGGCACAGTCCGTATTTTTCACTGCTAGGGGGCGCTAAACTCTTCAAAACAATAACAAAGGCATAGATTGATGACGCAGTGGATTCATGGAACTTGTCGTCATGCCGATGGATCTAATGATGTTTATGGGGAAATAATTTTTATGGATGAGTGAATGCATGTTTTTAACATGACTGTGGTATGAAGCAGGGCGTGGCCGAGAATCACGAGCATGATTACTAATGAGAGACAGATATCAGTGGCACATGCGAGTCCAGGGGAAACAAGGACATTTCATTCTACTGAACTACTCGCAAGTGCTCAAATACTACTCATACAGGTCAGTTTGTTTGGTTAAGTAAAATTGTGAACTGCATTTGAGTGTGTTGAAAGTTGTAATGTTATTCTATGTATTAATTTGTTGGCTGTATGAGACTTAACAGTGAGCTAGATCAACATTAGATTATCATACTGATGATATGTCATCGTGTTGAGCTGTATAACATTGATTAGTCTTATGTAGCCTACATTTGCTTACCTTGTCTAATAACATGCAAGAGCGCCGTCTCTGTCAAGTTGAAGTTTGTCGCAAAGCTCTCACCATCTCGGAAATGCCACGCCGAAATCGATCCTCGTTTTATTTCTCCTTTTATCCCAAAGTTTGTTTGCCATGGTCCATAATGTTTGAACTAAACAACAACAGCATGCCGCTAGATGTTACGCAGCTGTCCATGTCTGTTGCCATGGTTACTATGCAGTACAAGCGGAAACCAGGGATAGCGCAGCTATTACGTCATTGATAGACGACATGTGACAAGGGAGAAACGGGGCACTATTTAAAATGATGAATTTCTCTGAATTTTCTAATTTTTGTAAACACTAAGGATAATGCAAGTACACAGCTGAACGAAATGTATAAAACCGTGCAAGTGGTTTTTGGATATTTTAATATAAAAATGTACATATTGTGTTGTAACACAGTTCTTAAGAACGGCAAGAAGGAGGCGGGAACCGGCAAACGTTCAACATAACTTTTAATCAAAAAAATAAACAAACAATAAAACGAAAGTAAAGGGCGGCACTTCCTCACGGCGACTGCTGCCCACACAAACAAAATAAAACACAACATAAAGTCCAGGCCTGGTCCTCTCTTGTCTTTCACTGTCGTCGCTTCTCTTTTATGCTTCCGGAGCTCCTCCGTGAGAGATACGAGACCGGTGCACCACGCAGCTGACGCTCATTATCAGTCGCGTCACCGGCCTCGCGCCGTTCCCTCACGGCTCTCGCCCGCCCTGCTCGTCACATGTGCCTTTAAATGTGATCAATTTTTATAAGATTCAACCATAAACATTTTTAGCAACCAATCACAGTGTTACTCTCCCTTTACCCCTAAAATCACAGAACTGCGATTGGTTACTAGGAAGAGTTTAAAGGCTCTTGTAAGTCATTGTTATATATATGTATTCAACAGTGAAGCTGAACACACTCCAGCATGTTTAGCCAACCATGTTAGAACCTGTTGTTGCTCCTGCAGTGGCCCATTCACCCAGGGTCTGGACACTAACTCAAATGATGTACATCTGTCAGACACCCCCTCTCTTGCTGCAGTGTGTCCTCCAGCTCTGATAGCATCAGTCAGTGACCGCGGCTTTAATAAAAGGCACTCTTAAGAGCCTGATAGAGAGGTCTCTGCAGAGGAGCCAGACCTGCGTCAGCATTTCTTTATAATAGCCCAGCTGTCTTCAAACATCAAACACTCACTACCTGTTAGGCCCCGCTATTGTTCTGACTCTGCTTTATAAACTTTGACCTAGCTCATTACATTCTGCGCTGAGTGTACAAGAAGGCAGTGTTGCTTCAGTAACCCACTGCTATACTGCAATGCTTGATGTATTTCTAATGTTAATGGGTTGTACTACAACCCATGTACGTGTGTTCTTATGTGTGCTGACAAGGAGTACATGCACATATATTTGTCCCTATCCTAATCGTAAGGTTGAAATCTAGATAATTATAAACATGCTTAGTTGATTAGCCTCATACATGCCTAAACCATATCCATGTACATATATGCACAAATGGTCAAAAGCTTGAAATAAGCAATGTTTTTGTAAGATGCCCATGCTTATAGGGTTAGGGTTAGGTATAAAATGTAATTTATTCCTGTGAAGGCAAAGCTGAATTTTTAGCAACAATTACTCCCATCTGAAGTGCCATGTGATCCTTCAGAAATCATTCTTATATGCTTATTTGGTGATCAGGTAACATTTCTTATTTTTTATCAATGTTAAAAATAATTGCACTACTTCATATTTTTTTGCAAACTGTTACCCTATTATTCAAAAGTTTGGGGTATATAAGAAAAATTGTGATAATACTTTTATTCAGACAAGGACAACATTTTTTTGGCTTTTGACTGTTCATAGTTTAATGTTCCCGATTGACATTGCTGTGTCATTAACTCTTCAGGTTTTGTTATTAAGTTAAAAAATATAGTTACCAACATTCGTGAAGTTCATAAGATTGTTTCATAATAAAAGAGTTTTGCAAGTAGTACAAACGTTTTTGCTTGCATCTTAAAGTTTGCTAACTTTATATACATTTTACAAAGCACACCTGAATAGTCTGTGTTTTCAGGGTTATATCTGAGTATTCTGTCTCATATTCTGAGAGTTTGTTTTGGATTAAATTCACACTGATTTAGCTTTCTTTTTTTTTTTGTCTGTTTAAAGTTTAGTCTGTCATTTGCAGAGGTCACTGAATTATGCCATCATCTTACAGTAAGTAAAAGGGTCATTCTTATCGAAGAGGACTGCTTGCCATTTAGTTGCACGGGAAATTACAATTCATTACTGTCTGTTATGCATAAAATAATATCCTAATATGACTTTATTAGATCGTAATTCAAATTTCACCCTGATCTTTCCTGAGCTTATAGGACATGAGAGGAGAGTATGGATGACTTGCCAGATACAGCTCCCACATTCATCAGTTTCTGGCACTTAACTGAGTGTGGTAATTGGAGGCTAATTTCTACACGGCTATGCTAATGCTGAAATGAATTAGATTGTCAATCACGCATTTTGGATTAGCTTAATGTGGACCCCTAAAGTCATACGGTGTCTTTCACCATGTGCATGTGGAGTTGGATAACCACTGAGGTCATTTAAAGTAATGTAATTCATACATACTATATATATATATATATATATTTATATATATATATATATATATATATATATATATATATATATATATATATATATATAATGTATTTGTGAATATGAATGAATGAGTCATTGAATGAGTCACTGAATCATTCTCTCAATTACCTCCAATAAAAAATGGCTCACACCATCAATGCTAGTTCTAGTGTGATGTTTTTGAATTAGTAACTGAGATTCGGACATGGCAGATCCTGAATTACATACAGGTTTGGAACAACTTGAGGGTGAGTAAATGATGACAGAATTTTCATTTTTGGGTGAACTATCCCTTTTTTTAACGGCTGCTCCTATGGGCCGCTACATGCAAGTCATCTGCCTTATTGGAACAGTTAAAGCCAGAAAAAGAATATAAAAAAAGATTGGCTGAAACTATTTATAAATATTACTGATCATCAGGAAACCCTACAAATAATATTGCTCTCAGCTTTTAATGAAAGCAGTGAACTGATTACATGTGAACCAGAGACAAATTATACAGCCATAAAAATAAGTAATTAATAATAAAACATTAATTTATTTTAATTAACTATAATTTATTCGAATCGTGCGTTTTTAATAAAGATATAATTAATCAAATTTAGGTTGTCAATAAACAAACTAAGTGATTTTGTTCAACACATACAGTAGTATAGTAATATATTTCACAGAAAATACATTCTCAACGGTAAAATAATATAATTTTGTCTGAAATTTTAAAAAATGGCTGTTCTTACAACTGGGCTCCACAATGTTGTGGCATTTTCAAAAGTTCATTGATTTTTATTTTTATTTTGGAGTGAGCTATTCCTTTAAGGTGGTATCTATGTATAAATATCTATGCAATAGTGTCAAAGACATACTTTATCTGTCAAGCGTTCCCTTCCGAAGACTTTTAAAGCAGGCCATTGAGACAACAAGACTGGCTGTCAGGTCCTCTCCACGCGTGGCTTCATCATCATTGCAGTTTGGGATAATCGCACGTAACCTTGGGTACTTGTGGGTAATTTTAGAAAGGAAGCTTCGGCCAGCTGGCTATATTAGATCACTGAATTGGTTTCGATTTCCCTGCCATCAGTCAAACATCAACAATTTCATGCTACATTATTAATATGGAAAGGTCTAAATTAAATGTCAAATCCTACTTGGAGCTGGATGCGTGTTTGCAGTAGATTTTAATGAGTGTGTGTCCATAGGAAATGATTTCACACATACACACTTGGCCTATTCGGCCCCTGGAGACAGAGAATCCATGAATCTGTGCTCATGGAGAGTCTGTCCCACAGCATAAGACACTGAGTAGGTTTTAAATCTATTGATTGTTGCCCGGGGACTATATCTAAATAAAGTACTAATGCTTTAACAATAATTATAGACAGAATAACCACATTCTCACCTCCTCTTCACGCTCGTTTGGCAGTTTTACAACTAGGGTCTGTATTACACCCTGGAATCTGAAATGTAAGTGTGATATCTCTATGTAAGTGTTTGGCAGATTGTTAGGGAAGGGTGTTGATCCTTTGCTTGTATAATTAAGCATTGTGATTTCTGTCACGTTCTGTACATTACTGCAATGTGACATTATAGTTCAAATTATACAAAGTTGTGGAAACAATTATTACTACTATTTGGAAGTAGGTCTTAAAAATAAAACGCTTTTTTGGTAAAATGTACTCTGATAATCTTTATTTTATTTGCAACTTCAGAAAATCGTGTTTTACAGCATGACTTCTCTTGGCCTTGAGATCCACTTCTCTGTGGAGTTAAACTCCAACTCTTATCAAACTCATCTGCTTGTAGTTTTCTATTAATCCTGAAGAGCTAAACGGCAGAGTTTAGAACCAGTGTGTTTTCCACCCTGCTGAAAAATCCAGCATAAACCAGCATGAATTCATGCTTGTTAAAGCTGCCAATCCTGGTCTAGATGGTGGACCAGCATAATCATACTGTTCTCAAGCAAAACTGTAGCTGCTCCACCAGCACTCCCATTTCCCATGCTGGGGAACAGCAAACCAGCAACCAGCATCCGTGTAGCAAATTAGCTCAAAAGAAATATGAATAACTTGTTGTAATTAATTATAAATATTTGGATCAGTTAATAGAATTAACTTAACGTAGTAAAATTAATTTTACTGTCAATCAACCTGTTTGTCCAGTGAACACTTAATTGTTAATTGTTTATTAATTCTAAGAAATGTTAATTTCCAGGTTATGGGAAATGACATGCTTACTGTACAGTACTACTCAGAGCATGTAGTCAAAATCTGCATGATTAGGGACTCCAGTATATGAGCATGAAACACAGACAACTTCGCATGTGACATGCACAAGTCTTTATTAGCTACTTAAACTACTCTAACATTCACACACATACACACATGCATACTGTGTACCCAGGGAAAAAGAGAGCTGATGCAGAATAGAGGAAAGCAAGAACGTATAGCATTGTTTGAAGGTAAACAGATCAACAACCTTGAGCAAACCATCAGTTTAGTTCTAATACTCCCTTCTTTAAACAGGGTCAGGATACTTGATGTATCGAATAATGAGACTAAGTGTGTTACTTGCTTACCCATTTGAATTAAACTGTCCTGATGCAATTTGTGGAGACTCCCGTTGATCTTTGTTGATGTTGTATTGATGAGAACCAGTTGGATTTAGAGGATCTTTGGTGAATGGAAAGACAAGGCCGCAGCCTGGCACAAGCCTTGGGGTCTTCAGAACTTCTAGCTCAGCATCATCTTCACAACAGCATTTTCTCAGTAAAAGAAAAACCCTGTGATCTTGTGATGAATGATTTTTAAAGTGTGAAGATGTCACACCCTCTGGAGGTGACTGAGCCAATACGGATTCGGAGAGCGAAGATTGTAGTCAGTAGAGACCAAACATGCTACCCATGTGATTTTAGTTAGTCATAGTTGGCAACTCTGAAACAAAAAGTTCAAAAGAGAGAATTAATAGGTCAAACCCTATAAAAGGAAAATCATCAGAGGGAAAAACTGGATACATGTTTATACATTTTATTATGTGGTTCATGTGGTTATTTATAGAATATATAGAATTAAAAGATTTTAGTTGTCCTTCTCAACAAGAATTAAGTCCCAAGTCTCTGAAAATTCTTTCGGGTCGTAAACCTTATCAGATTGGTGTCCATGGGGGAGGGTTCCACAAACCTCAGAGTGAGTTTTAAAGATTATTTGTTAAGTATGACAAATAATTGTGTCTGATTCGTTTCATCCGCATGCTGGTCTAAGCATGCAAAAATACCTAATGCTGGATTTTTCAGAAGGGCAGGAGCTGTTAGAAATGACAAGCAATTTTTCAATTTTTTGCATGGTTCATGTCAGTGCAATCCATGTGATCTGTCACAGATGATGTATATCATTTCTCATCTGCACAAATGTAGCAATGGACTTTCCAGAATTAGCAACTGAAGCTGCTAAAGGTGCACCTTTTTCTCATAATTACTAAAAGATTCCAGCGAGTAGCATACTGTAAACCCGAATAAGTTGGGCTAATTCAAAAAAATTGTGGTAATCTGTTACATAGCAGAACTATCAAGATTTGAGTTTGTAGTACTCATGCATGTTAATTGCTCCTAACTTAAAATACTAAGTAAGCCAACTCATATATTTTGATAGCAATTAACATAAAATATTTAGTTAATTAACTTTTTTTATTTTGAGTTCTTGTGAATCAAATGACTTTGCATCGAGTACTGCTATATACTTTTTGATCTTGTGGTCTTGAGACAAGCCTTGTTCCTTCTTTTGAGTGTCATTTGTTAGGTTGCATTTACTTTACATGGTTCAAGTGACCAAATTCTGACTTTATTCCTCGCATGTGGCGCAGAAACAATACAACCCACGAACGTGTAAGCAGTAAAAAAAATAATAAAAAATCACATGGATTCCGATATTCTAAGATCAGTTTCAGGCCTCATTCAGGTGTGGAAATAAATCTGATATGAATCAGATATGAGCATTTGCATCTGTTATGTAAGTGGACAGACCGGATATTTCCCTGTCGTACGTCATTGAAAAAAGCGGGTGACGTCAACTGAGGTAGACAATGTTTTGCTGACCTTTAAAGATGGTGCATGATGCAAAAACTTGTATTATCATTTCACTTGTGTCCACACTGCAAATTGTGTCCTTTTTACATCCTTTTGGGGGTAAGCTTTTCCAGGTCACTTTTAAAAGAAGACATAAGCTGGTTGTCAAAAAAATTGGATTTATTTGGCATCAAGACCTGCAGTGTAAATGTGGCCCTAGTGTCTTTGTCTGGGCCCAAAAACAAAAATTTTTTTTGTATTTTTATTTTGGTCTCAAGCAATGGACAATCTGGTTCTTGGTCTGGATCTTTGACTCACGGGTCTTAAAGGTTATGGGTCTCATAGGTTCTAGGTCTCATGAGATCTAGTAAGATCTGATGATTTGGTATTGGTCTGGTGTTGACTCCATGCAACACTGATTACTAGTTTCCATTGGCGATCACTAATATAATCAGTGTTACGTATGTAATATGTATTTTACAGCACATACAACCATTTCAGTATGCTGGAATAGGCTCAGCATAAAAAAGTATTTATTCAACAGTATAAATGGCCATTGAAATGCAAATGCAATCATGGTGACGGTGTCTCCGGGCCTGCTGATGACACTCCAAGCCGTAGTTCTGTGAGCTTTCATTCAGATTGTGCCGTCCACTGGGAACGCTGTCGTTTATTTTGCTGTGCACTCTGAAGATCCCAGATTTGACGAGATGCTGTTTCATTAACTGTCATTTAAAGACACCGCTGAGGAATTCCCTAGTTTTGCACATATTAAATTATGGATGCACGTGTAAGAATGCTGCCTTTGCACTGAGCAGGGCAATATAAACCTTAAAAATAATCACAAAGAAAGGTAGCACTTTACTGAACAGCCTTGTTTTGCATGTACATACTATATATGTATTGTAGTAATTACAATAACTGGGTACACTGAAAGTGCATGTACTGTAAAATAAAGTGCAACCATAATAAAAAAAAAAAAAAAGAAAAATTACCATACAAAAATAAATAAACAAATGGACTTTTCCAAAGCAAAATTTGAGGTTATGGTTAGGAACAAAGGAAGTGAATGGGGGATTAGAGTGCCGAAATAATTTTAAAAGCAAGTTATTTGAGCCGTAAAGCTGTTGAAAACATAAATGTAACCAATGATTTAAGGTTTATGCCATCACGTTGTCATGGCAACAATATATTTAGAATATAATTTGAAATATAATTGGTTATACTGTCACTTTACACACAAAAGGTTAGTAGGTGATTTTTTTTGTCCCACTCTGAAATCCTGTTAACACTCATTTTGTTTATGGCCCCATTTACTTTCATTTCAAGTAATTTGTTCTCCAAAAGAAGTGGAAATTATTATTATGTGTTGTTGTAATTAATGCTAAATGCTGTTAATTTAGCTTAACTTGAACCTAGAATATTTAATTTCTAAATTCTAGTGCATTTACATTTCTGTATACTTGGAAAGACATTGAAACCAATATCAAGATAATCATTGGTTGCTTTTTATTGTATTTTCATTAAATGTTGTCAATGTGTTGATATTGTACGTACAAAAATTGTAGAAATCCCTATGAATACAAATGAGTTCACCCTGCAAAAGGTCACTGATGCATGTTAGCACATACACATTATTCACCTGAAAGGAAGAGAGTTTGTGTTTGCTTTCGGCTCTTTGCTTGCGTGGGCATGCGGTGTGCAAGTTTCTGATGATAATAACTTGTGTTTGCGATCAAAGCTTAAATTGTTTTGAGAAATTAGTGTAAAGCTGCTGTGCGCTCAACATCAGGGCAAAGATGGAGGCAGCCATCTGTTGCTACACATCCTAACCGATCTTTTCATCTCATTTACGGTTTTAGCTATTACACTGATGTGCGCTAGATAACGTTCCTTTCTTTTTATTTGAGCATGTGAAATTGAGGCAGCAAAACATGGTTGAAATGCACATTGCTGCCTGGTTTTCACATATTCCTGAAGTAATTTCCCTTGTTTTGTTCCTCATCCAATCAAATATCATTTTACTGTCAGATTGTTAATGGGGCTCAAAGTACTCATTTCAAACCCAGGCACAGTAAACATCAGAGCACCACTCGTTCGCTCTATACTGTGGTTTAAATATTAAATGCAGGCTAGATGGAATATAGATGTGTGGAGTGGTTTAAGTGATGTATGAAATCATTTCCACCAAGGGCAAAAGAGTCAGGGGCCCAGAAACAGAGTTTATTGTGCATCCATTTTTTAGTCAAGACAAGGATAAAATATTAGCATGCTAAGCACACCAGGCCTGGCCGTGAATGAGCAGTGTACAGAAAGCCAAAGATTCGAGATGACATTTGGCCACACTATACAGCTGCATAAGCCTCCCAAAACTGCTTTGTCAAAGCATGAAGTGCCAACATGGATCTTTCGCTAAGGGATTGATTTGGTTATGTTGAGTTAGGGTGAAGTAAGAATCTGCAGGAATCGATCTGAGCTTTTTCATTTCTAGTTTCACAGTAAATGATTCACAGAACACCTTGCACAAATGAAACAGATTATTCTGTTTCTGGATTTTTGGTCAGTCATTACAGCAACGTGTGTGTCGAATGGACTATTTTTTAGTCGGGAGCTCGACAACTGTTGTCATTATGTTGTTGAAAAGATCTTACTTAGAAGATGTATAAAAAAGAGAATCGTCAATGATTTTTACATTTTGATACATTTTCATTTGGTAAGATTGGGCCATTTATGAATTCATCTGCATGCTTTGAGGCTCAGGACAAAGGCTGGGTTTAGTGAGATATCAGCCCTGTGAGGGGGGTTTGCATATGATCTATGGATTCCTTTATTCATAATGATACGCCACTGAATAAACGGTCTCCAGTATAATCAGGCTCAGTCAATATAATCTCTCTCTGAAGGTCTTCATTAATCTCGCGTACTATGGCTAATCATGTCCCTGTACTTGAGCTCCCACCAACGTCTCACCTGCTTATGTTTTTTTAATTAATTTGGCACACTGCGGCCCATGGGCGGCTGGCTGAGTTGAAACAAGATGGAGTCCATCAAACCATCTTTAAGCATGACTACATGAAACCCCAAATTAAAAACGCAAAATTAAAAAAAAAAAAAAAAAGAAGAAAATATATTTTTCTTAAAAAACTATTTTAATTATTTTTTTTAAATTTTATTCTATTCTATTTTATTTTATCGCATGACAATTAAGTATATTTGCCCCCAAGCTCCCTTTACTATAATGCTGACACCAACGTCTGCAAGGAACACACAATGAAGATGAAGGTCAGGTATAACATCTTTAATAGTCCACTCCGAAGACAATACAAATAAGAAGAGCAAAGAAACCAACCGCTATGCAGAAACGTGACCAGAAAAAGAGGGAACAAACTCAGCAACTTAAATAGTCGGGAAAATTGAACAAAGCAAGACATGTGACCAATGAAAACAAATTGAAAGGCGCTGGCAGCTAAGGAAGCCCTGGCAGTGTAGGTGCTATTTTATTTTACTATTATTTTTTATTTATTTATTTATTTATTTAATTATTTTATTTTATTTTATTATTTAATTATTTTTGTATTTTATTTCATAACAATTAAATTCATTTGCCCCAATAATTTATTTATTTTTGTTTGTTTGTTTATCTGGTTTGTATTTTTGTCTTATTATTCTTTATGAATCTCATCATTATCATATAATGCAGTATTTATATATATATATATAATTTTTTTTTTTTTTTTTTTTTTTTGCTTTATCACATCAGCAAAATGGCAAATAATTTGTATATATAGAACACAAATTGTAAATTGTCGCTCAAGTCCAAGGTCACCATGAATCATGTTCATTATATATTGTGTGAGGTGAGCTCTTACACACCATCTCCAACACAGTTTGTTTTGATCAGAACACAGTTAACATGACTCATTTCAGCTGGTTTAATTAACCATCCGATCGTATGTTCCCAATCATGAGCAAAGGTTACAAAAAATATTATAAAAGAGAAACGTAGTGGTAATTATTTTTAATTAGCCTGTACTTTTTCATGGTGTTTTTCTTTCCCATTATTTTATATTTCAGTATATTGAGTAGAAATGGGTTTTCAAATGTAAAGAGATTAATAGAATACGGAGTGTCTGTTTACACTAAGCAAATAGCATCCCTTGTTGGCAAACACTTAGGCTCCGCCTACTAATGGCTGGTTGGACTACTCAAGTTTTAAAAAAGAAGCACAGACTTCAACATCTTCAGTGGTGCAGCAGTAGTGAGTATGGCTTGCAAACCTGGCTTCTAACACGGTCGATGTGAGTTCAAATGTGCCCTTACCAGAGCTCGAATTTGTTTAAAAAAAAATTTAAATTAATGTTCTAAAAGTAGAAATAAACTGCGGATGTTTAACAGTATCAAAAGTTTTTATTGGGTGAGGTTAAGGGAAGGTTTTTATTCTCCCAATAAGACAGCATCCATTTAATAATTTTAACAAATATAATCATTTACACAATACCTGTTAATTTACAAAAATACTGAGGTGCAAATATTATCTGCCAGTATAAAGTATAGATAGCATCTAATTACTATTTACTCTTATTGCAAAGAACTGATACTTTCACATGGTGTAAATAAAAATCTATCACTATTTCCACCTAGTTTAAATAGCGTATTTCTAAGAAAATACTTCTATTTTCCCTGAGTGTAAATAGAATATATTGCTATTTTCACTTAGTGTAAATAGCCGCTACCAATAAAAAGCTGTGTTTTGCTTATATAATTTTAACAGTTTGCTGCACACAAATGCAAATATATCTGCAGCCAGTATAACCCGGCAGCTGTGCGGCCTCAATTTCTGTTTGTTTTAGCCCTAAAAAGTCAGGTGCTGATTGGGGTTGTCAGGGGTTATTGCCTATCGGATAAAGCCACATCTTGACAAGTGTTTGCACTTGTCAGCTGCTGCTGCTGCTGCAAAAAACCTCACAATGGACTGTATTCCTCATTGTGAGCCCTACTGTATACCCTCAGATACCCTTTTAATAGCTGCGCCTCTGTCTATTCCATAAACAGGACTGAAAAGTCATAATTAAATCGTGGGGTATCTTTTTCACCATTGTGACTTTGACTAATGCGTCTTGTCCTTTCAAACCCTATAAACACATTTGCATTATTAAATTCAACGTGGCTGGCATACATTAAAGTCGCTGCATTTTGTGTCTGAAATTTATATCTCCAAGGACGTGATATGAAATTAGAAAGCCGTACAGAGCAGTCAGGCTTTTCAAAGCCAGCACACTGTGATTACTGAAGAGCATTTTATAACCTTTGAAAAGAACAGTGGTGGAACAGATGAGAGCATAGAAGAAAACCTGACGGAAATCGGAAGTTAATAGCTTAAATGGAAAACGTTAATAACACAACTATTTTCTCTGAGTGGCCATCATTTCATTCTTATATAAGCCAGTTTCAGCATTTCTCCACATTCTAGTGGTGATTAATAATTATCAGAATTCCACATTCTGTCATTATTTGTCCACCATAATGACTTTCTTGCTTTCATGGAGAATTGTATATATTTTTTATAAGAATACAGTCTTTTTTATCAACTTTTTTTATGGATGTTTTGTGTACTTTTTGAAGATTCAAGAGTTAGTTCACCCAGAAATGAAAATTGTGTAATTTATTACTCACCCTCATGTCATTCCACATCCGTAAGACCTTTGTTCATCTTTGGAACACAAATTAAGATATTTTTGATAAATTCTGAGAGGTTTCCGTCTCTCCCTAGAGATCCAATGCATCTACCACTTCAAGGTCCAGAAAGGTAGGAAAAAGACATTAAAGTTACTCAAGTGGCTTAAACTCAATTTTATGAAGACACATGAGTGCTTTGTTTGCACAAAAAAACATAATTTACCACTTTATTCACAAAATAATATTATCCAAAGCATGTTGACGCAATAGTGCCAGCTCTCACATGAACACGAAACAACAGAATTTTCATTTTTTGGTAAACTAAACCTTTAAAAGCTCCCTATTCATTTTAATTGCATTAAAGGAACCTACAACTAGCTAAACAAAATGATACTTTCAGTACTAATTCTTCAGCAAGCTACATGACCTTGTATAAACTGCTCATTCTTGGCTGAATGCACAGACAAACAGAGGACATTTATATATATAAATTATTTCAGAAAGGAGCTTTTTTTTTTTTGTGTGAACTTTTTGTGTACATCTGTAAAAATCCCCAAACATCAACATCTTTGAAGGCTTGCCAGTCTGTGTGGTTGCATCATACTCATTCTGTTTTTTGTTTGTTTGTTTTGCAGTCTGATACTGTTACCAGCAGCATGTGGACACTGTGTATGTCGACAGACATTAGACCTTGCCATCTCTCAAGTTTTGCATTTTTTTAACATACATTTCATCAAGCCTTTCATCAACTTTCATCAAACTTTCGCTTTGTGTGCAAATGCATAGAATAAAAAAACATATTAAATTCATAATTGACTGAGTTTAAGCTGCATTAACAGCTAATCAAGCTTTAATCAGTGGACATTTTAAACGTCGGTGATGTTGTGTCTTACCAGGGCTGTTTAATTAAAGTAAAGCATCATCACAGATGTACTGTAGGTTGCAATTAAAAGTGAGGTAATTGAACTGAGGTATTGTTCAGGTTACACTTTATTTCGATAGTCCACTTTAGACATTCTACTATTCAGGGCTTAAAAAAAAAAAAAAAAAAGTTCACTCCAAACAGAATCAGTAATTTATCATTTCTGTTCATGCACTCCTTCTGTGACATGCTATAAAAACAGTTTGGTTAAAAAAAAAAATACTAGTTAATATCATTAGTTTTATTTATTTATTTATTTTTACTTTTTTGCCTTTATACTCAGAGCTTGAAATGAACTAGATATTAAAACGAGCTTGTGATTAAAGGGCACATATTATGCCCCTTTTACAAGATGTACTATAAGTCTCTGTTGTGCCCAGAATGTGTTGGTGAGGTTTCTACTAAAAATACCTCACAGATCATTTATTTTAGCTTGTCAATTTTGCCCTTATTTGGATGTGAGCAAAAACGTGCCGTTTTTGTGTGTTTAATGCCAGTGAACTGCTGCTCCCTTCCTGCTTTCCAGAAGAGGGCAGAGCTTTAACATTTTGCACTTCGGTTTCTCAACAACAACAACAGCGCTCGGCGCTCGTCACGTGAATCTCACGCAGCCAAAATGAGGATTGTCGGTAACTTTGTTCAGCCTTACATTGTTCAAATCAGAGTCAGACACTGATGGAGAGACTCAGGAAGAAGTTGCTGTGGAGCCATCGACTAGCATGTTCCGTGATGTATTTTCTTAAAATATCGTTCAGACAGAAACGCTCCTTTCTTAGCAGTCGAGCTTGCCAGGGTCAACTTGCAGACTATCCAAGGTAACGAGACTCTAAATAGTGTTCTGTGCTCGTCTGTACAGCCTACGACAGAACAGTTAGCATGCTTTGCTCAAACTTTTCTCCATAGCCTTAGAACTAGGTAACAAGGGGAGTGAAATCTGAGTGCCTTGATTTTTCACATGCTTGCTGAGAAAGCTTGCCAAAACACTTGCCAAGTTACTTGGTTGTCCTTTTTCACATTTTCTGGGTTGGTAGATGCACCTGGGACCCGATTATAGCACTTGATCACGGAAAAAGACAGATTTTCTGAAAATGCTCCCTTTAAACCCTGTAACTCCAGTGCATCCGTATCCCTAAAAATGGCAAGACCATAAAGAGAAATCAGAAAATTAATTTATTGCTCTTTTTCATCTTCTTAGGCCATCTTTTTAGGTTTTTTAAGAAAATAACTTTTATTTTTTATTTATTTTAATATTTTAATCCCCTAGGATATGTCACCACTTTGGGGGTATAAATTAAAATTATAAATTAATAATTTTAGCCAATTTTTTTAAGCAAATCCTCATACAGTATCTCCACAATTGACCTTTCGCAAAGACCTGCCCCCTTTAGTTACTGTTGCTTTGTCTGACAAGCCATGCGCTCTCACGCCACACGTTAGTTCAGACAGGTCACGTTAGTCAAGCTCACATCAGCTGACACATTGACCTGTGCTCAAGAAAGTTATAAGACCTTATCACTGCATCTGTATATACGTATATGGTCTGCTCAGTATTATCAGCAGCTTTATCGCATTACTGAGGAGCTAATTACCCTCCTCCATTCCTAGCTCCTCCTTTGTCCAGTCAGGACTTGCCCTTCTGATTTTTCTCTTGTTCGAACCCATTTTTTTCAATTATGTTATTATCATTATTGCTCTCCTGGCTCTTATCCATGCTAGACTGCATGGCTGGGCAGGGATTTTTTGCCCAGAACAGAACCATACCACCAAACTGTATGCTAACTGCCAGTCGTTTTTGACTATAGTGATCCTGACAGAACTAAGTATTCAGTAGGTTGATTTCCTTTTTGGCAGTCATTAATTTTGCATTTGTATGGCCTAAATTGCACCCTAAACACTCATGGTCTTCCTACGAGTTCACACTTTTATGACATAGTGGCGCTTTGACTATTGGGCAGAAGTGCGGAGCTCGCTTCAGTGCGGTATCAGCAAAAGTGTGCATCGAGGGTGTATATATATCGACCACCTTCTGAAACCTAAAATGACAAATGGGACACCCTATGATCTCGTGGGCTCGATCATGCATACATTGTGAGTAAATGATGGCAGAATTTTCATTTGTATGTGAACTATCCATTTAAATAGCCGGTAGTTGGATTAGAAGTTTCGTTTTTGTGGTATACTGTATATTACATCCGTAAGATTTCACAATGAGCCAGATCTGCAGCTAAGTTTCATTAGATCCTGTTGGACTGGTGAAGGAGTTTTGAGTTGTGAGAACTTTGGCAAAATCTTTGATTACAAAAGATAAGGGGATATTTGAATATGTTATGCTATGACCCTATACAGTACATACTGTACACAGAAAGATGGATTATTTTTGCGGTAAGACACATGCCAATTGTCACACATTGAGTATTGCAGTCAATAGGAGAGTGCCAAAAAATGTTTTCTTTTTTTCAAATAATGTGTTTCCTACAATCTCAAGGATATCTTGAATCCTCAAATTGAACTTGAATCAACCACATGCATATTAATCAGCTGAATATCATGTATTCCAGCTATGGAGGCACAGCATCTGTCTGAGCCTTCCCAAGACTATTTATTCTTTAATGCGACTGCAAATACATTTTCCATAGGAAAATGATCAAAAGTATTTAAAGAGAAAATGGGAGAAAGTGAACAGAGAGAATTTGCAAGGCTGTAAAACATTCATACTTGTAGTTATATAAGCAAACACATAAATGAATCAAGCAAGACTAAAATGAAACTGCTTATCAGAATTACAAATTGCAATCAATGGGGACTCAGACATAAAGAGAGAAGTCACGTCTATCCAGTTAATCAAATTAAATTCATTTATTATTTAATTCAATAATTACACTCACACATGATCAAAGCTTCATTTAAATAAAAAAAAAAAAAAACCTGGATGAAAAAAGCTGTTCAAATGCATGATATAGTTATAAATAATATATATATATATATATATATATATATATATATATATATATATATATATATATATATATATATATATATATATATATATATATATATATATATATATAATTACATTACATATAACTTTTATTAAAAGTATGTTATATAAATAATATAGTTATATAGTTATATTATATAGTTTGCAAATAAATATGGAAATATTTATGTAATTAAGTACATTGCCTAACAGGGTATATACTGTGTGTGTGTGCGCGTGTATACGCCCGCGTGTGCTCTCTCTACTTTAAAATCTGACATTTCTTCTTTGGACTGTTCAGGTTGTCACATTTACCTAGCAAGTCTATTATTAAACACATTTCTTACCTATAAAACTTGTTAAAACATCATATGAAATGCATGATGAAAATGTGCGTAATATATCACAACAAAACAACTTGAATTATTTAGTCTGTTCGTTTACTTATAACGTTCCGCCATCCAGCTTTAAAATGGATCACGAGGACTCGGCACCCTGGCTCACATGACTATAAATGATAAATTTCCCTTCAAGGGATCAAAAACACAATTTGGAATTCGCCCACAGATGCTATTTCATGAATGATGTCAACACAATAATCAATCACATTGTCAGAAATAAAATAAAAGTCAGCTGGTATTATTGGGACCATGGAAAGACATACAGTACTGTAACGTCTCCAAAGACCTTAACATATTTTTTCTAGGGCTATTGATCAACACAGACAATAATATCTACTCGTAATAATTTCTACTTATTAACAAAATAATAGTTTTACTTAAGTTAATAAAAGTTTGTACTTTACCAGTAGTAATTAAGCTAACTTTATTACTATTATGGTATATTTTGCTTGCTGGGACCAGCAAGGGATGGGTGCTGGTTTGCATGGGAAGAGCGCTGGTGGACCAGCTACAACAGCTCAGATTTGTTTGAGAACAGCATTATTGTCTCTGTTTGTTTATTGATTTCATCTGAAATTGGGAAACAGCTATAGTAAACTTAATAAAGTTTGCTGTAAACATCGACAATGCAGTGTGATGCTGAGTTGACTGGCAGTGGGATGTAATCTTTGAGAAGAGTTTTGGCTGAGTGACTGACTGTTGTACTCCTAGCAGGAACAGCTTCCACCCATCTAGAAAAGCTGTCAGCAATCATCAAGACTGTCATGTACCCTTGGCACCTTGGAAGTAATTCACCAGTAGTTGTGAAAAGGAGGTGCAAGTGTCTGAGGAAGTGGCAGTCATTCAAGATTTCCCACATTCACTTCTCAGAAGGCCAGACGCTGTGCAGTGTTTGTAAGGTAGCGCCAGATTGATGTTGCTGAGATACTCTGGCTATGATCTAAACCTCTATCCATTTGTATAAACCCTGTAAAAACAATCCCTATACATTATCCCTGAAGCATGAAATAATCTTAATATAGTTGTGAAAACATTTAAATAGTTCACTGAACTTTTTGACAAAATATGAAAAAAAAGTGTGTTTTTTGTATCACTTTATACTATAGTATCAGTACAAAATTCCTATTTTATTAATTGATGTTTATGAGGCTAAAAACTAAGATGAAATTCTGATAGCTTGTAATGAAATCTGTGAGATCAGACTACTTTCATAAAAATGCATATGCATATTACGTTTCGATCTATATCTGGGTCATTGACGAATGAGGTTTTTAAAAGTGTAAAAAACATTATGGAGATATGATTAATTTTGAAGTTTTATTAAGTGTTAACAATGAGATTATGTGGATTTTATAATCAATTAACTCTGCTTTTGTCATTGTTTACAAGATGGACAAAATTTGTCACAAATTAACTGGCTGTATTGGACGGTTAAACCCAATGACCTTTTGACAAAATCTTTAAAATGCATTTATATGTAGCAAAATATTATTAAAACATTTTGGATTCAATACAAGAGATCTAGTTGTTCTACCTTACATACTTTGGATGTCATATATTTGTTTTTGTTTATTATTATTATTATTATTATTATTATTTAGGCCTTTGGACAAAAAAAAAAAAAAAATGACCCGTCGCGTCATTGACCCATCTCTCAATAATATGTCTTAGAAAGACTATATTTAATGCTTAGTTCTATGACCAAAGCTCTGTAGTTTTTAATGTGGGGAACAAAACATAATGCAATGGAATACAGTGGAGAGAGATGTACAAATAACATTCCTCAAAAGCTTGGGCTATCGTATTTGATACTCACATTAACAATATTCATAATGAAATTATGAATGAAATTAGTAAATCTAAGTTGCTTCAGTCGAGCAAGTGTTCATTTTGAAATTTCACTAACAAATTAAATATTATTCTTATGTTTATATGTGCATAACAACCTGAAGAATTATACTAAAACGCCTTGCTAAAAAGTTATGAAATATCAATCAGATTACAGAAAGAATGCAGTAGAGTTTAGCAAAGTTTTGCAAATGATTATGTTGATTGTTTAGAGGCCAATGCATTATTACTGTTATTGTCTCTCTTTTTTGGTCTTTTTATTTTGATAATTGAGTAGGGTTTATGGGGTAGCCTACTTGGTAAGGACAAATACTTTTTGACATGATCCCATGACTACTTCCAAATTTGCTTGAAATGTCATCTTATAACGTCACACCATTTTCAATCCAGGGCGCCTGTTTCTCAGGTGAGCACTTGATTTACGTCTCTTTGATGTCTCGGATGTCTGTGCCAATGAACGTCTGTCTGTGTCAACACAGTTATGTCAGTTACAACTTGACTGGTTTTCATCCATGCTGCTTTTTGCGTTGATTTGTCAGCCAATGTGTTTCCACAGCTTTCAGTAGTGTTAACGTCGAGGTGAGCTTTGGATATAAAACTGCTGTGCTCTTTTTTAGATGTCAAAATTTGGGCTGTCAGTTTAGTTAATTAGTTTAGTTAAAAATATTCTAAAAATAATGTGTTAAAATATTACAATTAATCATCCCCTGACCAGTAAACAAGCATTTCCAGCCAGAAATATCACCTTAATGAAAAGCATGTTTTTGCTATATGACTGAAATATACTACATGATACATTTCAAATATAACAAAACAGATACAAAGAAGAAAAAGAAGAAGATGCAAACTGCCATCATAGTTCTTATTTTAATGTATTCCTTCAATTACTGTCTTTTTCATTTGAGAAAGAGGGTTAACATGGTCTTGGAAAACCTGAAAATAAGAGGAAACTTTAAAAAAAGTGTAAAAAGTCCCATAATCATAAACAACTGGAAAAGCCATGTAGAGTGTGAAACCTGAAGAACATCCCAGATTCACATTGCTTTTAACCCCAGGTTAAAGGCTTAGTTTGCCCAAAAATTACATTTCTGTCATTAAGTACTCACCCCTCATGTTGTCACAAATCCGTAAGACCTTTGTTCATCTTCGGATGAGCCCAAACACCGGCTTAGTATTGGTCGAAGCTGTTGAGCACCGCGACGCATTCGTCTGATGCTGACGCAGGAGCTGGACAATAATGAGTTGGCGTTCGGACGTAGAACCTGGAAGTGCTGCAATGTAAATAGTGTATGCGAATTACAGGGGAGAGACGAATATGTTGAATTTAGCCGTTATCTGTGTTTTGTTTTTGCACACAAAAAGTATTCTTGTCACTTCATGACATTTAGTTTGAACCACTGTAGTCACATTGACTATTTTAACCATGTTTTTACCACCGTTATGGACCTAAAAAAAGATGCAATGACGTTGCTGTCAATGTGTTGTTCAGAAACCCTCTGATTTCATCAAAAATATTTTAATTTGTGTTCCGAAGATGAATGAAGGTTTAACAGGTTTGGGATGACATGACAGTGAATAATTAATGACAGAATTTTAATTGGAACTAACCCTTTTTTATTTTTTTTTGTGGTGTCAAATTTGTTCAGTGTGAAACAATGCAGTGATTAAATGTTACAGCTTGACGCTTAGCAACAGACAACCAGTCATGTACGTATATTTCCCTGCGTCATATTTCCAGTCTCGGAAGCATTGAATATAACCAGTAAAGTCAGCGTCTGAGAGGAAAAATGTCAAATGCTGACAGAAAACTTGAGTGAAGAAGAGACCATCTCATTCTTACCTTTTTATAGTCCTAAATGTCCAATAAGTATAAACTAGATAGGACTGTCGGGAATACGAGGATGCACAATGTTAGCTTATGTAAACAGGTTGTGTGCTGCATTCATCCAATCATTGACACTGACACCGCAAATATGCAAATAAAACCTTAACCCAGGGTTTTGGAATGTACAATGTGAAACGTCACATTATGAATACCCAGGACTAATTGATAACCCCGGGTGAATTATAAGCAATGTGAAAAATGAAGCAAGATAACCCAGGGTTAACTATTATAAGAGTGAAAAACCCTCCAACTTCTGATGTTGTTTTTATTAATTAATTAATTAAATTGCCACTTCTAGACTAGTGGGTCTTCAAAGATTGGCTTCTATAGGGTGCCTTGGATTCAAAAAGTTTGAGAACTTCTGACTTAGACCGTAGTCCATGTATAAACCAATAAAAAGGAAATTGTTTCATTTAAAAAAAAAAATTATATATATATATATATATATATATATATATATATATATATATATATATATATATATATATATCAAATGTGGCCGTAAAAGACTTTCTGTAAAAGATCATTTAAAAATAAAATAAAATAAACTTTTTCAAATATTTCTGATGTTTTTTCAGTTGATTCAGTTGGTTAATGTTGATTTATTGTTAGTCAGTTGACAGTCCTACTTTAAAAATAAATGAATACCCATTTAATTGTTCAGACTATAATAAACTCTTACATTCCAAAGCCAGTTTTTGCTTGTGATGTTCTTCTTTTGAAATGTACTTTGGATAACAGTGTGCACTAAAATGTCTGGTTTAAGTACTGGTCCTAAGTTGGTCCTATAAGCAATTAGCTCCAGCTCAGGACCAGCTAAAACCATCTCATGACCAACTAAGGACCAGCATAAACCAGCTCAAACCAGCTGCCATGCTTCAAAACATACCAATTTTTCAACAGGGAGTAACTAAAGTAAATGCCAAAAGTAATAACACCGTAAGTTTATAAAAACTGACACATTTTTTTTTTTCTTTTAGTAAAGAAGTCCAATCAAGCTGTGAATCCAACTATCTAATCTTAATTAACAAATAATTTCTTTGAAATAACTGAAAAGAAGACTGAAGTCAGTTGAGATGTTTGCTGCTTCAACCAGCCAGCTTACCTGCTTGAGACCTTTCAACTCAGTTCATTGTGCTATTTTAGTTTCTGCGGAGGTGTAAAGGGCAGTTTTCAATGACACAAAGGTATTCGGGGATGTTGGACTGGTAGGTCAGTAGGTGGACTGTATATTTTGAATTCATAAGCCGAAAGTTAAGCTGAAAACAGTATTTTTTTATAGAAGGCGTGTAAGAAAAATACAGACTTGGCAGAAGTATGTCTGCGAAACAAAAATTTCTCTAAAATCCTCCAGGAAAGCTAGTCCCATCCAAATAAGGCATCTGAGTTACGCCCTTAGCAGTTTGATATAGCGAAAATGCTTAATTATCTTTTTTTTTCAGATTCTTCCACATTCACTCAATACTCCCAACAGGAGTGACTACGCCTCAGTTTTCTGCCGTAAGCTCGCTCGACGTGCTTAGTTCATTCAAATCCCTTAGCAAGGTTTTTTTTTTTTTTTAACATTATTCTTTTTTTGCACTTTACTTAGTCACCCCAAGGCAGTTTGTTTTGCTTAGAAGTCTCTCCATAATTAAAAACGTCTTTGACTTCAAAGAATAATTCCACAAATTAAAGCAGGACTTAAAACAAACCACCTCAAAAACAGTAAAACGGAATGTCTTACACAATGCTACATGCAAGGGGTTTTCTAAGGTATTCCATGAATAATTAACCATGTACATTTCACATGCTCCGATTTAAAGCTCTCAGCATAGTAACATGCCCATGAGATCCTCTTTTGCATGGATGTAAAGAGCTGGGTCTTGTCTGCCTGGATTTCTCTACTCCTCCCTCTCCCACCCGTCTCTTTCACACAATTCTCGCCGCTTGCCTCTTCGTTCCCGCTCATCTGTCCATCATGCATTCACCCAGGCATCCATCTGCTCATCTTTCTATCCATCAAATTCAGTAAATGCCTATATTTATTTCTATATGTACGGGTTTCTGTTGATTTCTGTGTAGGCAGCTGTCTAGACACCTGTCTTCCATTTTTGGTTCAGTTTCCCCTCTCTCTTCTTTAAGCGTCTGAAAGCTGAAAGCAGCATTTCTTTGTAGGCTTTTCTGCCTGAATGGAGCCCTCAGTGTAGTTCTCATTCTACTCAGCAGTCCAAACAGTCTCCAGTTTTGAAGCTATGTTCTGAAGGCTCAGGACAGCAAAGGTCATATTTTGCAAGTATTAAAAGGGCTGTCTTTAATTAGGACCTCATAAATGTCAGCTCACTTTTTCCTCGAGTGCCTCTCTAAGCAAGTACAGATCCACGTTTTGGGCGGCTTTAATTTCTAGAGGTTACTTACCCTCTCTCCAGGCGAGACGGTCTATAAATGATTCCGTGCCACGGGAAGAATGAAGCATTTAAGTTGTCATTTGTTGCGTTCTCCTCATTAGAGCGTCACATCTGCGAGTTTAGTCAGACGGCTTGATGCACAGGAGCTTAGTCACTTTGTTAAAGTTCTAATTGCCAACAGCAGAAAAGGGAGATTTCGGCAGGTGTATAATGACTCTTTAATTAAGATATTCAATAAGTCCTTCCTCTTTTGGAACCGTTTTAAACGCAAATGGGCAATTTAGAATCATTTGTAGCAATTGTAAATCCAGAGCAATGATTGACATGATATAACATAAATATAATTAGTTCTGTGTTTCCTCTGGGTGAATAATAATCAAGGGTTTGCTATCTAAATTAATTTCACTCTGTGTGAGTGGCATTTGCAATAGAAAATAGAACGTGTCTGTGACACAAATTTTCTAATGATGAGGAAAAAAAAAGTGCAACATGAGAACAAGGTGTCAAACTGTCAACCTTATTTTTTCCTTGTATATCACAATGAGATTTTACCTTTATTTTTTTATCCAGTGTATTATTACTATTCAAAAGTTCAGGGTGAGTATGATTTTTTTTAAATTCTTTTACTCAGCAGGATGCATTAAATTGACAAAAGCAACAGTAAAGACATTTATAATCTCACAAAAGATTTCAAATAAATGCTTTTCTTTTGAACTTTACATTAATGAAAGAATCCTGAACAAAAATATATCAGTTTCCTCAAAAATTTTAGGAAGCAGAACTGTTTTTAACATGAATAATAATGAGAAATTTGTATTAATCACCAAACCAACATTCCGTATTATAGACTTATATATGAGTATGTGTGTGTGTGTATGTATGTGTATATATATATATATATATATATATATATATATATATAAATACTTTCTTTTTTTATCAAATAAATGCAGCCTTGGTGAGCATTAGAGACTTCTTTCAAAAACATTGACAAATCTTACTAAGCCTAAACAGCAGTGCACATGAAAAATCATTGAAACAATGTCAATATTTTAAAATGACTCTTACTTTTAATTGTACTTAACTGTTTGGTTAATTTACTAATGTAAATCTGATATGCACATAATTCAGGGGTTTGTTCAAATCCTTAACTCTAAACAGTAGTAATAGTGATCCTTGAAAGTACAGCATGTCTTTGGGCCTGGCATTATGAATCTGAATTGTTAGGTGTAACAGCTCTATCTGTTTAATTTACAGATTTTGCTAGAGCCGTTGCCGGGAGACCCGTGTCATATGCTGCAGTGCTGAGGATGAAATCAGACAGTTCGTCATCCTCCTTGTTGAGCTCCAGGATGAGGTTAAGGAACAACTACGGAATGGGATCACCTAGCCAAGACTGGCCTCCGTTCTCCAGACACAGATTCTCAGCCCTCAGCTCACAGGAGGACTACAGGAGTGAAGGTGAGAATGAGGATGAATCACACAATCCCATGCCAATTCTCCGACTCTCACGCTGAGCACTTACAAACTCCCTCTGATCTGTGTTCTCGTCACACTGTGGCAAATGAGTTTTGCTTTTACTTCTTACTGACTTGAGAAGTTTGACCTCAAAGAAAGTGGTTCAAATACTAATAAGAGTTGAGCACTGACTTGAATATGCCTTTTCTGTTTAGTGCTTTGCAAAACGTTTCAATCTAAAAGGCCAGGCTTAAAGAGGCTATATTATCCCCTTTTACAAAGTCTTGATTTTGTTTTTGGGGTCTAATACATGGGTCTTCAACTGGGGGTCTTATTAATTAATAATTAGGGGGTCCGTTAATTAATGTTTGATCGCAAATAATTAAAAAAAAAATAATTAAAACATGGGTAAAAACATCACAAAGTCAAATGTAAATAAAATGTTTTGATTTTTCAAATAGTTCTACATTAATAGCTTTAATAAAACCCTTCCATCCATTTGCAGTCACGTGATCTCATGATACCTTCAACGCAGACTATGAGCAGTATAATTTGAAAACGGTGCTGGCTGATAATTTATATAACAATTTAGCTCGCCAGAATGGATCGCTTTGTAATATCAACAGCTTAAAGTTCTGGTAAATGTATAATCGTCCACCTGACAGTAAAATTAAAATATGAAGTTCTGTTTAAACTTAAAGGCCGGGACACAACAACTCGACGTCAAAGAACAAGCGGCAACAAAAGCCGACAGTGTTGTCGCCTCTCGTCGGCTGCGTGGGGGGAAAAATATGTGCTTGAAAAAAAACCAAAAGAACTTCAGCCGACTGTCAACTGGCAAGCGTGTTCTGCGCCTGCGTATAAAGGAGATAACTGTCTATTTAAGCAGATATTTGTCAATATTCATCATTCAAAAAGGGAAAGCAAAGCTAAGACTGCAAGGATACAAACCATAAACAAAGCAGCGCTTGCTCACCGTTTTGAATATCAATCATGCCGATCACGTTCTTTATTACACTCCGCTCATGTTATTATGAAAATATTTGTGCATTCGAGTGCTCAGGTAAGATGGCGTAAAATTAGATGTTCTTTCTTGGGGAGTATGCCTTTGGTGGTAATTATTTAAATTGCGAATATTGTGACTGTGATATTGTGATATTGGGATGTCTCTCATTTGGACTTGTATGTTTAGTTTGTATTTGGTTTATTGCCTGTTTCTAGTCTTTTGGCTCCCCTCATTAATCCATCATTTGCACCTGTGTTTTGTTATCAAGTTTTCCCTGTGTTAAGGTGTGTTCACGCCAAATCGTAATTACTGTAACTACGAGACTCTGGCACGTAAAAACTGTTCACATCCTCGTAGAGCTCGTAATTACAGTAAGCTGGGAGTTTTATGAAAGCTCCCACGTGTATCATGTGACCAATTTACCACTTGACCCCTGTAGATTGATTTAGGCATTGATAGTGGCGTTATAGAAATGCATAATTACCAGTCCTAGGACACGAACGGCTCTGAATACAACATCACGTGTTGTCATCTCAAGATTCCGGTAAATACGAGGTGGTATGATCGCAGCATAAATGTGTTTCCGGTTAGTTTGTCAGTTGTTTCTCATATCTCAGTATTCTTCTTGTGTGCTCTTGTATTTCTTTTTCTTGTTCTCCTGCTCTTTGGTTCCTGTTTTGCTTGTATTTTTAAATACGCCTGCAATTAGTTCCACACCTTTGCCTACCTTCCTTGCACTCTCCATATTACAATGACATGTCTGTTCCCAGAGGAAAACTCAAGACTACCATCTAAGCATTTCTGGTAGTTTAGACTTACTGCTGCAGAGAATAACTCCCTTTGGAGAGGACCTTGTCCTTTGTAACTTCGCAGACCTTTTTCACGCTCAGACAGCGACATTACACACTACAAAAAGATGAAAATGTACAAAAGCACTTGAGCTCTGCTTGCACTCAATATTCATCATTCTATAACTTTTAGTAAAGACCATTGCTAGTCAACAGAATAAGCTGTGTTTTTGGATGCTGACCTTGACACCTGCAAGACTAACTTTGTCAACCAGCTTTACTAGCTGGGTTTTCTTGTCCAACAGCTAGATCTGTCCCAGACCACCACTGACCTGCAAGGCTTTTAGGACTTGATTTGAGTTGTCAGAGGCTAAAAGACTGGGTTTGCGTGTTGGAGTCTTGTCTAACATTGAAAGTGACCTAGACATCTCACCAATGAATCATGTCTCTGTTCAGTTAGAGTTGATGGAGACCCCGGCCAGACGGAAATTGAACAGGGATCATTGAAACATCTCAGCACTTCCCAAACTCCCAGCCTTCCGTCAGCTTGACAACTGATGGATGCTGTTGTCACTGGGAGAAATAAATATTTTCACAAGAGAGCGAGAAAGCTGCATTATGAAAGAGACCTTTACAAATAAAATAAGATCTGTCAAGGTTCCTGTTGGTTTGTGGTGTATGAATCTGTTTGTTGTAACTTCAGAAACACATTATTTTGCTGCTCTTGAGGTTATTTGAAGGACATCTCTTAGCACTGTGGGTCAAGTGTTTTTGACACTGAACATGTTAAACCTGCAGGAAATTAAGCTAAAACCATTTTAAGGTGGTTGCTAGGCTTGTTTTACATGGTAAAACAAGGGTGGTAAAACCTGATCATTAGCTATTCTCACATAGCCAGAGTTTTGACATGAAGTCCATTTGGCTATGATTTGCCTCTGTAGCAAAATGCTTGTAGCTTGTATTGTTGTCAAAAGTACCGACTTTGGTACCAAGTTGGTACAAAAATTTAATAAAAATGTGGCAATACCAGCATTTACCCCTAGCATTTTAAGTGCTGTTGTTCAGATTCTTAGACAGGGTTTTTCCTGCGTTGAAAATATTTTGGCGGCTGCCAAAATGAATTTTGGTCCCATGAAAGCTTTATTTGGTCATCTAATGTGATATCTGAGATAACTGCTGTACTTGTGATGGCACGCTTTATTTATAAGCTTAACACGAATAAAACAGAATAAATAAAAATGCCTTATTTCTTAGATTAAACATCACATTCTTTGCATTAGTATCAAATGCACCTCTAAAGAAGGAGCATTACAGTGATCTTAGGTGGATATATTGCTCCTGGCATATGGACTAGCTAGCATGTTATATTAGCATAATGTCAAAAGACAATTATTACATTATATCATGTTGTTGCTCCAAACCCATATATAGCATCAGTTGAGTGTTTATCTTCTGAGATCTGATGTGCTGTCTTATCACAGAATGATGCAAAAAAAATATGTATTATTGTATAGAATACTATAAATTAAGTCTATGCCGATTGTGCATATTGTTTATTGTTGTGAAAATACCCGAGATTGCTTGAAGAATACAGATTATCCATATATTGTCGCAATTGTGTTTATTCATTTAAAACAATTCTATTTGCATGTTGTTCAGCTGCAGCGAAAGCTGGATGTCTCTGTCCATGTAAGGGATTTCCTGAAACAACATAAATTTTACTTCTATGAGTCTCGCTTGTGGAATTTCTGCACAAGGGTGCCCTCTAACTTCTAATATGAGTATAACACATTACATGAGTGTGTTTAACGCTCCATAATGTTCAAAATACCACAATTTGGGTAAAAATAGAAAAAATATTAATACTCCAAGAAGAAATTTGAAATGAGCACAGTTATGAACTAAAAGCTCTGATGTTCAGAGTTTAGTAAGAAACTGAAGTGTAGAGTTTGTCCCTCAGTGGATGCATAAGAGTTTTTGATTTTGCATACCTTGTGACAAATTTTGAATTTTGAAATTACTGTCACTATAAGATATTTAATATAAGTTAAAATGGACTATTTAACCTTTCTAATGATGTGTATGCATCTAAATTGTGTACTCTGTGTGTGGATGACACCTCTGAAGACCATTTTCGACCCAGGAAAAACCCTGTTAAACACCTGACTGGCCATTGTGTTCACGCAATCGACAGGTATGTCTGTGATTGGCTACAATGATCAACGCTTCAAAAACATGTTGTAAATGGACATCTTTGATGCTCTTAATGCTTACATAGATACGCTCATTAGATCCCAAATATGTCTGCTGATAGACGCCTGCTTTTAAAAAATTTCAGTACCAACTTGGTACCAAAGTCGATACTTTTGACAACACTACCCAGAAGAATAACTTTTTTGCACTACCAGAGTCAAGATTATCAGATTCAAAGTCACCAAACACCTGAAGACGTTATATAGTTTGTGTAGTTATTGGTTACTGAGACGTGCAGTGCGTTCGTGGTTCAGTAGGAACAGATGAAGTAGTATGATCAGGGTCAGATCCGGGTCACAGGACCTGTCTTATTCGAGATGACGCAATCAGAACCGGCAACTTCTCCGGATCACCACACTCCACTGGTTTAGGGGTCACTCAGGAGACAACAGGGGAGCCGGGAACTGAGCAGTCACATAAATGAGGTATGCGCCACTTCCTTCCCACACTGTGAGGATGCGGTAATTGTCAACGAGACGTCTCCTTTCCGTGTAACCCGCGCTCTTGAGGTTGTCGTTGAATTGTTATGCCGAAAAGCTCATGGGGGGTACATAGGGCTGCTGTTTTCCTCGGTGAAGCTGACGGATCACAGAGTGCCTCTCAGATGACTGATTTCTCTGACATTATCAAGCTGCTAAATCATAAAACACTCACCGTCGCCCCATACTGAGACTACAAGCTGCCTTAGACAAGCTGCACAGCACCGCAGACAGATAGATACAACATCCTCTTCACATACTCTACAGTACCTCTCAGCTGGCACTATTTAAATCTCACAACTTTTGTTCAGTGCGTAAATTTGAAGTTGCTGATACACAGCTCAGTGTGATCTCACAGCTGATACAAAAGCGGCCCCACAAGTATTAAAGATGAATATTATGAAAGCATGTAAAAGTCATAAAAGTGTGTGGACAGCAGTAATTATTCCTTCCTACATCTAACACACTCATTTTCTCATCTATGGAGTGCAGAATAAATAACAGCCTACTGTATATGCCTGTATGTTTTTTTTTTTTCTAATGAAGTAGGCATACTTTGTGCTTTAGATGTTTTGTATTAGACACCTGTACTACATTTGTGAGTGCAGACAGCAGAAAATAACACAGTTGAAAATGCATAAATGGCTTTTGATAATGATAAATTGTTATTAATCAGTCAAGTGGGTTTGCATATCTGCTTGAATTATTTGATTGTAAATCTGCTTTAATAGAAAAGGAGTTGGCAGTCAGATCATTTTCTCAAAAATAACTAATTGAATCAGTCGAAGTGATTCCAGAGCCAACAACTCAATTATTGACTGAATCGATGGAAGCAGTTCTTGACTCATCAACTTTAAAAAAAAAAAAAACAGTTAAAAATTCACTGAACTGGGCAGAGCAGTTCTTCAGCTTTAGCTCTTGAATCACTGAAAACAGTTCTTAAATCAGCAACTCACTCATTGATTCAGTCGAGTGGTTCTTGCAATCAGAGTTAACGAGTGAACAACTCACTGAGTTAGTTAAAAATATTTTTGAGTAAACTCAGCTAACTTATTGAAAGGGTCAAAGTGAGTCAGTTACTTACTGAATGAATCAAAATGATTCTCAAGTAAACAGCACGGAGAATGACTACAGGACAGTACTCACTTGAATTCACTCATTGAATTGATTGGAGTATTATTCTCAGGAATGGTGAGTAGGGAAAAGGTGTATAGGACAATCTACCACTTACCAATCAATACTTGCTCGAATTGGTCAAATCGATTGACCAAATTGACATTTCTTGCATTTACAATGCGCCATAGATTAGGAGCATACAAATCTGAGAGATTATAATAATTTTATTATTTTTTACTTATTTTATGTATTTATATGTTTTTTTTTTCTGGTTCACTGTTGCATTTACACATCAAAATAGTTTCTTATGCCCAGTAAAACATTTGTTTGGAGAAGTTTTTGGACTCTCTGGTGGCTACCATGATTCCAAATGCCATAACTTTTCATTGCTTTGAACATTATGCTCAAATACAGTTGACATGATTGTGATTTGTCAGCACTGTCATGCCATTTAGGCATGAAATCACTTTCATAACGATATCTGACTTTCACTTAGATATAAACATTGGGTATTTTGGTACACTTCTGCCCATCAGACAGGCATCGGTATTTAGCCCTATGTGAAGAGACTTCCTTTTGCCATTGAGTTCGAAGTGCTTATTTACCAAACCCCTGCCGCTGTCCTCACATAAACTGTAAGGACCTGGTTTTCTTTCTGTTCTCAGACACCACACCACAGTATGCTCATCATAATTACAGTGTGGGCCAGTGGAGAGACCTTGTTTGAGGTGATACCCGAACAGGCTGTACCTGCTCAAACCGAGCTGAACAATAGAAGAGAGTGAACCACAGCACTTTACTATAATTGCTTTTCAACTGTTAGACATATACAAAGGCTCCATGATGTGCACTCAAACATGTCACAGCCTATCTGTGAAATTGTGTACCGCCATGAGCACTCCCTGTTTAATAGTGAGAGAAAGAACGGTTGATTAAACTCTCAAAGGCATTCACTAGGCAGGAAATCCGACGCCTTGGGCGAGGTTTTTCTCGCTTGAAGAAATGGCCCTTGTTATTGAGGATTTTGTTTAATTTGAAAGGATGCTTTTGATGGTTGGTCATCTCTCTGTCACACAGCCAACAAACTGCAAGAGAAAGATAGGAAAGTTAAACTGCGATGGTTTCCTGCATCCTACCGCCTTGTCTCCTCCCAAGCACACTTATTTTTGACTAATGGGGGGAAAAACAGTGCCGTGAAGTGTGCATTCTCCCATGCCTATTTGCTTTAAAGAAATAGTTAACCCCAAAATTACAGGTCTGTCATCATCATTCCAAACCTGTATGATTTTCTTTCTTCTGTGGAACAGAAAAGGAAAACTTTAGCAATCAAATTGCTACCAGGGATTTTTTAAGCACCAAAAACAACTTTACGACTAAATGAAAGATAATTAACATGATTTTAGTATGAAACAAAGTCATACAGGTTTGGAAAGACATTGGTTGATTAAATCTTTAGTGTGTAATGCTGCTGTTTGAGCTCTTAAAAGGTTTGCAAAGCACAAAGTCCACTCCACTGGGAGTTATTCTCTATATCAGTAAGCACTGTTTCTGAACTCCCTGAAATGTCACACCACAATATCCTTTATTTAAATATGAAGAAAAAAGTGTTTTGAAACTCGCAATTATGGTAAGGGGCGTAAAATTTCCGAAACATGCTTGAAGTGATTAAACAATAACAACGCATTGGTCCATCTGACCAATCAGAGCACATTGAGCTTTTCGGGAGGATGGGTTTCATAATGACAGTAACTAAAGTGTTTTTTTTTTAACATTCAAGCATGAAAACCTATTCAAGTAGACCCAAAAAGAAAAATCACTTTAAATGATGACTGTATTTTTATGTTCTGTGAAGTGTCCCTTTAAGAATGTAATGTTGAAAGAACGAATCTGTGAACTTTGAGGTGCGAAACTACAGTAGGAAGTTGCTTTTGTCCATAACAAATTACTTCATAGTTTTTTCCAAAACATTTCAGGAGAGAGATCACCAGTCCTGTCCTCAAGCTCTGCTGTACCTCTGATTAATGTATAACTCCAAAGAGTATTTTATTTCCCACTGGAGACCAAGTCTGTTGACAGGAGACTGCACAGATTACTGTTTTCTCTCTTCCTGGGGAAAAAAGGCCTTTTCCAGCCACTTGATCATTTCTAAATGATGAGAAATATCATTATGTCTCAGCTTCCAAAACTAGGTTAAAGGCCTGTGTTTCTGTTAGATGGTGGCGTTGAGCTAGTAACAAAAATGTTTTTTTGTTTTTTTTTTTATGTTTTTGACATACTGTGGTATTATTTGAAGTACATGAATGCATTTCTGTGTCATTGTATATATCAATGTACCCAGTAGCAGTATAATCTGATACACTGTAAATAATTATATGATCAAGTCATGACAACAGATGTTTTTCCAATTACTTTAACTCATCAACATATAGCTTAACATTTATTTACACCAGATTCAATCAGACAAAAAAAAAAAAAGTTGAATTGACCTCTCAGCTAATTTAATTATACTTAAAAATGTAAGGTAGCAACTAAATATAACGTTTAAATTGAATTATGTAGAATGGACTGTAAAGGGCTTTTCATACAGTATCTTTTTATATGTTTATGATGATTATTCAACACGACTGGCATACGTGACACCGACCCTAAGAGATGCAGTTAAATTTATTGGAGCTGTTTTACACTACACAGACACTTCATCTGAGCTGTAAATGTACTGAGTGTTTACGCAAACATACGGATGAAGCATAAATCCCATTGACATGGATTTACAACAGCAGGAATCTGTTGATCAGACATAAATGTTGATTCACATACAACTCACATGCTGATTGTCATGACAGAGCCACTGTAGTCTGACCGTTTAGATTTTACCAGATCATCTGCTTCTGTGATCTGAAGGATTTTTCTTCTTGTAATTGTAACCTTGCAATTGTATCACCAAATGTCTTCTTTAAAATTTCCTGCGATTGTTAAACCCTGCAAAACTGCTGAAGCAGTTATGAAGTGTAGTTACACTAGCAGTAAAAAGCATTCTGTTGCAGTAAAAAACATTGTGCCTGAGGGCTGGCATATACACGGAGAGACTGAATTCATTGTGCTGGTTGATGGCTTGTATTGTTAGAGAAAGGGCAAGATATATATGAACACGGATGGTGAGAGGGTAATGCAGCAGTGAGGTACAATGTGTCGCCAGAATGGCAAATACTGATATGCTGCAACACTTTGACCTATCAACAAGGGTGTACAACCACGTCACTTACCAAAATGTGATTCATGTGTCGCTATGTGTTTGTAATCTACCTATAATTTTATGCAAGTGAAAATGAAGTGTCCTTATGAAGTTTATTTAACCAAGTTAAATGCTACACAGCCCCAATACAAAAACTCAATAAGTTCAGAATAGTCAAGTCAAGTCACCTTTATTTATTTAGCGTTTTTTGCAATGCAAATTGTGTGAAAGCGGCTTTACATTAATAATTGGCAAATCATTTTTGGCTGCACAGCAGCTCCCAAAGAAAACGGTCTCATTGTCAGGCTTATTCTATATATTATTCATTCATTCCATTGCACAGATCAGTAGTTATTAGTCTAGTTAATTTATGTGTATCAGCACTGGAGAAAACCGTGGCGTAATTGTCCGGCAATGTAATGCAGGCAAATCAAAAACACTGCTGAATATCAAGCAGAATACTCAAAGAATGCTCAAAACATTTAAGTTACTCATTTTTTTTTATCTTAGTAGAAATCAATATTTTTGTGACAAGTGGTGCGGGGCCGAGAGCCATGGAAGCGGAGCAAGGCAAGTGTGGTACACAGGTGTCTCTCAGTAACAATCACGCCATGGGCATCCTTTCACTCCCACTAGTGTTGTCAAAAATATCAATATTTCGATATGTGTCAATACTGAACTTTCTGAAATGATACTAATACTCCTTTCTGCTGTATCGATACACAGATAACAGCTACTCTCCTCTCTGACAGCGAGTTGGCACTCACCTGCCTCCTCTCATTCAGTCGTCTCATTCACTCCGGTTAAATATTGTTGGTGTAACCAGGTCTGAATTTTGGCGCAGGATCACCCATAATTCTACTCATTCCCAAAGATTTTGCAATCTCATCCGTAGTGTGCACATACAATAATGCATAATAAAATACCCATCTTGGTGAATGAAAAACACATTGGGTGCGTCAGTTCTTAGAAGGGCAGCTGGCTTATAAATGTGCCGCTCTCTCTGTGGTTAATGTTAATCAAACATGAAAAGACAAAGAGAAAATCACTTAATGCTCTTGACTGATTAACTTGTGTTACTTTAATTGATTAATATGTATTTAATTTAACAATTAAGATTATCCAATGTTATTTTAATTTTTATTACTTTGTTTCTTTATTCAGTCTCTTACCTCAGTAGGCTTGACTACTACTGTAACAGAAAAAATAAAGCAATCTATTTCATTTGTATATTTATTTTAATGTATTAATTTGATCTTATTACTGTTTACTTGTCTTATTTAAATTGAATTTACCATTTGACATTAAGCTTCCTTGTTGCTGCGTGTTAGATATTGCAACAAAATTACCCCATTGGAAAAAACAAATACATTGAACTAGCAAATATTTATGAGATCATGGTACTGGTAACTGATCAACATTTATCTATGAAAAGCTTTAAAGCTTCATCACATAAAGTGATCTCTTCAGAAGACTTTGATTTTCTAGACATAGATGAACAATGGATATTAGATGAATATTAAAAATATCTTTATGTATGCAGAGTTTTTGCCCACGTCATATCAAAAATGCACAAAATAAAACTTAATATTAACATTTATTTGTACAGTCTGGCACAAAACATGCTGGAAATAAGAAACCTGCTGCACCTCAACTAAATCATATTAAGTTCAGCTTACAACAACGGAAATTTGTGTTCTCACAACTTTTTTTCTATTAAGTACAATGAAATTTCATTATTTTTTGAGTGAAAAAAACTCAATTCATTTAATCTCATTTCACTCTTCAGTTTTACAGCGTATGCAGCAGAGTGCACTGTGTTTTGACACATTACCAACATAAATGCCTTGATGTCAGAATATTTCAAAAAATATGTCACTTTTTATCCATGCAAAAATCCCTTATTATTGTAGTGTCAGAGGCATTTGTGTTCCTCTGTCAGAGAATGATCCCCGAGTACACAAAGCTTGTCCAAGCTACACAGATCTGTAAATAATTCAAAGAGATGGAGAATGACTGGTGACTAGAGGTGTTGAGGAGACGGAAAGCGAGCCAGAGAGCATATGGGCCGAGTGGGAGTGTTTGTGCGGGGGAGCGCTCTTTAATCTCAGAGGCCCACAGTCAGCCGAGAGGCAGCCAGAGGAGTGTTTGAGTGTTAGAGTGAATCAAGTACTGCTTTACATAAAGATACTCCATTGTTGTCAACACAGATGCAATGAAAACACAGCTGACTACCAAATAGGCCGAATTCAGTTTTGCACTTAGCGGCATGAAATAAATGGTGAGAGTTCGTTTTGAAGGTGAAATCATGTTCTTTTGTTTAAAGATACTTGTATTTTGGATGTATTTAACTTTCCAAAAAACACATTTTACAGAAAGAAAAAAAATGTTTTGTCCTGTAAATTAATATAACTAGTATAGTTTTATTTCATTGTATTGTAAGGTAACTTACAGTAACTTACACGTTTTTACTGTTGCATGTTTGTATTCCTAAACTGTTAAAATTACATTTATTACAACGTAGTGTTAATGCTCATATTTAGATATGTGTGTAATTAAAATTTTTTAAAACTTAAAGATATTTTTTTTCATTCTCACTATTTTCCAAAGATTATTATAGAAAGCTTTACAAGGTAAAACAATTTCAGACTTTCCACTTTCCAAACTATCATGTTTAATTTGCTTACTTAAAGTTTCTTCACGTGAAATTTACAATTAATATCTGAGTGAAACTGAAAATTGTTTCAAAGTTAAACCTACACCATTTTTTTCAGTGTGGCGAGAAAATAAAGCACTAAAATCCCACAGACTTAAACTAAATTATCAGAACAACTTACAATTGGAGGTTTTCACAGTAACGTCATATAGAGGAACGATTTTGAGTTCCCCAAAGAAACTTTTAGTGAACAATTTTTTGAAAGAACCTTTGGTTGCACTTTATTTTAAGGTGTCTTTGTTACACTGAAATTATACATTTAAGTATCGACTATTATTAAGTAACTACATGTACTTACTATACATGGTTAGGATTGGGGTTTGGTTTGGTTTGGGGTTAGTTGTATGTAATTATACATAATTTATAGTTATTACTATAGTAACAACATGTAACATATGTAACAATGACACTGTAAAATAAAGTGTTACCGAACATTTTTTTTTTTTCTTTTGCACATGAACTTTTGTGCAATGGAAAGGTTCCATGAAATTTAAAAGGTTTTTTTGCCAATAAAGAACCTTTATTTTTAAGAGACTAGAATATTTCAGAGACTTAAGGCCACGACACACCAACCCGACGTCAAAGAACGAGCGGCAACGAAAGCCGACGGTGTTGTCTCCTCACGTCGACTGCATCAGGGAAAAAAAAAATATGTGCTTGAAAACACCGAAAGAAGTTCACCCGACTGTCAACTGGCAAGCGTGTTCTGCGCCTGCGTATAAAGGAGATAACTGTCTATTTAAGCAGATATTTGTCTATATTTGTCATTCAAAAAGAGAAAGCGGAACTAAGACTGCATGTATACAAACCATAAAAGAAGCAGCGCTTGCTCACCGTTATGAATATCAATCATGCCGATCACGTTCTTTATTACACTCCGCTCATGTTATTATGAAAATATTAGTGTATTCGAGTGCTCAGGTTAGATAGCGTAAAATTAGAACAGCCTTTTGTCTGTGCCGTCATGACTTATTTGCTTGCTTTCATAGCTTGTGCTTATAATTGCTATGTTGAATAGCCAATCAGAGTTCTCTTTCTCTCAGCGACGGCCCAACACCGATTCAACTTGTCGAATCGGCCGAAAAAAAGGACCGGTGCGGAACACACTGAGAAAACTTAGTCGGGCGACGTACAAAAACTGCCCGATGGCTGACTGTCCGCTTGGTGTGTTCCAGGCTTTAGGGATGGATCAACATGAATCAGTTCGTAACCTTCTAGCAATCAACCAGAACACCCTATCAACATGAATGCCTGGAATTAGTTACTTTAAAGAGCTATTTCAACCTGATTTATCCCATATAATGTAAGTTTGGTGGTACAAATGAATGTATTTAGGTTGATTCAGCGATATTAATTTGGCGTCAGTTAATTTGGATGTTACCATTTTTTTTAGCTTACCATTTATTATGTTATCAAATGTTATTTTCTAGGACTTTTAGTTTTTTTGTATGTTGCTAACTCTGGGTTCAATTCATTCTCCCCTTCGGATGTGATATCCTACCTCTTGTGGGGATGTGACACTTTTTCTGGGCAACAGACTGTGATGTATAAGAAATGCGTTTTTTGTCCTGCCAACGATGCAGGTTGTACTGGAGACCTTCGGCGGTTCTGTGAAGCGGCTACACAGATCGTAGATATGAGTCTGGAGTGCTGACACCTGGGCAGAGAGCAGCTCGAGACAGTGACGATGTTGCAGCATGTACACATTGGGATTTATTATGCATGCAGCACAGAGCATAAATAATAGAGCTAGAGCTTAGATAGCTCACTCCCAAGCCGCTGCAAATGACTAGGTTGTGCGTGAACTCTGCGCCCACAGGTCCTTCATCTCTTCTCTCTCTCTGTTTTCTAATTCTGTTCCTGCACAAAAACATTTGCCAGATTTAGCCATTGCATAGCAGATGTCGAACAGGGGGCGGAGAGACGTTCATGCAGCCTTGATAATTTCATGAACAACATTATCCATACAAAAAAGTACTGTGGCGGTACCCTGGTACACTGATGGCATAAGATGGTACTACCATGATACTTTTATATATAAATGGTATTCGTATGCATGTAGCATAGCATTTACAAAACAATACCAGAGACCTAGCATGGCTAAAACATCCTTATCAAAACAACATTATCTTGGTAACTGTACAAAATTTAGTCTTGTGACGATATTGTGCAAGACATATGGTAAGGTATGTGTAACAAACATGGTGTTACCATGCTACATTTCCAGATGATTTCCCAGGGAAAAGTGTATTAGCATGACACATAACGTGGTATTAGCATGATACTTATCCTAACAATGTAATATATGTCTAACATTGTCTAAAAAAAAAAAAACATTTCCAAAAGAAAAGAAACAAAATCAAAAGAAACAAACAAATATAAATGAATTACACAATATAAAAAATTGCATTAGCATGATATACATCCAAAAAACAGCAACATTGTGTTAGCACATATCCAAAAACTATGTAATTAATACGTTTCATGTTGCAAAAAATGGTATTATCATAGTATGTCCAAAAATGGTATTAACATGGTACATTTCCAACCCCCACCCCCCCCCCCCCCCCCCCCCAAAAAAAAAAACAAAACAAGGTATTGGTATGAAAAAAGTATCATGCGTGTGCAAAAACAGGTTATTAGCATGGTACATGCCCAAAAGATGGTATTAAGATAATGTCCAAAAAATGGTTTTAGCGTGGAACATATATAATAAAATCGTATTAGCATGATATAGGCCAATGTCCAAAAAGGACACATTGTACATGTCCCAAAAAAGAAAAAAATGTTCAAGTGTTTATTCAATTTGAGATTTAAGATTGTCCCATTGTTCAGCATAAACTCGCTGAGCGCCGACGGAGCTGATCTCCTGAGTGTTTCTAATTGGATGGACTCTTGGTTATTCTTCTGAGATATGTTATCGAGTTCACCCTGGGGGCTGAATATATGAGACAGTTAACAGGATTCCTAATGTGGACCGTCTGCCGTGTATATCCAACTGGTAGAATGAGCTACAGTACAACTGTTTTGCATTATTAAAACAACATTTTGTATCTGTCTTATATAGCCTATATAAGGAAGTTTAATGTATTGTATATTTAAACCACATATCCAAATTTCTTTCCCTCCTTGTATGTTGTGTAAATATATAGTACACAACACAATGGCATAACAATATTATTTCCATTGGGAAGCATAGGTTTTTTTGTTTGTTTGTTTGGATTGTTGTAAAACTGTTTATGGCATATTTTAGTTTGTGCGCATTTTATGTACTTGTTGTTGAGGAATAGCAATAAAGTTTACCAAATATGTGACTCATTTAGCTGGTGTGTAAGAAAGGAGGCTTGTGGGACAAGACTACATTTCCCATCATTCTCTGTGACAGCACTATCATGATAAAAACAGATTAAAGCGTTGTTTACACCTGTAATTACTCACTCTTTCCCCTTCTTCATTTTGTTCAACTAGCTCTAAAAAAGCCTTCTGTCTTTGTCTGGAAGTAAAAAAGAGAGAAAGAAATATGAACTTGCCCAGCAAGTTGTTATGATTATACAGCTGCAATTTCATATTGAGTTAATACGATTTCTGAACTCATAAGTTGGAGCTTCCCAGGAGGACTTGAAGGCAGCATGAGTGTCTTTCCCAAGAGTACAGTAGTGATAGCTCATGCATCACTCCTTGCAATGTTTGAACCCACAACCTAGACTACTCACATATCTTGTCCTTGTATTACTTATGTCAAAACAAATACTTTTTTGTAAGCATAAATAATAATATGGCTGTAAAAAATAGCATGTTCATTTCTTTGAATGATATTTCCTGTTTAATCTTTAAACATTTTTAAAAAGCATTTTTTTTTTTTTTTTTTTTTTTTTGACAGTTTCACGGTATATAACATTTTTTTCACTGGTCCTATATAGGGGAAATATATTATATAAACATTGTAAGGACAAATAATTTAGTTTAAAATGTAATCAAATTAATATAATTAAATCAATAATAAAAATAATAATAACTAGGCAATGTTTTTACTGCATAATTTCTGTAATTTATGTAGACCTTTCAGTTTGTGTTTTAATAAATGGCATTATTATTATTATTATTATTATTATTATGAATTAAAGTACACACTATTGTAATAGTAATTTTTTCTGTTATTTCAAGTTAAACCGAACTTTTATTTTGACAGGATCATGACCTTTGACTTCCTGTGTTATATGATACGACAAATGTCAATATTTCTATCAAATTAAACGGAGAAATGTTCATAAAGTGACTCTGAGAGCAGCTCTGCAGATGAAGCTCAGGTAGTGAGTGAGAGCTGAAATCCTCGCGAGCTTCAGTATGTGTAGTAGACGAAACTGCATACTCATTCATACATAATTCAGATTTCAATAGCAGTCTTTTTTAGCTTTAATATTCACAGACACTAGTCCGTATCGATATTTGATTCATTGTACAGCCCTACTTTTGATTAATTCATCCAAAAATTGCCAAAATCTATCACGTCCCGCTTTATACAGTAAGTTCTTGTGACTGGATTCTGTGTTATATTTCAAATCTGAAGAGAAGTCTAAAACTCTGAATTTTATTGAATGTTTTTTAAGATCATGTCATGTGATTTTATTTTGAGAAGACTCTAAAATGCTCACTGATGTTTATTGCCATCTTCTAAGCATCCATTCGGTGTATTGTCTCCATTGTCTGTAGTGCAAACTGCCCCATTCAGTTTCAGGGAACCATTCACACACTTATGGCTCTATTACAATTATTGACGATCATGTATTTATTGTCTTCAGAAGTGTAACTGATAGAGATCTTTGGAAGCCTCTGTTGGTTTCTGGAATGTCACATGGAATGGCTTAACTAATTTTGCTTGCCGCGAGTCTTAAGTTAACAAAGATTTGGGATGTGTGTCAGATCCACGAAATGTATATTATAATTATTATAATTATGCATGCAATAAAATTAAATTTGTGCCTTTTTTCTTCCATATGACCCCAGAGAGCGAGGAGTTTGGGCCAGTGTTCATTCAAGAGCCAGATGATGCAATCTTCTCCCTGGATTCAGATGATAAGAAAGTGATAATGAATTGTGAAGCCAGAGGAAACCCTGTTCCGACCTACAGGTACGGTTTACTAATTTCATTAACATGGAGAAGGTTTTATTAAATGGATAATAAATGACATTTAATTTCTCTGGAGCTTTACTGTGAATCCTTATTATCCTGTCTGAGTGGCATTTCTGTTAAACTAACGCTAATGATGCAAATGTTGGACTTTCCTCTGTGGATCCCTAATAAGAATTGATATAATGTATTAAAATCATAATGTTACTCACAAAACTGTAAGATCTAGTCTCACAGAAGTTCTAACCTTTTGGAAACAGTCAGCAATTCATCAGTGTATCTGTTTCCCGCCTGGAGGATTCGCTAAACGTCTATAAGCATAAATAAATAAATACGAGTGTTTGTGAGGTTGAATGATCCACTGAGTTCTCAGACACTGATGTGGTTTTGAGTTCTGGGTTAGGATTTAGATCGATATTAAGATATAAAGACACATCAGGCTCTATGCTAACAAGCTCTTCAACAGTTAAAATGTGACATTCTATCAAATCCTGAACATAATAATAATAAAATACAAAACAAATATGTCCAAAGGGAGACATATTAAACCCTGGGATCTTTAACTTAATGACTAATGCTTATAATATAATTAGTAAATTACAAAATACGGGCTAAAGTAGAAGCTTTTTCTCTAATGGTATTCGATTAGTTGCCTCAGTGTATAAATCTTTATTTATCCCTCAGAATCTAATAATTCATCATTTTTTTGGTAATTGAATCATTGCTTTTGCAGTTGGCTGATTAACGGAACGAATGTGGATGCAGAAGCAGATTTCCGCTACAGTTTGATTGATGGGAACTTAATTATACACAATGCGAGTGAGGCCATTGATTATGGAAGATACCAGTGCAGAGCCGAAAACAGCATTGGCATCGTCCTGAGTCGAGATGCCCTCCTGCAGTTTGCCTGTGAGTAACTGAACACATTTTGAATGCTGATATTCAGTGTTGTTTTAGCATCATTGAGAAGCTATTATAGTTTTTCTATTTTTTTTATTATTTATCTTTTCATTGTAATTTTAGTTACAATTTTAAGAGTTTTGCTGCGTCATGTTTTGTTTATATTAATTTTACTATTTTTGTTTTATTTCTCATTTATTCATGTTAAATGAAAATGAGAAATGCTGCTTTGGCAACTAGTATGAAATGTATATTTTATATCTATATTTCATGTTTGATTTCAGTAAACGTTTCCTCTACAACAATCCAACTCAATTCTTAACCACCATAGTACGATGCATCGTTTGTGGAAACATTGGGCATTTGAGTGAAAAGTTTATTTTAATTTGTGTTTCTATATTTCAAATTGATATTATGCCCACCCTAAGATTGCCTCCTACTAATTCTACTGATTAAAAGTAAATGCAATTAAAGGTATTCCCATGATGCTTTGCTCCTTAGCTTGAATATAGCCCCAAAGTTATCTCCATCACACGGAAAAGTGCCCTTAACGCTTTGCTTCATGAAACAAGAGCAAAAAACGCATTTCTTTCCCTAGTAATCCCTTGGCTTCCCTCCAAAATATCATCACAAGCCACGGAAGCATGCAGTGTAGAGCTAGAGGCGCAATTGCTTGCTGGAAAACACATTGTTAGTTTTGCTTACAGTTTCCCCAAGAGCGATGGCCATAATAGCCTTATTGGCGTACCCAACGGAATTGTGTACTTCACTATTCACTGCCCATGGTGTTTTTTGTAGAAAAACGAACACTTGGTGTATGTGTGATGTAGCGTTCTTACGGGCAGTAAATGTATTATAGCTGTTGTTAGGAAGCCTGTTTTTCGCTTCCCAAACTGTAGTATTGAAGAGGTGTTCGCTCGTGTTCTCTCGCCTACGTGAAGAATGGATTCCACCTTGTATTTTCTCCTCTCCTTCTCCATCTGAAAGAACACTACAAACAAGATCCTAAAGTCATCCGGTCTTTTCTTTGAGTCTCCATATTAGATGCCAGGCCGCATGAACGCACTGTTCTGTTCGTTTTTTTTTTTTTTTCTGTCGTCCTTGTCCGTCGCCTGGCTGTAACCTTGCTCCGCTCATTGTGTGCCCATTCTGAAGGCCTGTCGGAGAGACAAAGGAAAGCTCTTGGCAGCAGACATTGGGATGCAGAGCTTTTCCCAGGCCTCCACATAACAAATGGCCACCATTCATCACCCTGTTGGACACCCAAGGATCTTTCACTCTTATTGGCAGGGGGCGTTCTCATGAGACTGACATGGTGCTGCGTCCATGCGCAATGAGATTACGATAAAATGAATTAACCATTATTGCACCTTGCCACCAAAGCCAATTTGAAACGCTGTTCACAAACTATTTTACTTCCACTTGCTGATGTATTTGCGAGTGAAACAGGACATTCTTTGAGGAGAGAGGTGGGATTTGTTTGTTTTTTTTTCCAATGAGAATTGACTCTTCGCCGGCAGTTTGACTGACTGGCAATCTAACCAATCATAACCCCAAATCCGCCATTTTCAGTTTGTAGATTAATTTTGGTGAACTTGCTATTTATTGTATAAACTTTTTTATATAATAATAAAAGTTACAATATTTGAAATATGAAACTGTTTCATATCAAAAGTAACCTGCTCTGTCTTGTCTATTGACCAGTGTCGAGTAGTTTCGAGCAGTGTCCTCTTTGCTCCGGGATATATTTTTCAATGCATGAGAACATGATGTGTGGCGAGAGAGAGGATGCCTTGTCAGACATAGCAGCAGTAATTAAAGGGGGCGGGTCTTTGCGAAGTGTCAATTGATTGGATCGTCAAAAATTAGAAGGCATATATTGATGAATCATGCATATTAACACTAAGAAAATGCATCAAGAAAGTAAACAAGTCACTTTTATTCATGATGACCAAGCCAAGATAAAGATATCCACACGGCTCTGGGGGTTAATATAGGCCTTCTGAAGCAAAGCGATGCCTTTGTGTAAGAAAAATATCTATATTTAAAATTTTAATAACTAGCCTTTGACAGACGGAACAAAACACCAGTTAGAAATTAAAAGTTTAAAATGAGAATTTTTAAATATTTCGATATAGGAGAAGAGGAGGTTGAGTTTGTTGCACTGCCCTATTTGTTTGAACAGCAAGAGGCATCAAAGCTTACGTTACTCCTACACTGCGTCAGGGCTCTTTTGCCGTAAATTGACTTGCATATGACTGTCTGCCAGAAGCTAGGTTTAGTTTTTAAAGTATTGAATATGAATAGTTATCTTACACAAACATATCGCTTTGCTTCCAGAGCCGTGTAGATTTATTTTATGATGGATAATTGCACTTTTTTGGGCTTCAAAATCTCATCCTCCATTCACTACCCTTATAAAGCTTGGAAGAGCCAGGGCATTACAAAAAAGAAGAAAGTCACATACCCCTAGGATGGCTTGAGGGTGAGTAAATCATGAGGTAATTTTCAGTTTTGGGTGACCAATCTTAAAATGATGGCAATTGGCAAGTCATCACTCACCACCTGCATGACGTCAAGAGACCTAACCAACATGTTGGGAATGACAGATTTGTGACACTTTTGGAAAACAGTCATGTTAGGAAGTTAGTTTCTCCACCGATGCAGCATACCATTGTAGTTAAGTAGCAGGTTAAGTAGCAGGTTACTTGTTTGGGAAACACACCTCTTAACAGCATTCACTTTGAATCTTTTAGACTTTCTTTTAGACATTCAAGAACAGGGCAATCTGAAGTGTACTTAAAAGCTGCAAGAGCTGATTTCTGCTGGCAGCTACTGCTGTGCAATTTCAAAATGATTAAAAGCGATGATTCCCTGTGTGGAGTGCTTTGGTTGAGGTCTTGGTTCATGAAATGCAAACAGCTCTACTGGCTAGCCAGCGGTAGGGGAACATTTAGCTCGGATCCCTTTGTTTGCTGTCTTTGATTGAGGAAGCCGGGCATGAGTTTCCCAGAGATGGTCAACTCGGCCGTTTGGAGAGGGGCCTAGTCTTTGAGCCTGGCCACGGATGTCAAAGCCCTCCCTTGGTAAGAGACCTCTCACAACTCTTGCCAGGGAAACCGGTTGGTGTGCACAGACTATCCACAGCTCCCCTGGAGATTCAGAAATGTATTTTTCTATAAAAAAAAAAAAAAGAGGGAGAGAAAGAAAACCACTAGTCTGTATTCCTTTCACACTTTGTGTTGTGCCCCCAAAGCATTCCCTGTTGGGCTTTTTTTCTGTCTCTTTGTTTTGAGAAGCAGAACTCCCTGGTTCAAGCTAGTTACCAGACCACGCTTTGAAGGCTACAGGCAGAGGGAGTGTCTCTGATCTCGCTCCCTTCTGAGATCCAGCCCTCTCTCAGCAGACCCCTCCAAAGTGGAAGGATGTGGCTTAGGTGTCATAGCTTGAAAGAACAAGCCTGTGGATATCTACATAGGGCGGTTCTGTTCAGAACTCCACTGTGTTTGACCACAGAAAGTAGGGCCATCAGGAACTGGATTCTCTGAACTAGAAAGTGTCTAAATTTGAGGGAGTTAGTGCTATGCTTTCTATTTAAAGGCCCTGATGCATTAAAGGTGCATAGTGCCTCGTGAGCACCCTTCTGAAACTTACAGTAAAATCTTACAGTAAAAAACTTGACGGGGTTACAGCAACTTGCAAGAACACATATTGATTGTGACACAAATAACCAAAGCGGTAGCGGTATGAAAATTTCATATCATGATTCGAGTGACCAAAATGATTACAGTATTGTTAAAAAGTACTGTAATTGTTCAAAAAAGTAATGATACACATACTGAACTAATTTCACAGATTTATATCAAAAATCAGGACACACAGAGTTTTTTTTTTTTTTCTAGGTAGGGATGGGCGGATTATCATGTCATCATGTAATCTATCATTACTATGTGTACTACAAGTTTTAACCAAAAATTTCATAAAATGATAAACCTCACTTTAAAGAAGGGATGAGTAAAAAGAATTATTGAATTTAAGTATTTTTTTATGCTACGTGAATAATTCTAGACACCTTATTATCGGAAGTGTTTATTTTTTTAGAATGTTTATATTCTACAATAACCCGTTAAAATGTACAACGTTGCATAAAAATTTCGGCCGAACTTTGGTCATATTGATCTAAACATAAATGGCAGACAGGCTGAATGAAAATAAAAACTTCATTCCCATAAATTTATTAACAGACAATGATGTCATGTGTTTTGATTTTGGTTGACTTAAATAACATGACCTCAGAGCATAAATTATCTTGAGCATTTCCTGTAAACCTAATCAGGCACTAAGTAGTGCTGTTAACTTTACCTAAAAATACATTCAGTAAATGCTTCACTAAACTCTGTGGCATATTTATCAGTTTTGAATCACTAATGGATTTTAAATTGGTAAGTCAGATAAAGGTGGAAAAAAAATATGTTCAGGACATTAAATGGACAGAATTTTCCTATATATATATATATTCCACTTATTTAATGGAACAGTACGGGACCTCGAGTTTATTTATAAACATTTTTTAAGCCTAACCATTTACTAAATCTGAGTCTGGTATGAAAATATGGCCATATTTATATGCACTTTTACTGAGGTTATATCTATTTTGTCACAAAAATCCCAAGTGCACATGTTGGCCAAGATACACTCAAGATTTTCCTGAAGCTTTTATCACAGTATTGAGTACCATTAAAAGATAATTCATAAATAAATAAGAAACTTTTTTGTCAAATAACAAAAAGAATACATTAAACAATATACAATATACCAGAGAACACAAGTATAAAAAACAATTATACAGAACATTTTCAACTAATATCTAGATTTTTTTTTTTTTCTGCGCTGGCATGGTTTTAGTCCAAATAAAAGTGTGAAAATGTGTACAGTATGTTAGTTACCACAATCTCAAGTATGTCTTCTATGATATGTTTGGTTCGAGACGTATGCAAGTAGAGCTGCTCACTACTAAAGATTTTTCTAGTTGTCTAGTCATCGTTCATTTAAGCTTTTAGTCGACTAATCTTGCGTTTATATTAATAATCCATAAGTCATAATAATGAGCCTATATATAATACATAGCATAGTCATTGCTCAAGCGCACTCATAAAGTGTGTGTTTGCGAAAAAAAAAAAAACAGCAATAATAATTTATTGATAATGTTTTCGGTTAAGTTAACATTGCTGACTCATCATCTTCACAGCAGTGGACGCGACTATATGCATGTTTCAAATGGATTACATAATTTGAGAATATTTATTTTCCATTTGAGTTCGCTGAGTTTCAGTTCATTTTTGTTACATGCTCAAGTTTACTGTTCATTATTTTACAAACAAAATTTTGCTGTAATTGTGAGTTTACAGAAATAAAAATGGACCCTTTACAGTTTGCAATACTCTTTTCTGTATGACCAAAATTACAGAGTAATTTAAGTTATGTATATTGTGCAGTTCACAAGCATGGATATGTCCCTAATTATAGCGCACAATTATCTAGGACTAGGGTAGGGTTTGCTCGATACCACAATTGTGGCTCCGGTACAGTACGTCAAACTAAGAAGTACCAATATTAAATCGATACCGTACAGGGTCTAAATTTTTGCGCTGGTTTTGCACATGATTTTGCTCATTCTCACGATACTCTCGTGCGTGTTTCGGTTAACTGACGGAAATCACTTGCCCACGTATTTTTAAACCTTGCCAATTGGACAGATGCTTGGCAATGTTTGTTGGTTCTTCATCATTTTTATAAGCAAGGTAATTCCAAGTGGTACGTTTACTGCTCTGTATTAATTAGTTTTGGCCATGTTGAGTGATATTCAACTGCTTTATCCATTTTGTTCCTCCATGTTGTCACATTTTGCGTCAGTTTGGGTAGCACCACCTAGCGGTGAACTTCGGAACAGCAGCATACACCGGAACGAGCAAAATCATGATATCGTACCGTTTGAAGTAAAATATATATCCCTATCTATATTAACATTGCACTATATTGCTCTTTATATCTAAATATATAGTAAAACTAGACCCAGTATGCGAGGAGAGCGAGTGATTCAACGGTTTCAGTTGATCTCCGAGAACGACAGAGGGGAGGGGAGTACAGGCAGTTTTTGCCTAGACAAGAACAGGCTCTGGCTCCAGAAAGCAAACCATTTTGTACTCATACAGTACATAAACATTACTCCTCAAAACTACGTCAGCAGGTGGAGGTTTGTCAAGTCACTTTCTGTTTTCAGTTTTTATGTTTGTATATCATTCATGAATACTAGACTTTGTGGCCTTTGTGACCTACTCGGTTGGCAGTCCAATCAATGGAGATCCTTGAAGCTTAAATACCCCTTAAAAAGGTCATGTATTGTCTTAGACTGGCATACAATTATTGAAATGAGTGTATCAGTTCTTGCAGATTCTTATCTTATCTCCCATCCGCCCCTATAGAACAGATGAATATCGATTTACCCTACAAAGGTCTCATTTTACCAAGCAAGATGAGGGGTCAGGAAAATACGAGATGGGAAAGAAGAAAGGAACCCAGTAAACAGATTTTTATCTTCTCTATCCCAACTTCCATCAAAGGGGTCCATTATCTTTATTTGGCCCTTTTTTATGACGCTAATCACAAGAATTCATTGCATAGTTTTTGACAGTGCTGTAAACGATGCCAATTTCAGCAGGGCCGAAGGGTGCTCACATAATTTACCACCCTTTAAATTTGCGAGCAAAGAACGAAATAAAACCAGAGAAAAAAAATCTTGTTACATGTCACCCACTCTCATGTTTCATGACCCTAGGTGTCTAAAGATATGTCATTTATCACATATTTTCCTTTGACCATGTAGGAACAACAAAAAAAAAAATCTATTTTTCCATTTAGACTACAATGGCCGCATTGATTAGTTATAATTCATATGTCTAGAGTAAATTGACGAGGGCCAGGGATAACACGCTGATTCTGAGAACAAGAAGGCAGTAGTGACAGCGCCTGATAAATCAATAATCTGCTCTGTTACAATGGGATTCCCATCCTCTCCATCCTGGCTCTCTCGTGACAGTTTGTTGGAGGAGATCACCTTTCCAAGGCTATACATTACAAAGCTCATACCAATCCTTCTTTCCTGCCAGCTGAGGAGAACCAACAGACGTTTGTTGCATTCCAACAGCACGCCCACTTCAAATAAATAAGAAATAAACTATTGAATTGCTCTCTCTTAAACTATATTTATTTCTTTTTGCAGTCCCAGAGAGGTGTCTTGTCTTTTTGCACCAGATGCTTTTGGTTTTCATTAAAAAAAAACTAAAAAAAAAAAAAACTTTTGATCTCTTTCATTTTGTGCAGCCTCCTGTAGGTTTGAGCATTTAACAAAGTTGTTGCGTCTGTTGATGGCTCTTTGTGGTTTTGCTGCAATGGAGCAGTGCAAGAAATCCCTGTTGAAACAAGCTGGGATCGAGGTTGAATGATAATGGATTTTTATTTTCGATAAATAAGGTGGAAAATCTAGTCGAAAACCAATTAATTGGCCAATTGATTCTAAAATCTTTGATGTGAGTGAAAATATTCAACTCAATCAACCCAATTAAAATGAGTGCTGAACTTTTACTTAACTTAACTAATTACTTAACCATGATTATTGTTAGAATTAGTTTAAATAAATAAAATCAAATCAAATCAAAACTATAATAAAAAGAATTTCACAGGAAAGTACTATTTCAGTTTTCTACTTCAAAATGTTTAATTCAATGTGTTACTTACCATTTCTTTGTAATTGTTTGCTAAGGATTAATTACTACAAAAAAGGTTTCTAAAACATGAAAAAAAAAAAATATTTTTTTCTTTTCTAAAATCAACTTGGATAATTAATATAGTTCAGCTAACATAATATTTTAGTTTCTGTTGATTAAACCAATGGCCTTCATTATATTAACTCAAATGTTTAATTTCAATTAACTCAACAGTTTAAGTCAATTTTATCTTTTTTTTTTTTTTACAGTCAAGTCTTGTATTTCAAATGTCATTTATAGGATATATTATGCACATGTACCCTCATTTGAACATTGTGCCATGTCCACATTTTAGATGCTCATATTTTACCCATTGCATTTCTTTTGCACATAACCACTACCATGTTTATTTTGAAAAAAGTTATTTATTTAGTTTAGATATTTTTTGCACTTGTACACATTTAATTGATATGGAAGCTTGTTTCTGGCATGGAATAAGAATCGTAATTACGACATTTTATCTAATAACTGACTTTTTATCGCGATAGCGAGTTTATATCTTGCCGTTTCGACTTTATTACCTACAACTGTAAGTTTATAATACTTTGTTTTCAGAATTGTGAAATATAAAGTCACAATTATAAGAAAAAGGATGAATATGCAATTGTAAGAATATAGCCAGAACTGCTAGATATAAACTTGTGCTTATGAGAAAAAGGTCAGAATTGTGAGTTATTATCATAGTTGCGAGAAATGAAGAATTTTGAGTTTTGTGTCTCACATTTCTGGTGAAGTCATAATTGCGAAATTGTAATTGCAAGTTATAAAATCCGAAATTGGGAAGAAAAAAAGTCAGAATTGTGAGGTAAAATGTCGCAATAACCTTTTCATTTTTTATTCAGTGGTGGAAACAAGCTTTCATTGATCTGTGACTTGTGCTGCAGTGACACTTCGAAGGCAAGAAAAAGTAATCACAGCTGTCAAGCTCTTCACAAATGAAGAACTTTAGTGAACAAAAATTAGGAGTCTGTGCATAGAAGTGAAAAAGAACAATTTGTTCATTTGAAAGACTCATTCCAAACCACTGGGATACCAATAACAGCCCACCTGCTCTTGAGAGCACTCTCGAAGCCATGCAGTGCATGAAATGTGACAGATTAACAACTTCTCGGTAATGGGGAGTGTTAACCATTACAGTTGAAAGGTTGGCAAGCTTATCTTCTGCAGGTCGACTGTATTCATGCAGGAGTGCTTTGATGAATCAAAAGAATTGCAGACTATGACTTAATGTCCAAAAACGCGTGTGTGACCAATTGATGGAACGCAGTGGCCAAACAAGCTGTTCGACTTAAATGACAAAATTAGACTGAAAGAGAAATCCAGACAGCATTCAGCAAAGTATGTTGCGCTTCAATGCGATGCTGCCAGCAATATTGAATGTCTGTGATTATGCATGTCTGAGCATGTCTATTGATATCAATTTTCATGGTTACACATTGTAATGATGAATAGAAATTCATGCAGAAACTTCACAATAATTTCTGAGCTATGTGTTAAATCATTTACTTTTCTTTCTTTATTTTCTTGTTTCACACAAGAAACTTCAATGTGGAATTGAATAAATGATATGAAATAACATGCATTACTCTGATTATTTGCTAATACATATGGTATACCACACACAGGCATGCAATATGCATTTTACCGGCAATTTTTTTAATCTACTCACATCAAATTCTAAATACATTTTTATGGTTCTTCGCACCGTCTGGATGAAGATACGGAGCAGAGACTGCGCAGAGAATTGTTTTGACAGAGATTAGCCATTTGGTGAAGAGAAAACTTCAGAATCATGTCACAGAGTTTATTCATGAAGTTGTGTGAATGACACACGTCTGCCGCACGTTCCTCGGAGCGGTAATAATTCGATTAAGTTGTTTACGTGCCTGTTTTTTGCACCACCTAGTTTAATGTAATTATGGTTACTACAATTAAGAGCTTAAATGCATTCATTTGATCCAAGTATTGTGTTTACATGAGGTAAAGTTTGCCAAAAACCCATTACTATAATTTTATGAGTGTGCATGTAAACCCAATCAATGTATTCAAACACTTAAAGTTTCCTATTAGGGCAGAAAATCAGATGATCGAGCAGTTGTGTCAAAATAGAAGGTAACACTTTATTTTACAGTGTCATTGTTACATTATTTTACATGCAATTACTATCTGTAATAACTATACATTACTATAATTACATGCAACTAATCCTAAACCAAACCAAATCCTAACCCTATGGTAGTTACTTAATATTACTCAGTACTTAAATGTATTGCAGTGTAACAAAGACACCTTAAAAAAAAAAAAAAAAAAAAAAAAATTTAGGTACAATTTTAAGGGTTCAGGGTAAAAGAAGGGTCAACAGTTTAATTATAGATGTAATTGCAAATGAATTATAGCTCTAATTACATGCACTTATATTTTATTTGTAAGTGCAATGTAATAACATGTATGTACACAATAGGTGCATTGTATCAAATGATTACTTTAATGTTAGTGCATAGAAGTTAAAGACACTTAACTTTTAATCTCGTTTTACTAAACAGGGCAAATTAGCGTGAGCGCAATTCCACAAATGTGCTGATGGGTGTGGCAAGTTTTGCGCCTGATCTACTGCTGATGCGCAATTTAAAGAACACAGGCGCAGTCAAATCATTCACATAATGACCAACGCAATCTACCTAGAGCCACGCAAATTAGAGTTGGGTCGCAAATAAGCAGATTTGATGCTCATCATGTGCGGGTCAACACAGGCGCAGTTTGTTACATGTGATATATGGATAACGTCTTTCTCTGGCATTCCAAAGAAATGAATACGAGTGTAAAATATGTTCTCCCTTCTACCATGCGCTCTCAGTTCTCTGCGGTGTCTCCTCCTAGCAGCAGCAATTGCTGCCATGTTGAAAAATGGATTAAGACGTGCTTTTTTGGGGCGTTAAATAATGGCACAAATACCAGTAAATTGACTAGCGCAAACATTAGTAAATCATGTTGCGTGATTCATTTAAATACTCTCCTCCCATAAATTTTGCGTCTGAAAGGGAAACTCCTAAAAATGCATATGCAGTAAGGTTAATTTTGCACTGCTTGTCTTTAGTACATCCCGACAGTAGTTTTTTGTTTTGGTTTAGGGTTTGCGTTGGTGTAAGCTGGTAAATCTGGCCCTTAATATAAAGTGGGTCAATGATTCGTTGACATCACCAGCACTTTTTTAGTGATTCACTTAAGTGTATTCAATAATTAAAATGTAATTTAAAAACGAAATTTCCTCTTTTTCAGCAGTAATATTATTATTATTTTTTAATGATTTCAGTATTTTTATAGCAACCTTTTTTTTGCATAACACTAGGCTTCCAACAATTTCCAGATACTTTTTACTATCTAAGATAATGTTAAGTTATCTAAGGTATCTCAGTTATCTTCTGCCAACGTGAAAATTTCTTGGTCGTGAAATTATTTTGGAATAACGACATTCATTTGGCACCTTGCCCACATTACTCTGTCACTAATATGGTGTAGTACTTGCTGCAGTATTTGTGAAATCTTTTCTTCTCTTTCGGTTAATGCAATTATTTTACTCTCATTGTTGATGGGTTTCTTGTTGACCTGTGTGCTTTATTCTGCAATGCGGTACACATCTATTCATCTATATATTATGTCAGGGCACATGTCAAGGTTGTGCTTTTCAAATCATACGTTCCACCAGAGAATATAGCGGGCTGTCAGATGTTATAACAGACAGGGGCAAAGATCAGCTATTGTTCACCTGAAGTGATTTACCACATTGTTGTGTTGAAAACAGTCATGTTAACCCAGTTTAAGGCCTTCAATGAGGACAGACCTCCTGTGTTCGCCTTTATACTCAAATGTTCAATATGACTTTTGTTTTCTGAGCTGATTAGTAGAGGGTAGATGAGTAGATATGGTTGTGAATATAATTTCATGTTTGCATAAATTACGTTGTTTAGTATGCAGAAATCAACCTCGCCTGGTAGTTTCTTACGGGCCCCCAACATCTGACATTGGAGCTGTGTGAAATTAAAACTGCCTCATTTCAGGCTGAAAGGGGCTAATCAACACCACCCACAACTTGTCTCCTGTCCTACAAGCTTATGTCTTCCGTTCTGTCTCAACCCACAACGAGAAAGAAAATAAAAAGATTAATTACCCTCATGTCTAAGCCTGCTGGAACTCTTTCACATAGAGCACACAATAAAATGGAAAAATAAATGAACAACCATTCTTAGCCAAATTTGCCACTACTCTTAGGAAGAAAATATGACAAGCAAGAGCTATATTATCTAAGTTGTTTCTCATATACATGAGTGAGATACAATGGAGAATAGTACTTTTGCTTGTAAACATTGGATCAAAATGGACCTGTTTACTGCTTTTACCCTTCTGAAAAAAAAAAAAAAAAAAAAAAAAATATATATATATATATATATATATATATATATACATGAAGATGTACTTAACTCCTACATTTTTGGGCCAAAAAGTGCTTTTGAGTTCAGCTAATTGACCCTTCGCAAAGGCCCGCCCCCTTTAGTTACTGTTGCTATGTCCGACAAGCCATGTGCTCTCATGCCACACATCATGTTCTCACGATGTGAAAAACACATCGCGGAGCAAAGAGGACACTGACAACATGTCGACAGACAAGACAGAGCAAGTTACTTTTGATATGAAACAGTTTCATATTTAAAACATTGTATTTTTTTTAAAAGTTTAAACAATAAATAGCGTATAGTGTCTCTTTAGTGTGTCGTGAGAGATCTCTGTAGCTCCTTCAAGCGGCTCGTGAACCGATCACCTCTTCATACTAGTTCATTTATAGCATCAAATAAACATGAATGAACATCAGAAGGAATGTTGTTTCAAGCACGAAAAGACGTGAGTACACACAATTTTTCAAGTTCAAGTTCACCAACGTTAATCTACTAACTCCCCTGACTGTTTTATTGAATAAAATGGTGGATTCGGGGTAATGATTGGTCAGATCGTCTGTGTTGGGTCGAAGGGTCAATTACATTTAATATGAATTTAAATTGTAATCCATTTTCCTAAATTGCAGTGAATGTGCAATTGTAGTGTACATCATTTTTCTCTTGAACTCCTCTTCACTGGAATCTAGCTAGTTTCAATTAGCAAAGTATTTTATCTCTTGCTTTTGTTCTCAAGAGCCTGGAAAAAAAATGTTGTTATTATTTAGTTCACACAAATGTAGCTGCTAAGCCAAATTAACTGTCATTCCAGTCGAAGTCTGCTTGTGCCATTATATTTGTTGATATGTCAGCACATCGATGCTTAACTGGGACAGTTATTGATTTGCTGACCTTCGTATAAATGCTGCTAATGTTCCATTTCCATTTGCACCTTGTTACTGAGTGTTTTGAGAAGTGGAAGTTCACATGTGCAAGCTCAAACTGAGCCAAAATGACCTTTAAAACAGTGTGATCTAAAATTTAAGAGTTGAATATCAGCAAATCTAAGAGCCCCGGGCTGAAAATGTGTCCTTGAACGCTCATACTGTATGTAAATCTGAAGCTAAGTAAGATTTTTTTTTTTTTTTTTTCATAAGTTCTCTGCACTATGTGTATATAAATGAATCTTTTTCCCATTTAAACATACATATAGGCTGGTATAGTTGATGCTCTGACTGTAAACTTTGCTATTTTGGTCTCTGAAGTACTTTTTTTTTTTTTTCACATGATAAAAACAAATGGAAGTGAGATATCTTTAATATCCCTTTTTTGTCCTAGATGGCTTTTAGATTAAATGGAGAGATTTGTTTAAGTCCCCTGCTACTTGGATGTTTCTCCAGAGAAAAGACCCAGTTTTCTCACATGTTCGCGATAGATGCTATTTACACCACGGAAAAATATCAGTTCTTTGCAATAAGACTAAATAATAATTAGATATTATCTATTCTTTATATTGGAAGATACTTGCATCTCAATATGTTTGTACATTAACAGTATACACTTATTTAAATGATTATATTTATTAAAATTATTAAATAGATGCTGCTTTATTGGGAGAATAAAAACTCTCCCTACACCTTCCCTTAACCCTAACCAATGAACACTTTTAATATTATTAAACACTCATGTGCAGTTTATTTCTATTTTTAGAACATTATTTTCATTATATTTTCATTATTTTTTCATTGAAAATAAATGCAAGCTTGGCAAAAGATTCGAATCCACATCGATCGCATTAAAATCCAGGTTTGCAAGCCATACTTGCTACTGCTGCACCACTGAAACAATTTAAGTTGACCCAACCAGACAATGGTGGGCAGACTTAGTGTAAATAACGTTTGCCAACAAGGAATGTTATTTGCACTTAGTGTAAATACACACTCCGTTTACCGTCTGATGTTCATCAGAATGAAATATTCAGCACTAGTGGTTGAAATTGGTACTGCAGTCCAAATTCAAAATATTGGAGAGAGTTTTTTTTCTCCTACCCCCTCTTCCTGAGACTCGATGCTCACACGGGTTTGGGTCTGGCAGGTTTCATGCCAGATTGAGGGGTCACAACAGGAGCGACAGCACAATTGACTATGGAAGGCAACAAACCTTCCAAGTTAATGAGTTGATTTATCTCCCATTCGTGGAGCTTTTTAAGTCGGGTTAGAATCTCCAATCTCTGAGCTTGTTTGCTGGCTTTTGTGGCTTTTCGTGTTATACTATTGGGTAAATTGGCAGTGGGCGGGATCACACAGACCAAAACAAAAACAGATATTTCAACATGAAAAATACTTTTCACAGTAGAACGACTAGCCGTAGCTCTGTTTTTCAGAGAAACAAGTATGTGTACTTACTATGTTTCCTAATTTATTTATTTTTTTTGTATTTGTGTGCTTCAGTACAGTCAAAATTACATACAGCACCTTTAAACGTTCCTTACTACTTGTTTCAGGCCAATCAGAGAAGATTCAACATCATTGTTCCTGCATGATGATAAAATGGACCGTTCACGTAAAGTTTTCTCTAAAGTTCACATAAACATTTAAAAAAAATGGATATATATATAATAACATTCTCAAAAAGTTAGCACAATAAAAATTATTTATGCTTTGTTCATGGATGGTCATCTAACATTCACATAACCAAGAACACATTCTTAAAACTGAACATTTTGAATATTCAGAAGACATTCAGTAATAATCTTTAATGGGAATGTTAGCAAAACATTTGTTTTTGTAAATTAGGCACTTAAGGTGATGTAACTAAGATTTAGAGCAACCTCTGAACAATGATAATGCTGTTCTTAATGTCAAAATATGATTACTTTGCGATGCTCTGATAGCACTACATCTCCAACACCTATTCTCGCTGAAAAGGGCAGTCAGCCAATGGCGTGGTGTTGTGCTGAGACTTTGCAGATTAATTATGGTAATTTATGCAAATGCAATTTGTTTCAACAGATTAACTGTAGTAGCTCCACCTGTCCTGAGCACTGCTACGTGTGGAAACCTTCACCTCAACATTCCAACTCAAATTACATTTTAAAAATACCATTCGAAGTCTGTCCTCAGACATGGCATGAAACTGTAATGATTGCCCGCAATTCTCTGCTTTTTTGTGAACTAAAATGATTTTCCACGTCTCTTCGGTATTTTAAAAGTACTCACAAGATTGAAGGCTTCGAGCAAGGTTACCTGTTTTAATTACCGCTTGGCCGTCGTGTCCGGAGGGAAACAGGAAGTGAGATTTAAGTGGCGGGTTTTGGGCGTAGAGCAGGTTAAAGTGAAATCTCTCACGGAGGTCACACCTCAGGTGACAGATACTAAATCTAGCCGAGCCGCGAGCGCTTATCCGGTTTTCAGGCACTCATATGCAATCTCTGACCCTTAATCTGCAGGTTAACAGCTGCCTCTGTGCCACCGTGTGTCACTCTGTCACTGGCTAAAACCATGGCTGTGTGTATGTGTGTGTTTGCAGATCTCGGGGCGTTCAGTGGACGGACTAGAGGAGCTGTTTCGGTGAGGGAAGGCCAGGGGGTTGTTCTAATGTGTGCCCCCCCTCCTCATTCGCCAGGTGGGTACTCGCTCTCTGTTCTGTCTCCCTCTCTGTACACCGTTGAAAAGAGCAGCATAAAGGTCACCAGCATGCATTTTGTTTTTTGATGCTGGTTGCATATGAAAAATAATCTTACAAACAAGAATCTTATGAGATGGATATTACAAGTCATATAGATTTATCTTCTATGCCAATAGTAGATTTGTTCTGCCGTATTTCATATCTCTGCTCTGTAATATTAACCGACGAGCAAAAACAGAAGCTCAACCGTACTTGCTTGACGCGCAAGAACAAACCTCATTGGTTCTCGCGGAATAAAAGCCTAAATTCAATATGTTCATTATATAAAGTGATCGGGACTCTTCGGAAAAATTTGGACTTAGCCGCTCGATTCATATGGATTAGTTTTAAGATCTCTTTATAAACGTTTTTAAGCATCAAAGTGGTAGTTGCGTAGATTGTCAATGGAGGGACAGAAATCTCTCAGATTCATTAAAAATGTCTTCATTTGAATTCCGAAGATGAGCGAAAGTCTTACAGGTTTGGAACGACATGAGAGTGAGTAATTAATGACAGAATTTTCATTTTTTGGTGAAATATCTCTTTAAGGCAGTTCTGTTAGGGAGAGGAAAAAAATGATAGTTATACAGCATTTCAATTTCCTTGTGTTACAAGGAAAGTCTGTTATGTGCTAATGTATCCACATGCAGAGTTGGGGAGTAATGAAATACAAGTAACTTGGTTATGTATTTAAAATACAAAATTTGAGTTACATTTTAAATGGGTGGTAATCAGATTACAGTTACATCTGAAAAGTATTTTAGATTACCAATGTGATTACTTTGAATTTTAATGTCATTTAAACAGCAATTGGTGATTCTCTGACTCTGACAGTCTGAAAAAGCGGAGTTAAGTTTCATCAACATTTAAAAAAAAAATGTTGTTATTTTTTATTTAGTACTGTCCTGAACAAGACAAAAGGACTGAATTTATTTTTAAAAAATTGCTCAACTGTCAACTAACTGTCCTGTCATGACCTGGATGATCCATGACTGTTTTCATGTTTTGTGATAGTCATTTTATAATTGTAAAAAAGGTCTGCAACCTTTTCTCTCATTTTGTGTTTTTCCCTCACAATTGTGAGTTTGCATTTCACAACTCTGACTTCTTTTTCTCAGAATTGCGAGATTTAAACTCACAATTGCGAGTTATAAAGTATGAATTGGGAGATATGAACTTATCTCATAATGTTGACTTTTCTCATTAGTGTGATTTTTATCATATTTTGACTTCTCAATGTTGCAAGTTTATTTCTCATAATTTTGAATTTTCTCAATATTGTCAGTTTATGTCTCAGAATTTTGACTTTTCTCAATATTGCGAGTTTATATCTCATAATTCTGACTTTATAACTGGCAATTGCAACTTTATATCACACAATTCTGAGGGAAAAAGTCAATAAAAATTTGCAATTAACTTTATTTTGTGTTTGTTCCACACATTAATATTCCAAAGTATTCTAAAGTATTTATATTAAGTTACTAAACTTGTGTAATGTAACAAAATATGTTACAAATTACTTTTTAAAGAATGTATTTTGTAATCTGTGGTGAAATACATTTTAAAAGTAACCTACCCAGCCCTGTCCACATGACACATAAAACTGACAAATTGATAAAAGCCACAAGATATTGTGTCATTCACTTGGCTTCTACTTTTTGTTATATCGTGTTGTTCAGTGAAATGTTATTGGTTCAAAATCCTGCTCCACATAACTGTGTATTTCACATCAAATATCAATGTTATTTATTATTAGAATGTAGCTTCCACCATGGAAAGACAAAATATTTGTTACTTTAAACAGTCTATGAGTTAAGTTAAAACTAGACCAACATAAAACAGCCTGGCTGATATAAACTAGTGTTTTCAATAGGTTGAGCTCACCTTTCACTCTTCAATCGTTGTTCAGTCCCTGTAATTGCAGGTTAAATGAAGTTGAATGCAGGGAGACAAAGAACATGGGAAGAGAAGGATACAGACAGGGCAGTTGAACTAGCACTATCAGATGAAAGGCTTGTGGTGAGATGGCCATTTTTAGAACATTTAGTGCTCCTAGAGACCCAGAGTAACCTCATACAGCTTCCTCTCTTCCTGTCTGCCCAGTCCTCAACAAAGCAAACCATTTTTTTAAAGGGATAGTTCACCCAGAAATGAAAATTATCGGCTTGTTTTAAATCTGAATGCTATGGAAGCTTGTTTACACCACTAAATAAAAATAAAAAAGGTAATTGCAACTTTTTATCTCACATTTCTCACTTTTTTTTCTCACAATTCTGATTTTTTTCCAGAATTGGGAATATAAACTTAAATGACCGTTCGCAAAGACCCGCCCTCTTTAGTTACTGTTGCTATGTCCGACAAGCCATGCGCTCTCACGCCACACATCATGTTCTCATGCAGTGAAAAATTACATCGCAGAGCAAAGGACGTGACAATGTGTCGACAGACAAGACAGAGCAGGTTACTTTTGATATGAAACATGTCATTTTTAAATAGCGTATAGTGTCTCTTTAATGTGTCGTGACAGATCGCTGTAGCTCCTTCAAGCTGCTCGTGAACCGATCATCTCTTCATCCTAGTTCATTTATAGCATCAAATAAACATGAATGAACATCAGAAGGAATGTTGTTTCAAGCGCGGAAAGATGTGAGTACACACAATTTTTCAAGTTCATCAACGTTAATCTACTAACTCCCCTGACTGCTTTGTCGGACAAAAGGTTATGATTGGTTAGATCACCTGTCAGTCAAACTCCCAGTGAAGGGTCGATTGTGATAAAGTCAGAATTTCATGATATAAAGTTAGAATTGTGATATAACTCGCAATTTCGACAAAAAACTCTATCTCACATAAAGTCAGAATTATATCTCGCAATTCTGACTTTATAACATGCAATTCTGAGGAAAAAAGTCAGAATTTTGTGATGCAAACTTCAGAATTACCAAAGACAATATTTTTTTTTTTTTTAAGTAGTGTTGGAAACAAGCTTACATAGTATGCTGTTATTACTTATCCATTCCCTGAAAAAGGTTGGTTTAAGGCTTACTTTTAAATAATTTCTTAAAGAAACAGCAAGTAACATTAAACTGAACTTGGCATTTTGAAGCATAAAGAAAACTTTTAAAACATATTCCAATAATCTTTGTTTCATTTACAACTTCAACAAATAATTTTTACATTTTGGAAGAATCTGCTTACATTTTCTGTACGTTGCTGTGCATGGTAACTAATGGATGTCAAGTTCAAAAAAGGATGAAATTGCACTATAAAAAGACCATAAAATATGACTTTTCATAACCCTTTCATAACAGAGACAGAGATCTCATCCTCTTTTCCATTAGAGGACAACTGAGCAGTGAGATTTGAGACAGGCCACTAAAACGCTCCCCCATGCTGCCAGTGTCTGCGTGAAATAATTGTCTGAGTGCGATTTCTTTTCATTTCTAATGATCCGGTAAATTTGAGCCTTGATGCTGATGCTTGTCTGGAAACACTACATCGACCAGTTAGAGAGGGATAGGTTGACACAAAAGGACCGCTATGGAACAGGAAGCCCAGTCAGTTATGATACAAATCACTCTGGCAAAGTCCCTTGATGTTATTCACTGTCCTGAATCGAACAAATACCATTGTAGTACTGGGTTTGGACGGATGCATCAACAGTGTTCCTTCACAAAATCAATCACACTTTGCATTTGAGAGTTGCAGAGTTATAAAATAATGGCTTATGATTATCTGGTGACACACTCTAAGTAGAGCCGGGCTGAAACAGAAATGCCGATGATATCCACCAAGTGTATTTTATCCAATAAGGAAAGGGGTTGGAGCAGATAAGGACTAAGCCGAAACTGTGTCAGCACAGGCCGGGATTTACTTTGCTCAGAGTGGAGTATTTGGTGAATTCACACCTGCCCAAATACCGCTGAAGCTCTCTCTCGGCTCCTTATCGTGGTGTAAACGGTAATGGTCATGTTCATACCTGTATGGTGCAATAATGACCTCTGTGTGTTTGCAATCGCACATCTGGACATGGTCCAACGTGGTTTGGCAAGATGTGATAGTCAAGATGCCAAACGCATTTTGAAGTTACATCAGACCGCTTTACTGTGGGGATTAAATGGACCCAGATTGTGTGTGACCAATTTTAAATGAATATAATAGATAGATGGATGGATAGACGGACAGGAAAAAGTTTGGGTTTAAAAGGATTAATATTGTGACATATATATATATATATATATATTTTTTTTTATACTTTACTCCTGTGATGGCAAAGATAATTTTCAAAAGCCCCCAATTTATTTGCAATAGATTTTTTTTTTCTAACAATTAAAAGTCAATATTGTCACTTTTGCTTAATGTAATGCATTTTTCTTTTCTTTAAAAAAAAATCGGTAACACATTACAATAAGGTTCATTATGTCACGTCTTCACCACATGGACTGTCACTTTGTTGTGTTTTCTATCTGTCACATGTTCCTTTGTTTGAAGTTCCCGCCACAATCTGTTTCCATGGACACTCATCTAATCACCACAGCTGATCCCAATCACTTATCTCGTTAGCCCCATGTTCTCTGTGTAGTTAAGTTCAATTCTGTTTGATCCCCATTGTCTGGTATTGTACGTCTATGTGTTGGTTGTGTTTCACTGTCTCCATTGGATTTAGCTGCTTGGATTATTAAAGTTTACTTGTTTATTTCATTCTTCGTCGTGGTTATCTACGCAATCAACCCCTGACACATTAGTTAACATGAACTAATAATGAACTGCACTTACACAGCATTTATTCATCTTTGTTCAACATTTGCTAATACATTATTAAAATCTTAGTTAATGCACTGTGAACTAACATGGACAAACATGAACAACTGGATCGCCAACTAATGTTATGGAAGACCATTAAATACAGCAACAAATGTATTGATCGTGGTTTGTTCACGTTAGTTAATGTGTTAATGTTTAACTAATGAACCTTACTGTAAAGTGTTGCCAAAAATTCTTACCGGCAAGGTTTTGTTCAGTCCTCTACACGGTGTCAACTCACACCAGAAGCATTTCAGAAGCAAAGCGGCTGGATTCGCGAGACCACGAGATTTGCCTTTCCGAAGTTGTTTTCCTTGATTTTTCACATTTTAATGGCTAAGTGGTTATATTTTGTGTTTAATTGTGTTTATTGCTATGCCCTACTTTATTTTGCTGTAGCCTACAGATGAAGTTACATTTAAAAGTCTAGGTTTGGACAACAAGGATAAAAGATTTTCAAGTTTTTCAACTTCGAATCACTTGTCAATTTATTCCCTCCAAGTAATGTGAAAAATGAACGGAAGTCTACACATGTTGATTGTTAAGACTTTATTTTGTGTTTGAACGGCGCGGCTTGGACACGGCGTGCATCACAAATAGACTTGGCATCTATCATTAGCGAAGCTGGTATAGCGAGCCACTTCTGGGACGCTTCTGAAATGTTGGCTGGTGTAAGCGCAAGCATTGACTTGAGTGGCCGCGGATCTACTCTATGGGGGCCGCGTTGGAGCCATAAGACACTTCCAGTGTAAATAAGGAATTACTCGTATAATACAGTTGTGTTCAAAATTATTCAACCCCCCAATGCTGTAAATGGTTTTAGAGAATTTAGAGTACATTTGTAATTGAATTCAGAATGAAATCCTACAAGGACTTCTTAAAGAAGCATATGCAACTAAAATGACATCAATTGGTTTTGTAATACAGTAGTAAATGTTTCTTTTGTGAATTCTTCATTGACACAATTATTCAACCCCTTAAAGACTACCACTCTGAAGAACAGAGGTCCATTGAAGTGTTTTCAATCAGGTATTGAAAGCACCTGTGGATGTCAGGGAGCAGCAATAAAGCCTAATAAGCACCAATTAGGCAGCTTTAAAATGACTGTGATACTCAGCTCCTTCTAGACATTTACTGGTGTGGTTACAAACATGGTGAAGTCAAGAGAATGGTCCAGGAAGACAAGAGAAGAGGTGATTACTCTTCACAGGAAGGGCAATGGCTATAAGAAGATTGCAAAGATGTTAAACATACCAAGAGACACCATAGGAAGCATCATTCGCAAATTCAAGGCAAAGGGCACTGTTGAAATGCTACCTGGTCGTGGCAGAAAGAAGATGCTGACTTCGACTGCTGTGCGCTACCTGAAGCGTAGAGTGGAGAAAAGTCCCCGTGTGACTGCTGAGGAACTGAGAAAAGATTTGTCAGATGTAGGTACTGAAGTTTCTGCTCAGACAATACGGCGCACCCTGCGTAATGAAGGCCTCCATGCCAGAACTCCCAGGCGCACCCCCTTGCTGTCTCCAAAGAATAAGAAGAGTCGACTGCAGTATGCCAAAAGTCATGTGGACAAACCACAGAAGTTTTGGGATAGTGTTCTGTGGACTGATGAAACAAAATTAGAACTGTTTGGGCCCATGGATCAACGCTATGTTTGGAGGAGGAAGAACAAGGCCTATGAAGAAAAGAACACCTTGCCTACTGTGAAGCATGGCGGGGGGTCAATCATGCTTTGGGGCTGTTTTGCTTCTGCAGGTACTGGGAAGCTTCAGCGTGTGCAAGGTACCATGAATTCTCTTCAGTACCAGGAGATATTGGAGGACAATGTGATGCAGTCCGTCACAAACCTGAGGCTTGGGAGACGTTGGACCTTTCAACAGGACAATGATCCCAAGCATACCTCCAAGTCCACTAGAGCATGGTTGCAGATTAAAGGCTGGAACATTTTGAAATGGCCATCGCAGTCACCAGACTTAAATCCGATTGAGAACCTCTGGTGGGACTTAAAGAAAGCAGTTGCAGTGCGCAAGCCTAAGAATGTGACTGAACTGGAGGCTTTTGCCCATGATGAATGGGCGAAGATACCCGTAGCTCGCTGCAAGACACTTGTGTCAAGCTATGCTTCACGTTTAAAAGCTGTTATAACTGTAAAAGGATGTTGTACTAAGTATTAAGATTGAATGTCACTTGGGGGTTGAATAAAACTGATAATGATGTGAGCAGAGAAAAGACATTTGTGGTTATTTCATTATAAATGTTATGTTATATTTGTCTGACCTACACGTGCCTCTTTGATTTAATTGTAAGCAGGATGACTGAATGATCAAAATCAATGTCAAACCGGCCAAAACAATCAATTTCAGTGGGGGTTGAATAATTTTGAACACAACTGTATATGTAGTTATTTTATGTTTTCTACATAACTAATGTCTATTATTTAAACATAAAGCAATGCAATTTCAGTCCAGTGTGTGTAAACTGCCCTTCAAAAGTGCATATAGGATGCAGAGCCAAAGCATTGTATCAGTTGCAAACTAAAGGAAAGAAAAAAGAAAGCAAGCACCCAATTTCCATGAGACAAGGCTGTTTTTAGTTGATCGATTTTCTGTAATTGTTTGGCTAGCAAGGAAAGCTGATATGAAGAAAATGAACATCATTCATTGACTAGCAGGTCATAGAATGATTTGTCTTTAAATGCCAATAACAATTTTCCTTCAGGGTTAGAGCTGCAAACCTTCTGAGTGGCACTGGGGTTAAAAAATCTGATGAGACACTGTGCAACATACAGTAATATAAGCTAACATTTAGCAATAGCAAGCAATTTATTGTGAAACATAATATAAATGTTATGTGCCGTGATCAAAGTTTGGACCGAATAGATGTTCCTCTGTACTTCAATGCTTTACATTAATTTTGTAGATAACATATATTTCTTTATGAAACTAACATTTACATAAATAAATTAACAATAAAGGATACGATTAGAGCTAGAGACTAGTTATATGTCCATATGTTTATATATTGTAATTTTCTGCAAGACCACAACATAGACTGTAAGTCCTGTGAGAACATCATGTGGTAATAAACTGGAACTATTAAATGTTTGCTTGGAAGATTAACAGTTCTTTGAATATGATATTTGTGGAATGGGTAGAACTGCAGGGAATTTATTTTAGGACTCGTAGGACTGTGAGGTTAATTTGTCTTTCATTTGTCTGAATTGCTCGTAGGAGGTTTCATCTACATTAATATGGGTAGATGACATTAAAACTGAAAGTAATTGAAAATAATTTGAGATCACTGAGATGTAAACAGGATATTACTCTCAATATGATCGCTTTTGCTTTACCACTCAAAGTGTAGAGGAGGCATTGTTGGTTCCTGACCTTGATGGATGTGCGGAGCGTTGACGTTACACTACAAATAAAAACGACTGTAGACTCTTATCTTTGTTCAATGCAATGCCGCTTTCAAGTCCTTCTGGGAATTTCCGACAGTATGTGGTCGGAAAGCATATATATGACGTGATATGCAATTTTGGCTGAAATAAAATGTACTTCTTTTTTTTTTTTTTTTTGCAAAGAGCAAGCATTTGTACAGCTAATAAAAAGGTGCAAATGAAGCTCATTATGTGCGTAACATTGCTTTATCTGTGTATTTAATCATTCTCAGAGACTGATGAGGAATGTTGTTTAGTTGCACAAGCTCATTGCCTTATAAACAGGCAAGATTAATGGAATTTTCTGGCAAATTGATCACTGTTCTTCAGAACACAAACTGTTCACAAAGTAAATTTTATAGTCAACATTGACAATGAAAATGTAATTATGATCAACACCAGTAAGCATTCTTTAATCGTCACGCCTTTGGGAAGTTGAAGCTTAAAGGGAAAGTTCAAACCTGACCCTCATGTCATCCCCAATGTATATCGTTTTCTTTCTTCAGATAAACAGTTTTCAGGAGATTTTTATCTCTTTGGCCCTGTTTACACCTTCTATTAAGATGGTCGGATCACAAGTAGATGAGGGAGACACATTCCCATCTATACCTGGTGTTTTATTCCATCTCTTTTGTCCACTCTCAGCTACTTCTTTCCTGATTTCTTCGAGAGGAGGGTCTATGGGTAGGTAAATGTAAGGGCTTTTTCAGATCTTTAAATCTAATGGATGACATAAGCGCACACAATTTATATACAAATGTGAAAGTAGACGACGGAAAAACATACGGAGAGCAGCAGCTTTCTCTCCTGCTTTGATATCCACAAGATCACGCCAAACACTGTACATGCGTATTAGAAATCATGGAATCGTTTACATTTGGAACTTCAACTACATCTGGAAGAAGTTGAAAGTGGACAAGCTCAAAACATTTTAGACCCCGTTTACACATGTATTTAGCGTTGTCCATTTGTGATCCGATCGACCAAAACACATCCTAATAACAGGTGTAAACAGGTCCATACGATACAAGTGCATGGCTGCCGCTTGGTTGACGCTTGAAAAACCACACACGGCGATCATGCAGGTAATCCATATGACACCAGTGTGTCAATCAATATCTTCTGAAGCCAAACGATAGGTGTGTGTAAGAAAAATACTTATATTTTAAAGTCTTTTAACTCTAAATCAATGCTTCCAGTCTTCTGTCATATGAACGCTTCAGCAGGCATTGATTCATCCACTGGGGTCGTATGGATTACCGTTATAATCGCTGCATGTTGTTTTTCACACAACGAGTGACACCCATTTACTTGCATTATATGGACTCACAGAGATTGATTATTTTCCAAAAAATCTTTGGTTGTGTTTGTCTAAAGAAAGAGCGTCACAGGAATGGCATGAGGTTGAGTAAATGATGAGAGAAATTTTCATTCTTGGGGGATGAAACTGTCTCTTTAAAGCTTACTTATCATTCCATCACGACTTGGCATCAAAAGTAAAGGTGACCAACTCAGTTGTGCATTTAAGTATAATACGATTCTACAGCATTGACAAACAGTAACCATACCGCATATTTCAAAAATGGATCACTGAACAACAAAAACAGACTTTTTATGCATTTTGGCTGTTCATTTACACAATCTTTTTGGCGGCCCTAAAATGCAAACGTTTTTTTTTTTTTTTTTTAACGGTTTTCAAAGTGCAAGTTTTTGAAAACAATACCATTATTGTCTCCATGTAAACTACAAAAATGCAAATTTGTGAAATCGGTCGAATCATGCATATTACGAGTTCAGTCTATAAGTTTTCTTTACAAGCCTATCACCACCTACTGGCCTTGCAGGCAATACTGCGTTTTGAATCATTTTCGCAGATTCCATGTGAACGGGGATCGTTAAGACAGTGCTGTTGTCTGTATGCGAAAAAATGCATAGGAAAAACATTTCCATATTTAGTACGTTGTTGTTATGTAAACGTACCCTTTGACAATAACTTCATCTTTCCCCAGTTGCTGACAGTCGTAACTTTGTGTACACCTAGGGCATGAGCTCAAAAAGCAGTATCAGAAGCCTCAGGCACCGAGGCCGTCAGCCAGAAATATTGTGATTTATATTGTTTGATGCTTTATGAGGACGCCTTTCATGAGAGTCCTTTTGAATTTTATTTATGAGATAAATATTCATTGTTTACTCAGGTGACATTAGCCCTTGTGAATGAGAAATTGAACTGGAATCTCTTTAAATAGTGGCAATCCTTCAGTGATTAATCAGCAGGAGCACGGCACCTGTATTTACTATGCAAAAGAAATCAATGGTCTATGAAATTCATACTTTAATTATTTGGTGAATAAATTGGTCTTGGGGAAATTCATTTGGACCATGATGAAGTTTGTCTCTCTCTCTCTTTCCTTTCTCTTTTTCCGCTGCGAGAAAGTCTGTGTGACTGCGATATAGTCGACATAAGGCAAACAGCATGAGATCAGAGAAGTAATCCGCTCTCTCATATCTCCTGGATTTATATGGCATAATATGACTGCTTCAGAGTTACAGAAAAACACACATAATTTTGTTCTGTTGACAGCCTGTCTTTTGTCATTTGGTTTCTAGCTCAATGTGACATGATAAAGAATACTTCATTCCTCTGCATATCTGTGCGGAATAAGAAATGAGCCGGGGTACTCGGAAGTGGCAGTAATGATTGATCACGAAAATGCAATGATTGCGTGTCTTGACTTTTGTTTCGCAACTTCAGAACCAAAATCTTTAATATAGTGATTAGTTATGGAGACATTGTGGGTGATGCCTTCAAATGATGTAATGGAAGAGAAAGCAAGTAATTTTTTTTTTCCTTTTACTTTTACAGTCTGTGTTCTTAAAAGAACATTTTGTTGAAATAAAAAAAAAAAAAATCTCTTTTCAATTATCGGTTGTTTTTAAAAAAAAAAAAAAAATCATAGTAAAAGGCTTGAGATTTTTTAAATGGCCCACTATTGACAGTTATAACAAAATAGTAAGATGAATAGTTTTCTTTATGGATTATATTAATTGTCACGAACTGCTCTGAGACTTGGGTGAAGATCGAAATGCAGTATTTATTGAGGGTAATCCAGAATCGTATTCTATAAAACAGACATAAGGTCAAAACCACTGGCACATTCAAAATATAAAACGATGTCTGAGACTCTGAGGCAAAAAGGGAAATCCAGGGAGACAAGCAGATCAAAACCAAGATACAGGGAATCACGATAACTCTCAGAAACGCATTGTGACACTGAGCAAGACTTCGCAATGAGTGAACGGACACACAGGCTTTGAATAGGCAGGGTTAATAAGATGATGAGACACAGGTGGACGTAATCAGGCATAATAAGACCAGGTTGTGGGAATAGTAGTTAATGGTGAAATAACCAAGACGGAAGGAGCGTCCTCTGGTGGAAACCAAGGGCTTTCCAGCTGGTGGATGTAACAATAATAACGTCAAAATGACAGCATCTATTATTATTTTTATTTATGGAATAGTTCATTTGGAATAGAATTTTTAAAGGGGAAAAATGTGATAGCAACAAGGTTGACACATGACCTGTGGGCACAACTTCAATATTTTTTTAATTCATTATGTCAACTAATATATATATATATATATATATATATATATATATATATATATATATATATATATATATATATATATATATATATGGTAAACTATATAAGACAAAATGCTTTTTTCTATATATTTTGTTTCAATAAAAATGTGCATAAAGACATGCAATTAGCACAAGATACATGATTTTTTGTATATATAAAACACTTTTATAAAAATGTGTTTTTACATATATATATATCACCGAAACCAGACACTGACTCCATTTTGGCCAGTTTCTCTAATGCAGTCTGACGGGAAGAGAAACAGACAGAGTAAATCAAAATATTGGTACAAAGGAATTTGTGAGCGATGACAATTAAAATTAAGTTGCGTCGTTTGTTAGTTTATATATATATATATATATATATATAAATATATATATAATATTGTATTAATTATATTAATATTAATTGTATGATTTTTTGTGCATATTTTAGAATGATTTCTTGTTATGTGTGGCTGCTATAAATTCAGCTTTGCCATCACAGGAATAAATGCATTTTATAATATATTAAAATAGAAAACTCTTCTTTTAAATTGTAATATTTTACAACATTTACTGTATTTTTGATCAAATAAGAGACTTGAGTACTGCTTACACTGCTGGTTAGGATAAAATAATTAGTATGGAAGAGATGTGTTTTCCACTTGTGTGGGGCCTGGTCTGGCACAGGGTTACTTTCCTCATTTCAATGTTCAGTTCAGTATAGTATGCAAACACAAAACCGTATCTTTGTACATTTTTTCTACCGTGCAAGTTATGATTGCCCTGAACCCTCTAGTACAGAGCACTGAATTAATCCATATCACCTACACATCAGCTCCCAGACTCCCTTTCCTATGAGCCCTCGCTCTGACAAGGTCAGCGTGCTACAATGCAGATTTAGACAGAGATTTCCTTAGGGACATGTGCGTTGTTCTTGCAGCTCATCTGCTTGCTCTCCTTATTGCCCCAGCAGAGATCATCTACAGCTGGGTGTTCAACGAGCTCCCCTCGTTCGTGGCAGAGGACAGCCGGCGATTCATCTCGCAAGAAACGGGAAATCTGTATATCTCCAAGGTGCAGCCCTCGGACGTGGGCAGCTACGTGTGCCAAGTGAAGAACACTGTGACCAACGCCAGGGTCCTGAGCCCACCGACGCCCCTGACTCTCAAAACAGATGGTGAGATATTACACGCGCTTTACACACACACACACACACACACACATGCCTACTCCCTAAACCCCCTTCACCTGCACAGCAGAACTAGGCTGGATGCCAAGCGCCTCTCTAGGTGAACAAAATTGATGAATCAATATCATGACATGAAGTCTCTTTGCTAATAAATTAAATTGAGACATTATTTTACCATTTTAGACCATGCCTTGAAAAAAAAATATTTCACACTATATATTGTGAGATACTATATATTACTATATATTATAATGTAGACATTTTACCTTTTACATGTAACCCAGTGATGTATTTAGGTGAGATGTGCTGTTACTTTTCTAAAATAGAATTAGGCGAATGATAGGCGATTGAATCATATTTACAGACTATCATAGAAACTTGAGGTGGGCTGTTTTAATTTTAACCACCTATTACACTGTTGCAACTGCATTGCAGTGTGATAGCTAAAAGTCCATAAAAATTATTTAACTTGATTACTTTTCACTTTAGTTTAGGTTACAAGAGCAAGAGTTTTTAGCATGGATATTATTAGGTTATTTACGGTGGCCGGGAAATGCAAAACAACATTACAAAGTGTGAAACACTTTTACGAAGCTCGAGACAAATTTACATTTTAGAAAACATTTTTACCTATCATAAAACACTATTACATGGGGAAAACACTTTTACTGAGGACAAAACAAATTTACATTTTAGAAAACAAATTAACAAGACACAAAACACTTTTACCAGCCCTGAAACAAATTTACAATGACAGATTCTTCACGGAGAGGGAATGTCCCACACACCGTACTTTGCTTAGCACTATTAAGCCGTCGAGAAGTCACTTGTGTTTCTGTCGGGTCCGCGTCTTTTAGAAATTCCAAACACTGACCACACGTTAAGCTGCTCATGTGTTTGGCACAAAACGGGCAAAACGTCCCTCGGCAGTCCATGTTCGGTCTCCATAAACTTTATTTACGTCATTTACTCCCCAACTACAACACAAATTTACCGCGCTCACCAACAACAACAACACCTTTCACCGCGTCACTTCCGGTGTGTGGGACATTCCCTTTCCGTGTGTTTGGCTTTAATATTTGTAATATGTGGTAACCATTTTATAAAAACAATAAGGTGCTCGAGGCTCGTGCTATATCATGAATAAGTCATGCTTCGTGTCGTGCCTAACATCACCCTTCAGCCTTGACTTACTGACGATACAGCACAACCTCTCATGCCTTATTGCACACTGATAATGCACAGAGTAATACCTTATTCTGCATGACCATTTTCTACATCCTACATAAAGGTGCAATAGGGGATTCTCTACAGAAACATTTTTTGTTATACTGGTTGAAGGTCTCCTCATATCCTGATAGCAATCACTTTAAAACGGTCGACATGTATTTTTATAAATACATTTCGGCTGTGGAAGGTGATATCATACATCATCAGCAGGTTTCATGCTATGCAGAGTTTATGTAGACAGACGTCAGTCATGGAGCACCGCAAACAAACAGCTGGCACCTTTTACAGTTCCTAACAAATAAAAACAACAAACTTATGCTGTGTTCACACCATAACTACTGTAATTAAGAGATGGCAACCCATGATGATCTAATTGGAGCTGCTAATCCAAAATTATTGATAGCTTTTCAACACTGAAATGAATCTGTAGCAGTCAGGTACAAACTCTCCAGAATGTTTTTATTCATTGTTATTGTAATGTTATGTGCTTTAAAACATGAGGTACTTTAATGCTGTTCCGAGAGCAGCTGTGTGTGTGTGTCCATGTGTTTTGGAGGAGGTGCAGCTTTGGAGACGCTCTGAAGGGAGGGTGGGATGTTATGATTTGAAAGCTAGCTCGGTATTGCTCCCGGAAATGTACTATTGCACCTTTAACAACTACTTTACTAACTGTTAATAAGCAGTAATTAGGAGTTTGTTGAGGGAAAAAGTCATAGTTAATAGTGAGAACATATGAAATTTGAACAGTGAATTTTTAAAAAGTAAATTTTACACCAAATCATGTTCAGTGTATGACAGCATAGCAAAGATGCTAAATGTGTTGAGGTACAAGACAGCTGAGACTTTTTTTTTTTTTGAAGCGCTGGATCATAATCTAGGAAAAGTCCATCAATATCTCAGAAGGCTACAAATAATGGATGTGCCTGCAAATCAAGCTTGAAAGGAAATGTGGCAGTTTTTCAGCTGTTTGACAAGCCGGGTCAGTTGTCTACATTAATGCTTTTATGCCATGTGAAGCCGATTTAATGAGACGCCTGACTTATATATGTAGTTTATGTGTCTCATTCTCTGTTCTTCATTCTCGTTGCACGAAGGGGCTTCAGGGCCAAACCGAAAGCATCGTGAATTCTAAACATCCACATTAAACAGAGAGCATGAGGTGCTTTATCTTTTGCTTTAGAGCACTTTTTTCCACAGACAATGCGTTCTGGTGAAACTGGCCATGGGGGAAATCATTTTCCGGCATAAAATTAACCGAATCAATGGTCCTCTTCCAAAATGGGCCGTAGCTTCTTTAATAGCAGATTCCCATGGGCCAAGCAGGGGAGCCAAACACCCGGCTGTCACTTCAGGCATTTTTCCATACCTCACAGACAGGCACGCATCACCTGCCGCTGGTACACGTCAATGTCAGCCACCCTGGAACGCAATCCCAGAACAGCCGGGCTAAAAGGACTACAGTGCCCTGAAAGCTTGTTTTTGCCTACGTTGCTTAATGTTGCACGTCCTTTGTGAGGGCGCCACGTCCCCTCCGGCATGCTCTTCGGCATTTGCATAACCTTGTTGTTGAGAAACGCTCCTTGGAGACATAACGCATCTAAGCGCATTAGCATACTAAATTGGATTTGCGCCTCTCGTTAGCACAGATTGCAAATGCAAGAAGCATCACGTTCTCCGGTCGCTCTCGGAAGTGAAAGAAAGAGCGGAGACGGGTAGCTGAAGGCTAGAGAGGAAAAGAAAAGTCTGGAGGACCACAGGTGGTAGAGTCGGGATGAATTGCTTTGTGGCAGCTGCATTTGAAAATTACCGTACAGTCAGGGTCTCGCAGAAGGCTGTGTGGAATGAGCGCCGGTTCAGCGAGAGGTTAGTCACCCGTAACACAAGCACGGATGATGGGAATCTTTATTCATTCCACGCCTGACGTACGCAGGGTTCGCTTGGCAGGCGTTGTGTGGGAAGCATCATGCGTTCGGCAGCTAAACGACTCGGCGGGCTGCGCCTAAAAGCCTGAAAATGATTTTGGCACCCGCTGTCAAGCTCGAACTGCCACACTTTCAACCGTTCTTCCGGTCCTTTTAAAGCTCACCAATCCACGGCCCACCATTTGTGCTCTCTGCTGTGACAGGATGATAATTAACTGCACGAGAGGCTCCGTGCCGGAATGCGCAGGTGAAGCGCTTCACCTATGTCCTTCCCTTGGCTAAGACGCTCTTAATCAAAGCTGCCCAACTGCATCTGCGCTCGGCTGCACCTTCAGGGCAAGTCATGCATCTTCCCCACCCACTCCCTTTTGGCGAAACAGCAAAGGCAGCGGAGGCCTTCTGTACTTACGTGATGAATCGCACCTTAATAGATGCGACTCGGATGGAACAATAACTCTCGCAGCTGGAGCGCCAACAAAACATTCGGTGGTGTTGGGATTACTCGTCCTTCCTGCTTGGCCTTGGACCTTGAAGGGGCAGCGTTTTTAAATAGAGGGTCAAGCATTTCTGAGGCCTTCATCATTGTCATTCATTCATTGGAGAGAACATATCAGTGTCCTTGGATTCGAAGAGCAAAAGTGCATTGATTTCAATTGCAATATCATGTGTACATGCCTCTCACAAAATGAGATGAGAGTAGGGCAACTAAGATCTCTGCATGCTGTGCAAAACCCTGTCTTGTCTTTGATCACGACTACCATGTTTACTGTGTCCGTGGATCCCAACCTTTGTGACTTCAGGCCACCAAAACTGAAAACTGATCAAATATTTTACTGCTTGGCATACCTAGAAAGAAGTATATTTGTTATATAATAAACAAAAAAGAAGAAATATCTTGAATTTTAGTTGCTTTAGCTTATTTTCATGGTTTTTTTTTTTGTCTTAAGTTCAATAAGGAGAGGAGCTTGTACACATAATAGTAAAAATGTTCTAATACACACAAAGAAAAACTTTATTTAGAGGCCAAATGCAAAATCAATTTACGATTTACATTTTCAGACAATAGCAGACCTGATTCTGTTATTTTTTTAAATTACTGTATTTCATCCAATAAAGTAAATTCAAAAAATTATTTAAAAGTAAATATACCTCAATAGCATAAAATAATCATATATGTACACTAAAATTCACACGTAAGTGTATCAGACTACATAACAAATGCAATTACAAAAAGTATGCAAAAATTATATACAATAACATTTTTTTTTCAAATCATCAAAAACATAAATGCAACATTATCCAAAAACAGCCAAATGATATCAAACATCATAATGATTATCGTGTTTGTGAGGAATAAATACAACAAAATAGAAATAGAAATCCAAAGAAACATATCCCAAACATCAAAAAAAAAAAAAGAAAATAAATAAGTTTAAAGGGTTAGTACACCTGTAAGAGCTTTATTCAACGATGAAACACAAATTAAATAAACAGGTTTTCCACTTCAGCACATAGTGTTTCCACATCTTATTAGTTTAACAACCAAAGTCAAACTCGATCACTATTGCCATGTACACTGCATAGTTTCAGGAGTGACAAGCACATTTAAATGTATGTACAGAGCACAAGTAAGTCAAGAAATTACAGTGATTTACTTAATAATAATAATAATAATCAAAGCAACATTTTAGCATCTTGTGGCTATGAAAAAGAAAGATGAATTGTTCGAAGTTAGTTTTGACTATTTATGCTTGTAAAGCTTCTATTTTAAACTGAGTTCTTATATCAAGTGCATATGGCAGAAATAATATGTATAGTGCATTTAAAGAATATAGTCCTTTATGCTTGTATTTTTGTGAATGAGTCAAGACAAGTATCTCTGTTTTTGTGGTTTGTCTAGCACCTCAGACAAGCTGTCAGTGTAACACAAACATCTAGTTGTGTAGTTAGGGTCCAAATGCATTATGTGGATTTTATATAAATGGCGTTGTCACTAGATGATATTTTTCCATGAGTTAATTTAGTTGTAGAATTCAGTTGTCACTCTTGTAAATAGCCGTACATGACGTTACTGAGCTCTTGGAAGAGTGACTGGAGTAGCACTGTGGCAGTCATATTTAAATAAAGCCGGTGTCATTCCTTTCTAACAGACCTCTTTTCTATGCAAATTAGGCTTAGTATAGCCACAAGTCACAAATGTTGCACTTAGGCTATGTTTAGACTGCCAGCAAAAATCAGATTTTTTGCATACCATGTTTTTGAAGGTCTGGACAGCAAAAGAAAAAAAAAAGAAAAAAAAAAATTTGGAGGTGGTTTAAAATGCAATTACAATCAGATTTTTACAGATGCGTTTCAGTCTGGAAGCTCAAATCGGATTTCAAATTGTGTTTTGCGTCACTCTCACAAAAGGTATTCAAGTTTTCAAATAGCATGTCCAAAGATTTTGACCTTGACTACAGGAACATCACAATATATATATACCAAAAAATGTTTCTTGTGCGATGGAGGAGAGTTTTGCACTGCGACTCGACAGGGCACTTATTTGGAGAGCGAAATGGTGCACCTCCATTTGTTTTGAAAGCCTCATCACATACAGTTGTGTTCAAAATTATTCAACCCCCCAATGCTGTAAATGGTTTTAGAGAATTTAGAGTACATTTGTAATTGAATTCAGAATGAAATCCTACAAGGACTTCTTAAAGAAGCATATGCAACTAAAATGACATCAATTGGTTTTGTAATACAGTAGTAAATGTTTCTTTTGTGAATTCTTCATTGACACAATTATTCAACCCCTTAAAGACTACCACTCTGAAGAACAGAGGTCCATTGAAGTGTTTTCAATCAGGTATTGAAAGCACCTGTGGATGTCAGGGAGCAGCAATAAAGCCTAATAAGCACCAATTAGGCAGCTTTAAAATGACTGTGATACTCAGCTCCTTCTAGACATTTACTGGTGTGGTTACAAACATGGTGAAGTCAAGAGAATGGTCCAGGAAGACAAGAGAAGAGGTGATTACTCTTCACAGGAAGGGCAATGGCTATAAGAAGATTGCAAAGATGTTAAACATACCAAGAGACACCATAGGAAGCATCATTCGCAAATTCAAGGCAAAGGGCACTGTTGAAACGCTACCTGGTCGTGGCAGAAAGAAGATGCTGACTTCGACTGCTGTGCGCTACCTGAAGCGTAGAGTGGAGAAAAGTCCCCGTGTGACTGCTGAGGAACTGAGAAAAGATTTGTCAGATGTAGGTACTGAAGTTTCTGCTCAGACAATACGGCGCACCCTGCGTAATGAAGGCCTCCATGCCAGAACTCCCAGGCGCACCCCCTTGCTGTCTCCAAAGAATAAGAAGAGTCGACTGCAGTATGCCAAAAGTCATGTGGACAAACCACAGAAGTTTTGGGATAGTGTTCTGTGGACTGATGAAACAAAATTAGAACTGTTTGGGCCCATGGATCAACGCTATGTTTGGAGGAGGAAGAACAAGGCCTATGAAGAAAAGAACACCTTGCCTACTGTGAAGCATGGCGGGGGGTCAATCATGCTTTGGGGCTGTTTTGCTTCTGCAGGTACTGGGAAGCTTCAGCGTGTGCAAGGTACCATGAATTCTCTTCAGTACCAGGAGATATTGGAGGACAATGTGATGCAGTCCGTCACAAACCTGAGGCTTGGGAGACGTTGGACCTTTCAACAGGACAATGATCCCAAGCATACCTCCAAGTCCACTAGAGCATGGTTGCAGATTAAAGGCTGGAACATTTTGAAATGGCCATCGCAGTCACCAGACTTAAATCCGATTGAGAACCTCTGGTGGGACTTAAAGAAAGCAGTTGCAGTGCGCAAGCCTAAGAATGTGACTGAACTGGAGGCTTTTGCCCATGATGAATGGGCGAAGATACCCGTAGCTCGCTGCAAGACACTTGTGTCAAGCTATGCTTCACGTTTAAAAGCTGTTATAACTGTAAAAGGATGTTGTACTAAGTATTAAGATTGAATGTCACTTGGGGGTTGAATAAAACTGATAATGATGTGAGCAGAGAAAAGACATTTGTGGTTATTTCATTATAAATGTTATGTTATATTTGTCTGACCTACACGTGCCTCTTTGATTTAATTGTAAGCAGGATGACTGAATGATCAAAATCAATGTCAAACCGGCCAAAACAATCAATTTCAGTGGGGGTTGAATAATTTTGAACACAACTGTATGTGTTTACGCTTGTGTAAAGCAACCCATGCAGATAGGTTGGTTATGTCTTGACACACAATTACTTGTAATTAATAATGCGGACAATCTGCCTGAAAAGATCTGATTTGATAAACAATCCGATTTGCCTGTAGTCTGAACGTAACCTTTTAGCCCCTATGGAAAATGTATTTTAGGGATAAGTAAATGTTATTATTAAGATACTAATTAAATCTTTGAACATGTTATTTTTTTTACACATTTACAGAATATGATGTTTTAATGTTTCCAAAGCTGGTCAGAAACCATTTCATTCTACTGACAGCCCTGGTTTTAAACAATAATCAATGAAAGATTAAAGCTACAAGCAGCGATGAGAGGGCCCTCGCACCCATCCCACCGCCACCCGGTGGCTTTAGGAAAACAGAGAAACGTGGGCAATATGCATTTAAGTATATAACGATAGGAGGACTGCATCAGTTAGTTATATTTTCCTCACTTCCTGCTACCAGCTGGTGGCGATATGACTATGACTAAATTTTGGGGTGTAGATCTCTTCAGGCCACGGCACTTATCACACATGTGAAGTTTGGAGCCTCATTTACAACAGATTCCTGTTTCATGGCAAAACATTTGACTTTGTCAGGTCGCCACAGACGAAAACTCAGGATCTTTGCAATTTAACATCACAAAGGCCTTTAGATTAGACTGACCAAATATGATGTTTTTCTGGTTAAATCTCAATGAGGAGTTTATCACAGTGTAAAAAACATGACATTTCCTGTTGCCCGCAGGAGGCGCTATGACTGTAACTGAATTTTGGCATGTAGATATGTTATGTTATGTTAGGCCAAGACTCTGATAAAACATGGGAAGTTTGGGGCAGATCGGACATTGTATGCCCGAGTTACAACAACTTCCTCTTTCATGGCAAAACAGAGCTGAGATCTTCAAGATGTTAGCAATTTAACGTCACAAAGGCTTTTAGATTAGACTGACCAAATATGACGTCGATCTGAATAAAATTTTAGGAGGAGTTTGTTTATGTACAATGTCTGGAAATGGCAAAAACGGCAAAAATTTTGCAGAGAAAATTCAAAATATCTCACCTCCTGTTGGCTTTTTTTGTAGGTAATGGGCTGTTACACGTGTCTACCGAATTTCACACGTGAAATGTAGTGTGAAGGCAGCTTAATTGAAATTTTGTAGGTGGCGCTATCGAGCCATTTTGTCACACCTAATTCTGAAACCCATATCAGATGTAAATTTTCACCACTTCTGAGGCATGTGCAAAGTTTCATGAGTTTCGCCCATCAAAAATGCGATTCATTTCGGAGATGAAGAATAATTGACAGAGCAATTACAATAGGGTCACACCATCAGTGCTAATAAAATATGCAAAATAATTATTTCTAAGTCTTAATCTCTCCATCTTTGTGACAGAGTGTGCATTATTGTATATTTCTGCAGATTTGTCCTTGCTATTCTCACCAATATTTTACATTATATTAGGTACATTTCTTCAGGTCAATGCTTTTTATTTAATTTGGGTTCCCTCCCTAATGTTCTTGGCATTAAAAAGTTTGTAAACCCCTACATTAGATTATTTACCAGTACAATATATACATTCTATAGAAGCGCTAGCCACACTAAGCAAGAAATCAGTATATGACCTTTCATGACGGGCATTTCCCTCAAACTGCCGTTTCAGTTCACATCATGATGTCACGGTAAACATTTATTGAGCCTTCAGGAATACCTTTTTAAAAAGGTCTTGTGAGTTATGCCTCAGTGATGTGTTCAGACATTGAGTGGACATGTGCTAAGCATGTATATAAATGCTTCAATAGGTCCACTGCGGACTGCAGAATGAATCGTAACATGACACATCTCATAATTGTGATTTTAATGGGAAGTGAAATGCTGATGTGAGTCACATGATCACACATTAAACATTCTGACAATTGAACGGTAGGCTTTGTTACGAATGACGAGGACCTTGACAGTCATTTGTTTCCAACACTATCCACTTTTGGAGTTTTTCACCCCCCGTTCGGTCATTATTTACTCATCCTCATGTTGTCGCAAACTCAACCTACTTTCATTCTTTTGTGGATCATAAAAGTTTATCAGAATGTTCACACTGCTCTTTTCCATAAAATAAAGTGAATGGTGGCCAGGGGCTGTCAAGCTTCAAAAACAACTCAACACATTGTAAAAGTAGCCAATATGAGTCATGCACTAATCAAGTCTATTGCATGAACTACTTTTTGACAACTTTGTGCTACCTTTTGGCCAATTTTCATGTTGATACATGGAAAAGAGCAGCGTGAACATACCCGTTTGTAGACCTATTTTCTTAGGTGGAAAATTACATGATTTACATGAGAGTGAGTAAATGATGAAAATTTTATTTTTTGGCAAACTATCCCTAAAATCATTTTTTGCACCACCATGCAGGTTTTCACATGGAGGTATGTAAATCTCTCTCATTTTGCTTTCAATTTGCACGTTTACTTTGGTTTAGTCATTAGAAAATAGATGTGAAGCCCAGCATTGGGATAATGGATTTTTTCATTAGCAGTTGGATGTAAAAGCTTTAAACGTCTGATGGATACCCAGACTTTCATCAGGTGATTGTTCTGTGCGAGACAACAAAAGAAAGGGAAAATTGCATTGCACAAAACTACCTCATTCCATGTTAATAAATGGATTAAATTGTGATTTGAAAATGGGCATCGCAACACAAAAATGTCTCATGTATTTGTTATGGCACAGCTGGCCTAGAATTCAGTCCTATCAATTTCAGCCCTTCTAGACGCTAAATAGGATACGCAGAAAATGCATTGCGGCATAAACCAAGGAAATATTACAAATTCATTATACACATGGGATTGCTTTGGAATCATAAATGTGTAACAAGTAAGGAGATTGAGATTGAAATTGAAAAGTTGGTTGGGGAAAAAATGCACTACTATCATAAAATAGGCTATAAATGTGCTGAAGGCAAGGGGTCAGAGTTTCGCTGGTTAGTTTCGGCAGTTATTCCCTGATGGCCTGGTAGATGCCTTGCCTACAGCATTCTGTGGGCAAAAAGCATCATTCTCCATTGAAGACCATTCAAAAGCAGCCTTCGCTATTGCTTTTTAACTCTTTGTCAGTCAGTGCATTAGTAATGGGGATATTTCAGGGACTCTTTCTGCAGGTTAAATTGTTATGTGACCACTGTGAAGCGAATCCTTTGAATCATCTATTCAATCCATTCTTTCAAAAATGCTGATTCATTCATGTGTGCAGCAGGTGTCCCAATGTGTGTACTTATGCATTATTCTGTGCCATGTTTTTGAATAAAAAGAATGAGTATAAAAAATTGCTGAATGTTTGATACTTTAGGGACTCAACTCTTACAGTTTTTATTATATAGCAGAAGGAGAGGGGATATCTGGCTCTGATGCTGAATGACACTGATTCATTCGGAACAAAACAAGTTATTGTCTTTATAAGTGAGTCACTGAATCATTCACTCAGCCAATTTGTTGAAAAATGCTGATTCATTTCATTTATTCACATTTGTTCAGGAATGAAACCTGACTATGTTTGTGGTGAGTGTCATTGGATCATTCATACAACAGATTCATTAAAAAAGGCTGATTCATTCAGTTATGAATAAATAATGAATAATGTGACCTGTCTTTATAAGTGAGTTATTCGATTGCCCATTCTGTTGATTTGTTCAAAATTGCTGATTTTTTCAGGGAATGAGCAACAGACTGTCTTCATGAGAGAGTCATTGAATTATTTATTCAACCAATTTATTCAGTAATGCTGATTCATTCAGACTCTCTTTGTGATTGAATCATTTGAATAATTTATTCAACTGATTTGTTAAAAACTGTGATTCAGTTAGGCACAAAACAAGTTTTTTTATTTTTTTATTATTATTTTATTTATTTATTTATGTATTTATTTATTTGCAGGGCTCTTTAAAACATCAAAACGGCATAAAATGGATCTTCTTTCTGAACGGGATCCCTTTTTTCATAATCCACAGAAGGTGGTCAAAACATATTCTAGATTATGGCACAATTGCAATATTTGTTATATTCTTCAAAGTGCAAAAAGGACTGAAATACTTTCTCATGTAAAATTCATACACCAGTTTCCCATTTAATAAGACTGATAATGATAATTAGGCCCCTGAATGGGAGTGTTTCCCTTCGTAATTGCAGACTTACTCAATGCCAGCTGACATATCTCTCAGCAAATGGATATAGATGGGCCCTCACAACGTCCGCATGAATAAACAAAGGATCTGTGCCCTCCGGCTATGACTGCAGAAGTGAAACGCAGCCATTCAAGATTCCACTGCATTCCACGGAATTCTGCACATCAATTAGGCTCCAGCGTGGTGCTCTGTTTTGAGGACAAATTCTCTCGCCCCGTTTCCCAGCGGTCTCTGTAGTGTACTTGCAAAATAATTTAGTTTAGCAGCTTGTCATGCGAGCTACTGTGAAGAATTCCCTCTCTTTGTAACTGGCAGCTACTGGGTTTGCTGTACCGTGGCACCTGTTTGCTGTGATCCCTCGAGCTTTGTTGTGCTGAATTGTAAATCCAGGAGATTGTATACTGTTGTACAGTAGTTGGAATTTATTAATGCATTACGAATCATATTCATGCCTTAGCCTTTTAAAGCCTGACATATTAAATAATTTTCAGAATAGTTCCATTTTTTTAATGGAACAGTTTATTCAACCTTTTGACAAAAAAAAATCATATTTGTTTTTTGTTGGGTATCATATTTGATATATCAGGCTTTTGGCTCATATGTGATATAGGAGAATATGGAGTCAGAGGCTCAAACTGAGCACAAATATTTTTATTTGCTCAATATCTGCTGCAATTGCTGATATTTATATGGCCAAAAATAAGATTAAATTCTAATAGTTTGTAATGTAAATCAATGAGATCTCTATAATAATATAGTGGACTATTTATATAATATGTAAATGAGAAATTTTATAATGTATTATTCAACAAATCAACTGAGTGAATGATTCAGTGACTCACTCATAAAGACAACAGCTTGTTTTGTTCCTGAATGAATCACTGTCATTCAGCATCAGAGCCAGATAGAGGGTTCTCCTTCTGCTATATAATAAAAAAAAAGTGTCAAACATTCAACAATTTTTTATACTCACACTATTTATTCTAATAATAATGCATAAGTACACAGATTGGGATATATATGCTGCAAAACCTGAATGAAACAGCATTGATATATATATATATATATATATATATATATATATATATATATATATATATATATATATATATATATATATATATATATATATACACACACACACACATATATATACACAATTCAAAGATATCCATTAAAGAGTCCAAGGATCTTTTGGTTCTGCTGTATGTGGAATTTTCACATTTATAAAATGTCTTGGGCTGTTGCACTATTGATTGTGAGGTCAATGTTCTAGAGCAGCTGCTCTGGATATTTCAGGTGATACAGTCCACGTGAGCGATGTAATCCATCATATAATAGCACCTCAGGCCTCTGCTAAACCTACAAAGCACCTACATGAACCGAAAGAAAAAATAAAACAAGAGCCCAATGCACAGGAAGCACAAGCTTCCTGTCACAAGCTTTTATTAATGAGTTCAGGCTTCCAAAAAGCAACCGGGAAGATGCCAAGGTGGGATTTCATGTAAGAGGGGCAAAAGTTGTGAGTAATGTGCTGATACAACACCTACAAACTGAGATATACAGCAGTGTGCTGCCCCATAGAATCAGATGTAGCACAGCTAACCGATTGCTGTATAGCATCACTCAGAAACACTTCATTTTGATAGCCCACCAACATTCTGCTAAGTAACTTTGCAACTACATGTCAGCAACAGCATTAGAGTATCGCTAGCTTAATATAGGCTTTATTTCATGGTCCCTTCAACAGACTTTCTACTCGCTATAAGTAACTTTGCTAGTATGTTTCAACTTCTACTACCCCTAATCTAATAGTCTACTAATACTCAGAGAATTAGTTCACAGTTACTTATAGTTTGTAGAATGTCTAAAGTTACTCTCCACACCACTGCTGTAGTCAGATTGTAATTTTGTCTGGCTACAATAAGACAGTGTTTGTGTCAATAGCCTTTAACATTAGCGGTTAACATTTTAACACCACTCACCACATGTTTCATTTCAGAACCATGTACAACAACCACTGAATTGAAAAAACTGAACAACATAATATGATTCTGCATAAATGTCGTCCAATTTTCCAATGTGCCTGATTTGGTATTTAGAGGTACTACTGGGATATGCACTGTTTTGCATACTATATAGTAAGGAAGTATCAGATGCAGTAAAACTCTGACGCAAGTTAGCAAGATAGCTGTGGGTTATTGAATTTTAAGGTAAGGATTTTAAAACACAAACAGGTGCCTGCGGTGTGCAAAACATTATGCTGCCACAGAGAACTCCAGTAAATGTCAGCTTAAATGAGTCACATGTTCTGGTAAACTTGATTGCTATTCTTCATCAGCAATTAACAAAATGTGTACAAGCTAAATTGTATAGTAAACACTGACAATGAAAACCTGATAATGAATGCCAATTAGTTTCTGTCATGACTGAAACAATTTTCCCATTAGGATTTATAACAAAGGGATGTACTTTTCCATCGCCAGCAAAGAAATGCACACTTTTTGTATAAATATGTGCATTGAAACTTCTTTAATGCTTAGTTTGCATTTACTGTTGTGACATGATGTGACTTTGTTTGTGTATCTTCTTTCTTGTTTTTTAGGTGTGATGGGGGAGTATGAGCCCAAAATTGAAGCACATTTTCCCCAGACGGTGCTGGCAGCCAAAGGCGTCACAGTGAGGCTGGAGTGCTTTGCCCTTGGGAAGTAAGTACGCTGGCATAATCCCCCACCCGCACCCCCACCCAGACCGCCTCCCGACGTGTACCACCTGAAGGTGCCTTTCTATTGCACAAAGACAGAACATTCACCATCGCCCCCTTGAAACACCTCATATGCTGTTGCAATCATTAATAATCATAATTACGACCAATTTAACCAGTCAAACCACATTCTTTTCAGAGTAGAGAGCAGAATGCATCCTCCAGAGAAGAGATAGTACCAGGAGGATAGCTATTTTTACTCCTAACTCCGCTTTGCTGTTAAATGAGCTCTCCAGAAGTATTGAACTCTGCGCCATAACTGATATAGTGGCAATTTCACTGTGATTGGTGTGGAAACAGAGCCAGAATTCGCCCCCTGGGAGCTGTATATTCTCGTAATAGTTGAACGGGCGGCAGAGGTTGAGGGCCGGGGGTCGTGAGGGAGGAGAGCGATTTGAGAGTCTGTACATGCCATTGTTTGGAGGATGCTTTTAATATCTGTTCTGTCCACATATGGTCAAGGATAGCACAGTGAGAAATGAAAGTGGCCAATACAAGCTTACAGCCGGAAGGCAGAAAAGCACTCTGACATTCAGTCAGAGCAGCGCATTGCCTGTAAATGATGGACCGAGGAGGCTTTTTTCCATAGATACTTATGATGTACCTTGCTGTGGCAAGTATTTTCCTGAGCAGAAATATCTGGCATAGCTTGGAGTTAGTTTTTAGCTAAAAGCTAATATAGGAGCCCTATATAAAGGCGGCTAACTAGCACGATAACCTTCTATTCCATTAAAATGTTTTCTCTTTCTCTCTCTCTCTCTCTCTCTCTCTCTCTCTCTCTCTCTCTCTCTCTCTCTCTCTCTCTCTCTCTGTCTCTCTCTCGCTGTAATTAAATAAGAAAATAAAACAAATATTGAGATACTACTTAGATGTTGAAGCGATAGATGCAGATATAAACCCAATAAAATATCAAACCTAGAGGTACACTGTAAAAATTCATTCACCCATTCACTCACTCACTCATTCATTCATGCATTAATTCAGTCATCCGTTCACTCACTCACTTATTCATTCAGTCATTCACTAATTCAATGATTAATTCCGTCATTCACTCACCCACTCATTCACTAATTCATTCAGTCACTCACTCAATCACTCACTCATTCACTCCCTCATTCACCTACTCACTCACTAATTCATTCAATAATCCACTCATTCATTCACTTATTCATTCAGTCATTCACTCACTAATTCATTCAGTCATTCACTCACTCATTCACTCACTCACTCAAACATTCATTCATTTACTCTCTCATTCACTCACTCATTATTTTGTATATTTACAGTTTTTTACAATCACTTTGCTACTATTTTCAGAACCTTGATGTCATTTTTCACAACTCTAGACACAAAACTCACAACCAATGATCAAAATGCACATTTTTCAAAACTCTAACCCTTTTCTCAATTGCTTGGATACAATACACATAAAACTTAGATCATTTGTTCATTGAACAAAAATCACCTGTTCAATATGACACAACTTAACATCAAAGTTCTACTGTTTAAAAAGGCAATTCATACATTACATTTTAAATGAGTGTCTATTCATTTCCTTACCGTGATCTAACTTTCAATTGATACAACTGCTCAAAATGATAAGTAACTTTTGCATTACTCTTAATGCATAGTTGTATGGAAACAGACAAACAATCTTCCATGTTTACTGTAAATCATGAAAGTTTCAAGATAACGAGATTTATTGTCACCAAATAGCGTGGAGCATGAACCAATTAGATTACAATATCCAAGTATGACATCACAGCAGACCAGTGTCAGGCATGGATTCGTCATGCCCGAAGGTTTTTTGGAAAACATCCATTGTGATGTAGATGAGAACCTGTGGCCAAATCCACAATACAGAGTTGATGACAATGTAGAAGTACAGTAATCATGCCTGTTTTGTTTCTTGCAGTACAAGCAAGCAAGTTGAGTATTGATGTTTTACAGTACTGTCTTTATTTTTCTATTTCATGGCTAATTATTTTTTGCTTTGATTTAAATAAACCTATGTTGTGATTGTACTGTAGTGTTTTGCATCAATATATTGTAAACTTTCTTCAATGATTCCACTGTGTCTGTAGTATTCTCTCTTCTACTGCAATACTTTTACAGAGATGTGTTTATTGTACATGTAGTACCATGATGAAACACGTATCTCCTATTTTGTTCTACAATATTTAAGGATTGTACGAACAATGACACAGTGAAACTATCGGTTGTGTGTGTGGGTGATCTATAGTCATGTTTCAATGGTATTTCACAGTAAATTTATGTTTTGAACCAATGATTGTGCAAGTGCAAGATTTCTTTAAAGATGTGAATGCACAATGCACTGTTCTGAACATTAGACAGCCTGTGTTACAAGTGATAACCGTTTTGAGTTTTGTGTCTAGAGTTTTGAAAAATGACATCAAGGTTCTGAAAATACAAGCAAAGTGATTGTAAAAAACTGTATTTTAATTGTGTGTTTATTTTCTGCTTTATTTTTATTCATCGTTGTCAGGTTACATTTTGTAGAACTTTGTTTTGAATCCTCAGATTGGAGCTTAACAGAACTGAGGTGGTGTTTTTCATAAAGGAAATGCATTTCTGCATTTTAAATACATAATCCAGTGTCATCGTGCTGTAATTCTGTTTGCGTTTGTTATTTGTAATGAATAATTTAAATGCAAAGCCTATCAAGTGCAAACACCTTCTAAGCCAAACTGCTCTAAGGGCCCAGTAATTGTTTACAGTGCCTTCAAGGACCCCTTTGTGAGGAAATGTCGTTTACAATTAATTATCCGCATTAGAATAATAAGACATTACTTAAACCTAGACATTAATCTATGTATTCTTGGTGGCTTCTCTTTCTTAGTTCAGTTAAACTTTACAGACTCTTAACACGCTACTCAGCGAATGAAGAAATCACTGAGATCTCACCAATGGCCTTTCCCTTCGCTCGCAGCTCATTTAGGGCTGATAGCGAATCCTCCAGTGAACTTTAGGCCTTGTCCGCCTTACCCAACAAATAAAATATTTATCAGTGCATGTTATTATAAAATGTCACTCTTTATAATGAACCAAACTGAACTAAGAATTACTTTTAGCCTCATTCTTTCCCTCAGTATGTATGACAACCTAACAGTCGGGGTGACTAAGGGCTTGGCATTGTGTGCAGGGAAAAGCCTAGAACGTATATTGTCAATAGCGCAGGCGGTCTGCCCGAAATGTCTGCAGGGATGCTTTTCAGAGGCAGCATTGTACCGTACACTTTCAAAGGCAAACTGCCAGCTTATAATGGTGAATGGGGATGGTGCCGAAAATGTTACCGGGGCTACAAGAGGGGCCGCTTTCATGCATGCTGGCATTTTGTTAAAGGTATAACCTTTCTGTATAGTTCTCACATCATTTAGGAAATAATGGTCTCATATATTGTTATGAAATCTTCTATTCAAATGATTTTCTTTTTAACATTTTAGACAAACAATATGATTAGTAATATACTTAAATTTTTAGTCATAAGAATTTAATTTAATTTAATTTGTTTTAAGGTTAGTTTTATAAAGAAATGTATACTTTTGGTCAGCAAGGTTACATTAAAGTGATCAAAAGTGATATTAAAGAAAAATATGTTTTCAAATAAATACTGTTATTTTGAACATTTTAAAACTCACCCTCAAATTCTTCCAAACTCTTTCCTTCTTCTGCTGAACACAAAATAAGATATTTTGAAGAATGTTGGTACTCAAACAATCATACTACATTGTGAAGATAATAAGTATTAACCGTATAAAGCATATTGTATCATCTTTGATTCACACATTTTTAAGGACTCTGAATTATCAACATGATCAAAATTTTGCAGTTTTACACAATCTGCTACATGCTTTCTGTCATCTTTTTAGCAAGTAAAAGTATAAATCTAAAAATGTCCCCCTTCAGGTCGTAGTACACGTGTCTTTTTGCTGTGAAAACTTCTATTTTTTTCTAAAGTAAATGTAAGAATAACTTTTATATTGTTAGGAATATTTCAAAATCATTTACTTGATTATCCATACACTTTTTATTATCAGTATTATTATTATTATTATTATCATTAGAAAAATCATGTTAATGTATCAAATATGATAAATCAGGCTTTCGGGGAATGTTCATTTGTATATCTCTCAATCATTACTGTTTTATGATTTTATTCATATATTATCATATATTATCCACACCTACCAATGCACTTGATCTCTGAAGTGACACTTCAAGATTCAATCACTTCAGACAAAACGTTTGTTCTGCAACCGTGCAAGTTTTATCATAGACCCATCATGATTTAAACTGACAGGTCAGAAACTTCATCCTGTTTAGATAAATGTCCTTGTACATTTTAAGCGGATGTAGAGGGACAGAAGGACTCAGAAATGTGACGTTTTTATCATTGGGCCTGCGGATGATTGATGTCGGCGCTGGGGTTTTCCTCGGCGTCACATTTCCATCGTTGAAAAGCTGTGAAATGGAGCTGTCACTATGTAGCGGTGCTGATCGTGTCTGATAGAGCGGGTTATCTACGCGCGGGCGGCACACCTAGGAGGTCATATCACACGCCTGCTGCAGCCACAAATAGGGATGGATGGCAGTGTACAAATACTGCTTATCTGCACAGCTATCTAGACGTTTATTGTGTTACCCAGTACACAGCCACTTACAGAGTGCTGCCATATCAGATTTTCCTGTTCGTACTTTCAAAAAGACCATGTTATCGGCTTTTCAAATTAGCGCAGGTACATGTTTTGGGCAGAGATAAAAGAATTGCTTTTAGAAAGTGCTTTTTTTTAAGATGAAGTGTTTTCTTTTTGCACCACTAGCATTGCCAGATGCAAAAGTTGGGTTCCCGTAAGGTTATGCGATGATTTATGCTTCTGTGAAAGCCTCAAGTCACAGTGATTTCAACTGTTTTAAAAAAAAAAAAATAAATAAATTGTGCGTAAAAGCCAAAAGCCGGTCAAATACTCTACTTCCCGAAGAGCTCATCTACCAATCAAAGAGGTTGCTTTTTCTTTTCAAACCTTGCCAAAACATTGGGGTTCATCAAGACTCACCAGTGATGTCCACTCCCATGAAGTATTGCAAATGATTCAAATCACTTCCGCTACATTCTACAATGTAAATTATACTATTTTAATACTTGATAGTTTTAAAGTTGGCATTCACAATGCCTCATGTGATTCATTACTCATAAAAGATGTTAAACCAAACCAATCTCTTGGCAATTCGTAACTATTTTACATTTTATTTACATTACATGGTGACTGTTGGTGGCTAATTTGTATAAATTCGTTTTCATAAAATCTACTTATGCTCAGTGATGGGTATGTTTATTGGTGGGGTTAGGAGTCAACCTTAATGGCTTCTAATAATCATATTTTTTTGAACGATTCATACACTCTAAAAACTATGTGAAAAATGTGTTGGCTCTTCAAAAAAAATTACAGTTTTCATCAGTTTTTTTTTTTTGAGTTACGACAACTTTGAGTGATTTTTAATAGTGAAGACGATAAAAATTTGTTGCATAAACACAAATTTTGAAGTTGATAACTCAAAAAAATAAAGTTGCCTCAACTAGCAGAGTTGTAGCCTTGGAACCAATTAGGCTAATCGTATCTATTTCAGTTCAGATCCATAGCTGACATTGCACATGCTAGCATAACTTATTTACTGAACAAGTAAATTATTGCTTGACACTGGCATTAGCGCAGTTATTGTTTATAGAGTCAATGCACTGTGCAGCTTCATGTATCTACTCTTCAGTACAATGGTAACCAAAAAAATATCAACATTACAGAAACTCTTTTAAATGTCAAAAATAACCCCATTAAACACTAACAGGTCTTTCCCTTCACTAAAAACAAATAGATTTACACTTAAGTTCAACATTATCCAGTCCCTATACAAAGCATGCTTGGGAACTAGAAATCCACTGCCTAATTTCCAACGTTATCAAGACAATTTACTGCAACCTGCAAAAAAAAAAAAAAAAAAAAAAACTCTACAAAATAATTTTTGCAACTTAAAATGTTTAATTAAAGCAACAAATAAGAATTTTTAAATTGCAACCATGCAATTATGTAAGTTACAAATTCATATGAAATCTCCACTGCGTATTTACATTTTTCTATGTGATCAGGTTGTAAATTGTACTTTTTTTTCAGAGTTTCAAAAACTTTTTTGCTTCAAATCAAATGTTGTAATGTTGTGATTCATCTCCAACCTTAGAACTCTTTGACACTCACAGGCTTTGAACTTTTTTTTTTTGGAACTTTGTTTTATCCCAGTGGAGAAATGAATGCTACAAATACATCCAGAACCGAGGCCACAAACAATTTGCTCCCACTGATGCGCTCAAATGGCAAAAACAAAAACTGACAGGTTTTCAAAAAGGTTTTCTGAATACTTTTGCAGCTGGACAGACAAAGAATAGTCCTGTCCTAAGTTCACACAATTGATTGAGCCAATGTTTCTAAGTTGGGTTGGTTGAGATTCTCAAACTTGCCTTTAAAGAAACATAGTATTTACACAGTGTTTTCTGCATATTGATCTGGGATAAGAGAACCTATTTCAGAATCAAAAAAGACATTTCCTCTTTAAATATTTGTTATATTTTTTTTATGTTCTCATAGTCCCGTCCCTACTATCACCTGGAGGAAGATGAGTGGGAACATCCCAAAAAAAGCCCGTCTGCGCAAATCACAGGCTGTACTTGAGATCCCCAACATCCAGCTAGAGGATTCTGGGAGTTATGAGTGTAAAGCTGAGAACACCAGAGGAGGCACTGCCTTCAGAGGACATCTCCAGGTCTATAGTGAGTACAGCTCTGCTTCTGAAAAACACTGCAAGCAGATCATTAACAATGAAAGTTCTGTATGGTTTAGGTTTGCAATATATGTAATAAGAGAAAGCAGGATGCATCGATTTGTTGTACTGCACATTTGAGTTTCATTGTCCTACAGTTATTAATGATACCTCAAATCATATGGCTTGTTAAGGAGAGATGTACAAATGCTTTCTATTTGGGATTGGACTAATGGTTTTTGCCTGATGGATGAAAAACTGCAACTGCAACATAATCTCATGACAATTCGTAACTATTTTACATTTCGACGAATTGGTGGGTAATTTGTATGAATTTGTACAAGCTCATATGTTTTTGTACAACCTACTTACATCTGAGTGATAGGTATGTTTAGGGGTGGGCCTTCATGCTAACTTTTTTCTAAAAATCGTTTGTATTTGTATAATTTACATCAAAGGAAATCATGCGAAATCTTTGTTACAAAGGTTGGACCTTAGCTAGAGACCAGAATGTGATATAGACTTGAGGGTGTTACTTCTGTTGCAACTTCCTTCCACATCCTTGAACCCTTTAGCAATACTCTTGCATCTGCCCAAAGCACCATAATTTTGTGTGTATGAGCACCACTCATATTGTCTTCGGGAGATGTAAAAATCTGGTTTTATAAAGTTATTTGTAGAAAAATGCAAAGGCTATCAAAAAAAGGCTTTGAAATAATGTGCCGCAGTAGTGTGGGGACAGGATCCGTTGGTTCCTTTACTGATTAGATTCCCTCATAAATTATTCTACTGGGTATACTCTCTCTCTCTCTCTCTCTCTCTCTCTCTCTCTCTCTCTCTTTGGCATAATTCTGACTGGCCTTTATGACAGAAGGTATAAATTTAAGCAAAGTTGGCTAGCTTACATTTTTGTCAAGTTTTGCGGGGACAAAATGGCTCTGTCCTCAGAAGACTTTTGTCCAATTAAATTTTAGGGGCTATTTTATCATTATTCTTGCTTGCGTAGCTGAAAATGCTGTATTTTTTGACCCACATATTTCCCCTGACCCATCGTAGTTTTGATAGGCCCCTAATACGGGGATCTGGGACCTCCATTCATCTTTCCCAGACTCCTCTCTCCTTATCCGTTCAATATGGTTTGTGACTTAGATGAAGTGCGTTATGTCATAAAAGTAAGTGTATCAGCGGGCCACAAGATGAATGCAGTGTCCTAGTGATTTTATGAAAACCTGGTTTTAAGAGGTTTATGACTGTCACTGGGATCTATGATTCATCACACAGTCTGGATGAACAAAGCTTGACAAAACAACAGCTGTTTGTCTTATCCGTCACAAAAATGTCCAGATATACTTTTATTGTGTTCTCTCCATTGTCAGTAGTTTTGTACCAATGTGTGATGAAACTCTTCAGGAATCTTAAAGTATTTCAAAGGAGAACTGTTAAGGCCCAATCGCATCAAGAACAATAACTATAATGATAACTGTAATGTTTTAATAGTAATTCTAATTGAGAATAGCAAATCCACACCACAGCTGTAACAATAACGACACAGAGGTTGTTGTAAGTACTTTTTCCACGGTATGTTTGTCCTACAGACATGACAGATACCCCAAATCATGTGTTTTACTTCGGAGAGAAGTGCTAATGCTTTTTGATTGGGATTAGACTAATGATTTTTGCCTGGTGGGTGAAAAACTGACGAAGGATGGACCTTGTAACGCAATCTCATGGCATTTTGTAAAGGGTTAGTTCACCCCCAAATTAAAATTATGTCATTTAATTACTCGCCCTCATGTCGCTCCATACCTGTAAGATCTTCTTTCACCTCGGGAGCACAAATGAAGGTATTTTTGATGAAATCCAAGAGGTGATGTCCAAGCCCATATCTCTTTTGAATTGATTTAAAACACATACAAAAACACACATGTATTGTTTTCATTCATCTCGAATTAAAGTGCATGTCTCTGTGTGAGTTTGTTCGGAATGACTTGAAAGCTGGCAAGATTATGATTTTTAAGATTTTAGTCTGTTTGGCTGTTTGACCCGATTTACTATCCTGATTCATGCTCCTTATCTTATCATGTACAAATCATCAGTAGATTTTATTCCTATGAAAAAAAGAATATTTGTCTTTGTAATATTTCTTTAAAATATAATAACTTGGTCTCTGAAAAAAAAAAAAAAAATCCGTTCATGTGACATCACCTGGGATGTAAAATAGTTTTAACCAATAGCCAAATAACTAATTAGGGATCATTTTAGGCTCCTGTTGGCATCGGTTCAGGATGTGTTGAGATGCTCGGAAAAATGATCCTCAATGTCCCAGTTACAAAGGCGCATCTAATGGGAGCACAGGCAGTCTTTCATGAAGGTATGTGTGCAATCCGTATTCAACTGTCGAACTTCAAAATGCTCTTGGATGAAGGTGCACGGTTACTGCCTGCCTTAACCGCAAACTGTATTCCAGACACACGTCTACTCTTACAATTTGCATACACCCAATTCAGTCTGCAAACCCTTTTTTTTCTCGACAGATGTGATTGAAGGCTTGCCTTCAGCGAGGTTTTCTCTGAGAGCGGGTTAGCCGTCTGTCGCAGCTCGTGTGAATACGTCACATGCAGCAACCGCAGATCGGTATGTGTCCTGGGTGCGCAATGAGTCAGAACCCGTTTGCGGGCAGGGGTGTGCATCCTCCTCGAGGCTGCGGCCTGCCGTTATTGTCCCGTCTGTTGGTCTGGAGTAAGGAATGGTGGTGTAGATGGAGGGAGACAATGAGTTTTATCAAAATGTCCAAGAGCTGTAACTCAAGGAGTAACTCAACCTTTTCTCTCTCACTTTCTCTCTTTCGCTCAACCTTGGGAAAATGGACACAACATGCTCTGTAAATTATACAAAGCAGCTTGATACCTTGCTGAGAGTGGATCGGTTGTTCAGTCCTTATTGCGGTGCATGCTGGGGTGTGTTTTGGGTGGTTGCTTAGTACAGCTTCGAAAGAATCCACTCACAAGTCACCATCATATAGCTCACTAGATATGGCTACTACTTTAATGAAAGTTTGAGATGGTTTGTCACCAGTTTTTAAATCCACCAGGTCTAAATATTAAAACTGATAATACACATCTCCTTAAGAAGCCACTTGACTTGAGGTACAGTATCATTCATGTAGTCAATTCATGTACACTCAAAAAAACATTTCTGTCTAAACATAAGTTTTATGTAATTTAATTACATAGAAATTTTCCATCCATTTGGATTACATAGTTTTAACATAAACAAACTAATAAACTTAATGTGATTCATATTTGTCAGTCATATGTAAATGAAATAGGTAAGATTTATGTAATAGTTGAGTATATGAATGGTGAGAGATTAAATGTCTTTTATCTTCAGAAGGCTGTGACTGAAGTCAGTTGTAGTTCTTGTGTTTTTCTGTCCTTCAGTGATTCTGCTTGTTAACAGCAGGTGTTCATCAGTAATGCTGAATCATCACTTAATGATCTCATTAACTCTGACACTGCTTTGATGGTACTTTACCTCAGTAGTGCGCACACACGACCTCTAAGCAGTGTTAATTAATCTGGGCATTTTTCTGTGAACTATTACATAAACCTTACCTATTTCATTTACGTATGACTGACAAATATGAATCACATTAAGTTTATTAGTTTGTTTATGTTAAAACTATGTCATCCAAATGGATGGAAAATTGCTATGTAATTCAATTATATAAAACGTATGTTTAGACTTTTGAGTGTACATTATAACCCAAAACATTGTTACATTTCACACTAAAATTATGGTTTAGAATTAGGGATTCCTTCAATAAATAATTAATGTGCATTCATATATGTGGTTTCATAGTTTTAATGAATATTATTATTCTAAAATATGGAAAATAATGTTAAGGAGCAAGTGAGGGTGTTCAAACTTTTGACTGGTAGTTTATTTTTGCTCAAATGAAATGCAAAGACTTTCCTGTGCATGCTGGGTACTAAAGGTCCACTGCTTTCAGAACTTTGCTGCTCATCATTCCTAATGAAAACACTCCCCACTGTTCCTCTCATACATATTCATTCTGCAAAAGGACAATGCGACACAGGCTATCTACAAACTGCAGCTGCGTTTCATGTTAACAAAGTTTTATAGTGTTGGAACAGTTGGAGCAACAGTTGGATGTCAGGACTTTTTTCATTAAAGCATCAAAGTCAATTCACAACTGTATTTTCAATTATTACATTTTAGCAGCCGGGGAGCATTTTAATGCTGTGATTTAGTATCTGTATTGATTTCGAGCAGGTAAAAAGAGATTCTGTAGAGGCAGAGTGTTTCAGATCTAAAGTGTAGAGAAAAGCTCAGAAAAAGTTACATATTAGGTCACAGTTCATTTTTAATGAGAGGGATGGGTGGACCATTAAACAGGTATGAGGGACATGGAGAAATAAAATGCTGTGATTTGACCAAGTACAACATGTTCCTGGATAAAAATCTTTGTTGATTCTTGAACAACATTCTAATCAATCAATCAGATTTGAGGCACAAGTTTACAGTTTATGTCAAGTTTAGGCTTACAACAAGGGTATCAATATCAATATCAGTGTTATTCACCTATCATTTCCCTTTGATTTTAGGGATAAGATTTAGGAGTAAGACTGACTTTTCAGACAGGCATGTTGTTCCAGGACCAACAAAATATTTTGGGGTGCGACTGTGCACCAAGAAAATGTTTCCAACCTAAGTGTCTGTCTATATCACTTCTGTTAGGAAAAGCAAGTTAAAGGGTTAGTTCCCCAAAAATGAAAATTTATTACTCACCCTCATGTTGTTCTACAGCCGTAAGAACACAAATTAAGGTATGTTTGATGAAATCTGATGGCTCGGTGAGGCTCTATTGCCAGCAAGAGAATTAACTCAGTTCATATGAGTACAGTGGTTCAACCTTAATATTATAAAGTGATGCAAATACTTTTTGTACACCAAAAAAAAAAAAAAATAAAAAATAATGACTTTTCAACAATATCCAGTGATGGCTGATTTCAAAACACTGCTTCGAAGCTTTATGAATCTTTTGTTTCAGATCAGTGGTTCGGATCACTGTCATCGCCAAAGTCACATGATTTCAGTAAACAAGGCTTCGTTACGTCATAAGTGTTTCACAGTTTCAATGCTTCACGTGGCTTTGGCAGTTTGATACGCGAACCGAACCACTGATTCGAACCAAATGATTCATAAAGCTTCGAAGTAGTGTTTTGAAATCAGCCATCACTAGATATTGTTGAAAAGTCTTATTTTTGGGGTTTTGGCGCCCAAAAAGTATTCTTGTTGCTCTATAATATTAAGGTTGAACTGTTTTAAATATGTTTTAGTAGCTTCTGGGCATCTGAAAGTGTTAATTCTCTTGCTGGCAATAGAGGCCTCTTATCCATTGGATTTCATCAAAAATATCTTAATTTGTGTTGTGATGATGAATGAAGGTCTTATGGGTGTAGAACAACATGAGGGTGAGTAATTAATCACAAAATTGTAATTTTTGGTTGAGCTAACCCTTTAATATTGATTTATTTGTTGTCAAATACAGTTTTGAATTATTTATTTTTTTGTTAAACATCAGTGTTTGAAATTTCAGCAGGGAAAGTACAATTCTGAAGGGAAAAATGCTTATTGTTAAGTCCTGATCTTGCATATGTTCCTCATCTCCTCCATTTTCCTGGCACAGCTCTGCCGCAGTGGATCAGCATGATAAATGACACTCAACTGGACAGCGGAGAGCAGCTCCATTGGGAGTGTCGAGCCACAGGAAAGCCCAGACCAACGTATCGCTGGCTGCGCAACGGAGAACCACTCAGCACACAGGTACACGCACAGACACACACACACACACTGAGCTCACTCATAGAAAAGAGAATTCTTTGACATCTGTCTAATGCTTCGATTGTTTCTCAAACGTAAAATTTTGCTTAAGGCCAGAAACATACCTTACACAAACACTCACAAATGCTTAGCCAACACGTTGTGAGCTTGTGGTTCAGTTGAACATATAGATAAACTCTTGCATTACATAGACTACTGATTAAAACTTTGGAATAAGTAAACATTTTTTACCTTTTAGAAAGAAGTCTCTTCTGCCCACCAATGCTGTATTTATTTGATCAAAAATAGAGTAAAAACAGTAATATTGTGAATATTAGTACAATTTAAAATAGTTGTTTTCTATTATTATATATTTTAATTTCCTCCTGTGTTTGCAAAGCTGCATTACTCCAGTCTTCAGTGTCACATGACCCTACAGAAATTATTCTCATGTGCTGTTTCGGTGCTCAAGAAACATTTCTGATTATCATCAATGTGGAAAGCAGTTGTGCTACTTAATATTTTTGAAACCATGATGCGCTCCCATTCAAAAGTTTGGGGTAAGTAAGTTTAAAAAATAATAATAATATTAATAATAATGTTAATAATACATTTGTTCAACATTAAAAGTTTTTTATAATGTTACAAAAGATTTCTCTTTCAAATAAATACTGTTCTTTTGAAATTTCTATTCAAAGTATCCACAAAAGGATATTACAACTTTGATAAGAAAAGTAAGAAAGTAAGTACATTTTTTTTAAGAATTTATCACCAATAATAGCTGATAATAATTCTCACTAAGTTAGCATATTAGAATGATTTCTGAATGATCATGTGACACTGAAGACTGAAGTTACGGCTGCAGAAAATTCTGTTATTTTGACCGCCAAGGTAGACAAATTAAAAAAAATGTAATGCTCGCTCAAAATCACATAGCTCATCTCTATATGCACCCCGCATCACTTACATACTCCAGTCTGGAACCAGCGGGATAATAAAAACTGTGAAACATCCCAGTGTTGTTGGACTGTTATAATAGCACTCTTGGAATGCTGCTCGATCAGATTTGATAACCAGAACTATCTGTTGTTTAATGCATTATATCACTAAGTGGTACTATAATGACAACTCACAGGTGACATGTAAAGGTCTCATGCTGGAGTCACTTTGGCAGATACATAATTGACATTAAGTGTGCTTTGAGGAGCAGCCTGACAGGTGAACACGTGGTTCTAAAGCGATTCTTGTCTCCCCACAGAGCAGAGTGGAAATGGTGAATGGGGAGCTTATCATTCACAGACTAGAGCAAGCTGATTCTGGAATGTACCAGTGCATCGCAGAGAACAAGTATGGGGCCATCTACTCCAGCGCAGAGCTCAAAATACTGGGTAAATGTTTATAACCATTTCTAGCATCCTATTGTTTCAGCTTAAAACAGAAAATGTTTCCCAGTTTTGTACTTATGCACTATTCTTTGTAGTGTGAGAAAAAATCCAAAAAAATGAAGTGCACTTCAAATACCCATCATGCGCTTTAATAACTGACAAAATGTGTGGAATGATGGAATATAATGCTCTGAACTGTCCTGTCGCTACTTCCCTTACACATTCATAACGGGGTGGGGTGTTCTGTGGGAAATAACATGCAGTGTTTTTATCAATGACAATTTTATTACAAATATTACTACAACTATTTTCCCACCCACAAGGCCTTGGTTACATCAGCAGAAAATTGTTGTTGCTGAATAAGAAAGTTTTGCTTGTTTGATTCAGGAATGCAAATTTGTCACTCTTCTGGGAACATTTTATTTCAAAATTTGTAATTTGTATGATTCATGATTTATAAATTCAATAATCTTTGGAATGACGTGGGGAGAGTCCCTTTAAGGTCTCCCTCTAAAAGCTCTATGGTTTAATATATATATATATATATATATATATATATATAGAGAGAGAGAGAGAGAGAGAGAGAGAGAGAGAGAAAGAGAGAGAGAGATAACCTAGAGGGAGGTTTATATATATATATAAACGGGGTTCCGATCTTTGTTACTTTTTTCACCCCTGTTGAATATTCCTTCTGTCACATATGGTGGTGTTAAGCAACACTCATTAAGATCTATATAAACAGACTTTAAGAAACAAACAGAACACGCAAGAGAATCACAGGAGTATAAACGTGATTTCACACAATAACCAATACATACATGGCAGCTAACAAGGGTTAATCAAGAACTAGACAGAAAGGAAACACAAGAAATCGAAACACAAGTGTGAAATATGAACAAAACTAAACATAAATCTGACACCATTAAGACATTAAGGCCAGTACCATTACACTAAGAATTATTTTATTTATTTATTTATTACATATTTTTACTTGTTTCCTTATCATGAAAGGTTGCACACACACATGGCGAAGGCAGTTAAAAGCAGATGCAGGAAAAGTAATGGATATATTGAAGAGATTTTAGTCTGGGTGAACAATGTTAAAAAGGCCATTTAACCCCACAGGTAAAGCTTGTCTCTCTGTGAGTGTTGAGCAGGCCTGCTATTGACAGGTGGCTTTCAATCACACACAATGAATAATCCCGAAGTCATTGCAGAATGACAACGAAGACAAAACAAGGCCATGAAGCGATCAATTGCTACTTTCTTTGAACTGAAAAAGTCTGTTTCAGAGACTGAAAAGTCTGCTGGCAGCATATTTGAGGAAGAAAGAAACCGGTGATATCGAGTTAGGTGTCCACAAGGATTGGCTAAACTGAAGACTACACAGACAAAGCTGTCACAAACAGCCCTTCAGTACGGCAGATGAACACAGGCACGATGAAAAGAGAGAAAAAGAATGGGGTTGAAGAGAAAAAAAAAGTTATGTTGGATGTTGGTTTAGCTTGTTTGTCAGTCCCGGTGCAATCAGAACAAGTCGTTTATGAAAATGCCAGCGCTCTCTGCGTCTGGATGCTCAGGACGAAAACAAAGGAGAGATGCAGACGGGGATTGCGTGTTTACTAGAGACACCCTCATTTTCTCCCTGTCAGCTTTGATTGTCCCACACATTCTAAGATGCGTGTGGTCGTCTTTTCGTCACTTTCCTGCGGGTCATTTTCATTTACATTCCTCATTATGCGCTTTTGTTTGTCCACGGAGCGCTCATCACTCTAAGACAAGAAGAACACAAACAAATGACTCTTTCTTTTGACAGCATTCATGTTCAATTTGTTGTCGAAGCCTAATGACTCAATGTAGGAGAAAAAGAAAAATATATTAATGGTCAATTCAGTGTTGAATCCTGAGAGTAGGAGACCAATCCATCCATCCATCCATCCATCCCAATATAAAAAAAGATATTGTAACAGATGTCTCTGTTGTCTTTCCCACATGGACACAATTGGCAAAAGAAAATGAACAATATTAAGAGCTAGACTCGTAACATGCAATTTTCAGAGATACTGTGACTCACTGAATATCCCCCCTCACTGGTCCATTTCCCTCCAGTCGCAAAGTGCTTGTTTAGTTCTTTGGAGTGACAGTCAGAAGGAATGTTTTTTTTGGGATGTATTTGTGACAAATCCTCCAGTTACTCAGCGCCTATGGGGAGAGCTGTCATCCATGACTTAGTCTATTCTGTATTATAAATGTGAGCACATATTGCAGTGACATATTACACGGCTAACAGCAGCCTTCATTCAGATGAGCCATAGCTGGAGGCTGACTCGGGTGCCGGCATATTATCCACATGCGTGCCATTGCCATACCACTCGTACCCTCAAGGCCAGTGGAGTGGGCGGCCCAGAGTTGAACAGTGGGTCGTCGAGTATGAAAGACCTCTTCGCATAGTCAAAACTCCCAATTAAAATCGTACACTAAAAACCCCGTGTTGAATGTCACACACAAAGTAAATTCGTTACCACAAAGATGTGCGTGTCCCAGGCTTAAGAAAGTTGTTCAATGGTCCTGACTCTCTCAGCATGTTCTGAGGGTGGTGGATTGTGGGGCCCTTTGGCAATTCCAGAGATTAAAATGTCATCTTTTCTAATGTCACCCATGAAAAACATGGTGCAACCTTTGACTAAACACTCCTGACGAGGCCTGTCAGCATGTAGCTACAGGCCCCAGAAGGCTCCAGCAGCTCTGCAGACATCATCACTTTTAGCCCATATGTGTTTAGCTCTGCTCACTAGAATACCATCACACAGCGTCCTCCCCAGCCACTGGAGTACACGTCCTTGAAAGCTCAGGCCGCTAATGCAGTCTCTTCAAACATGACCATCAGTATGCAAGATTGACCATCTGTAAGACTGGGCGTGGGATATAGTGCTGCAGATATGAAGTATTTTTATAGGCTAAAACACAGGAATGAGTTAGTATTGTACCACTTTCGGTTCCATCATCCTTAAGTCAATGGTTTTTTTTGGTTAAATGCCTTAAATAAGGTCTGTTTTAACACAAGGACAAGGTATTTTCATAAAATACAGCAGTTAAATAAAAAAAATAAAGCTTTTAGTTGTCTTTTAAAAAAGTGGTTGCTAACAACTCGCTAAATGGGACTACAGACGTTGTTGGAGACATTGAAGAGAGCCCATTATGCTCTTTTACATTTTCAATTTTCTTTTAAAATTTCTTTAGTGTGTAATGTTGCTGTTTTAGCATGATAAAGATCAGAAATGTCTTGATTGTAGTCTTGAGTTAAAGGATCATAAACAACACAATATTTCTTATTTTTGCGCAAACACACAAACAAAATAAAAAGTTAAAAGTTACATTAGTAGTGTGTAATCACCATATCTACAGGTAATGATATATGGGACAACTTTTTGAGCAATGTTGCTGAAAGATGTTGCTTGGGCACTTTCCCATTGAGAATGGGTAACGAATTTCTATCTGGACATCCAGATAGAAATTTGTTGCCCATTTTAAATGGGAAAGTGCCAACAGCAACATCGCTTGGCAAAATTGCCTGGCAACATTGCTTAAAAACTTACCCAGTGTATCATCGCCATAAGAGACGCTGTTTTTTACCACCCTGAATTTAAGTCTCATAACTGCCTTCCTTTCTGCCTTCCAAAGGCAGACGAAATTTTTAATCCGGTTCCTGAATAGTATAACACCGAAATTTCTCTGTGTGTTGCACACATAACGCATCTAAAATGTATAAGAGAATTACAAAATAAAAACGTTGTGCAAAGGTGGTTCTGGTCAATCTGTTCTTACACGTTCCTACATTGACTCCGACTCTACTTGAAAACTGACGTTCAGGTGTTTACACCAGAGAAGCTGAAACTCGTGATTATGGTAAGGGCCGTGACATTTCCAAAATACGCTGTTGACCAATCACAACACAGTGATCCAGCCAACAATTCAGAACACAGAAGGAGGGGCTTCATAGAGACCCGGAAATATACAGTGTACAGACAGACTGCGAAGAGGGGACCTTCAACAATGTAGATGTAGCAATATTCTACAAGAAGGAAGGTGGCGGGAACCGGTGAAAGTTCAAGGTGAAGTTTTAATCGTAAAATAAACAAAAAACAAAAGGAAAGTAAAGGGGCAGCCTCTCACAAGACCAATGTGGCACACAGATGACGCTCATTAGCATACCTGCCTCACTCGGTTCCCACGGCTTTCGGCCTCGCCCTGCTTGCCACAATAAAATATGTGGAAATATAATGTGTTTTTTGAACATTCAAGCATGAAAACCTATTCTTGTAGACCCAAAAACAAAATCAAGACTTTGTAAAAAGCCTTTATATGGCCTTTTTAAATGTCATCATGCCTCACGGGGAAACTCATCGACTCTGTAGTCCACTTTTACAGCCATTTTGTGTTTTAAAAACGCACTGTTGCCACTTATATGAACATTTTTTCTTAAATAAAAACTGAACAAGTTTTGGGAAGCCTAATATTGGTGGTATTAAAGACGTGAGTTTGGTGTTGTTAGATTTTTACTTCTGCTGATTGTATGTAGTCATCAAAATTCATATTAGTTGTATTCATTATTGAAGATTATCGTATTTTCTACAGTAATCCAAAAGCGAATGGGAAAATCATAATAGGTTTTTATCGAGGGAACCAGGTTGATGTTAACTTCCAGGTTGGCCAACAAAAATACATAATCACTGCAGTATAAATTGATCATGTAACACTTCTAAAGTGACATATTTCACAGTGAAGCTGCTTATTAAGCAGGAAATTATTATTCCCCCTCCCACAGACTTGTTTTTACCCCACAAACTCACAGAAAAGTCATGTGAGTAATTAAAAAATATGACACAATAAATAATTATCAACTAGGAAACCTGTAAATATCTTGGTAACACTTTTGTATAGGGAACACATATAAACTATTAACTACGACTTTTCCCTCAATAAACCATACTGCTTATTAATAGTCAGGATTAAGAATAAGGTAATGCAGGATAAGGCATTAATATGTGCTTAAGTTCTAATGAATTGCCAATATTCTAGTATTATGCATGCTATTTGTTTAAAGACCTTAAAATAAAATGTAACCAATATCTTATATACTGAAAGGCAGTATTAAGTGAAAAAGAATAACGATTACACCAATCATGATGTTCAAAATTTTACACCCCCCTAGCTCTTAATGCCTTCTTTAGCATCAGTGAATGTTTCAGCCTTTCATAATAGTTGTGCATGAGTCCCTCAGTTGTCCTCTGTGTGTAAAGATAGATTTCAAAATTATTAATTTACTGTTGGAAAGGAGTGAAGAATGGAGAATAGTATAAACTCTCAGGACAAACAAGGTACTTATGAACTTTCATAAAGATCATCCAGGTAACAACCGCAAGATTAAGAATCAACCACGTGAATTGGATCATTTGTGTGTGAATTCAGTTATTTTCGAATTTTAATAATCCCTCTTATTTTGTTATGGCCATTTTACTGATGCTACAGGTAAATGTAAATCCATGACCACAAGACTATTTGTTTGCATACGCTTTGCGAGAAACTCCCCGCAGACAGATTAGACATTTAACAGTAATTATCTTCAAATGCACTTGCCGCACTTTCTGGAAGACCGTCACGCATAACAATAAAGCTACTAATTATGAACCCATCATACACAATGACAGCAATGCCATCATTAGAATCTTTCCAGAAACCTTTATCTCCCTTTAGAGTCTCCCAAATCCCCTGTCTCTGAAAACAGACCTTTTATTTTATTAAAAAAGCACTCATTTATTAATCTCCTACTGCTCTTGTGGGCTCAGTACTTTCACAAATTGTACAAAGAGGCAAGATAAATGGTGTCACATGTGAATATTTACAAAAGCATGCACATGTCATTAGTTAGCAATTGAACAGTACCAGTGTAATCACATTGTTGAGCAAGTGTGTGAACAAATTAGACTTTAGTGTATAAGCTTTATTTGGTCCCTTAAAGGAATTTAAAAAGTCAGCTTCATCTTGTTTAAAACCATTATGGATTACTTACTCTGTGGAACACAGCAGATTTTTTTTTTTTTTAAACAAAATCCTCTTTTTAAAATATAATGAAAATTAATCAAGACTGAATATCAAAAAAAAACAAAAAAAAAAAAAACACAAAAAGTATACGTTTACACAACAATGTACAACTTTTTTCCTTGCATTTTTCATGAACACACGTCAGCGTTGTCAAAACGATCCCTGTTTCTGCAAAAATTACTGAAAATTCCATGTAATGCATGCCAGGCCAGTAGTTGGCGATGCCACTTTGTAAAGAAACACTATACTCCTATAGAGTAAAGACATAAAACACGTTCCCATGATGTTGTATTTTTATAAGGGTCTAAATATATTTTTATATATATTAAATATATATATATATATATATATTTATTTATTTTCAAAAACTTGCATTTTGAAAGTTGTTTTCAAAAGATTGTATTTTCTGGCTCCCAAAACACCATTGTTAAGTGAACGGCCAAACCGCATAACAAGTTTTCTGTTTTTAGTTGAAAATTTTCGTATAAATAAAATTCCTAAAATTGGTCTGTTCGCCTCATGTTGCAGGGGAAAAAAGACCCTGTACCGCCATCAAAATTTCTCTTTTTGTGTTGGATGGAAGAAAGAAATTCATAAGAGTTTATGACATCATTTTTATTTTTAAAGTGGATATATGTTTGTTTTTAAACAGCATCAGCTCCCGTGTTCAGCACCAGCCCTGTCCGGCTCATTGCGACCGTTGGGAAAGATGTGTCTCTTGAATGTCGGCCACGTGCCTCACCCAAACCCAGAATCTCTTGGAGGAAGAATGATAGGAGGGTCCAGTCCAACCGGAGGTGAGTCTGAGACCCATCTGAAGCGCAGTTAGCTCTGTGACTGTACATGTTTTGCATGAAAGTGAGATAATTATCAGGATTCGGGAAGAAGCAGTGGCAGTCCACTCCTAGGGGTCTGTGTTTTTAATTGATTCCAATTAAATATGCCCATAAACACGCATACATTTACATGAATCTGTATGCACAGGGGCTTTAATCAATGTTCTTGTCCAATGATTACCGGTCTCATGCTGGGTTCAGCTCTGCTGAGGTGCAATTTGATGACAGGTTTGTTTGCACTCTCAGAGCTATTAGGCTAGTTTGCTATGCAAGGTTGCATTGTGATTGATGTCATGTTGATTTCCTGTTATTAGTCATGTTTATGAAAAGTTTGTGAACTGTATTTTTTATTTTATTTTATTTTTTGTGAAGAGATTAGTAATATTTAGCATGGATGCATTACATGAATCAATAGTATCAGTAAAGATGTTTAGATTTTTACCAAAAAAAATCTATTTAAAGCTGCAGTCCGTAAGTTGTACCTCTATATCACCATCTCTGTTTGAAACCTGCAATTGGTTGTACTTGCTCAAAAATTGATTTTCGATCATGTTTAACAAAAAAAAAAAAGATATGGATTGCAGTGAGTGGCATAAAGACTGATTGGCGGCGTTGGTGTTCATTGTGAATGACACGAAAATCACATAAAAACGCAAATGGGAGAGAGCTTTGCAACAAGAAATCAAAACTTTTTTACAGATTGCCGAAAGCCACAGAAAAGAAATGGAAACGGATCACTAATTCTCAGAAACAACTGAAATACAGGTAGCAAACATGGATTTGCATTTACCATTTTGGGCCAGACATGCTGAATTTAGGTGTGAAGTAATACCCTAGATTATATATTGTATTGACAACTCGTCAATTAAATATTTACCATTTAATATTCTGTATATTTAATTGATTCCTGAACTGTATGACACTTATCACAATAAGGAGATTTGAGTGTTTTGTCCATTTTTATAGTCTAAGAAGCTGTGGACGTGAAAGGAAGATATTTTAAAACATACACATTAGAACAGACTGCAGAGTTAAATGTAACCTCTCGGAGTCAGTTGACATACTGCTTTATTCGTCTGTTAAGGTCTTGTACATGCAACCTCATTAGAATTAAAAATATAGCTTGTTTCAGCCATAATATTGTAGACCCTGTTGGCTCATCCGTAGTAACCATTCATTTATGCATAATCTTAAATCAGCATGAGGAAAATGAGCACCAGCCCATGTACAAGCTCTTGATGGAGAAGACGTGTCACTCATCATGAGTGACAGATCTGAAATTATCGGCCCCCGTTGAGCACTGTCGGCAACAAGTCTGTGAAAGGGCTGCCGTTTAATAACAGATTCTCTGCCATAGACACGTCTAGACACAAAGCCCTATTCATCTGAAATAATTAATATTAATATTATTTTCCTGGTGTCACTGGTTCTGCTGTGAGGGTTTATGAAATAAGCTGAATAGGAAACTTGGACAATTTTGTACATGATCGTTGCTCCACCCCAAATGCAGAAACACAATGCAAGAGTGGATGTCCCTTTAACATAGCTGAAGTGAAACATAATATTGCTTTGGAAAAAAAATAAAGCGAAGATAACGAACAACAAGGAAAACAAAGAAATAACATACAGTATACAAGAGTATATACAAGCAAGAGTTTGTTGTTAGTCGCCAGCAGCACACCAGATCCAGAAAAACAATGACACCGTCTTGTTGGTTCTGTGCAAAAAAAATCTCCCACTTGCTTACTCTCTCACCTCCCCCATCATGAGTGTATACACCCCCTACTGCTGATTGGCCATGTGTTGTGGGTCCGATCTCAGTCCAATCCACTTTCAACAGCATCTTCAAAAAAAAAAAAAAAAAAAAATTCTTAGTGAGAGGAACATTGGAAAAAGCATTTTCTTGAATTAAGTTGTTAATCACGGTGGAGCCAAAGGATCAGTAGGGAGCCAGGACAGAATCGAAAGAACAGGTGGCCAGCAAGCCCAAGCTGGAAACTGCCACGGTGGAACTGAAGACCCACAAGGCGGAGCTGAGGACCACCAAAGTGAAGCAGAATCTGCAGGAGAATACCAGGACAAAGCAGGCAGAGCTGAAGTCCACCAAGGTGGAGCCAGCGGGGCTGAAGACCATGGTGGAACTGAAACAGAGATTACTGACTGGCTCATTGGCCGTAACAGGGTGGGTTACAAAACTCAGCTGAGACAGGACAGGCAGAGAGTACAGAGTTGTAAACATGAGTGCAGCCCAAACACAGAATATTGCGGTCGTCATCACAAGGAAAACAGTTGACAGTGAGAAGACCTCCAGAACCACCGGACTTGATTCCAATGGACTTGGAAGCACTGAGACCACCAGTCTTGAGACTGCTAAGACTGGAATGCCGACCGCTCGCACCGACATCAGCGGAGGATCCGCCACACTGGGTGCCAGACTTGTCCGTGATACTGATCCAGTGGCCGGGATGGTCCTGGCTGGTGAGGTCCACGGTGGACCAAGCTCCATGGCTGCAAAGATTCATTTGGTTTGGTTGATGTGTAAAGCGCTGTGAGCACAGAAAACCAGGGAGAGCAGGATCCAAACATAGCAGGATTACCCAAACATAACATTTACATTTAGTCATTTAGCAGACGCTTTTATCCAAAGTGACTTACAAGTGAGGAATACAAACAAGAGATTCTTCATGAATTGGCAAATAGGCACAGGAAGTGCTCACAATACAAGTTTCATACATTGCTCAGTACCATAAGGTAGAGTAGGAAAAAGGGAAGGATAGGTTTTTTTTGTTTGTTTTGTTTTTTTAAATGAGGGGATCAAGTGTTCACGAAAGAGATGAGTTTTCAGCTGTCTTTGATTTTGATGAAAGTAGGGAGATCATTCCACCAGCAGGGAACAGTGAACAAGAATGTTCTGGAGAGTGATTTTGTGCCTCTCTCTGACGGTACCACAAGCCTTCGTTCCTTTAGTTATCGCAGGCTTCTGGTGGGGACGTAGCATTGTAGCAGTGTGTTGAGGTAGGAAGGTGCAGAGCCTGTGGTGGATCTGTAAGCAAGTATCAGCGCCTTTAACTTGATGCGAGCAGCAAGGGGTGGCCAGTGCAAAGAGATGAAGAGGGGAGTGACATGGGCTCTCTTGGGCTCGTTGCAGACAAGACGTGCAGCAGCATTCTGGATCATTTGAAGAGGTTTGATTGCACTTGACGGCAGACCAGCCAGAAGAGCATTGCAGTAATCAAGCCTTGAAATGACCAGGGCCTGGACAAGAAGTTGTGTTGCGTGCTCAGTCAGGAAGGGCCGAATTTTACTGATGTTGTGAAGTGCAAATCTGCATGACCGCGCCGTCTTTGAGATGTGATCTCTGAAGGTCAGTTGATCATCGAAGATAACTCCAAGATTTCTGGCTGACTTTGATCGGGTAATGGTGGTTGTACCAAGCTGTATGTTGATGTTTTGTTGAAGATTAGGAGTGGCAGGGAAGACTAAAAGCTCAGGTGATTCAAAGCAGGTGGTGTTCTTCCATCCACGTCGAGATGTTCGCCAGACAGCTTGAGATCCGAGCAGCTACTGTGGAATCATCTGGTTGGAAGGACAGGTAGAGTTGTGTCATCAGCATAGCAGTGGTAGGAGAAACCATGAGCTTGTATGATGGGACCCAGTGATGTAGTATAAATGGAGAATAGGAGGGGACCAAGAACTGAACCCTGAGGAACCCCAGTGATCAGTTGATGAGGTTTGGATACCTCCCCTCCCCAGGTGACTCTGAAAGACCTACCTATGAGATAGGACTCAAACCACTGAAGCGCAGTACTTGAGATGCCAAGTGACGAGAGGGTGGACAGAAGAATTTGATGGTTTACGTGTCGAAGGCTGCAGATAGATCCAGTAGAATGAGAACAGATGATTTGGAACCAGCCTTTGCAATTCGCAGGGATTCCATGACAGACAGTAGCGCAGTCTCTGTGGAATGGCTGCTCTTGAATCCCGATTGGTTGACGTCCAGATGGTCATTCTGTGTGAGGAAGGATGACATCTGGTTGAACAACTCGTTAAAGTGTTTGATATGAATGGTAGGAGAGAGACAGGTCTGTAGTTGTCTACGAGTGATGTGTTTAACGTGGGTTTTTTTAGCAGTGGGGTTACCAGAGCCTGCTTGAATGTGGTAGGGAAAATGCCTGTGTGAAGAGACAAGTTAATAATGTGTGTAAGTGCTGGTAAAAGAGTGGGAGAGATGGCTTGTAGAAGGTGTGAGGGGATGGGGTCTAGAGGGCAGGTGGTTGGATGAGTGGAGAGGAGAAGTTGATACTTCCGCCTCCGTGAGAAGAGAAAAGGAAGAGAGAAGATTAGTGGATGAGGTGGGGCTGAGTTCCAGTGTGAGTGGTGCATGGAATTGGCTACTGATGGAAGATGTCTTGTCAGTGAAGAAATTGGCAAATTGATCAGCAGTTAAAGATGTGGTGGGTGGTGGTGGAGGGGGACAGAGGAGTGCGTTGAATGTCTTGAAGAGTGAGCGCGTGTTTGTAGCGCCGTTAATCTTGTCGTGGAAGTATGAGGACTTAGCTGCATGGACTCCACCAGAAAAAGATAGCAGGTTTTGGTACGAACCTAGGTCAGATGGGTCTTGTGATTTTTCCTTGCGCAATTTCCTTTCTGCTGCCCTGAGTATGGTCTGTATGGTCCCTGGATATCCAGGGGTTAGAAGGAGTTGCTTGTGGTGGTCTGGATGACAGAGGACAGATTCTATCTAGGGAAGAAGATAAAGTGGAGCATAAAGTGTGTGTTGCTGTATTTACATCCAAAGAAGAGAATTGTGTGTGTGAGGGAAGGGAGGATGACACGGAGGGAAGATGAGAAGGGGAAAGAGAGCGCAGGTTTCTTCTGAAAGAAACATGTGAAGTGGTTGGGGGTGCACAAATAAATTGCAGATTGAAAGTGATGAAGAAATGGACAGTTGTTGTCAGTGATACAATTACGCGTGTAGATCAGGTCCAATTGGTTGCCAGATTTGTGGGTGCTTGTGGGGAGGAGTCGACTGAAATCAAATGAGGCTAGGAGAGAGAGGAAGTCAGAAGCATAAGGTTGGTCAAGGTGAATGTTGAAATCGCCCATTAGTACAAGTGGACTGCCATCGTCTGGGAATGAGGACAGCAGCATGTCCAATTCCTCGACAAAGGTACCCAATTGACCTGGGAGGCAATAGATGAGTACAAGATGAATTTTGACAGGGCATGTAATTGTAATGGCATGAGATTCAAACGAATAGTTGTTGCATAGAGCAGGGTGAGTTAAGTATTTCCAGTTGTTGGAAATGAGGAAACCTGTGCCCCCTCCTCTTCCTGACTGACGAGGGGTATGAGTAAAAGTGAAGTTGTTAGAAAGAGCAGCGGGGGTTGAGGATTCCTCTGGACAAATCCATGTCTCAGTCAAGCCTAAGATATTGAGAGTAGAGTTAGTGGCAAAGGCTGGAATGAAGTCAGCTTTGTTAAACGCTGACTGACAATTCCATAGGCCTACAGAAACAGATAGAGGTTTGTTAGAGGAGTAAATTGGACGCAGGTTAGTAGTGTTGCGTTGAAGGGGGGGGGGGGGGGGTGATACTTAAGTGTCCTTGCTTGGCAGAGTCGCGTAGGTAGAGTCGCAGGTCTTTACCAGAGGAGGCTGAACATGACAGCTGAGCGCTTTCGCTGACGCTTCCGCGACAGCGTAGACACACTTAATATCTTTCTTACCAACCTATTAGTGAAAACAGCTGTGTCCGCCCTAACAATTAGCTCAGCAAAAGAGTTTCGCCGTGAATGGGCCAAATCGAAACTACTGCAGGAAGTGCACGTACAGCACTTAAGTGCACAGCCCAGCAATGCCAAAACTAACAACCGCTACAGTTCTTCTAAATGGCAGCTAATACAAATACAAGTCAAAAGTGCAAACATACGAATAAGCAAATAATCAAAACGAATCCTTCCTAGCATCAAATATTAACTTAGCATTACAGCAGAAACGGGTATTAAACACTCACGCGCTCTCGCCATCTTCAGTGATCTCACACTTGTCCATGTTTGAATAAAACATAAGAATAAAACAAAATAATATGCAAACAAGGTAAACACAGGAAACCGAGAAACACAGGAGAAACGGGAACTAAACTAGACAGCACACATCCTCCATGAAAGGAAAACAACTGACAATCAACATAGGAAACACAGGTAAATATGCAGAGAGGATAACAAGGTGACAAGACACACCTGGGAACAATCAGGGACTAATCACCAGGAAAAAACAAAAACTACAAACATGGCATTCTGGATAGGAAGTAACATAAAAGTCCAATGACAAACGTGGAGAACTTCATGTTTCTTCATGAAACCATAGATGACAATAAAGAACATTTATTTTTAATAGTATACTAGCCATATTATCAAGTGACAAAATCACAATGATTAATTGGACTCACAGCCTTTGATCTCAACAACAAGAGATATTAAATGTGTAAACCTTTAGAAATATTTACAAATCCTCAATTTATTTAGTTCTGTCATCATTTACTCACCATCACATGATGTATCCTGATGACACTATGAACTCAGCTATGCATAATATGGTAACCCTATCAGGACAGACCTGCGACCCAACAGTTTTAGATGTTTAAATCTGATAGACTCCCTCTCTTTACACACTTTTGAGTGTGTCTTCCTGTGAATTCACACCTTGAATGCCATGTACCTCTGGCACCGAACGTGTGCTAATTTACTCCTGCCAAGACTGTAATAAAACCCAAAACCATTATGAAGCATGGGTCTATGAAAAGATTTTCAGTGTTTTAACATATTCCTATTATAGTTTCCCCAGGTTCTCTTCCTAAAGGATATGCACGTTCAAAGTCAATGCTGACATTTGCATTGCATAATTTTGTGCTAATTTGTAACCTTTACATGATCACTGATTTTCATAATAAAATGCAAATTCACAAATGATCTTAACCCTATAAAGCCTTCAGTATCATATTTTATCATATCATTTCATAGTTTCTAAGGCCTCTAAATTAGCAACATGATCAAAACTTTGTTGAAAAACTTTTTTTGTGTGTCTGAAATACTGTTTTTGCAAGCAAAGGGCATTTTAATATAATTCCTTCTGGTTGTGTTATAGGACCTTTACTAAATTTTAATCATGTGAATATAATAGATTTTTTTCTATATAGTAAAATTTCAAGATACTTACTGGAATGAAGCTTATTTTGTTTTAGGTTAAATGTTAAAATGTTAAAATGTGAGTCTTGGATATGATGCATCAGGATTTTGAGTAATATTTTTTTGTTCATCTCTCAATCATCATCATTATATTGCACAATATGTTTTGACCCCTACAATAAAACTACAAAGCTTTGAAAATAAAACTAAGCATTTTAATATCATCTTACTATGACATTTTATTAGGAGATATAGATTGAAAACTGATATGTATTATATGTAAGTAGTCTGCTCTACTGTTATTTAGTCCTTATTGATTTACATTAAAAGTTATCAGAATTTCATCTTACTTTTTAACCATATAAATATTTTTATTTTTTTATTTGTTTGGCTCAGTTTGGGCCTCTACATAAAATTCAGTTGTTTTTCCCTTTCCCTTTGTTTATGGTTACTCACGTAACCCTGGTTCCCTAAGATAACGGGAATGAGCATTGTGTCAGTTCGCTGACATTTATGGGGAAAAATCAGTTTTTTTTCCACATCCTGTAGCCTGATTGGTTCATGTCTATGAAACTGCACAGACAAATGATATTTTAGCCCGCCAAAATGGGGTTGACTGCCTATACAAGAAAATGCCATATTGTCAGAATCTTTCTCCTTCTGCACTCTCGCTGCTCTGAAGAAGACTGAAGCTTCTACCCGCTCTTCTCGCTGTTGAAACAAGCCTCGCCACGGAACAACAACGCTTTAACAAGCAAGCTGATTCAATGATCTCTCCCGCGGCTGTCCGACGACTGCTAACAGAGCAAATTTTCAGAGCATATTTCCAGCTATGTTGTTGCAAATGTTGCAGCTCATGCATGGCTAACCTACCCACTGAGTGCATTTCCTGCCTAGGCCATGCCCAAAGACAGCCATCTCTTCCACTGCCTCCAGTCACTCCAGACAGCCCAGCAGTGACCCAGCCTAGCCTCAGCACCCATCCAGTCGAAAGTGGAGCCTGAAGTCAAGCCTTGCCTCTGCCCGGCCAAACGCTACCCACTTTCGAAGCTCCGAGGGTTAAGTCCACCCTCAAGGCATCTTCCAGTCCTCTCTTCAGTTCAGGGTGCTGGGTACAATGCGTTTGTTGCTGGTTCTGAGCCCGCCGCACCAGTTTCTTCCACTTCAGTACGAGACGCAGTCTGTAGTGCTTTAACCACTTGCCGCTCAAGTGAACCGTATCAAGTCAAGTCAAGTCAAGTCAAGTCACCTTTATTTATATAGCGCTTTTTACAATGCAAATTGAGTCAAAGCAGGTTTACATTAATAATTGGCAAATTATTTTTGGCTGCACAGTAGCTCCCAAAGAAAATGGTGTCATTGTCCAGATTATTCTATATATTATTGATTCATTCCGTTGCAAATATCAATAGTTATTAGTCTAGTTAATTTATGTATATCAGCACTGTAGAAAACAGTTGCGTAATCGTCCGGCTCAGCTCAGTTTGCAGACAACGGCGCCATGCAGGGATACCAAAAACACTGCTGAATATCGAGCAAGTGTCCCCACCTTAAGCAAGCCAAAGGCAACAGCGGCAAGGAACCAAAACTCCAACAAATGGAGAAAAAAACCTTGGGAGAATGCAGGCTTAGACGGAGGGCCAACAGTGAACACTTGTGCTATAATTAGGCAGAGTTACAGGTCATTAAACCGATTTGGAATCGCAACAGTCAAAATATTTTATCCAGTTCCATCTAGTTTAAGATCTTTTTAATCACGCCAGTATGGGGCAGTTTGTTGGGGATATGTGCCACTGGTTGATGAGTCGAAAAGGGAACCCTATGTTTCAGTTTTGTTGATCGTTGTTTCGCTGTGACTGTTTACGCTATGAGTGTCTAGTTATGAGTTCCCATCTTCCTGCTCACCTGCCTTTGTGGATTATGTTCACCGACTCATTCATGTGGATTATACTTTTATGCTCGGATTGGACCATCTGTGTTTGTGTTTCTAATAAAGAAGTGGACTCTCTTTCCGCTTCGTCTCTGCCTCGACGGAGCAGGGTTAAGGTGTTGTATTTCCTTTCATTAATCACGTCATTCATTTTAAGGTAAAAACAAGGTCACCAAGACCTAACTTTGTCTCTCTACAAGTTGCAAAGTATTTGATGAGAACCAGCAATATACACCCTCACTTAATAATAAAAATGATGATATACAAATACATTTGAACACACCTCAACTAACAGGTATTTGAGACCTCGAGTCCCCAATTCACCACATATTTATCACAGGCCGTGCTCGGTTGCAAGTGGACGTTGCAGAATTATTTACGGCTTTTCTGCTGACAGTGGTGCTGTTGCAAAGCAGGCAATTTATTCTGAGAAATAGCCACTGGGATTTGCGCTCTTTTCAAATTGTCCTGCAAAATGGCTTCGCCAGCCCAACAGCCCCAGACCAGTCATAACGCACAACCGCACGTACGAACAGGCCTCGGCTCAGACCGCAGAGCAACGCTAAAAATGTCCACACGCAGCACAAAGCCAGCTCTCACCTTGACACCCTTCCTCACTTCCTGCTGCTTATCAAGCCATAGTTCCATTCTCTCAAATCAATAATTCACAAGTAATGGCGTAACCAGCATTCAGATGTTGTTTGCCCTTCCAGCAGCCACATGCCGCAATAAAAGATACTGTAGAGTCAGAACAAAATGTTCTTGGGGTCAGCTGTGTGGTTTGTCAGACGTCGTTTGTATAGAATCGTTCATAAAGTGGTGCGCATCACATTTGAAATGATGTTGTCTGCCGTGTGATAGATGTTTGTTTATACACAGTGACTACTGATGGATGGGAAAAGTGAACAGCCCAAGAATGCTCCGTTCTTCAGGTAACAAGGTGATGAATGGATTTTGAGCTTGCGTGATCTGATATATTGTGCGGCAAATTTGTCAGAGTCGAGCATTTTCTTTTTTTGTGACATGGCAAGGGCAGATATAGTTCTTTTTCGCTTTTTTTTTTTTTTTTTTTTTTAGTGATGCCATGTCTTCTGTGAAGGCCGTTTTACAGAGAGAGACTGTAATTGTTACAATGTTTTTTCTGGATTTACTCAAAAATACAATAAATTGCAATTCATATATATAATGAGTTGAAAACACCTCTTGTATAATAAACATTTATTTTGCATATGAAGTGAAAAAATGTCTGGTTGAAACAAAATTAAGGAATAAAATCATTGAAAGGATGAAACTCATAAAAAGATAACCTTATTATGCAGTTTGGCATAATTTTGTTTTAGAAAAATATAAGCTGTGAAGCATTTTTATGGCATGACTCAGTTTGTAAAATGTTTTTTTATATTAATTAAAAAAAATGTAAAAAAAAAAATTATTTAAAAATCTTAAAAATTAATTAAAAAATAGCTGATGGGTCATTAAGAAAAAGAAAAAAAAATCTATTTAGTACCAGATTTGGCTAACAAAATAATAACAGATTCAAGGTTGCTATATAAAACCTAAAGTTTTTTTATATTAGAATGTTTTTTTATTATTTTGATCGTTCCACAGCTAGGGAAAAAAAAAAAAAAAACTTCTGTCATTGATTCATATGATGATACAAACCAAAAAACAAAGCAGCACTTGCTCACCGTTATGAATATTAATCGTGCCGATCAAGTTCTTTATTCCACTCTGCTCATGTTATTATGAAAATATTAGTGTATTCGAGTGCTCAGGTAAGATGACGTAAAAATAGAACAACCTTCTGTCTGTGCCGTTATGACTTCTTTGCTCGCTTTCATAACTTTTGCTTATATTCTCGTGAACTGACTCATTTGCTATACTGAACAGCCAATCAGAGTTCTGTCTCTCATCGACGGCTGACAAACAGCCGACAAGGACCAACTTCAGCCGACGGTGCGGAACACACTGAGAAAACCTAGTCACAAAAACTGCCCCCGACCGTCAGCTTGGTGTGTTCCTGCCTCAAGATTATTTTCCAGAATATTGTGGTGGATGAATTACAGTTTAATATAGAAGATCAAAAAGAGAATCGTTTGGATTGCTCTTTAACACTTTATTTTGATAACTTACAAAAGAGTAGACTGTCTGCTCAATATCTGCTAACTCTTTATTGTGATGGACAAATCTACTGACTATAACTCATTTTGCATCTACATGTCAACTTATTCTAACCCAGTCTACTAACACACTAATGACAGTTAGTAGATATGAAGTTGCAATGTTATTTAGAGTCAATAGAATGTGTTAAAGGGACCATCAAAATAAATTGAAACCGAAACTGCTTTGTTGACTGATAAAGGAGACATTCTTTTTCCACTTCAACTGAGTAGTTAAAATGGATTTTCAGTCTGATGATCGTTGAAATGAGCGAAATGAATTTTACAGACTTATTTGACTGGACACGGGTGACTTTAGCAAACGGATTTTCTGACATTAGCTGTATCCAAGGAAGACGTCTTTCGATGAAGAGAAGCTCAATTGTGAGAGGAGCAGGGGTGGGATCGAAGCTGCCCTGCGTTTATCTGACATTGACAGCTGTGTGGAGTTAATGAAGGTTTGTAATTAACATGGATTTCCGCTAATGTTCAAGGGTTTTGTATTCCAAATTAAAAGTATTAATCCCATTAGTTCGAAGCTATAGGCAGCCACTCTCAAAACCCCACGGTCAATCCTTCAGTGACATCGGCAAAGAAGCCATAGTCAGGGAAATGGAAAATCGGTCCATTGTAAACAAGCCTATGATTATGTTCTGTGATATTTTAATCAAGACGTTTCTGTTCAGCATATGAATGTTTCGCACTTGCTGTATTTTACAAAGATGTTCTTCCCCTTATTTGTCTATTGTGTTTTGTTTAATGTTTATCAATAGGTATAATTTGTACAATTTCTGTATGTATACCACTCGTTCTTGCAATAAAAAAAAAAAAAAAAAAGTTTCTCCTGAGTATAGGGAGGTCTTTGCATTGAGTGGCCTAATATATATTTTAGGTGGCTCTAAGGGGACATTTCATTTTTACTACCTTCGTCACAAAGGCTCATTTACATGCTTATACCCACCGGTCTCAACTGCGCGTCCTTTCTGGCGTCCTTGTCGAATGTGGGTTCTCGCTTTCTCCTACTTGAAGGAACGTCTCTTTGCCAATGTCTCCTTATGAATTTTCCATATACAGGTTACACTTTGTCACGCCTTTGTGAGTTTCTGCCTGCCAATTCTCATCAGCATCTGCCGGATCAGAGTGCCTAATGCTGTAAATATGAAAACCAAACATCATGAGACAAATTAACGGTGAAGAAATTAGACTGATGACTCCCTTTCGTCTAGACTTTAAGGCAGAAATTGAATTTTAATAAAATGATTGGTTTGTAAATATTCATTCTCACACACCTGCCAATCAAAGCACAGGAAAAAATATACTAGAATATGGTTGGAAAAACCATTCTTCTCATAACTTGGCTATCGGAAGGTGGTGACACTGGCCTTCACTTGTCTCATTCAAGGCAATGATCGCATAACATAGGAAATTAAATCTTTACTTGGAAACATGCAGGAGAATACAGGCATCAAACTCATGTAACATTACCATAGAAACCGGACAAGGACTACTAAGGGCTTAATAAATACACAGTTAACGAAGGAACTAAATGAACCACAGTTGAAGGTAATCAATCACTAAAGAAACTGGCAAACAGAACGCAGGGAAAGCAGAACAGGGAACAGAATGATTAAACCAAAACTGAACAAGACGTTACATAACTATGAAGTAATATTAATTGCCTTCAAGACTGTCAGGGTTATGTCTATCTGTTTGCCTGTTTGTCATTTTGTTGCATGTGTTCTTGGTTTGATTTTTCCCACTCCTCTTTAGTTACCTTGGTTACCCTCATTAGTCTATCTTCATCAGCTGTGTCTTGTTTGCCACCTGTATAAATTCCCTGCATTCTCCCTCAGTTCTGGTCCGTTTTTATTCGTGTCAAGACGTGTTTTGTGTACTCCATACCTGGATTATCATTAAAGAAACTTTGTTTCCATTTTGCCGTCGTCTTGGCGCTTTCCCGAGGACACATTACATAACAGTTGCTACATGTTATTCTGGAAAATTCACATATTTATTGCTAATGAGTTTGAGGTATGTTTGGGTTTAGGAGTAAGGTTAGGGTTAGGATTAGGAGGTTTTGGAGAAAAGGTTTGGGTTACGTTTAGGGGTGTAAATGCAAGCAATTTAAATGTAGTTACAATGCACCGACATGTACATATTCATTAACAGAATGCGTAGCTGATATAAAAATTGGATGACTAGTAATTTCCTACTACTAAACTCAGAAAAAACAGAGATTCTAATTATTGGACCAAAAACTTCAGCACATAATAACCCAGAATACTGTCTAACACTTGATGGCTGCTTTGTTAAGTCGTCTTCGTCAGTTAAGAACCTGGGTGTGCTCTTTGATACCAATCTTTCATTTGAAAGCCACATTTCTAGCATATGTAAAACCGCATTCTTCCATCTTAAAAATATATCTAAATTGCGACATATGCTCTCAATGACAAATGCGGAACAGCTAGTTTATGCGTTTATGACCTCAAGACTAGATTACTGTAATGCTCTACTGGGTGGTTGCCCTGCTTGCGTGATAAACAAATTACAGCTTGTCCAAAACGCAGCTGCTAGAGTCCTTACTAGAACCAGGAAGTATGAACATATTAGCCCGGTTCTGTCAAAACAGCACTGGCTCCCTATTAAACATCGTATAGATTTTAAAATCTTGCTAATTACTTACAAAGCACTAAATGGCTTAGCTCCCCAGTATCTGAGTGAGCTCTTAACGCATTATAGTCCTTCGCATCTATTACGATCTCAGAATTCTGGCCAGTTGTTAATACCTATACACTTCCTATAACACCAGATATACTCGTTACATCTGAAGAAGAATGGTGTCTACGTTAATTTTTGTCTCTCTGCTTATCCCGAGGTTTACCAATTAATGTGATTGGCTGGATCCGGGCCGTCTCCGGGTCGGACGGGGAACCTGTGCCTGTGTGCGGCAGCAATGTGGCCCTGGGTTGTCGGCGGAGACTGTGTTAACTAGCTCATCCTTTGTGAAGACCTTACCGACTCATCAGCCAGTGGCACATAACCTAACAAACCGTCCCATACCGGCGTGATCAAAAAGATCTTAAACTAGATGGAACTATATTAAATATTTTGACTGTTGTGATTCCAAATCGGTTTAATGACCTGTAACTCTACCTGAGTATCGGACAAGTGTTCACTGTTGGCCAGAGAAGAACTGGCCCCCCGAGTAAGCCTGGTTTCTCCCAAGGTTTTTTTCTCCATTTGTTGGAGTTTTGGTTCCTTGCCGCTGTTGCCTTTGGCTTGCTTAAGTTGGGGACACTTGCTTGATATTCAGCAGTGTTTTTGATATGCCTGCATTTGGCGCCGTTGTATGCGAACTGATCTGAGCCGGACGATTACGTCACTGTTTTCTGCAGTGCTGCTATACCTAAATTAACTAGACTAATGGCTTATGTCGATTATTTCCAAAGTGCAGAACACAGAAAAATGAAGTATAAGTAGTGAAAGTAAATCTGAAAAGGTTTACAGAGTTATCAAAAGTTGGGGAGCCACTGTGCATCTATGTGAACGATCCAAATAAACTGAAATTAAAGTGAGCCAAAAACAGATGTGAGTTTACTTTCAACTTCAGGAACAGTGTGAATGCAATGACTTTTACCGGTAAAACTTTACAATGAGGTTCATTAGTCAACATTAGTTAACTAAATTAGTTAACATGAACTAATAATGAACTGCGCAACATTTACTAATACATTATTAAAATCAAAGGTTGTATTTGTTAACATTATTAAATGCACTGTGAACTAACACGAACAAACAACGAACTGCTGTATTTTTATTTACTTATGCTCAGAAATACAGTAACAAATGTATTGCACATGGTTAGTTCATGTTAGTTAACACCAGGGGTGTCGCAATATGATATTCAAAACATAAAATATCGATATTGTGTTAATTAAGGATGTGACAATATATCGCGATAACCATAATAATTGAAAACGAATAGTACATGATAATATGACACGGAAATAATCCAGCGCCTGCTTGACATCACAAAGCACTATAGGTGGCGGTATTGCACTTATGCTGCCATCCTTCGTAAAGCAGAAGATGCAGCACGTACAGCTGCTACTACCGTGCAAAATCATGTTGTTCGATAAGATGGGGGAGTCTCTACCAACAGTGAGCGCAAAAGGGGACAAAATCACCACGTCCTTCATCTTACCACTATACAGAGAGCAAGTTGCAATTATTTTGCTAGTCTAGAAACGGGAAATATCCATCTGTCAACTGCTAACTCCTTTCTGTGTTTTGTTAACGTACATCCCTTGAGGCGTTTAGTCAAAAAATGTGTTAATTCGGATTAAAAAAAAAAATTAGAGAGGAATATTTGTGTTGTATGTTAATCCAAAATACGGCAATGTCTTTATGGAGCGCTAAACTCTCACAAGTAATTGGCTTCATTCATACTCCACACCGGAGGGCACCCTCGCACAGAAAGTCCACAAGTGGGACCCATAGAATTATTAAGCCTTTAACGTTCCAGGAAATCCCTAATATGGACAGACATCGCTTTAGCTGAATAAAATGCAGATAGAGACGCTTTGACTGATTAAACATGAAGAGAATTAATGCATTATTGTGACAGACGGTATATTCGTTTTCTTCAAGCTATCTTTGTGTTTCCATAAGGATAATAGGCTATACATAGCCTTCATCAGTGTATAGAATACTATAAATAATAGTTTAATTGTTGTATGTAATGGTCTGATTCATAGTTTAAAAAAGAAAGCTAAACACAAAATGAACAAAGTAAAAGTAAGTTGTTTTTTCTTTTCAAGGTTTCTCCTTTCTATAGATATCACAATATATTTTTAAGTTACCGTGAATTCTTTTGGCAATGATAACTGTGACAGCCCTAGTTAATTCATTAACTATTATTAATAAATGAACCTTATTGGGAAGTGTTACGAATTCACTTTTTCATCTACTTAAAAACATCTGAGTTTGATTTTCATGAAAACTTTTTTCGTTTTCTTTTTTCCCTGTTGCTCATATGCTAAGTTGTCAAGTAGTTTCTTCAGAGGGAGAAAAAAAAAAATCTCTCCATTGTGTTTCCCTGGACCTCAGACAAGAAATGATTTCTCCCTTTGTCTGTAGTTAATTCATTATATGAGGGCAGCAGCACAGAGGTGCTCTCTAAAACTGCTCTCAGAACAGTGAATGAGAGCGAGTGATAAGATAAAAGCAAGACTCTAGTTATCTCTGTTAAATTTAATTTGCCTTCCTGCTCTCTCTTGGTTTCAGAAAGAATGAAATGTCATTAGGAGTATATCTCATCTTGACTTCCACTCAAATTAACAGTATTTCGATTAAGGCCGTTTGACGTGCCATATACTTGGGCGAGCATGTTAATCATTAGGGCATTCTGTCCTTAACAACACCAGCTATTTCTCTTTAAGACCTGCCTGTGACTTAAACATAAGCTAAATGATATAAATGGATTTTATCCATACTTTTACATCATCTAATTGTTATAATTAACGGCCCTTTCATTGCTTTGAACAGTTAATTGGCCAATGTCTTTTGATAGCCATCAACGTAATCCTCAGATTATATCAGCCAATTAACATTTTAAATGACTCTATTGACAACACTATCTTTAAATCTAGATGTTAAAATAACAATGAAGGACAAGACTTGTTCATAGACTGTAAGTAGACTTTATATCAGTTCATTTTGAATTCAGACATGTTATGTCTGATTTTTGTATGCCTTATATGTATATAATTTGTATGTGTTACATGGGTGCTCCTCATGACATATGTACAAACACTATCAGAACTTCAGAATACTGAAAGAAATGTAAAATCTAACCGAGTACATTAATAAAGTACTGTGATTGTAGCATGGAACAATGATGTATGGTAATACCATGGTATGTTGATATACAATGGCCCCAAAAGTATTAATGAAACTTAAGGCATTGGGAATGGGATTTATATATATATATATATTTTTAATATACTATATGTATGTCACAAGCACAATTGTTCAAAACATTGGGGCCATTCTATACTGAATTGTTACCATATTTACATGGTGCTGTGAAGTATTTTAGAATATAATGTGGCACTAAAAATTTGGTAATACTGAGTACTTTTAGTAAACTTTCTAGCTATTTAGAAATGATTACATTTTCATTACAGGTACATGCTGATTAGTTTTTCTAACCATTACTTTTATTTTAGGCTAATTTGTGTATTTCACCTCAAAGAAATGGCTAAATAGTTCCTCTGGCGAATGAATTCTCCAATTTTTACAGGATCATACTGCTTCGGAACAACACTCTCCGCATCATTAACTCCAGCCGCTCGGATGAGGGAAGCTACATGTGCCGTGCAGAGAACCAGTTTGGATCAGCGGAGTTGATTACCATGCTTCTGGTGAAAGGTAAGAGATCCTCATCAACCCCCAGCCCATACCCCATCAGCCTAAGCTCAGCCCGTGGTTAACCACAAGAGCAAACAGACCGCCGCCTGACTGATCCGGATGGAAGAATAGTTCATTTCAGCTTATCAGGCGTGAAGGTGTTTGTTTTGCCCACTCAAGAATCTACTCACAGGAGCATCTACTGTCTCCTAGGACAGCTATTGTTGAGGAGGTTGTTCTTCAAAAAGAAAACAGATAATAACTTGAGGCATGGGACAGATTGTCTTGATTTTATCTCTGTTGGTCTGTGTGAGTATTTGTTGAAGGGAACCCTAGAGATACAAATTTATATTACGGGCAGAATCACTATTTCATAATGCATTGTAAGGCTGTTCAGTGAGATCACTCTCAAAGATGCCCGTACGGATTTTGTCGAGTTGCACGCGTTTCTGGGTTAACGTGTTTTGTTGTTTCTGGAACAACATTCCTGTCCGAAAATTGAATCATAACCATATCCCTACCCCTAAACCTGACCCTACCCATTAGTTATCCCTAAAATCAGAGGGAAATGATAGTCGAGTAACACTGATGTGGAAGCACCAAACCCTGGTTGTAATCCTAAAATGTAAACGTGTCCCTCAAATCTGATTGGTTGATTGGAATGATGTTCTGGGATCAACAAAGATGTTGATCCAGGAACATGTTGTACTTGGTGAGATCAGGTTCTGCCTCAAAGATAACAGACAATGTAAAAGGTATAAGGTGCGATCACATTAGCGAAATTCTGCGGTCTAAAAAGGTCCTTTGTCCATGATCAATGGCCCGTTCACATCAAGTGCGATAAAACTATAAAAAGAAAAAGGATAACTATAATAATGTCCACACCAGCTTACAATTTTTTTTTTCTGTTTATTCTAAGCACATACTGCAGTTGTGGTTGTCTACCTTTTTAAATTCTTGCACTCTTATAGCAGAATGGATTCTGATTGGCTGTCAATGTTTTATTATTCAACAGCTGGAAAAAAAATCATTCTGAAAGTGATTCTAACAATATAACAGACTAAAATAGTTTGCCATTTTTATAATAGTTTTGATGTAGACACTGCTATTTTTTATATTTAGAAGAATTTGTAGAACAATGTCTTTATCGTTGTCGTTATAGTTATCGGTCTTGGTGTGAAAGGGTCTTGAGTCACTTTCAAACCAAGCAGCTTTTGCAACTTGTACCCATTGCAAAGTCTACGAGGGGGAAATATCTCGCCCTCAATCATAGTTTTCATGCTGTCACTTTCGTGTAGTTAACTTGAGTAAACATGCCCATCCCTAGTATACAACAGAGCACACTATGGTGGACATTATATCCCACAAGGCAATGTGTTCAACATAACCTTCCACTTCCAGTATAACAAACGAACTCATCTTTCATGACTCATTATTTGATCTGAACACCAAACATTTTTATACTAATATGAATTAGAAATGCAAAATAAATGTAAACTTTTTCAGTGTTATTTGGACAGTCTTCAATTATATAACATAATGAGGTATTTTGACAAAGTAGCATATTACTAAACATTTTATAATGTGTTTTTCATAAACCATTTAATTTACAGAGCCAAGTAATACAGAGCATAAACTGCACAGCTAGCATTTAATTAATGTAGCGTGTCATATTTCCAAGTGAAATTGAATTTGATTGGATTATGGATTTTAGGTTATTATATTTTTGGTGAATATTACCATTTAGAGGCAGAGAAAGTAACACTTTACAATAAGGTTCCTTTAGTTAAATTAGTTAATGCATTACATTTGTTACAGTATTTATTAATATTAATATTTCATTGTAGTTCAATGATTCCAGCCTCTCGTTTCCGCAAATGTTATGGTATTTAGTGACAAATTTCAGAGTTTCTGGCATACCTGCAGATTTTTTTTCTGTGTCATGATGGTTCTTTTGTTCTGATGACAGAATGACGTTCATGTTTCAGAGCCCATGCGGGTGGAGTTGAGCCCCATCCGGGTGGAGGTGACTGTGGGAGAGAGTGTGGTGCTCAGCTGTAAAGTCACTCATGACCCCTCACTGGACGTGTCCTTCCTCTGGCTGCTGAACAACCAACCGCTCAACACCCAGCAGGACGGCAGTCACTTTGAGTACATTCAAACAGTAAGCGACTTCACCACAGATGTGCCATAGTGTACTTGTGCCAATGCTTTAGGTGACGTATAGTTAAATGAACTGTTTGGTGCTTGCCATTGTTTGGTCTTTTGTGGACAGTAATATTACTTATACTGTGTATTCTTGCAACAATAACACAGTCTATTGGTATTAGTCAGTATTTTGTAACTTATTGGAATGGATCTGATTTGGCAAAAGCAGCTAATAGGCCTATTACAAATAAAAAAATAAACCTTTTTTCCTTCTGATGTTTCAGTGGCATATCAGTATTGGTCAATAGTGTCTAAAAGGCTCATTGGGGAAAAAAATACCTGTGAAAATGTCCAAATTAATGGTAATTAATGGTAAAAAGTGATTTGAGGTCATTTTGAAGTATTGGAACAATCAATAAGTTTTTATTAATTGAGAATCTGCCCCTGTAATCTTTCCTTTTTGTGTGAAAAGGAAAGTTGTTGGAGTTTTAGTGCCAGAACTGGTCGTTTTTAGCTGGAAACGGCAGTGAATTGTATGTACAGGTATGTTTTTGTGAATTTTAAATTGTGAAGGCACATTTTTCTAATCAGCTTATGTAATCAGAGATGTTGGGCGTGAATCAAATGTAAGTATTAGAATTTTGTCAGTTATTAGCATAAACCTTCTTTGTCTGGCATTGGAAGTTGGAAATATTAAAGCTTTTTTTCAATTGAAACGCTAAACTTTTTTTTCTATCACCATTGAAATATCTTATTATTTTGGTTGATAGTGGCAGCTAATAATATCAGCTTTTTTCCAATTCAAACAGTAGACTCTTTTTTCATAAATTATCAATATATATGTGTATTAATGCATTTTTTGAATTATCGGCATCAGGGATGGCACAGTATACCGGTATTGGCGATAACCATCATGTTAATGCTACACATATGATAATATTCTAAATAATCCAGTGCCAATAACTATTTGGTTGACACTCCAACATGGCGACAAACTCTCTCTTCGCCTCCCTACGCTCATATTGTGAATGTGATTAATTGGCCCAAAAAGAAGAAACACAAAATAAACAAAGTTAAAGATGATTTTTTTTTTTACACATTTTTTCAAGTATTTAACTGCTCACATGGTTTTTGAACAGTATCATAATAACTCTATCTTCAATCTGTTGCTCCTGAACAGATGGAGTCACAGTTACTTATTTTAGAGATGCCACATTGCACCAAATCCTGCTTTAACTGGAATGAGAATCAATCCAGTGAAAGGTCAGCCAGGACCGTATGTCATCATGATGAAAGACCCGCTGTGAATCACACCATCATGTTTATCAGAGTCTCAGAGGAGCAGCAGCTCCACACACTCTCCGCCCTTCCTGCAGGATTGAGAACACTCCCTGATTACAGCGCATCAACAGGCATTCTGCCGCCATAAAATCATCCAATGACGGGATTTCACATGCACATACTTTTGATTGCTTTGATTTTTTTTTTTTTTTTAACCACATCTTCTGGCTGTGCTGTACCAGTGCACACAAATAAACAATGTGAGGGAAGCAGTTGATAAAGAAAAAAAAATCTTTTAAACTTTTGAATAGGCAAAAATAGTGGATTTTTTTGCAGTTCTGGTCAAAATTAAGTTATTATATGATAATATATAAAAATTAAGATGTTTTTTATGCTTTTGAAAGAAGTCTCTTATGCTCACCAAGGCTGTATATGGAAAAAAAATACAGTAAAAACAGCAATATCGTGAAATATTATTATAATACAAAAAAAAAAAAAAAAAACTCACTAACAAACAACTAGTCAACTATTCCTTGAGAGCATTCAGCAATTTGATTGGCCAGCTTTGACAATAACATAAACTACTTGTTTACTTCTCCATCATGAAGTCATCTCAACCCATGCATGCATTCATGTAACACCTAATACACATGATCTCTCCTCAGCTCCAGCTGACACAATTAAGTTCAAACCATCTTGTGTCCTCTCAATATCAGATTATAGGAATATTTTAGTCTTTCTTCCGGGTGATAACATCATTTGGTTCCTTTCACAGCACCAATCTGCTATGAAACTATCACTGTTGCACATTCATTTTGATCTAATGTGAAGAGATACGTGCCATGTTAGCCTGGGTTTTAGAGGTTTTATATTCGATTAGCCCACAATGGGTTTAATTGCTAATTGGCACAGCAGCTAACTCGATGTTTGGGTTGTTTAGTGAATAATTCATGTACAGTGCATCCGGAAATTCACATGCTTCACATTTTATTATGTTACAGCCTTATTCCAAAAGCTATTACATTCATTATTTTCCTCTGTATTCCACAAACAATACCCCTTAATGACAATGTGAAAGCTTTTTTTTTTTTTTTAATCTTTGCAAATGTATTCAAAATATAAAAAAAAGGGGAAAAAACACAATCACAGCTTTTGCCACGGCACTCAAGTGAGCTCAGGTGCATCCTGTTTCCACTGATCATCCTTGAGATGTTTCTACAACTGGGAGTCCACATGTGGTAAATTCAATTGATTGGACATGATTTGGAAAGGCACACACCTGTCTATAGAAGGTCCCATAGTTAACAGTGCATGTCAGAGCACAAACAAATCCATGAAGTCCAAGGAATTGTTTGTATACCTCTGAGACAGGCACTCAGACTTGGGGCGAAGGTTCATCTTCCAACAGGATAACCACCCTAAACACACAGCCTAGATAGCAAAGGAGTGGCTACGGGACAACCCTGTGAATGTCCTAGAGTGGGCCAGACTTGAACCCGATTGAACATCTCTGGAGAGATCTAAAAATGGCTATGCACCAACGCTCCCCATCCAACCTGATGGAGCTTGAGAGGTCCTGCAAAGAAGAATGGGAGAAACTGCCCAAAAATGGGTGTGCTGAGCTTGTAGCATCACACTCAAATAGACTTAATAAAGTTGCTTCAACAAAGTGTTCAGCAAAGGCTCTGAATACTTATCTACATGTGACTTTTTCCGTTTTTTTATTTTTAATAAATTTGCAAAGGTTTCAACTTCTTTCATGTTGTCATTAAGGGGTATTGTTTGTAGAATTTTGAGGAAAATAAATAATTTAATCCACTTTGGAATAAGGCTGTAACATTACAAAATGTGGAAAAAGTGAAGCACTGTGAATACATTCCGGATGCACTATAAAATTAGCTTAGTAAATCGCCCATTTATTGTTCCTGTTTGTGCTAAATTAGCAGATGCTTTCATCCAAACATGTTTAATACTACTTCCTTATTTTTAAATTAAAATTACGATTCTTGATCCTGTTTGTTACCTCAGTTCAAATTCAGGAAATGTGCTGAAAATAAACTCTGCTTAATTCTGAATGGCACACAACCTTCGCTGCTGTATAAAGTTCCAAAATTCATCTGGAGTTTAATTAAGCTCGTAGAGATTGTATTTTATTTTTTAATAGGCTGGAGTTAAGTGCTAATGAATGATGTGTATAGAGGGACTCAACTGATGTTCATTCCACCATCTAGGTGCATTAACGGATCTATATGCATTAGTCATCTAAACTGAAATATTTATTTTTGCATGTTGTTCTCATGTTGTCGTCAGCTTAATGGATACTTAATGAGACACTTGGATACCATTGGATTTGCTCACAAACCCCAGAAAATGTCTGCTCAGCAAACACACCCAGAGTAGGCACAGTTTACTAGAATATTCATAGCACATTTTCATTTTAAAAAGAGAGTATAACGTTAAAAAGAGAGAGAGTTTGTGGATTGTGGAGGTTATTGTCTACTAGCTTTTTTTCTTAATCATTAGGCAGAACCAGAAAGAAATAGAGAGATGTATTTTCCTTTAATTCAGTAGGCATTAAATGTCCCATTATTTATTGCTTAGAGGCACAAATCTCATGTTCTTTTGTTGTACAAACTTTTAGACATGTTTTATAGACTCTAATGAGAGTTAGTTGACATGAAGGTGCAACATTACTTATAGTACACAGAATGTCTAAAGGGGAATATCAAGATAAAGTGTTACCTGGCATTTTATATAAACTTTTCTATGAAAATAATTATTCATTCATTTTTGGTTACACTTTATTACAATAAACGTTTTTAGACATTCTACTAATTATAAGTAACTTTGCAACTACATGTCAACTAACAGCGCCGGTCCTGGAGAGCCGCTGTCCTGTAGAGCTTAGCTCCTTCCCTGAAAAAAACCACACCTGCCTAGACATTGATCAGCATGTTAAGTTAAGTTTGATTAGGGTTGGAGCTAAAATCTGCATGACAGCGGCTCTCCAGGACTGAGAGAGAGTTTGTGAGAGTTTGTTGCCTATCCCTGGGTTGGAGTTAAGGTTATACACAGTTTCCTGTGTCAGAGACGTGAGAAATAGTCCAGATCACTAGTTCTTAAAAATGCATAAAATGCATCGTAATTACTCAAGTATTATATAGTCACTCATGGTCTAAAGGACTAATGGTCCGAATCACTATTAGTTCTTGAATAGTGACTACAGTAGGAAACACTTGGGTAATTAGAGATGCATTTTATGACTGCGTTCAGTGTAAAGGGTCTTTGCACACTGCAAAATTTTGCACAAAAGAACATGCACAATGTTCTTGAATGAAAAATGTATTAGATGTACGCCGGTCTGTTATTGTAGGGACATCGACTTTACATTTTCACGCCCCTAAACATAACATCAGAACAAAACGAACTGTGATTGGTTGTGTTACAGGTCCTCTTTGGAGGTCCTTTGGTCAATGAAAGCTGCGATCGAGTCCAGACCTTCTGCCGTCAGACTAGGTCTATCTAATCCTGAGATTGCATAGAGAGGAAGGAGAGTTCCACCTCTTTATCAAGGAGCTGCGGGTTTATCCAGAGTGATTCAAAGTTTACTGCAGGATGTCAGAAGCTCAGTTTTATGCTCTAATGCGATACTGGAGCCACATATTAAAAAGAAGACCACATATAGATATGTATTCCGCACTTTGTTTGTTATACAATGCTTTGTGCTGTGAGAAATCCATTCTTGGTTTAGCCGTTCAGTTGTGCGGTGGCTCTGAATCGTCTAAACACCTATCAAAATCCTTGCTACAAAACACCAACAATTGAACCAAACTGAACAATTGAATTTTGCTTTTTCACGACAGACAAAAGTTTCAGAGGCAGTGTGTAAACGTGATTGATTGATCGTATTTATTTTTTAACGTGGGAAAATTTCGGATTCGGTGTGCAAAGATCTTAAAAAGAAGTTTCAGACTCAGGTTAATGTCGTGATAAGTAATTAATTAGTAATTCTTTATCATTTGTCATAGTTAGTTATTAGTTCTTAATGAGGCCTATATCATTATTATATACCACCATATCTCCATCCTAATTATGCTATTGCTTACTGATTGGTTAATCTCGTTTCCACAGTGGTAGCTGAAGTGATAATGAAGTACTACTTTTTTGTCCAGCCAAAGCAAAAATAGTGTCGTTTTCTGTATGCCAAATATAACTTTTTTTTTCTTCTTATGTTTTTGAGGTGAAGTATCCAGAATATTCCTCACAGGCAACACATATTCATTGAGATAGTACAGGGCAGACAGTGGCACAGCACCCAGCTGTCTGATTCATGTGCTGTAATTTTAATCAGCCCCTGTACTAAAGAGCTGCCTGTAGACCTTGAATTATTCGCAGTCTTGCCTTGGGCGTTTCTCATTTCCAGAGAAGAGCAGATTGAGGAAAGTAATGGCGCGCGTGCTCTTAAACCGAACAGGAATCTCTTAATCCACACAAGCCAATAGAGGCTATAGCAGCAGCCCATTGCTCAGGTGTCAAGCACTGCACGGAGGTCTATTTCTCTCTTTATCTCACTTCTCTGTTTCCCTTTGTGCTTTCTATTTTTTTTTTCTCCTCCATTTAGCAGTCCTCCACAGCAGACCTGATGATCAGAAGCATCCTCCTGAAGCATGCTGGGAAATATGGCTGCCGTGCTCAGACGAGTGCAGACAGTGTACTTGCAGAAGCTGAGCTGCTAGTAAGAGGTGAATACACTAGTGAAGAAAAAATGTGCCTTTTGTAAATTGCAGTTCATAAAGAAATTGATTACATCTTTACAAACAACATGAAATCAAATTGACCCTTCTGAATAAGTTTTCCATTTTTAACCTGCATGATTCATGATTTATCGCTCTGCATTTTTCAAAAGAAACAGATTTGTTTGCAGAATATTTTATGCTCCAATTGTGAAATATTTTGAATTGCACAGAAGTTTTTATGTACATAAACTATTAAACATCAAAGACCCACCCTTCATTCTGAATATATGAATATTGAATGAATATATCGCATATATGTTAAAAAATATGTTAAGGACGAATGATAAAGTGACGTTAAGGACAACAACTGTTATTGATAAATGAAAAACATTTTTTTTTTTTTTAGATAAACTAAATTTGTTTTCATAATTTCTTTTATTATATGAAACAATTTTCTCTACATCTATTACAAAGTTTTAAAAATCAAGATTACATGAGTGGGTACAAATAATATACACTCACCAGCCACTTTATTTATTATTAATGTGTAATTATTATTGCTAATGTAACACATTACTGCTTGTAATGGATGGAACCCCTTTTGTCTTCAGAAATGGCATAGATTCAATAAGGTGCTAGAAACATTGGTCAGAGATTTTGGTCCATATTGACATGATAGTATCATGCAGTTGCTGCAGATTTTTTAGATGCACATCCATGATTCGAATCTCCTGTTCCAACACATCCCAAATATTCTCTATTAGATTGAGATCTGCTGACTATGGAGGTAATTTGAGTATACTGAACTATTGTTATTTTCAAGAAATCAGTTTGAGATGATTTGAGATGAGTGCGTTATCCTGCGGGAAGTAGCCATCAGAAGATGGGTAAACTGTGGTCATAAAGAGATGGACATGGTCAGTAACAATATTCTAGACTATGGGGTTTATAGATGCTCAGTTGACACAAAGTGTGGCAAGACATCATCCCCACACCATTACACCACCACCACCAACTGAAACCTTTGATACAGTGCAGGATGGATCCATGCATCTGTGTTGTTTACACCAAATTTTGACTCTACCATCTGAATGTCGCAACAGAAATCGAGACTCAACACATCAGGCAACGTATTTTTCAATCTTATATTAGGCTATTTTGGTTTTTTTAGCCTCAGGTCCTGATTTCAGCTGACAGGAGTGGCACCCGATGTGGTCCTCAGATGCTCTTCTGTAGACCTTTTTTAGTTATTTGACTTACTCACTTGTCTTTCCATCGGCTCGAACCAGTCTGGCCATTCACGTCTGACCTCTGGCATTAACGAGGCATCTTCACCCGCAGAACTGCTGCTTACTGAATATTGTGTCTTTTTGGATGATTTTCTGTAAATCCTAGAGATGGTTGTGCGCAATTGTCTTGATCATGTCTACACGCCATAAGGCATCAGTTGCTGCCATGTGATTGGCCGATTAGATATTTGCAACAACAAGAAGTTGAACAAGTATACCTAAAAAGTGGCCAGTGAGTGTATATATATAAAAAAAAAAATTACTCCCTACTTTTCTCTATCCAGTCAAATCCAAACTAATAAAAACTAATAAAAAAATATAAAATATTTTTATTCAAGTCACTTGATTATTATACAAATAAAAAAGAATGTATGGTCTTTTAATGAAAACTTTCAAAGGATGACTTGATTATTTAATTAACATCTTACAAGAACGTGCAGCTTCTTATTTAACTCTCAGTTTGGTAATTAACAATGATCACACCGATGACTGCTATTCCTGCAGGAAATCTCACTTCCTCTATTCCCCACTGCTATTTGATGTGTACAAATCGTTTGTAAACAAACATTCATTAGCCGATCCAGGCTTTAAACATTGTTGGCCTAAAAGAAACGTGTTGTCCGCCCTACCGGACCTTCAGCGAAGTGTGTCCATGATGTTAGCCTCTTCGCTTATAGTCTACATCCAGACTTAAAACAGAAATCTGTAATGCCGCTGCCATGGTGTCGCACCGTGCATATTAATATCCTTGAATGCAAAGACACCATTCAGTCCGACCTTTTAACACATCTCCTTTCAAGCTGCACAGAACATTGACTTTAATTGGCTGAAGCAGCTGTCAGCCTCTCTGTTACAACTCTTTCCTCTTGAGCTAGTCTGTTTCTGCTCAGACAGACTACATTTACTGAGGAGGATGAGGGGCACAAATAAAAACATTTCACAATTCCACCATGCCTCAGAGAACTGGCGCACTACCCATAATAGACACAAAGAGGAAAGAGAACAGGTTCTATAATCAGTGTGAAATCTGTGATCTGAGATTTGTGTCATCCAAAATGACAAATGCAAATGAATTATTTAAAAACCATACATTGTGATTTTCTGGAGTTTTAGTTTTAGATTTCGTCACTCACAGTTGAAGAGTACCTATGGTAAAAATTATACATGCTTTGTAAGTGGGCAAACCTGCAAAATCGGCAATGTATCAAATACTTGTTCTCCCCACTGTATGTACGCACATACAACGACCAAATTTAGCCCAGCGTACAACGTTGTTTTGGATGTTCGATAATTACCGTTGCAAAATATATGTCATAAAAAGAAAAAGAAAAACTTGGTCCGGTTCTTGGATACACTGCCACTCAGCCCTCAACCAGCCGAGAGGCCCTCACTCGCGAGTCCCCCATTCTTTGCTCCTCCCCCATCATGCCGGATGGCAACACACGCTCTGGCCTCAGCAAACAGCGGCAACTCTACTATCTTTCGGATTTCAGCCATACTCCTCACCAGCAGCGAGCTTCCATCCCACCTGTTGCTTAATCGCTCCAGTATCACAACCTCAGGCTGCCACTGGCGGTCCTCTCTTGATTAAAGAGACAGGGACGAGAGAAGGAAAAGAGGAAAAGAAAAAAAAACAAATAAACATCTTGGTGCGGTTCCCAGACACACTGCCACTCGGTCCTCAGCCAGCCGAGAGGCCCTCATTCGCAATGCCACGCGATGTTACTGGGCTCTCTTTGGTGGATGGCTTGATACTCCTCTGTCTCCTGGTGGATGGCATGGCTCCTCCAGGTTCCACGGCCTCAGCAAACGGCAGTGACTTCTTTGCTACCTTTCGGATCGTAGCCACCCCTGCTCAATCCAGGAGTACAGCAGTGAGCTCTCCATCCCACCTGTTGCTTAATCGTTCCAGCACCACCGCCTCTGGCAGCCAATGGTAGTTACTGCTACCTCTACTGGTGCCCCACCTCCTCAGCACTTTGATCCTCCTCAGCAGTGAAGGCTCTGCGATAGTGTCCCTCCATCCTCCAGGGTTTCGGCACCAGTGTAACAAGGTTTAAAATCGTAGGGAAGAAGAAGGTGGGAACCACAGAACGTTCAACAAACTTTAATCATAAATAAATAACCAAACGAAAGTAAAGCAGCAACCCCTCACAAACACTCCTGCATAAAAACACGAAACATCAACATAAAGTCCAGGCCTGATCCTCTCTTGTCCTTCACTGTCCTCGCTCCTCCTTTTATCCTCCCAGAGCTCCTCCATGAGAAACTCAAGACCATTAGCATTTGCATCACCGGCCTCGCTCCATTCCCTTGGCTCTCGGCCCCACATTTTCACATTATTCTGCTGGCATGATCATTTCATTGGTCAAATATTTCAGCACTTACTGGTATGTCTAGGTTGGACTCAGTGGTCATTTCTTGTATGGTCTAAAAAGAATTGCCCTCATGTTTTCCCGAAGGACAGCAATTGCTGAATATTGTACAAAATAAAACATTTATTATTAGCAACAATGTATTAGTCATAGATATTTGTTGATACAATATTTGTCACTCGACCTAATATAAGTCATTTTCAAACACCTCCTTTTCCACACTCCACAGAGAAATGGTGTTTAAAATTGATCCACTTTGGAAAACATCTTCAAAAAGCTTTCAGGACAAAAATGCTCTCTCAATGTTGACGGCAGGCCAAAACATTAAATGCACCCGGATTAAGACACAGCCTCAGTTATGAAATGTTAATAGGAGATAAATGTCTCTTAAGTGTTCAGAAACATGGTCCAACCAGTCAGTGGATAATCAAGAGGAAGAGGGCGAGATACTATTGTTAAACACTAGAAGATTTAATCAAAAGGGGAAAGTCTGTTTAAACATATATTTTATTTTAGTTTGCCTGACTCAGTGGTGGCATTTTTTTTTTTTTTCCTAGGCCCTCCTGGACCCCCTGGAGTTGTGATTGTAGAGGAGATCACAGATACCACAGCGACGTTGTCATGGAGCCACGGCGTTGACAACCACAGTCCAATCACCACCTACAATGTACAGGCACGTAGCCCTGTCTCTCTGGGCTGGCAAACAGTGAAAACCGGTAATCACTTCCATACATGTTAATGTCATGGTGTATGTTGTGTGTGTTTAAGTGATGCAAATTTAAATCACAATAAAATGCTATTGGAATATTTGGAGTAAAATTGATCTAGCTCAGTAGGTGTTTTATGGTGACTCTTCAAATACTCAAGACCTTCTACATGTCTTGTTATATAAGATCTCACTCCAAATCTCTGGCTTTCAGCATAAGACTGCTAACATTGTCTTTGAATGCAGGCTCAAGCTCTGGGAGTTGACTTTTCCTCCCATCTGTTTGTAAGGATGTGTGGGAAGAGCCCAGTGGGCCTCTATTAAATGTCTGTTGTGCTTTTTTAAATGTCACTGGCTGAAATCTAATGGCAAATTAATTTGAAGGTCACTAGTAGGTTACCTTTTGGAAACACATAAGTATACAGTAATAAATCACTTACAAATCATTTATAAACTAGTGCATCTAAAACGTAGTGCATTGTTAATACATTCTGTACAAATAGTGAGTGCGGTTTAGAGTGAGTTTGGTTAATTTTAAGGTTCCATAATCATGTGGTAGCTAAGCATTACCACAGCAGTAGTTAATGATTAACTGAATATATAGATGAATATATGGATGATTAAAGGAATATAGGCATTATTTATGCCGCAGTTAAGCATGAACACACCAGAAATTGTCTTTAGTAGTACAGTATTACTGGCAACTTAGCCATAATTACTGGCTTATTCTGGTGAATAAATTTCAACTTCACTCAATAAGTTCCGTACAAATTAATAATTAACGTGCATATACTTTTCACTTTAGAAATAGGGATCGATGCAATTGACAAAGGCAAAGTGAAAGACATGGAAACTAAAATCCCAAGACATGGAAACACAATCCCAAAACCAAATTGATTTAACCATATATATATATATATATATATATATATATATATATATATATATATATATATATATATATATATATATTGAGTGATTAAAATCGTAGAATTATTATTACCATGGATTATCCTTTACATAATATTTTGTTAATTACTGTGACAATAAACTAATAACTTGTCTATTAATGTATTAACAATGTTGAAACAACAGTTCGTACAGTTCACTTTTTTACCAAACTTTCCCATAAGCTGGAATTGGTTCATATATCATCCCAAAATCAAAAGAAAATAATTTACACAATGAACATGAATAACATAACATCTTTCCACCAAATATTTTCTAAAGTCTGGAGATATTTGTGGCATGCTTTTAAAGCGTTTTCACACAATTATCCAACTCTTTTAGAGTAATTTGCCAGATAATTTGTCACATAAATAAGACTTGCACACTTTTTCCATCACTATCAGGAGTTAAATTACTTTATTTTGGGTATCTTGACTGTAATACTGCTTATAATTATCTGCTATTATTCAAAGACAACAGCTTTTTGTGTCATCTGTTCAAACATTAGCAGTCAACTTTGCATAATAGCAAAGTTTTATGCACTTTTGTTGTCCTGATATGGATGAATTGTTCTTTTCAGAATAAACATTCAACACGGATGAAAGTAAGAACGATAAGACACAATTGTGTGCACACAATGCTTTATGTGCTGAACCTATTCAGATTAGAACAAGGGGGGAGAGATGAAAATGTTTACTTTGGAGTGTTTAAACACTGTTTCCACTCCATGTTCTTTACTGTGCCTTTCTCTAGAAATAGAGTAGGCCTAAAGGAGCGTTCATGCTGACAAAGTATGCAGAAGTTGTTCATTTCCAATAAGAGATTTGAGGCGACATGAGCAACAAAGACCGTTGAGGATGAAACAAACTAGTCTGACTTTTGCAACTACAAGGATGTAGAGTTCAGACTGCCTGATCAGACTTGGCATACTAAATAATGTAGTATACATTTAATTCACATTGAAGTATATTCTTTTAATGTTTTTCGGACACTAATGCATGTTAACTGTGATTAAATTAAAATGTATTATGTTTACATTTATATTAAATCCAATAAGATGAATGTTAAAGTGCATTTTTGACCCACTTAAGTAAGACTTGAGTACATCTTTGTATGTAATTTCATAATTACTTGTATCGTCTTTGGTTAAAGTGAACTTCCATATGTACTGACGAGCATTTGTGGTAAACTACTTTAATCGTGTCTTTTCTATTGTAAAACTTGTATGTCATGGTTTTAAATATATATGCAATTTCAATATAATTTGTACATTTAAATTATATAAACTTTATATGTAATATCAAATAACACACCACAGTTCAAATTTAATCAAATACTTTTGTGTTTTGTGCATTGGTTTAAAATGCACTTTAAAAGATTTGACATTATTGCAAAGTGGACTTTTTACTTAAGAGTGTTAAGAAACATAATAATGAGCATGTACTCTCTTTAAAGCTGCAGTCCGTAAATTTGCCTCTTTGTCGCCATCTCTGTTTGACAGCTGCAATTGCAGTTGTTTGCGGAATTATTATCTTAGCGTGTGTTGTGCCTCGGCACGGCTCCTCAGCGCGGATGAATCTAATGTTTGCTGTCAGTCACCTCATCGGTGTGTACTGTATACTGTACTGTACATCAGAATCACAGACTGTAGTCTTGGAAGTATAACCGAAATAAGAATTTTCACCAGAGAATGTCATCTGTAAAAGGGAGTAACATGTCTGCCACTTTTTTTTCTGACTAATTGAGGGGGAAAAAAACATTACAGTAAATTGTTCTGCAAACGGTGATTAAATCTAACGATTGCTTAGCTCATATCACGTCAAACCGTGCATATAATTATTAATGTTATACTTTGTTCTCAAAATGTTAACAGTATCAGCATTGTGTGACTGTGTATTTAGTGTGTATTAGCGTTACCTGTAGATTTCAGTTTCTGTACAGTCTAATCACCAACGTTAATTTGTCATACCATACAATCCGCCATCAAAATGATAAGTTTAATTATTGCAGCTGCTGTGAGAAAAAGCTATAAATGATCCGCCTCACTTGCGTTATAGCCGGGACTCGTTCTGTATGTATACAGACGTGACGCAATGACACAGAGAAAAACGGCGACATTTCCTGCCAAAACCCACCAGTACCATTCGAATTATAAAACATTATTACAAGCTTATCGTTGTGAATTGGGCTAAGGTGAAGAGATAGTTTTGAACACTGGCTGGTTATTTAGAAGCTCATTTTTAACCAAAGGAAAAAAAAAATGTTACAGACAACGGCTTTAAGTACACATGCCTTTTATTTCATTATATTATCTGAAACTATATATATAAAAAAAAAAGATTTTAAGTACACTACAAGCTGACATTTAATACAATTAAGTGCAATTAAATTGACCTACTTTAGTCTACATGTTACATGCCAGTAAAGCACACTAAAACCTAAAATGAAAAGGAAACCGAGGCATGTGTGGTCAAAGAGGGTGAGAAAAAAGAAAAGAAAAATATTGAAGGAAGAAAGTATAGAGAGGGTGAAGAAGAGAATCAGTGAGATAAGGCAGGGTAAGCCGGAGGGGCGAAAGAGAGAAATTTTGTGGAGAGCATCTGGGAATTTATCATCTCGCTGTCTCACGCCTGGAGCAGGGCTCTGGTCCCACAGGTTATGTACAGCCGTTAACTGTAGACAGAAGTTAGCCCAGAGGTTTGGTCCTCAGCCAAGTGTGTGTCTGGACTGAAATGAGGTGTGTAGAATGAGGAGTGTCCTCTGGGCAAACGCAATCTTGTGTCTGGTGTCTCTTGCGTATTGACTTGAGCAATGAGTGAAATCACAATTACCATTTCACTTTACTTGTAGCAATGGAAACATTTCTCAATCTCTTATTCAAAGCTCAATTCCTCAGAGAAACGGAAGACGCGAAGCACTGGGTACACCCTTGTGAAAAATAACTTTACACTTTATTATACGATGAAAAGATTATTACGTAAAAAAAAAAAAAAAAAAAATATATATATATATATATATATATATATATATATATATATATATATATATTAATTTAAAATAAAATAAGAATAAAATATTTAAAGACACATCTTAATTGCAATTAAATTTATAGATTTATGAATGCAGTTAGCTGACTAAAGTGCTTTTATTGATCCACTTAAGTACATATTTTAATATAATTTCATAATTCTATCGAATTGTCTTTTAAACTTTGACGCGTACGATCACATATAGGCAAATTCGACGTTCTTGCTCGAGTTGGTTGGCGTCATATTATCTGCATTATTTTTTTGAAGTACACTACAAGTGCACAGTCAATTGATTTCTTTTTTACGAGGCAGTCGTAAATTTGAGTTTTTTTAGAGAGACAGTTTATACATCTGCAACAGGTACTGCTGTTGAAATTGTTCCATGTTGTTGTAGAAGTGTAAAGATTCATGCTTCGGTAGCTTTAAAAAAAAAAAAATCCAGTATTGATTTTTTAGGTTGTTCAAAAATCGATCAATGATGTTACAAAACTAGATATTGGCTCCATTCCACAGCTTAGTGAGCTGCCTACATAAGCAGCATTTAAAGCATCATAGACGCAAAGGCTGTTCCAAAACACAGGCAGTGTAATTGTTTATTCTGTCTAAACAATGAGCATGGCATGTGTTCTTGGAGGAGAAGGCAGTCTCAGAACGCTTTGCATTGTGACAGAAACAGAGAAAACAGATGGGTAGAATGTTCGAAAAGCAAGTGAAATGTTCATTATAAATGTACTTTACATTCTTCACATGAATTAAAATTCCAATACTTAAAAAAAAAAAAAATCCTTTATATATATCACAGGCAAATATTGACTAAAATATTTTTTTAAGTATTGGAATGCTTAAAGGATTATTTGTTTTTCCATATTGTGAACTTCATCGGCTTCCAATGGGTGTTCCAATTTCAGCGCAGCTATTTCTCAATTAACCCTTCGCAAGGACCCGCCTTCTTTAGTTACTGTTGCTATGTCCGACAAGCCATGTGCTCTCACACCACACATCATGTTCTCAGGCTGTGAAAAATGCATCCCGGAGCAAAGAGGACACTGACAACGCATCGACAGACAAGACAGAGCAGAAACAGTTTCCTATGTGAAATATTGTAATTTTTATAAAGAAGTTTAAACAATAAATAGCATATGGTGTCTCTTTAATGTGTCGTGACAGATCGCTGTAGCTCCTTCAAGCGGCTCGTGAAGCGATCATCTCTTCATACTAGTTCATTATAGTATTATATATAGCATTATATTAGTACATGAACATCAAATAAACATGAATGAACATCAGAAGGAATGTTGTTTCAGCTGCAGACAGTACACACAATTTTTCAAGTTCACTAATGATAATCTACTTACTCGCTTTGTCGGACAAAATGGTGGATTTGTTGTTATGATTGGTCAAACAAACTGCCGGCGAAGGGTCAATTGTTCTTTGTCTGTGTGTGTAGCTCAAGCATACAATATGAATCCGTCCAAAAGCCTGCAGTCTACAAGGATTTAGTCACAGTAGATGCTTGTGTTGGCTTGTGTTTTAAGCTGTATTGATTCGTCATGTTTTGGTACCTCTCCGCTTTGTTCTACGTCCTCCTCAGATCCAGACCCAGTGACAGGAAGCATGGAGTCCGCCATGGCAGTGGAGCTCAACCCCTGGGTGGAGTATGAGTTTCGGGTGGTGGCCACGAACGGCATCGGCACAGGCGACCCGAGCACCCCCTCCAGAGCGGTCCGCACCAAGGAAGCAGGTATCTGTCACTGGTTTACTCACCCGTGAATGTCACTGAGCTAAACGTCCTCCAACAGAACAGAAATCTAAATAAACAAACGGTTTTCTCTCAAGTCTCGTTTATCCTCCACTCGAGGGATCGTGTAGCTGCGTGTTGTGACACATTTTTACGACTGCCGTCACCCGTCTGAATATCCAGGGTGACCCTGGTTCTATTTTAATTGGAGGAGAAGTGGAAAATAAGCCGCTTACATGAATTTAAACAAGTTTTTGTGTTTGAGCTGAAGCAGAAAGGCACTTGTGCCCTCAGGCAAAGAGGCTGCAGAATTCTCCATTTACGGAGAACAAAACCCTCGTTTCAACACGCTTTGGTTCAAAAACATTCAGCAGGCCTGTTCGATTACACAGCAACAAAATGTCCCAATATATGAAATGATGCTACTCTTTTATCATCGTTTAAAGCCAATTGAATTATTGCAGTTGTCATCATATGCCACTGTTCATTTGTTTTGTTTTTTCTTTCTTTGTCATTATTAACTCTCCCTCAAGGCATCCAAAATGCATATGCCATTATTTATTTGAATATTATATGTGTAGCCTAGGTGTGTGCTCGTGAACAAAAGAACGCATTTGGAATTACGCACAGGGCTGGGTAGGTTACTTTTAAAATTACAGATTACAAAATACAGTAGCGTATTTCCTTACATTACTCAAGTTTAGTAACTTAATCTAAATACTTTAGAATACTTTGGAATACTAATAAGTGTGGAACAAACACAAAAAAGGCAATTGCAAGTTTTTATCTCCCAATTCTGACTTTTTCCATCCGAATTGCGTCATATAAAGTTGCAATTGCGAGTTATAAAGTCAAAAATATGAGATCTAAACTCATAAATTGAGAAAAGTTAGAATTATGACATTTAACTCACATACTAAATTCACAATTGCAAGAAAAAAGTCAGTATTGCAAGTTCATATCTCCCAATTCTGACTTTATAACTTGCAATCGTGAGTTTAAATCTCGCAATTCTGAGAAAAAGAAGTCAGAATTGTGAAACGCAAACTCACAATTGTGAGGCGATAAAACTAATTGTGAGAAAAGGTGCAGTGACCTTTTTTACAATTATAAAATGACTCACAAAACATGAAAACAGTCGAAAACATGAAACTTAACTCCGCTTTTTCAGACTGTCAGAGTCAGAGAATCACCAACTGCTGTTTAAATGACATTAAAATTCAAAGTAATCACTTTGGTAATCTAAAATACTTTTCAGATGTAACTCTAATCTGATTACCACCCATTTAAAATGCAACTGTAATGAAATACAGTTACTCAAATTTTGTATTTTAAATACGTAACTAAGTGACTTGTATTTCATTATCCCCCAACCCTGATTACGTATTAAGTAATACATCAATATAAAATAATTATAACTATTCCTGTACAGTTTTTTCCCCCTCTTTAATCAGATGTGAATCAAGTTTTGCTACACTGTTCCTCGAGATTTACACCTATAGAGTGAATCTTTTTCATGCGTCAAAACAGCCAAGCATTAATTAATCATCAGTAGTCATTAAGAAGCAATGGTTCACTCACATTTTTGCATACAAGTTTTAGCTAAAGAAAGTTTAAACAAAAGTATAACGCTCTATTACATTGCAGTGTTTCTTTATCCGCAGTTCCGTCAGTAGCCCCTGCCAACGTGAGAGGTGGGAACGGCCGCAGGCACGAGCTGGTCATATCCTGGGAGGTAGGTTTGCGCTCAGCATGCACAATGGACTCCCTACTGTGAACTCTTGCTATGCTAATGAATATGGCATAAAAGACTTGCAGTTCCTGGCCAAATAGATTCACGCAGCTAATTGACTTGAGCGTTCCTAATTATATCCGGCCATAATTGCCACCATTGCAATTTCCCTATTGAAGGATTGCTACACTTACAGTCCCCTATAAGAACAGATGAATAACTATATTCTAAATGGAATTGTGTACTTTGCGGCAATGCTGCTGGAGGAAAAAAAAGATTGAGAAGTAATGCAGGGTTAGTCCAGATCTGCTAAACATTTTTAATACTTCACAAGCTTTATTTGACTTTTTTCAAATTATTAAGAAAGGAAAACGTGAATCCATATCTACTTATGCATATTTGTGTTGGTTTGTAGATTGAGGGCATCTCGCACAGCCTGATCAATATCAATAAAATCCTAAATTAAATCTGTTCATCATATAAACTGATCTATAGAAAATTAAATTCATATAGATTAGTTAGATTAGCTTTTTGAAACGTCAAAGTGTCAGTTGTTGCGTAGCTGTCTGTGGAGGGACAGAAATCTCTCAGATTTCATCGGAAAGATCTTGATTCGTGTTCGAAAGTCTTACGGGTTTGGAACGGCATGAGTGATTAATGACAGAATTTTCATTTTTGTGTGAAATATCCCTTTAGGCATTTTGCATTAGCAGCTCCTGAAATGCTCTGCTTTTTATTAAAGAGCTTGTGAAATAAATCGCCATTTAATGTTTACTCAGCCATATTTAATAGCTTTGAGACCAAATAGTCTATTTTGACATTTCACCGATTCGTTATATTTTTATATTATATTATATATTTGATCCTTTAATGCCATTTTAAACTGTAATACATTTTTACTTAATTGTAAAAAACATGCAGTCAGGTTCCCCAAAATATTACATTCAGTTTGCGTTTATTTTAAAGTACATTTAAAAAGTTTTATATCTTAAAAAGTGGACTAAAGTGCACCACTTCTTATTTCAAGGGACTAGCAAGTAACAAAATAATGGGATTGATGACTTATGAAGATGTCCGTGACTGATAATCTACTCCACTGCCTAAACTTTGGAATCGTGCTTCAGTCGTGTACGTGCAAATTGAAAAATGACACATCCATGTGAGGTTCCACGTCATCGACACCAACACACCATCAGATCTCGCATGTGTTATAACCAAATATAACACGCTAATCATTTTACGAAATGTGAAATGGAGGATGATATTTAAAAGATGATATTTAAAATTAAATATGTTTTATTTAAACCATATCCAATGGATTCAGAAGACATGGAATATACCGTACAAATCTGTCATGGAGTTGTTTTGTCCTTTTGGGAGCTAGATCATTGTCACCGCAATGTGGAAACTGTTTAAATAATTATAAGTTTAGTCATTAAAATGATCATTAACCTTGAATATTCAAAATGCTATTCCCCTGCAGCGGATGTTTTTTTGGAACATCTGTTTCTTATGTGAGATTTTCGAAAGCTGCAGAGACATCCAGTCAGTTTTTCTTACCATGTAAAGAGGATACTAGCATGGAGTGTCACCTTTGGTTCTGTGCACCACTGTGAGGGATGGTATTATGCATATAAACACGTTTTAAAAAAGAAAAGAAAAAAGGTTTCCAAATGAGGCCATTTAAAGGTGAGATTAACTGGGGAATTGTGGAACAGATGTATGCTGAAGTGACGGTTATTCTTGCAGTTATTAAATACTCAGGCCCCAACTGTCACCAGGCAAATAACTTTCATATTAGGAGAACTGTACCTTAGTGAGAAATTAAAGATGATAAGGCTCATTCCAGATGCCATGGAATATTTTTACCGTGATGACTTCCCGAGTTTATAAACCTTTGAGGAAGTTATTACTGTAACTACAGAATAATCGTAGTTTTAATTTTGCTTTGGCGATGACAGTTCAATTACACGCCTCCACCGCGCTCGCAACATGCAGAATATCCCTATACACTAGAAACATTGCTTAGAGCTCTAAGCGCATTTAAATCTAATGTTTGCTTTACAAGGGGACTATTTTAAACGCACAGGAGAATTCGCAAGCATTAATTCTTTACTGCTGTGTCATATTAAGCAGCATATTAACAGGTATCTTGACAGGGGCTTCAGGTTCTATTTTGAGACACATAGTACATCATATTAAATTACATATCATTTAGCAGACGTGTTTAAACCAAAACGATTTGCAGAGCATTAATTGGACTGTCCCCCCGGAGCCCAAGTGCTTTACTCAAGGACATAATGGTTACTGAGCAGCTTTATGAAATTAGTAATACTTAAGTTCTCACATCTGTCTCTCATACCTGGAACTGAACCTTTTCTAGCACAGACCCTGTAGATTAACCATTACTTATATCCCTCATTAGTGGTTAAAGGCCTAAGCTTGTTGACAAAGTGTTATTACTTTTCAAAGCAACCGCATATCCGGCGTTTAACACGCGCCAAGCACCAAGTACAAGTAAAAATCTGCGTTGGCGAGTGTATGACACTGTTACTCACCAGTTAAATTCAATTTTCAATTTACATTTATTGGTAGAAAACATTGCATAGAACACTAGTGGAGATATGTAATACATTTACATTTATTCAGTTGGCAGATGCTTTTTTTAGGGGTTTCTTGCCTTGCTGAAGGGCACTTTAGTTATGGTATCGAAGGTGGATAGAATGCCGTTTATTCACAATCCCCACCTTCAATTCCTGCTTGCATGGGAATCAAACCAACAACCTTCAGGTTACAAGCCTAACTCTCTCACCATTGGGCCACAACTACCCCACGACCCTACTACCCCACTACCCCAATGTAATATGTGATATGTTCTTTAAAAAGCAGCCAGCTCATGACCCGGTGTTTTCAGTGTGTCGGAGCAGCTCGTTTTGCTGTAAATGTTGCTCCATATGACCTCTATTTCTGAAAGTGCTGTGAGTTTGAGTCGTTTATAACATAATATCATAAAAGCTTTATGGTTTGAAAGAGACATTAAAGGGTTAGTTCACCCAAAAGTTTATTTCATTAAGTACTCACCCTCATGTCGTTCCACATGCGTAAGACCAAGGAACACAAATCAAGATATTTTTGATGAAATCCTTTTTTTTTTTTGATCTCCCATAGAAGGCAACATAATTACCACATTCAAGGTCCAGAAAGGTATTAAACACATTGTTGACTACAGCGGTTCAACCTTAATTTTATGAAGAATATGCTTTGTGCGCAAATACAAAACAAAAATAACGACTTTCGTCTCGTACGCAGTTGACGCAGTGAACGCAGTTCAGCGCTTCCATGTTTACACCCGAATGCCGGCTCAGTATTGGCCGGCTCCTGCGTCAGCATCACACGCATGTCTGAGCCGCATTCGGACAATGAACCTGGAAGAGCTGCAATATAAAAAGCATAGGAGAATGACAGGAGAGATGAAATTGTTGAATAAAGTTGTGATTTTTGTTTTGTTTTTATGCACAAAAAGTATTCTCGTCGCTTCATAACATTAAGGTTGAACCACTCTAGCCACGTTGACTAATTTAACCATGTTTTTACTACTTTTCTCGACCTTGAATGTGGTAATTTCATTGCTTTCTATTTAGGATAATTTTTTTTTTTTAAAAACTCCCAGACTTATATCTTATATAAATATCTTAATTTGTGTTCCAAAGATGAACGAAGGTCTTTCGGGCTTGGGATGACATGACAGACATTTCATTTTTGGGTGAATTAACCCTTAAGCTGGGTACACACTGTATGATGTAGAAGTCCTTTGGAATTGTTGCCTGCCAGACTGTACGAACATCACAGCTGTAAGTCATGTCACACTGTAGGATCTCAGCTGTCATTTATGTCAGACTGTATGTCAGTCAAGATGCGTTAAAAATGGACGCACGCAAGAAGACTCGTTTGGAGATTTACATAATCAATCCGTGACACATTCAGTGACGTGAGGTGCATTTACATGCGGGATAGAAAATGGCTAGCATACAAAAACAATCTTTAACTTTAATTTTGATCATGGTTTTCTTTGAAAATTAAAACTGAGAAAAAAACAGACGTGTGTGTGTGTGGAGCAAGTGGTGGTTTGTTGTTGTCTCACTATCAGGTTTTTGGTTCGAAGGTTGAAGAAGTCACAATGCAGGACTGTGCATGAGGTCAGATTTGATCGCAATGGTCAATATTAGGCTGTCGGCGAACATGTCAAGCTAACAATAAAAGATTTCAGATTTTGGCCTAGGATCAGAGGTATATTTTATTATATATTTTTTTATATTTTTATTTTATATATATATATTTTTTTTTTTATTTAAACATATCTGTTAAAATATTTAAATATATAAGTAATATATATATATATATATATATATATATATATATATATATATATATATATATATGTATTATTTTTTCATTGTTTTTATTTTAGTTTATTGTTTTAAAATTTGGTTTCATTAGAGCAACAATGGGAATGTGGTCTGAGACATTTGGACTGACATGGAGCATTTTAGAAAAACAAATCTATATACTGAATGACAAAAAAAACAATACATGAGAAAATAATTGCGATCTGATTTTTAGGTTTTAGGCTTTTAATTTCGAGTAGTAGGTGGCTTGGCAAGCTACCGCTTTTTAAAATAGTCAATTAGTTTTTTTCTGGCACAGAAACATACTAGGGTAAAAGATTCAAATTGACCATAACATCAGAAAACATTGTTTTATATTCAACAACAGCAGCATTTAAATAAATATTGAGCTTCAAAATCAAAAGGTAAAAAAAAAAAAAAAGATTGTGAATCATTTATTTTGACCTGTTAATCAGACTCCTCAACGCTGCATACTGAATGAGATCGATTGTCTCAAATTACACCGCTCTAAAACGGTAGGCACATAAAAATATGATGATCTGCGTTTTATATTAACTTATACTTAAATTTTCAGTGTACACCTGCATTTAGAGAGCGAGTTTGTTTCGAATGTAAACTGTAATAAAACCTTTCTTTGTTGTGGAAGTTACCATGTTCATATTTAGTCACTGTTGCTATTGTAACAGATGTTTTTCTCGACTACTGGGAGAACAGAAAAGGCTTGACTTTGATTATTCCTGCATAGAAGCAGTATTCAACCCACCTAAATGCTGAACAGAAATTTCATCACGACTGTTGTCAATCCCAGAAAACAGATTGTGTGTACACAGCCTCCCTAACATCGTATAACATTTGTGCGCTCCTCTCTGGCACGGTCCCATATAGCCATTTTAACTCCACCCTGTTTATCTGCGTCCCGATTAACCACTTTAGAACCATTGAATTGGCTCTGTACATCCAATCAATATCAGTGTATTTGAGAAGATGCTGTGCTGATTTGGCATTCATGGCACGTGAACTGGCTGCTGTGCTGCCTCTGGAATCATCTTTGAGTGGTTGTGGGAGACCAGGGCGGCTGGGCCGAGTACTGCTTATTAAACAGGATGAATGACTAAACAGCTAGTCCCGTCTGCTCATTAGTGTCTGCAGAGAGAGAAAAAGTATTACGGGCACCAGGAGCAATAGACTGGACCATTACAGTTGCCCTACTTTCTATTTGATGCCTGCCGCAGCACGCCAAGCGTGCCGATATCAGACCGCCAGCAGACTTCATTTGCACCATGGGTGCCACTCCTTCGCCCGACAGCCTTTTTTAGATGCATGTTCCACTTCATTTTGTAGCAGAACTGATTTTTCCTATTTTAAACTAGCCATTTGTTGGTCGCCCCATGCAGAAAAGCTCAGCCAGCACCAATAATGTTAGTTCAAGGATTGTTAATTCAATTCCTAGAAACAGTAGAGTGAGTTAATTACACAGCCGTAGCACTAAAAGCGTGTGCTAAAGTATTTAATGGGAAGGTACAGCCTATTCTGTCCCATCATCCGTCTGCATCTTATTTTAGGTGCTGCCGCCAAGGGACATGATAATTTCAGAAGCGGGTGGAAATCAGTCAAAATTTGGCATGACGGACAGATTCGCTGCCAAGAAGAGAGGAGAGTACAGGTGTTTGTCAATTATTAAAATTGCCTAAGATTTAATTCCGCCGGCTTACATTTTAATTAAATTTCTATCTCCCTTAATAGATTGCATTCCATTCTATTAAATGCCTAGCAGGTGTCGCAGACAGACTCTGATATCTCGTCCTCAGAAAAACATCAAGCAAGTGTCAAACCTCTTTTGAAAAAAGCAGCGAGGAAATCGTCAGCAGCTGGACTGGCAAAATCTACTCGTGTGACCAGCAGACTGTATACAACCTTCCAGAACAAGAAACATTTGGCTGTTTTAGCGTAGACAAATGCCAAACTACATTGTGAATACTGCACTCTAAAAATTGCTGGGTTAAAAACCACCCATGTTGTTTTGAAAATGGATAAAATGGGTTGTTTTAACCCAGCAGCTGTGTTAAATGTTTGCCCAACATGCAAAAAATGATTAAATGACTGTCTTAAAATGAACCCAAAATAGGTTGGACACAAAAATAACTAGATTTTGAAAAAATCTTTATTGTTAATTATTATTCATTAAACTTATTAATAAATGTTCATTTATTAAACATGTTAATAAATGTTCATTTCCAACATATTTTGTGTTCATTTTAAGCAAGCAATACAGTAATTTTTAAATGGTGTTGAGTTAAATAAAACTACCCAGCAGTTTGGGCAAACATTTAACCCAACCGCTAGATTAAAACTACCCATTTTCAACCCAACTTGGTTTGTTTTTAACCCAGCATTTTTTTGTGAGTAAGTGCAATCTTAAATAATTATTATTTTTTTTAATGTAAGCTTGTTTCTGTCATGGAATAAAAACAAAAAATTTAAAAAAGGTAATTGTCTTCTCAAAAATTCAGGATTCCAAACATATGTGCATAACGGCAAAAAAAAATTTTTGGCACTTCTAAATTATATATATATAATTGTAAAATATATGCTCAGTTTCTGTGACCTTGTTTGTCTTAGTTCTCTAATCTCCTTGTTTGTTAATTAGTTTTACACACCTATTCTGTTTCTTCTCCAATTATCTCATTTATAAGCCTTGAGTTATCCTTAGTTCCTTTTTCTGTATCGTTTACAGTTGTATGGTTGTGGTCTCAGTTTTCTAGTTATTCCTGTGGATTATATTAAAGACTGTCATTATAGTATTTCTATTACTGTGCACTTCATTAAATCAGCCACCTACCGTGACAGAACACAGTGTATGAGAAAATGGACATACACTGCTTCGCATCGTTACCTGTGAGAATCAGCCGCTGGTAGAATATTGGTGGTGGATGTTTCAGCAGAGCGACGTCCTGTTCATCATCAGTGAGGCAGAGAGGGAGCCCGAAGCCTCGCTTACCAACGACTGAGTGCTAGAGCCTGCCACCTGGGTCGCCACGGAGTTGAAGTGTGCTGTCCAGTCCATCACAGAGTCAGGAGAGGACCACTGCCTCATAGATCTGTGGTCCAGTCTTTACCCTCAAGTCTTCACCTTCCACACTGGTCCCATCCAGCTATCTGGATGCTCTGGTCCCATCTCCTTCGCTAGTTTCATTGGTTTTACTGGTGTCCATCCTTCTCCTCAGCTCTGCTTGTGCCACTGACTCATCAGATTTGGGCTTCATGATCACCAGCTTGGCATGAGGATGAGGATTCCCAGGCTTCACCTCAAGCCTCTAGGCCCATGTCTCCACCTTGGCCTGTTAGCTTGTCGGCTCCACCCTGTTTGTGCAGTCCCTCGACTCCACTGTGCCTCCCTTGTCCTTTCAGCTCAGCCTCAGTCATTCGTTGTTCGGCATCCGTCATGGACTTCTGGTTCGTTGGTTGCGCCTCTACCCTCCACCCCTTCAGGTTTCTCCTTCCCTCCAGCTTCCCCGTCGTCCTTACTCGCTACGTTGCCGCCCCGGTCTGCCGAGCCCCCGTCTCTGCCTTTGTCCCGCAAGCTAGCAGCTCCACCTTTGGCTTCCAACCTGTGGATGTCACTCTGGTCCGTCGGCTTCTCTGTTTCACCGGGTACACCATACACTCTGGTTCTGTCTCCGTCGATCAGTCCTCAGGTTCCACCCAGCCCTGCAGTCAGAGTTCCACCCTGGCTCCTCCCACTGTCGGCTCCACCATGGTATCGATTTCCACTGACTCCTCCTGGTCCCTGTCCATCACCATCTCCACGTCCACTTCCAGAGCCGCCACACTCTCTCTGCAGATGGACTTACGGTGCAAGGGCACGTCTTCCGGGAGGGGGAGCTACTGAGCTCTAAGCTCTAGATCTCTAATGTCATTGATTGTTAGTTATCTGTTTCTTCTCTGATTATCTCTTGTTTATAAGCCATGGCTATAGTCAATGGTTATGTGGTTGTGTTTCCATGATTCTTCTGAGTTTTCCAGTTATTCCTTGGTATTATATTAAAGACTATCATTATAGTATTCCTATTGTCGTGCACTTCATTGAATCAGCCACCTACTGTAACAATTATACTTCTACATTTGAAGAAAAATTTATACAGTTTAGTGTTGAAGGAATTTACCTTTCACTTTTTTCCGGAGTCACATCCCTTGCACTGCATTAATTGATATTTTACTCATTATTTGCAAAATGTCGTCAACCGCACAGTTTATTTACTCGAGGGCTTGAACCAAGCCCTTTGAAAAGACATTGATATGGTTCACAGAACAATGGTGAGCTCTCGCCGTATGCTGGGTCTTGGATATGTTGGATTTGTACATCTTTAATTGATGTGTTCAGGCTCATCATCAAGTGCTTGACATTCACAAGTGATCTGTTTCATTACAACTGAAAATCTCAGAATTCATTTGGGACTCTCTGACATTTTGATGTAATTCTGTGCCATTTAGTGTTGCTTCTTTCTCAGAACCGACATAACAAAGGATGTCATTTAACTGGAAAAATATGGAGATTGAAATAATTTATTTGTTTTTGAAGCTGTTTAGTGAAATAAAATAGGTTTTTATGCTAGCAAAATATTGATTCAGTTGTAAAATTTATCATCACATAAAAGGCAAGGTGTTAGCCTCTTTCAATGGGAACATATTTAATAATATACAAATAACTGAACTAGCAACGTATAATAATTAGCTTAAACCTAAACTTGCTTTCATTCATGCAAACACAAGCAGATGTAATTTCTGTGGGCAGGTGTCATCTCCCTCATTCTGTTTGCGATCACGTTCCATGGGGGTCGCACCGATTGCACCATCCAAAGGACGGCCCTGATTACATTATTTATAGATAAAGCTAAAATGCCCTTAGTGTGTAAATTTTGCCCTTAAAAGATCGAGTCAACATCAAAAGGCATTTGTAACGTATTTTACTTCCATGATGTAACATTTCTGAGTGAAACAGGATATTTAATGACAGAACATGATTTTAAAAGTTTGAGAGATTTGTGACAAAAAGAAAATTGTCCTTACAATGCCGTTCCAAGCCTTAATTTCGACTTTTGTTCATCTTTAAAACACAAATGATATTATTTAATATAATGATATATTTAATGAAACCTGAGAGGTAACTGTCCCTCCATTGAAAGTTAATTCACTCAAAACTGTGACAGTTCAAAAAAAAAGCTCAAACGTGCTTTCTTGATGTGCGAGAACCAGGTTTATTCTTGTGCGTCATTTACAGTATTCAATTAGCTCCATATATGTGAATTTATCAATGTTAATAAGGTGCAAAAATTGATTTCTAAAAGAAAAAAAAAAAAAACGTTGAAAGTGGATTGGACCGAGTGTCACAATGAACTTGTAGCAAATCAGCAGTAATGGGCCTATATGCTCATGATGGGGGAGGAGATCAAGTGAGCAAGAAGGAGATTTGAAGAAAGACTGTAGAAAGAGAGATGGCTGAAAAACATTACAAAAAAGAAATGGTCAGAATATCACTGGAAAAAAGGTTACAATCAGCCAAGAGCTTCAGGGCCCATGTTAATATAAGAAAAGCTTCCCCGTGCTGGAGAGACAGAAGTGGGAAGGCTTAAAAATAGAGGCTTACACTGTTAAAAAAAACCGTAAATTTTTTTACATAATGATACTGGGCAGGGGGTTGCCAGCAGTTGTTAAAAAAAAAAACAGTAGTGTTACTGTAATTAATTTTATTTACAGAATTTTGTTTATCTGATTTTTATTTAATAACTTTTTTTTTTTTTAAATCATCAAGGGTCAATTTTTACAGCAATATTCTTTAAAAAACCAACAACCAACCACAGAATGCCCAGAAGTAATTGCAGTTTTACAGCATATTATTAAACAATTAGCCAGCGCTGTAAAATAAAAATAATAATTTTTACAGCAATTCAATTCATTTCAGTAAGTTGCGTTATTTGCTCCTTTCATGAGTAACATGTTTTAATTGTGTGCTGCTAGCAGCTAACAATGAACTCTTGCTTGTGTGTAGTTCGTGTAACTGTATGTTCATTTGTCGTCTTTAATTAAAAAAAAAATTAATTTAAATTTTTAAAGCTTTAATCCTTCGCTTCTCTGCTGAGAACACCACTCTTGCATTGCGTGTTCATACATTTTGGGGGCAGAACAATGTAGGGAGGGGTGTGTTTGTTTGGACTGATTTCAGATATTAAGTGTTCAACAATGACTCAGAAATCACTTTGAAGATTAAAATTTCATTATTTTAATATTATTTATGTTCATAATCAAATGTATAATGTGTTTGAGAAAGTATAAGCTTCATGAGCCAAGTCTGCATGAACATGTTGGTGTCTTAGGGGAAGGGAAGGAGAGATCATTTTGTGTTCATGTTTTATGGAATGGTGCACGTAGCACATGTTTTCTGCTGATGCAGGAGGGTAGAATGTGTATGTATGAAGTATGCGTTCTATTTTAAAGAAACCAACTTGTTTTTCTCCACCTTGTAAGGAATTGTAAGATCCCTATTCATGGTATATAAGCTTGATGTAACACACTGCTCCTCAGAGAAGCACATGAAGATGGTCTGAAGACAATATACAAACTTCTCTCCCATGTCTAATACACATATGAAAATAAAGAGTTTTCCTTGGCAAGGCAACTTGGTATCCGGTCCTGTGATTCAACTATAACGGGGACAAAAGCTGTAATTTTCATATAATCATATGGATTACTACTTCTCTTCATTCACTTTTTGAAGTGACAGTTTTTATTAAAATATCTTCATTTTTGTTTCTGAGATGAAGGACAGTCTTAAGAGTTAGGAATGATATAAGATTGAGAAAATGACTGAGTTTTGGGTGAACTACTTTGAAGAAGGTAGATAGGCTAAATCTTGATTTCATGTTGACTCTTTAAGATAATACACATTTACCATTCGGTTCCCCTGCTACAGTTCATTGGGATTTAACTTAACTTAAACTTGAATTTTACTTTTTTTTTATTATTAGCACCAGCAGAGCAAACGAAAGTGATGCAAAATTTGCCTGACCTGGAAGAAGCAAATGTTTACACATTACACAGGAAGTGAATTGTGCTAGAGTCAAATAATTGGCCAGACTACATCTTCAGGGCTGATAATTCCCAGCCATAAATTACCTGCCGCACAACCGTTTATCCTCATTTCTCCGAGCTCAGCTGGCAGTGTATTATTAGGATCCTTTTCCAATTTCCGATCTCATTGCAGAGATTTTTTTTTTACCTTAGCAAACCCAGATATTTTTTATTTTTTTTTTTTTTTTTTTAGAATGAGTGAAAACAATGTTATTTTTAAACATTATCACCCTGCAAAAAAAATGATTCCAGGGCTCATATTAATATTTCTTGTTTTTTTTTCTCAGCCCGTTTCAGAAGAATTTCAAAATGGAGAAGGTTTCGGCTACATCGTGGCTTTCCGGGCCAATGGCACACGTGGATGGAAAGAGAAAATGGTGACCTCAGCAGACTCCACCACCTATAAATACAGAGACGAGACCTTCCCCCCTCTCACCCCGTTTGAGGTGCGGGTGGGGGTGTACAACAACAAAGGAGACGGGCCCTTCAGCGGGGTGGTTACTGTGTTCTCTGCGGAAGGAGGTGAGGGTCAGATGTGCGCGGGGCTCTGATTGATGGGATTTATTGCTGTCTTATATAACTTCAATAACGTGCGGCTCAACAGTGCAGACGAACTCGAACTTTCTCGAACTTTAAAGTCCATCACACAACTGTTAATCCGGGGCTGTGCACAGATCAACTGTACTATATTGTGTCCATATAGCAGTGAAGTCAAAATGCAAAATCAAAAAAAGAGACCAGCGATTAAATACCCTTGTGAAAAAGAAGTACACTGTATTATTTTATGTATTATTTAGTATTAAACAATACACTTTAAAAGAATACACCTAAGTGCAAACTGAATATGTTTTTGGACATTTAATTCCATGCTATTCACTACTAAATGAAAATGAATTATAGTTTATATTTATTTAAGTGCTTTTCTGACCCACTCAAGTTGGACTTAAGAACACCTTTATATTTAATTTCATAATTATTTAATTTTTACTTTGAAATATAGCTAAATTGTACTGTCGAATGTGCTGAGAAGCAGATACTTTAATGTAATTTCTAATGAAACTTGAATGTATTGTTTAAATATATTTTTAATTACACATTTGTAATCAAATTGCAATTTAGTACATTTAAAATATACAAACTTAACTTTAAATGTAGTATAAAATAACACATCACTGTTAAACATTTAAATCAAGTACACAAACACATCTAAAAGTGTACTTTTTTACAGGATGACAAAAGATTAAAGTAAATTTTCAATTAATGCTTTAAAATAAAACTTTTAATTTGACATTATTACAAAGCGCTTTTTAAAAGTGTACTTAAGTGTGTTAAAAATTGTATTTAAATTGCCCATTTAATTAATATTATATTATGTGTCAATATGTTTTATAAAAAAAAATACTTTTAAGATTTGAAGTAAACTACATGTGCACATTCGATACACAGAGATATACAGTATGTTCATGCTGCTCTTTTTCATTTCATTCATACTTTCTTTCAAGTGAAAGTACAGTAATCATAAAGGTAGGATTTATGTTCTATACATGTTTTTTTTTTTTTTTTTTAAGCTGGTCAACCATTTAAACTGGATCATCAAGCGAGTTGAACTTTAAGATGAGTCAAGATGAACTGGATCAACTGATTCAATGGAAAGATCTGATTCAAAAGAAAAATCAAGAAGTGATAGTGATATCAAGAGTTTCAGGTTGCACTTTTGTGTGTGTGTGTGAACTATCACTTTAATTTACTTAACCTCAGTTGTGGTTTTGACCAAAAAATTATTTTTGAGAACTTAAAAAAAAAAAATCACTGCCCACACAGAAATTATCAAAAAGATCAAACAGTTTCAGCTTGTGATCACACTATGTTGGGTTGATTTGATGGTAACCGTGCAAGCGCAGATTCCTGTGACTGCTGCTAATAGGATGGATGCTCTGTGTCTCTGTCACCTCTCAGTCTCACTGCATTTCTCTCAGCAGGATTCTCCCTCAAGATCACAGGGCTTCACAACTTACCATTTACATCCGCTTAAACTCTTCGCTCTTACTGTTAACACGTAAGAGATACTGATGAAATGTATCTCAAACACTTCGTCAAGCAGGCGTGTAGAGTGATGAATTATGTGTTTTATGTGCCATTTGCTGAGGAATCTGAAGTGTACTGGTTTTAAATGCAGAACCCAGGGAGCCTCCTTCAGAAGTGCAGGCATTTGCCATCTCCTCCTCCGAAATTAAAGTGATGTGGAAGCCGCCCATTCCTGGCCCCGGAAGACCCCAAGGCTACGAGGTTAGAGAGAGATGAATGAATGAATGGTTTCATTCCAAAACCTTTTTTTTTTTTCTTCTATTTTAATATATTTTAAAATGTATCAAATAATGGAAAGACTTTTTAGCCAATCAAATTTGAGAACCAGAAAGAACTGTTGTATAAATGAACAATATGGTGGGCTTGCTCACATATGGATTACACTCGCTGTGAGAATACTGACAGTGGAGTGATTCAAACAGTTACTGGAAAGACCTCTTAGCCAGTCAGATTTGAGAACCAGAAAGAACTGTTGTATAAATGAGAAATATCACACGAGTAGCCGTGAAATATGGCTGTATATCAGCACGGCACGGTTTTTAGGTAATCACTGCATGCTGATATGCAGCCATATTGGACGGCTACGAGTGTGGTATTGCGTTTATATAACAGTTCTGAAAATTAATTTAGCCATCAAGCCAAATCTATTAGCTCTGGAACAAGTAATAGATAAATAAGACCAATGATTGCCCATTTGATATACCCAAAATGAATTATAGCTCATGTTTAAACAGTACATAAGAGCCAGTGGCAAATTCCTGAAAGACTAGACAAGATGAAGCTGTTCTCGGTGGGTACACGAGCACTGAATGGTCGCTGATGGCCTGGAGATGGCCTCACATCTTTGAAAACATCTAAATAAATTTTCAAATAGGTGCTATGTTTACATATAAATCACATATCTGGGGTCTAAACAACTATATTCTCAACTAAAAAAAATTCCTTAAAAAAAAATATTCCGTTACAAAATAACAGAAGTATCTATAAAAATGGTGGGCTTGCTCATCATTACACTCGCTGTGAGAATGCTGACAGTGGAGTGATTCAAACTGTGAAATGGTTACTGTGCGATACTGGAAGAATATTGCATGGCTGGAAAGATCTCTCAGCTAATCAGATTCGAGAACCAGAAAGAACTGTTGTGTAAAAATATATATTTAATATATTGCTCAAGAAACATTTCTCATCAATTTTGAAATTGAATAAACATTTTTTATGATTATTTTAATGAATTGAAAGTTCAAAAGAACGTTATTTGAAATAAATATAGTTTACTGTAACTTTTGAATTTCCTTGCTAAATAAAATTATTAATTTAATTCAAAAATAAATCTTACTGACCCCAAATGGTAGTGTAGAACAATGTGTTTGTATGGAAATCGCTGTTAATGTAGAGTGTTCCAAAACATACACAGATGAGGTTCCATGATGGTTAGGATGCTGTGTTAGAAGGCAGCTGCATATCGTCACAGTTGGGAGGAAAGCCTGTTTTCATCAACTTACACGTTATAAAGTTTATCGTAGCTATATGTGGGTGCTCTGTTTGTTCTGTAATTTGGCCAAAATCTTGTTATAAGAGATGAAGTGCTACACATGCCTCTTTAAGACAGCATTGGCTATCACAATGCTAGACTTGCATGTTTGGTTCGATTAAAATGAACCCTAGTGCGATTGTTCTGTTCGTGCGGCTCATTTGAATGAGTGTAAACACTGCCATCCAAACCCTGGTGCTAAACAAACAAGCAGGCCGAGACCCAATGGGTGCGGTTTGAATGAAATATGAATGCAACTCAGACCAAAGACATGTAAACGAACCAAAAACAAGACAAGATACAACCTTAAAAAGGACAGAATGCTCAAGCAGTTTTTTGGGGGTTTTTTCCAATCATAGTCACGATGTTGCCCATCAAATTGCCCATCAAAGTTCGGGAAAGGCATTAGAAACATGTGTCCTCACAGCAGATCTCTATTTGTGTGAGAGATGGAGGGATTCCGGACACTGTTTTCACTCCTTTACACATTTCATAAGCTATTCACGAGTTCTTAGCTGGTGAAAATACCATCATATGTAGGTTACGCACATATAATGAGCGCATTTAGCCCAGCACACAGTATTGTTTTGGATATGCAGTAACTTCCGTCTATTAATATATATGTCATAAAAGCTGACCAATCAGGTTGTGAATCTGTCCCTATTAGGTTCAATATCTTTAGGTTCAGTGTTAAAAATGCCAATGCGAATGCTAAGTGGACCAGAACTAAATGTTTTTGGGGTTTTTTTTTTGGTCCAGTCCAAACGAACCAAGCAAACTGAACTATAAGTGTGAAAACACCCTAAGAGACTCTTTTCTGCTCCTAAAATACATAATTTTATATATACTATGCGTTCCAAAATGTGTGCGGTACTTCATTCACGATTTGGGCAGGGTGAGATTTTACAGTTTGAAGATCCAATGGAGTTACAAGGTCTGGTTACAAGCTCTTTTTAATACTTTTCATTGCTTAAATATTTGCAAAACACATATGAACAGACACATGTACAGTAAAGGGTGACCAGTAGTAATGATTTATAGGGGGAAAAAAAAAATCACGAAATAAGGAGATACAAGGTTTCCACCCGGCAGCGACAGTGTGTATTCAGTTGACAAAAAGGCAGCTCACTAGGTTTTAGCTCACTTTTCTTCATCATTGTCTTCAACAGACAACAGTTGTACTTTCTGAATGAAGGAAATTATTCTATGCACTGAAATTACACAGTTGAGAAAGATTATCGTATTTCATCGCCGGGAGATATTACATGCTCGCCTATTATGTTCTTTATGCAAAATGTATGACAGTTATTTAAATCAAATGACACAATATTACATAAAATTGGCGACTCTCATTCTCTCATTTATTGAGGCAACTCGGTCTCATTTTCTTTATCACTACAAAAATCTTGAATGAATGAATAGCAGAAAGTGAAGCAAATTGCCTCGTTGGATACAGGTGAGCTTTTGGAAAGACATGGAGCAGGAGGAGATGGGGAAGAAAAAGAGGACGATAGGAAACGAGACGACTTTGCTGCTGTCGGGGATGGAGGGAAACACACAGTATCTGGTCTCCGTGAAGGGATTCAACAGTGTCGGCCAAGGACCGGCCAGCTCAGCCATCAAGATCAGCACTAAGAAAAATGGTGAGTTCTGTGCAAGCAGTTGCTAAATGAGCATAATAAACTTAATTTAGAAAATTAGAAAAATGAGTAAAATGGCCAACAACAAATCAGATTTTCCAAGATAAATAAATAAAAATGCAAGCTCTTAGAAATGTACTCTTTTTGGTTCAGTATGATTTTGGAAAAAACACTTTCTGAGAAGTAACTCTAAAAATATTGTGGTAAAATGTAATTATTTTTGGTATGTTCATATTTATTTATTTTTTACAAATATCATGAAAAATGAATTAAGATCGATCAGTTTGAGGAATTGCACAACAAAATGACATTTTACTGAACTAATCTTGCCTTGTCTCAAAAATATATATATTTTTTTTGATATTTTAAAAGGCTTACTAACATTAATGGCGGTCTGAATGGATCCTCTCTATCAAATCATCTTTTTATATATGTATATAAATTACCCATAAATTGATTTTGTGATTCCCTCGACAAAAAACGGCTTTTGGATTTTCCAACGGCTTTTGGATTATTGAAAACACGCTCTGTGACCAAAAAATGTTTAATTCCTACACATTTTATCCATCATGATGATCTTCACAAATGAACAAATTTTATGAATTTTGAAGCCTAAATTCAATCACCAGAAGTAACAAGCTTAACGTAGGCTGTTAACAAATGACACCACGGCTGCCTGACTTCAACACCACTTAACACCAATTAAGCTTCCAGCAACTCTTTTAGTCTTTAATTAAAACATTAGAACGTTGGAATAGTTTGAAAGAGCGTGATTATAAACACGTAGAGACTGTAAAAGCAGAGTGACATCCTCTGTAGTCCCCTTTAGCCACTTGTTAGCAACCGCCTTTTTCAAGACCAGTAAATTATTTTATTAAATTACAAGGTGGTAACACTGATGTACTTTGTGTTGTAGAGTAAAACATGAAAATGTCATAACTCATTGACTTCAGGATGATGGAAACGTAAGTTCTAAAATGCTCGTTTCAGAGTTTTGGCCTTACAAAAATGTCACCCTCTCTATTGGTCACCCTAAAAACTTATAAAAAAATAAAATCTAAAATCCACATAACGGTAAATTAAACAAATCAAATATTTTCTGATATGATTTGTGTCATGCCACACAGCAGTTTCACATTCATTGTGGCAGAATTGCAATGGGTTCACACACTCTCTGCTGTCTAAAAGGATGTATGAATAGAAATAAACCTTGAAAGGAGTATTACCATTTGTATATTTCAATTAATATGTGATCATTGCACATTTCAGACCTTCATTTTTAAATGAGCTTTTATCTTACTCTTGTTATCTCTCTCTCTCACACACACTCTCTCTCTTTTCAGCCCCAAGTCTACCTCCAGGCAACTTGATGTGGATTCAGGAGGGGAACAATGTTTCTTTATCCTGGGATCCAGTGAAAGCAAGGGACAATGAGTCAGAAGTCATTGGGTACAAGGTTGGTATCGCGCATATACTGTGAATGTAAAGTGAAACTCAGTGCCACTGCACATTTTTTGAAGATTTTTCCCCCTATCGCAGGTATTATTGCATCAGGAGGGACGTGGCCACAGCCAAGTCATGAGGACACCAAACTCAGCCGTTGTCCTGACGCTACCTGAAGGGGGAACATACATCATCGAGGTGCGCGCTGTCAGTGAAGGAGGTGAAGGAGCCGCCAGCGCTCAGGTCAGAGTGCTCACCTCCTCAGGTAAGCAATGGCTCGGGTCACATTCACAGTGTGGATTTTCGGATTTAAGGAAGTGTACATTTTGCAGTAAACTCGACTGCTTTCCCTAATTCCTCTTTAATTACCTTTCCTACGCACACCTACACAGCCAATTAAGTTTTCCTCCATCTGAAAAGGAAAGAGAAGTTTACCAATGTTACGCTACCAGGACTAGTGCAGGCGCGCAGATGGCACTAGGGACGGGGGGACATGTCCCCCCCAAATTCATAGTGACCCGATCCGTCCCCCGCCCTCACTATCCCTACGAGAGGCAACAAAAATCGGTAAAACAGAGGATTAACCAGTGTTTGCACTCTCTCCGAGTGACGCCAGGGCGCGAACCTTTTTTTCCAAGTACTGTAGGGGAAGGTCCCACCTTTTTTCGCCTCCTATCGCCTCCTAGGGTGTCCTCCTATTGGGTAGGTTTAGGGGTCACGTTAGGATAGCCAATCGGAGAGAGCTCTCCTAGCCAATCAGAGGCGACAAAGGCGGGACCTCGTGCCTGTATGAGCGGTAACCATAGTGATCATATACAATTTATGACTGAGCTGAGTCGGTGATTTTCTGAACTGAAAAATCGACTGCAAATGTCTCATAAAGGCAATGAAGAGACAAAAAAACAATCACCTCGTTTTTTCAAAAAACAAACAATGTAAGTATCCTATACCTGTTGACTTTCCCAGATGTGGCAGATTAGATTTGTTAAGGGGAATAACTAGTCTGACAATAATGGCAAGAAGGCTTTTGCCTTTAGCAAACACAGCAAAAACTATTTATCGTCAGGAAATAATGTTTTATCTTATCATTTAACCCATTGTACAAATTGACTGAGGTATGTTCACTGTCGTGTGAGCCACTATAAAAAGAATTATAAGTAAATTTGTGTGTAAACAACAAATAAAGGCCTATATAAACTTTTGACATCCTCTTATAGCAGGAAATCATGCTTTTTTTTAATGTACGGAGCAACGGAGGATATAGATTCTTAAATTATGGACTATGAAAAACATTTCTTAATATGTCATACATCATTTGAAAGATAATTCTAACCTATAAATTGCAACAAACTTGTAACACAAATTAATTTTTTTAGGTTTTTTTTTTTTTGCACATATGTTCTTTGCTTTTTTTGTTCATAATGATAGACTTGTGTGCTGAGATAAGCAAATGTTTAAATAAAACATACTTTGCTGAAGACGTGAAGTTTTGGTGGGTGATTGGAGTCAAATAACAGTCTGATCATGAATTGCTAGTGGTGATCAGGTAGGCATTTGTTTACCTTTGTTCATTGTTGTTTATCCATGATTTCAAATAAGAATCCCCCAATGGCTTTTTAGTGCAAATCATTATCCCAAATTACGCAAAGTAACTACTTGAGCACTAGTTAAAGCCCAAATTACGCAAAATAACGAACTGAGTTTAAGTAATTTGCTGACAGCTTGGTCCCCCCAGTTAAAAAATCCTATCTGCGCCCCTGGACTAGTGGGCTATTGTAGAGCAAAAACTCTTAAATTCGTTTTTGTTTTGTTTTTCTCTGCTGTGACAGATCTTATTGCTTGCAAAGCAGCACTATATGTTCTCTCTTTTACTTCTCCATAACATTTAAGTTTTATTTAGGGAAAAATAGGGGGTGAGTTGATTAAAAGCTAACAAATAAATCATAAAAATAAAAACAATTGAAATAAAATGTTTTATTTAATGAATACTTGATTTGTGTACCTGTATGTCATGTGACCATTAACCGAGAAGTGTGCACGTGCGAATGTGTCAAATTATTGAAATCTCTCAGAAGCTACTTCAAGCTAATATTTTTGGTCAGCTGACAATAAAAGGTTTGGGACTCATCGTTGGAATATTGGCATATGTTGAGCTTCTCACAGGTTTGAAAAATCCTCCTATTACCCACAGAACAGAAATGGTTCACTATATGTGACAAACAACAAATAATGTATTTAACTGCATAGGCTACTATTACATTTAAATACATACTAATATTATGGATTGTAAATGATGCAAAATTACAACATTTAAATGGTAGATTTCTCCTTGCTTTGTCATATAGTGTCAGTGAATGGGACACAGATTGTACTCATACTAGTAAAATCTATATATTGAATATGCCAAATCGTTTTTTTTTTCCTGTGGGGGAGCATCCCAGCCAGAGACTACTATAGTTTACTATTAATTAAATGGAAATCAAATAAAAACAATTTATTGTGTAGCCAAAATACCAATAATGCCCAGAAGAAAAAAAAAAACTTGTAATTATAAACAAGCCTGAAATACACAGGGATGTTCTTCAGATGGGAGAGATGAAATATACATTCTTACAACCATCTCTAAACCATATTAGCATAATTATGGTTTAGAGATGCATAAATGTGCGCCATTCACTGATTGGGAATCACTTTGAAGCGCTGTTGTGTGAGCCTGTAGAACATGCAACCTTTGTGAAATATCCACCGGGTCTCTGCGGCGCATGTGGGAGTTAACAGTTCTTGTGCACACAGAACGAGCAGGTACGAAACACGTAGTTATTCTAGTTATCCAATCACTATTCGATCGCGGTTTCCTTTTTTGGGGCGGATAAAAAAAAAAAAAAAATGTGTAAGAAGATAAAAAATAATAAAAGCAAAATTTTCTCCAAGTATACCTGGGTGGCCCGTCCAAGTAAAGTCTATGTGTGGGAAGCTCTGCAGACTTCAGTTATAAATAAAATTAAAAAAATAAAAAGTTTTTTAATGGGCCTCATGTGAAATGATGTTACATTACATTACATCTAATTTCCCTCTCTTTTTATTTCACTTCCAGGAGTGCGTGCAAAGAGTGGGCAGCTCTCTGTCCGCAATCTGCCTCCAGGCTTGGCATGGACTGCTCTTTTCCTCTCATTAATGGTGCCTTCTTTTCCCTTGTGAGGCTACTGAGTCATGTACTGTTCCTTTAAACCTTTCCTCCGCCTTCCTCCTAACGACCACTCCCACCCACCCCTGTATGAAGGGGATGGACTCACCCTCCTGCACACAGACTGCCTGCTTTGGCCTGTACCATCATCAGGACCTAAGGGCCAGCCAAAGGGAAGCGCTTCTTTTCCAAGGATCAAGAATTGCCTCCAATTCCAGACAACTCCATTGTTTTTATTTTCTGGGGTTTTTGTTTCATTTCCAGATCTTTGTTTGGGATGTCATTGTAGTATTGTGCTGTACAAAGTGCGGAGACAGTTGTTTAAAATCTCCATGAAGCTGTAAGTGACTTTTTTTTAGGGATTGCTGCCCAGAACAACTCTCAAAGTCGCTGAGGCCGCCCACTGCTCTGTGCCACTGTGGCTTACCTTCTTACACTGCATCCATTTGACCCTCTGGCTGCCTGAAAAGCAAATGCAGAGTAAGCTCAGTAGAAATAAGTGCATTGTTTTCTTATTCACAAGCGGAGAGTGCGGAGACAACGAAGAAAAAAAAAAAAAAAACATTTTTATAGTGCCGAAAATCTTACTATTTCCAGACTTGCTTTTTGTACATTGTGTTACCTTTAGAGAAACAAAAAATGTGGAACAGTGGTGTGTTTCGGTCGGCTGCGTCCAAGTTTTTGAACTTCTGTTTTCATTTTTGTTGCGTTCGGTGGGTTGTAAGAACTAGCAAGGTTGCTGGGCAACAGGGGAGCTGAAGAAACGAACCAGAGATAAAGGGTTTGGACTCAACTTGTAATGCCCAAACACTTATGTAGACAAAGACCAAGGCTGATCTGTAAAAGTTTAAATAAATGTGATGTATATTTTTAAAAGGCCTCTGGTGTGTGTGTTCTAGGTGAAGGAGCCGGTTGAATTGAGTATGATCGATTCGCTGTTTCAACAAAGTTTGTTGGGCACAGAATTGAGTTTCGATAGGATTATTTCGCTCAAAAATGATTCCGTCCTCACAGGATTCAATGGTAAGTGTTTAGAGAATTGACTAATGTGCGCGGCCACGCAGACACAGAAGCGAAACGTGTGAGGAAATCCATTTAATAGGGTACATGTCGAACGTCACATGACCAAACCGGAAAACTGGGCTCATTGCATCCGCTTGTCAGAGAAAGTGTTAACAGCAGTTTGAATATCTATAGACTTTTCAGGTAATCAGCAAATCTACCTAGTTATCTAAGTAACTATCTAAGTTAGTGTGAAGAATAAAAATAAAAAGCGTTTTAGATATCAATCCGCATATGCGAGGGACATCAGTTATGCTGATATTTTCAAGTTATCTTGAATAAAACAGCTACTTTCTGTAGCTGAGGGACATACAAAAGACCTAAACCGGAAGCGATCGGATCTGTTTTACAGAATACGGAAGTTAAATTGCACATATTGTAGTTTAAATGAGAAATAATTGCAGTTTTCTGGTCAACCGCTATAGAGTTAGAACTAGTAAATGCGGTTTACGGGTTTCATAGAAAGAATTGTGGGAGTGGGCCTGTGGTAAATCAGTTGCAGTGAGAATACTGTTATGTTTGCAGACTAAATAGCTCAATACTACGGAGGACTAGGAGTGACACATAAAAATAAAATGAAGAATCAATTAATTAATTTAATAATTCAAATATGAATATAGGGTTGGCTCTTCAAATTGAGGTGAAAGTTGATTGGTTGCTCCCACGTGTGTACTGTCCAATGGCCTTCTAGCACTCAATTGACAAATGTATAAAGAAAAGCATTTGGTAAATAGAGAGACAAAAGTATTTGCCAAATTCTTTTTTAAAAAAGTAATTTTAAATGCGTATTTGTACTTTTTATTGTTTTATTAATCTACGTTTTAAAAAATTCGTTTCAAATTCGTCTATTTATTTATACATTCAAAAAAGATTTTTTTAAATTGTTTTATTATATATAATATATAATTTATAATATATAAAAAGTAATTTATTTATATACATTTTATTTCTAAATACATTTTATATTTGAATTATTTAATTAATTGATTATTTTATTCTTTTCTTTTTTTTCTCTCTTCTATTCTTTTATTTTTATGTGGCACTCCTGGTCCTCCATACAATTCGAGAGGCAACGAAAAGCACAAAGAACATCTTCACGAGTGTTTGCTAAGCGAGTTGTTAAGCGATGGAAATAACGGATGATGGGCATAGAATGCTAACAAAACTCGAGACATTACGAATACACACTAATCACAGGTGTAGCATGGAAACTCGAAATACCTGTAACATACCTCAGTGTGGGTTTCAGGGATGTTTGGATATCTCTTGAAATGTTCACGTTCACTTTTCAAGAAAAAAAAATGCTATTATCTGTGCAAATGCTTGTTTGTTTTCATATTATAATTTAATAGTAAAACAAATTGAAGCAAACTGATATATCTTTTTTAATAGCGTTAGAACCGATATAATATCAGTTTAAATACTTCAATTATACTTATATTTTATTATATTATAAGCCTAATAAAGCCATTAAAAAGTTTGAAACCCCCTGATACAGAAAGTCTTGGAAATTCGCCAAACATTTTGATGATTTAATGTTGTCTATTGCTAATAATTGACTGTACAAAAACACATTACAGTTGTCTCAAGCCATCTCAGTGTAACTATTCATATTATTATTATAAAGAATTGAACTGTCCCTGCAGGAGATTTTTTTTTTATGGAATTTCTTGGTAAAGACTGGTACAGTTAAAACAGCACCGTTTAATAAAAAAAATAAAAATCTCAAGTAACCTAAAATGTACTTAATTTTGTGGCTGAACTGCTAGTTTTGAAAAATTAAAGTTAAAAGTTACAATTGCATGATAAAACCATTTTTGTGTGTGTTTACGTGCACTACATGTTTGGCATAAAGAATGTTTTTGCTCAGGCCGGTCAGTAGAGAAAAATTTTGCTCAGCATGAAAAAAAAAAATAGCGGGAACATTGTAAGTGACTCTTTACACCAGCTGTGAACATGCGTTTGAAGTAATTGGATCACAGTAAGCACTTGACCACATTTAAGTCAGATGTACATCTACTTTAAATGCAGGGATGGATTCTGACTACAGTAATATGTACTGCAGAGGTTATGCTACAAATAATCACTATCCATCACTTTGATGGATTTTCCATCATGATCTGTTTTTGAAATATTGCAGCATTTAAGGTGACATTAATATCACTAGAGCTTCTCTTTTAGTGTTGCGGGTTCTTGCCTCTTTATTATTATTCTGCTCTTTAAATGCTGAGAAGAGACAAGACGCCACGCTCTTTCGATCTGGTCACCCGAGTTAATGATCGATATCCCATGAATTATTCCACTGGGCCGCTCTCATCCCCAAATACTCCCTCACTCCCTCCCAGTCTATTTTCTACTTTAAAACTTTTTTTTTCAACCCTATTAGCATCTTTTAATGTAGGAATGTTTATATAGCAGGAAACACAACAGACTAGATGCCAATCAGTAGTTTGAATTATCCATCATTGTTTTTAGAATTCTGTAAATGTGAGAACATTTTAGGTTCACACAACCCCTGATGTATTATGTAAGTGTTGCCTTACATTTTGCATTTAAATAGGAACTATATCAGCTATATTAACACTGGAAATGCTTTGGAATGGATGTGTTACTTTTTTTGCTTAATTTACATTTTGCTTAAATTTACATTAAATGCAATTAGTTAGAGTTCTTTTTTGGGACTTAAGTGCTAATTTGTATGTGATTTCATAATACTTAGTGTCTTCTAATGTGGTTTAATGTACTGACAAGAATTTGCCATTTCCATTTAAACCTGTATGTCATGTATTGATAATTCAGTACCTTTAAAACATATTAATTTATATGTAGTATAACACAAAGTTAAAATTATGACCAAGTAACAAAATTAACACTTTCAGATGCTTCTAAAAGCATATTTAAAACGGTTCATGTGAGTACAGTGGTTCAACCTTAAAGCAAAGAGAATACTTTTTGCGCGCCAAAAAAACAAAACACCGCTTCATGAAGCTTTACGAATCTTTTGTTTCAAATCAGTGGTTTGCAGCGCCAAAGTCATGTGATTTCAGGCTTTGTTACATCATAAGCGTTTCGAAATTTCAATACTTCACGTGACTTTGGCAGTTTGACACACGCTCAAAAGATTTGTTAAGCTTCGAAGTAGTGTTTTGAAATCGGCCATCACTAGATATTGTTGAAAAGTCGATATTTTGCTATTTGGCGAATTCAAAGTATTCTTTTCACTTTATAATAAGGTTGAACCACTGTACTCACATGAGTTTTAAATTAGTAGCTTTCTGGGCATCTGAAAGTGTTAATTGCTTGAAATAGAGACATCACTGAGCCATCAGATTTAAAAAAATATCTTAATTTGTGTTTCCGAAGATGAACGAAAGTCTATCTAGGGAAGAATGACATGAGGGTGAGTAAATAATGACATAATTTACATTTTTGGGTGAACTGACCCTTTGAAGCACAACAAAACATTTAATAATCGCATCAAATCAAACGTTTAAAGTTCATTACAAAGTGCACTCTTTAGAAGTCTACTTAAGTGTGATAAGAAACAGTGTACTATTTAAGTTGGGATAAAAAGGCATAGTTCACCCAAAAATGAAACTTTTATCATTTACTCACGCTCTAGTTTTTCCAAACCTGTATGAATTGCTTTCTTCTGCTGAAAACAAAAGAAGACATTTTGAAGAATATGGATAACCAAACAGTTGATGGGTCCCATTTACTTCCATACTGTGGACCCCATTGACCTCCACAGCCCATCAACTGTTTGGTTATGACATTCAAATTGTCTTCTTTTCTGTAAAGCCGAAGAAAGAAATTCATACAGGTTTGGAACAACTTGAGGCGGAGTAAATAATGACAGAATTTTCATTTTTGGGTGAACTATCCCTTCAAGTGGCCTTTTATTTCAATATTGTTATCTGCAAGTGCATACTCATTACAGATAAGCACACTTCTTATCTATCTAAAGAATAAGCAGAGACAATCTGAATACAAAATACATGTAAATGCCAGGTATAAATGAGGCAATTGGCCTGTAATGCCCTGCAATACCTTGACAGGTTATTTGACCTCCTGAAGTGTGATTTCAAATAAAATTATGTATTCTCAGTCCAAAGGGCACTGAAAATGGCATCAGAACAAGTATACTGTACATACTGATTCCTCATAGGATTAGAACTGTGACATTTATCCATCAGTCATTGTGGACCACATCGGTACTACTCAAAGTTTAACTGTTACACTAGTTTATGTCATAATGCTAGTAACCCCTGCATTACACAAGTGTTATCTGTGGTTGAATTTAAGGGATGTTCCAAACGAAAAAATTGAGTGAAGTGAACGCAATGATGAAATGATGAAAAAAATTTTATCTGAAAAAAATTACTGTTTTATTATGCTCTCAAATGACCTGATCCTCAGCTTCATTCTAAAAACATTGATTTGCTTCCTGATTATTCAGCATTGCGGAGCAGTTTGTGCATCATAATAATTCCTTTGGGTGGTCCCTCTCATGTGCCCCATGCAAAGCATCTCAATGGATTCCTTGTGAGTTCAACAAGGTTCGCTACTGGGATCCCTGGGGGTTGGCGAATCAGTGTGGATTGTCTTCATGTCTGTTTTTTCTTGAGGCTTCTAAAACATGTTCATCTCTTGGGGTTGTCAGTCAAAATTAATTTTCCAAAGATCTACTTGAAGAAATAATTCTGCCATCATTTACTCGCCCTTGTGACGTTCCACTTTCCTTTAATTAGAGAAAAAAGCTGGATGAAGCCTACGGGACATGTCCTCATATCCATACTGCTGGCATGACAGGCTTTATTCATCCCAAAGGTGAAATTTAGGTGCAGAATAGCACCACCTATAAATAGTAAAGAGCCCAGAAAGTGCCACTATACATACACATGAAATCCAACCGGTCAGCGCAAGACAGAACAATGCCATTTATGCATGCATTAGCTGCTAATTTGGATATTTCTATGCATAAATGTGATTTATCCATGTTTGTGAGTGGGCCTGTTTTGAACCATGAATTTTGCAGTGTTTTTATCTCTTGCTGAACAACATCGGGTGCTTCTACATGGACGCTAATGTGGCAACCTTTAATTATTCATGCAACACCTGTCTATGTCAGTGCATCTGATTTATGGTAATGGATTATCTACCCCGCAAAGAGGACCGCATGCTTCCGAGAGCCCAGAGATGTGGTGTCAGCAATTAGAACATACTCTCCCAGCAGGCATGTGAAGCATGGATAGTTTGGGATTGAGAGGAAAGTGAGAGTTAAGCCATGGCGGGATGCTCTTCAGCCACTCATCAGAGCCTGGCATCTGAAGCAGATGTTATATGAATAGGACTAATGCTCTCAAAGAGCTTTTAACTGTCAGGAGGTTGGACATTTCTATGCTATTTTGTGTGTTGGGATGGACTTTGAGAGTGCTCAAGTGGTTTTTGAAAATTCATGAACATTCTGTCATCATTCACCCTCATGTTTCTGAACACAAAAGGAGACTCTTTTCAGAATTTCCAAGCTGCACTTTTCCGTACAGTTGTAAGGATGATGATTTGTACTGCCAAGTTCTAAAAGGACAATTTTTTTTAAAAGGGGTCCTTGACTATGATTGCACTTTTTTTTAACTTTAGTGGGCAATGTTGCTGTTTACGCTTAAGCAACATCTGTAGAGTTACGGCGCTCAAAGATCAATGCAAAGGGAGATATTTTCTTTTACAGAAATTGCTTTTTAAGGACTACAACAAATGGCTGGTAGGAACTACAATGAGCTTCTTCCCGGGTGACATCCCAAAGCCCAACATCTACATAAACCCTGCCCCTGGCAGAACCAACAAAGGAGGTGAGGCCATGTTGGCCTGCTTTAGAGAAGAGGAAGAGTTGTTGTAGTAGAGTGTTGTTACAATGCCGTCATTTTACACCGGACAGCTTTATAAATGGGTCAATTCAACGTTGGATTTGCACTAAAGATTAACATGATGGCACATGCTAGTCAATTAGTTAATTCAACTTCATAGCAACTACATATGTTTATCCACTACCTATTCAGGAACGTCCAGTTTCAATTCTTCCGATTCTGGTTTGAAGAATGTAGGGATGAACACAGTTACTGACAATTGTCATTTTGGCTGCATGAGATTCTCCACCTTTGTTAAAGCTCCGCCCTCTTTTGGAAAGGGGGCGGGGAGCAGCCATTCCTTTGCATTTAAAAGGACAATCACAACAACACTGTGTTTTTGCTCACACCCAAATTTGCAAATTTGACAAGCTATATCTGTGGGGTATTTTGAGCTGAAACTTTTTTGTGAGACACATTCTGGGGACATCAGAAACTTATATTACATATTGTTAAAAGGGCCATAATAGGTCCCCTTTAATAAAACGCCATGCCTTATTTTCCAAATCATCAGAACTTGAACAGAAAAAAGTCAAGTCATCAATCACTGGGAATCTTCCCTTTCATTATATACAGTATCTTAAATAATATGTGGCAGAGTATATTCAAACTTAATGTGTCACGTGACGCATCAGTCAATGCAGTTTGGAGTCAACTAATACCTGGTGTAACAAGTCTAAAGGCCCGGGCTGAGTTAGAAAGCTTAGGCATCTGACTTGTCACCTCACTGCCTTATCAGCCAATGAATTTGCAGGGCGTTCTGCAGAGTTAGACGCGTTCCCAGGACAACCTATTTTGTTGATCCTGGAACTACATTCATATGATAGGTGTACAACACTGAACATGCACCTAACCCTGGTAGTAATCCTAAACTTGATATAAACTGTAAACTTGTCCCTCAAATCTGATTGGTTGATTGGAATGTTGTTCCTGAATCAATATCTTTGTTGTACTTTGTGAAATCCGGTTCTGCGACTTTGCAGGCAATGTGTGCGCATAAAGGTACCACCCGAAACTGATTTCTGACAGAATTCTGAGGCAGTTAAATGGTATAACGATCTACAACAAAATAGAGAGAACTTTGCTGATAAATAAGTGAACATTTAACCCGTTAGCGCTCCACTGCACCGCCGGTTGTACCCATATCTTTACCCATGCAGTTAACTTTGGGTATGTCTTTTTTAATTTTTTTATTTTTTTTTGGTGCTTTGGGCAAATTTTACAGGAATGCTAAGGGGTTAATTACTACAATAGTAATGTATTGCTAGAAATAACATCAAAAGTGGAAAAAGTAGATAAACACACTTGTACATTTACACACAAACTGACCACCAACCGCCACTTTCAGATGCCATATATATTTTTAGCTCAACTGCCTTGGAATGAGGCTCACAGGATTGTGGGATATCATACGTAGCGATGGAAACATCTATGCTGCCTTCAATAATCGATCAGATGGAGGAATCTTGCTTCATAGGATGTCACACCATCAATGGATTCGAATGGGCCTTGTTGCCTTCCTACCTCTGTATGATGCCCTCAAAGGCAGCATTTTTCAGCTTTTGGATACAGTCCTCATTTTTTAACTGAACACAAGCGGAAATTAGATTTGTGTGCTCCGGCAGAAGGAAAGATTATTTTGTTTTCTCAACACTGATCAATGATCACAGTAGGGTCCTCATTCATAGCTAATAATATTGTTCTATTATTATTTAATATTATTTTGGCGTGTGCATGAGAGTCGCTGTTTTACTTGCATGACATTTTCCTTGTCCAATGGGTTTGGATTATCCGCTATGCAGTTCAGTTGTTGTATTTGGTTGTAGTATGGCATGCAAATACGAGATAATTCAACATTTCTAAACTGAAACAAAATATATAATAATGCATTTAATATTAATCTCATTCATTTTTGGGTGAACAGATCCTCTAAGTAACCAATGGTTTCAAAAGGATGCTTTATTAATAGTGTTGAGTCTTAATGAATTGTAACGAGTTTCTAAACGTAAATGTGTATTTGGTGACATTACCCATAGTGAACAACTTTATGGAATCTATTGCATCTCTATTGTAATTGAACTTTCAATATTTCTCAGTTAGCTTTAACTAAATGTTGTTAATTAATTATGTCTAGTGATTTTAAAAAAATCAAAAGCTCTGCTGATATAGAACACAGAGGAATGTTAAAATCACCGTGAAACATCACTCGTAAAAATCGTCATTTTACTTCCACAATGTGATGTTATTCTGACTGAAATGTCACATTCAATGAGAGAAAACAACACATTAAGAATTGACTGAACAGGATAAGGTCAATCGGATTTAAGTTCACCGAGCAAAGCCGCTAGCTAACATACAATAACATGATCATTTATGTATTGTGTGCATATTTATGCACATCTATGAACATTACTTAACCAAATACATAACCAAAATCATCTATTAGCAAAGAAAATAGTCTCAGTTTTAATATCCTGTTGACAACTATAATATTTGCAACCCAAGTTCCAAAATAATGTCTACAGAAATATATCTCCTCTGATGAGGTCTCTGTAAATCAAACTAGAGAATTTGATCAACAAACTAATTGCAAGCAGAAGATGGTGCGGTGCTTGAGCTGTGAATTAATCTGGCATTTGAATATGCAAATTTAATCAGGGTATGGCAATCAAGTTTTCTTTTGTTTTCCAGTCAACTACAGTGACTTTTTCAGTTTGTGTCCTCCTTCAATGAGCGGTTTGGAAGGGGGCATCCGCTGTACTCCAATCCTCGTTCAGCATGGGGTTCAAATAATACTGATGCGTTCTACAGGAGAAAAGAGGCACTGATGCAAAGCAATCTAATTATCCAGTCATCAGGCAGGCCAGCAGGTGGCCAGGCCTCTGAGCTTTAGAGAGATAGGGAGATGTTGAATGACGTGCTTACTGCATTAGCAGTGTACCCATGCTCAACATATGACATATGGGATGTGTCTCAAAACCTAGAGGGAGCTACCAAGCTACCTTTTTTAGGGGAACCACAGGCATCTCAAATTGTAGGTAGCACAGTTATGATACCGTCTGTTTTACAAGATTCCTCTTTTTTTGCGCAAAATACCACAGATTACATATATGCATAAAATGCACATGTATTTGCATGTTACACACAATTTTATTGACAATGATAACAAAAAAAGTACTGTGGTGGTATTATGCAATGGGACTGACCATACTCCATATTCACAGTACTTTACAGAATACCATGGTTATACCTAAAAAAAGGTATATTTACATATTGTCCTTATCACAAACTGGCTGTAGGCGATGAAGAAGATGAAGATCCAAGACAGCCTTTAAAGCTGCAATATGTAAGATTTTGTTAAGTAAAATATCCAAAAACCACTGGGCCAGTGCTAAATACTTTGTTCAGTTGAGTACTTACAAAATTCCAAATTCATTTGTTTTATTTGCAAATCTTAACCAAGGATCAGGGAGGTGGGACTGAGTCGCCTGTCAATGGCATCATATCCACGTTAACCTCTGTTTTCAGTTTTATTTTTTAGAAACCATGGAAACGCCAAAGACGCTATATTATATGCTTCATTAGACAAAGGAACATCTATTTTGATACATTTATAGACAGAAAATTAAACATTGTTATATAGCTAGCTCAGCACGTTTAGTCTTATTGTTTAAATCTAATTTTGTTGAGTACCATGCCTTTCTTTTTAGTAACAGTAATACAGAATTTTCTCCATCATACGTTTTAAAATTAATTGCATGCCATTCATCAGCACAGCCCATCCAGCATTTAATATGATTTTCTAATATCGATCTATCATACTGCAGTGCGCAACACGTGTCTCACAGCTGCCGGCGAACAAACGCTCAGAGTAATGCTATAATATAATTTTCAACGCATTTAAAAGTATCTAATATGATAGAGCTGCATTACCTCATACTCATGACCAGAAAAACCGGAAGCTACGCTGGCGACTGTGGCATAATAAATGTTCTGCTGCTCGGGAGGCATGTGTTGCGTTCGACTCTCATCAACAATCGTTCAGCTCCCACAACACTCGAACCTGCTCTTCACATTACAGTAACGTTAATAATCGCATCCATGATTTCTGCCCGAGTCCCATCCTGATTCTTTTCCACTGGCTGTGAGGTGAAGACTACATGTCCCAAGATTCCACGCTCAAACTTGGCGTCATCAAGCTACGCCTTTTTTTGAATAGGCGACCTCTAGCGGACAAAAAACTACATAGTGCACCAGGTAAAGGATCAACAGGTAAACCCTAACCATAACATTGACAAGACTTGACAACACTGGACTGAAACAAGGGAACGAAGGGTATGTTTACACCAGAGCTTCCTAAACTTAAGAGGGGTAAGGCCCCCCAAAAACATTGCAAAAGCTCCATGACCCCGCCGTTAAAAAAAATATACTGACATTTACCTACAAATACATTTAAGTTTGTAAGAATTTCATGTGAATTATAATAACTATGATGTAAACATTCTTTACAAATATATTTAAATCCAACACTAACCGTACATACTTTCAAAAAAATCTAATTTTAGAACAATTGGAATATTTTAATTATTTTAATGTATTGATTTGGACTAGCTACGGCCCCCAGTTTGGGAAGCACTGATTTACACAACAACCATGTACTAACCAAAGTTTTTTTTTTTTTTCCTTTGTACAGATAACAACATTAAAAAAAGACTTTAAGTTAGTTAACTCACTGTTTTGAGTCACAGCCATTGTAATTAGTCAAACAGCAAGTAGCCTATCTTCAGGTATTTGGTCACCATTCCAACTGTTCAACATTTGGTCTTGAATGTAATAAACAAAGTTTAGCTTTAAAATCCCCCTCAGAATCCACATGGGGTAACATGTCCAATCTGTCTTTGTCATGAAAGATTTATATTTGAATAGACCGTTCTAATGAGAATCATCAGCAGGGAAGTCCACACTGAATATGTAAATACATGGGAACAATTTAACATGTGTGCCTAATGTCTGCTGGGTTTTAGGGAGCGATTTCAGTTGCCAAATAACATGTGCCCATCTGCCTGGTGCTAAAGTTCTGTTCTGCCATTCTTTTTGCAAATAGCAACTTTCTGGAAGCATCTCCATTAGTCCTTATTGGATGGCTTGATAAAGTCTTTTTAATGCAGTCTAGAGTTCAGGAGACTTGTTTCTGCATTATTGGTAAATGGGACGACATTAACATTCTTATGTGTTTGTGTTTAGTTGAGTGCGTTTCTCACAAGCACTGACAAAAGATAAGTGACTAATGTTATTCCGGACAACAAAATGCTCTTGAACAGAATGGAAGTAGTTTAAAACAGTTAGTCCATGTCTATTAGTGTCATTTATATATTAGTATAAAAATTGCTTAAAGAACCGATATAAATTTAAAGTTAGTCTCTATCTTCTGGGAACTATGGAGTCCCTAAAATAAGATTGAAAAAATATATATTAAATTATGTTTTAATGCTTTTGCTTTCCTCCTGAGACCATTTGCGTATGCTCACAAAACTTTTGTGATGAAAAAAAAATGTTAGTGCTTAAGCAAGTGAACGCAAAGTTTCTAGGGGGGACATAATACTTTTTGGAGAGAATGCAAATGTTTTGCAAGCAAACGCAAAATTTCTGAGCAGGAAATCAATGCTTTTGTGGCAACACAAATGTTTTGAGCAAACACAAAAGCATTAAAACATCATTTTTCCTCCATCTTATATTTTTCCATCACCATGTGGCTCTGTAGGGAATGTCTTCTCGCCTCTAAATTATAAATTGCATCTGTTGTGTGCTCATATGTTATTTAGATCTAAACAGAAGAAACACAAATACAAAAACACACTGCACTTCTCAAGATATTTACAAGGGTTTTTAACATTGACCAAATTTTTGGGCTGACATGAAAAGGAATTCACTTGTTTACCTCCATAATGTGGTGTATTTCAGTATATTGAGGGTAAAAAGCAAAAAGGTAATGATGGTAGTTGAACAAACTCAGATTAGTTTGAGATGGCAAAACAAAACCAATCCAAATAGGCTTTGTTGGTACGATGATCATCGTCTTTCTTTCTCTGTCAACTAAGGCTTTGATTCAGAGTTCTTCAATGAACTGTGTACACGTGAAAGTGTGACATCAGTATTGAACAGCCAATCATGTCTTCAAACAAAAACTGTTCACTTCTCGCAAGAGAGTCTGTACGATTCACTTCTCTCTTCTACCAAAGATTAAGAGATTATTGCTTTATCACGTCAGAGGCGTGACACTTTACTCACAGCTGATTGGTCCAATCTCTTCAGAACATAACACAGAAGGTTGGCCATAGAGGATCCAAGTTAGGATCATTGGGAGGATCACTGTTTAAAGCCTAGCTACTTTTAAGGTGCCAAAAACTTTTATTTTGTTGTTTGATTGTTTCAGTAGATAAGACTTTTATTCCTCGTCTGGGATCGTGTAGAGCCCATTGAAGCTGCAATTTGAACCTTCAAGATTTGAAGTCCTCTATATGGAAAAAAATCCTGAAATGTTTTCCTCAAGAACTATATATATATATATTTTTTTTTTTGAAGAAAGAAAGAAAGACAAACACCTTGGATGACATAGGAGAGAGTAAATTGTCAGTATTTTTTGTTTGTTTGTTTGTTTTGAAGTGAACTGATCCTTTAAAGGGATAGTACACCCAAAAATGAAAATTACCCCATCAAGCCATCCTAGGTATGTACATGCATGACATTCTTCTTTCAGATGAATGCATTCTGAGTTATATTAAATAATACCCAAATAAAGGGAGTGGATGGTATGCCAAAATTTGAGGTCTAAAAAAATGCACCCATCCATCATAAAACAAGTCCAAACGGCTCCAGAGGGTTAGTAAAGGCCTTATGAAGCGATGCGTTTGTGTAAGAAAAATATCCATATTTAAAACTTCATGAACTGTAATCTCTAGCTTCTGCTAACTGTCGTACCACATTCACGAGAGTTCCCAGCTTATGACGTAGGACGCAGACGCAATGTGAGCTCCGGTGAGAAAATGCTAGAACCAAGTTGTGTACAGCAACGTAAAGAAGTGAATTTTTTGAGCTATACTCTACATTTTATTAGTCTTAAAATGGTGAATTCGTGTAAATATCCGGATTGCTTCAACAAAGCTAAAGTCTTAAAGGCACAATATGTCAAATTTATATACTAAATTATTCAAAAACCACTTGCAGTGTTATATATTTTGTTCAACTATTTACTTACATTATAAATATTTCCAAGAATTTGTAAATTCAGAGAAATTCATCATTTTAAATAGTGCCCCATTTCTCCCTTGTCACTTGTCGCCTGTCAATGACGTAATATCTGCGTTATCCCTAGTTTCCACTCACTGCATAGTAATTATGGAAACAGACATGGACAGCTGCGTAACGTCTAGCTGCGCGTTATTTTTGATTCGTTCAAACATTATGGACCATTGCAAGCAAACTTTGGGACAAAAGGACAAATAAAACGAGGATCGATATTGGCGTGGTGTTTGAGATGATGAGAGCTTTTAAACAAACTTTGACTTGACAGAGACGGCGCTCTTGCACATTATAAGGTAAACAAATGTAGGCTACATAAGATTAATCAATGTTATACAGCTCAACACGATGAAATATCATGAGTATGATGCTCTAATGTTGATCTAGCTTACTGTTAAGTCTCACAGCCAACAAACTAATACTCAGAATAACATTACAACTTTCAACAATCTCAAATACAAGTGAAACAGCGCTGCGTTACCTCACAGTTTTAATGTATCAAATAAACTGACCTGTATGAGAAGTATTCAAATTTCTAATTTCTGTATACCATCTACTCGCATTATAAAGCATGGATTAGCCTGGACATTATTTGATATAACTCCGACTGTATTCATCTTAAAGAAGAACGCCATGTACACCTAGGATGGCTTGAGGGTGAGTAAATGATGGGGGAATTTTAATTTTTGGGTGAACTATCCCTTTAAGTCAGAATTAAGAACCCAAGAAGAGTCCATGACAAGACCAAGGCAGTAAAAAAAAAAAAAAAAAATTCAATATTGTAGAACAACACTGTGCATGAAGTCAACATACAAAACTTAATTGTCTATGCATTATTAAACAGTAAAAGGAGAAGGTATTTTAAACACCCCCCCCCCCCCCAAAAAATGATTTTGACTTTTGTTACTCTTTTTTCTTTGAATTTGCACTCTTTTCTGTTCTCTCCTTTTCTGCAAAATGCAGCATTTTTTCAAAGATAGCTTCATTAATTCACCATTTGTGAGTTTCTAGGCTGATTTTTTTTTTGGGGGGGGGGGTTCTGAGATCTCTGGGAGATGATGAAGGGGAAGTGAATGACATGATTCATCCTGTATGACTTCAGAATGTGCAAAAGTCTCTGCAGTACATCCCTTTGCCTATTACATCATCATTGTTTCCTCTAATGTGAAGACAGACACAGTCAAGTCTTTGCATGCTTGTGTTGTCTGATTTGAGTGATCCTCTGGGGTGGCGATGGAGACGGTTTAAGCTCCTCATCAGCATCAGGAGAATATGAAATCCAGTGGTAAACAATGTACAGCAGCCCCAAACACTCTTTAGTACCCTCCACGCATTCTTTCTCCTGTCATGCACCAGAACAAATTGGATGGATTAGAGGCGATATGCTGCATGGATCTAACCTGACTTTGATTGGAGATCGTCCAGCAGGCTGCTGCTAATGAGGCTGTGGAAATGAAGGTTTTCACAAGGCTGAAATCTTTGTCGTATACGTTCAAAGTTCAGAGATCTATATAAGACTATAAAGGAGCAGCATTCAGGACTTCGAAATGGGCTGTTCTGTATCACCAATAAAACCTCTTCCTTAATGTGAGGCAGTAAAGATTTCTTCACTGACTAAAGAGCAATCAGTGTAGCACCTGAGAAATGCAAATTGATTTGATTGGGTCAAGCTCTAATTCAAAACCAAAAGAACTGACATAGACATAGCTGCCTTCTAAGAACGCATTTTATGTGAACTGGAACCTCAAAATTGACTCACTGTACTTTGATCACTCAACAGGCAGCTCCTACAAAAGTAGAGTTACTTATGCGATGTGAATGAGAGACAACACCAACAAATTATTCCAAAAGTTTGGCGTTAGCATTTTGCTAAGCTAAAATCGTGATGCATTGGTAAACATAAAAAGTTACATGGCACACACAAATATTGCCTAAATACTATATGTTATGTATTACATATTTATAAAATACTGAACATATAATATTTAGGCAATATTTGTATGCCATTTAACTTATGTTTACCAATGCATCACGGTTTTAGCTTAGCAACATGCTAACACCAAACTGCTGGAATAATTTGTTGGTCTTGTCTCTCATTCACGTCACATAAGTAACTCTACTTTTGTAGGAGTTGCTTGTTGAGTGATCAAAATACAGTTCACTGAGCTTGTTGCAAAGCATTCTGGGATTGTCATCTATGTAAGAAATTAAATGAATCAAATCATTGATTCATTGATCATTGATTGTTCATTGATAACAAATCTGTGTTTGTGAACTACAGCAGGCTAGAAATTACAATCTCTATGTTTTTTTGCCACTTTGTCCTGCTCTGGGTCAGGTCACAGGGCTTAATGCTAGTTTCACACTAGAGTGAGCCTGAAAAGCACCTGGAAATGATTTTGTGCTATCAATCCTAGTCCTGTCTGTATCCACTGTGCCTTCAAGGTGAAGCTTGTCTCTATCAGGATGTGATGAATGACTTTATCTGCTCAACTGGCCATTTGAAAAAAAAAACAATAATAATAATCTTTTAAGACCATCACACAGGGGCCTGAGAGTGCTTCCATTGTTCACCCCGTCATCCTGTGTGTGAGAGGTGGTCGTAGTGTTAATGGGGGTTACATGTGCATGTTGTTTAATTGTTGTTGAAGTATTTATTCAGAAGCTTCTTTTATCCAACATTGATGACACCTATCTAGGCTAGATGTCATGAGTGACAATTACTACCAGTTAGTTTGAAATAGTTGTGAAATTCTACAATTTAAATTAATTCCTTTTTGTTTGTTTTTTTGTATATTAAAATAACATTGAATTTTCAAATACACCTATCAGAATGATTTCTGAAGGATCATGTGACACTGAAGACTTAGGAGTGAAGCCCCAAATATAGTTCCCTTTGTACGCATACGCGAGGGTCAGCGTACAGTTTGTGTAACATGAATTTCGTCTTCAGAAGAGCATGACAGATTTTTGTAACCATGTGTACTTGTACGCGCAGGTCGCACACATTTTTTTTGCAGTAATTAGTTTATCCACAAGCCGTCAACCGTGCCCTGGGGGCATCGATTCACAGGGTAGTCAAAGAAAAACTGCAGAAACAGAACAGACCGGAGCGCATGCAAGCTACAGCAACAATGGAGGCCTAAATAGACGAGAGATTGTGTGAAGAGGGTAGAAAGTACCCTCATTTGTACAACTCTAGCATGAAAGAATACAAAGATGTTTACATGGGTTGTAACTTGTGGCAAGAGATTGTTTAAAACTGTGCATTTGAAGACATTTGAATGTTCGTGTACACTAGCATATGAAGTATACCCAAGGCTTTTATGACGCTGAAAATTTTGCTTTGCCATCACAGGAATAAACTGCATTTTAAAATAAATTAATATTAATAAGATTTCACAATATTACCATTTTTATAGTATTTTTTGTATTTTTTTAATTGAATTTTTGAAGCATTGGTGAGCATAATAGGCTTCTTTCAGAAACATTAATTAAACCACACTTTTCACTGGTATAGTGGTGGAATTTTATTATTATTATAATAATAATAATATTAATAAGTTTTAAATGACTTTTACTTATGACAATGACCATTACCAGCCTCCTTAGACAATGATAAACTAAACATCACAATCATCTCCTACAAAAATAAAACAGAAATTGCTTGTTTTCTCCTTGGACTGAATGAATATATCAAATGATGCCATTTTGACTGAAAGACTTTCTATTTCTCCTCAGTACACTTAACATGGACTGCATGTCGACAGTTTTTCTTTCAGAATCATCTCTGTTCCTAATGGCTGCAGCACTCTGTAGAGCACAGATTTTCTCCTCTGGTTAAAGTGCATGCAAGTGCATGTAACCTGTTACTTTAGTACAAATGTGTGTGGTTAGTAAATGTAGTCAATTAAATGAGGGAGTGTAGAGGTTTATCACCTGGTGTGAATGTGAATCAGTTCCAAAGGCAAACTAAAGGAAATCCAATTCAGATTTAATAACGTGTGAGCTTGGTAGGAGCATAGCCTACTCCTGCTGGCTAAAAATGGATTCATTTATCCCATCTGTTCAAAACTTTTCTGAGGAATTTTGTCAAAAAAAGTACTTAAGTCTGTGAATGGACTACAACACTTTTTCCCAAGGTTTTTTTGGAGGAGTCTGCTTCTTCCCAAAAGTCAAAGGGAATTGTGGATCGGCATTTACCATCTGCCCCATGTTATCAGTGCTACTCTGGACCCAGAACACCGCAAGCCTCCTCCCACGCCCTTCATAGAAGAAAAGCCAGGATCCACCTGTCAGCTCCGCCCATCAGCCCAATGGCGGAATCTGACGGCCCGGGTGAAGGGATTGTGCGTGTATATCTTTTCAGCGCCCGCGTGAAGTTCACATAAATTTTAAGATTTAGTTTAAGTTTTCCTTTAGTTGTTCGTTTAATCTGACTCCAATTGTAAACGATCTCTAATTGGTAATGTTTCTGATGTAACATTAATAGCTGATCGCGCGATTAAATATGAATTAATTTCGATCTTTGATTCTTTAATTTCTCTTAATTTCAATTATCCTTTCATCAGGGCGTCGCATCGCTCAAAAGCTATATACGGCCGATACACGCTTTACGGTCACAACCTTGTTAGTTTAGAATCAAAACAGAGGAATATAGCATTTACTAAAAAACACAAATTATGGAATCGCCTCATGCTTATTCTCACAAAAGTGCCATTTGTTTTAGTCATGATACTATAACATGTTAAGTCATAATAGTCAGAAATCAAAATCTTAATAACGTGCGACACGCTCCTTTTATTAAGATTTCAGTATGATCTACCTCAACACTAGAATTGCGGAAATGTCGAAAACCCTTGATCTACCGGTGATGATGATTTCAGACGAATTCAAAATAAATCAAGATGTAACAATTTATTTATCAGGTAAAAATGTATCAATGCCAATTACATAATTATACAATTATAAACCAATTCAAATATAATAAATACATAACATCAATTACTCAAAAGATTTCTCTAAGAGTATTTTAAAGTTATGCATACACATAGAGATGCAGGGTGAAAAACACTCATCAGCTCCATGTGGGGGTTCTGGCTACAGAATGTCCCGTCTTGCTGTGTCTTTTCTCCTAAATACCCAGACCAGAACAAAAGGATTGTAAATATTTATTGCCACCGCACCTGGTTTCGGGGGAGAGGAGGTGGTTTTCTTGAAGAGACACATCTCAGGAAAGAGAACAGAATTCTCCTAAGTTTTCAAACTTTCTCATAATACTAGTGACTGCAGTGAAACTGAGACCATTTTACCAATCGCACTGAGACATTTAAAATGATACTAAACATGAAATGGAAAAATAATAGATTCACAAGATACATCATACATAGTACATATGTTTTCTTGAAGAACTTCAGAGACTTGAATCAGAGGGGAGGTAGGGAGTGGAGGGAGGGCAGCTGGTCGCATAGATGAGTGAGGGCAGTTTGGGCAGGGTGTTGTCCTATTCCTTTGAAATCTTCTTTCCAAATGAGTTTTATTGCTTTATTGCAGGATGCTTGATCTCAGCTTTTATCTTAGCAGGAAAATCAAACCTTACACACCACAGTCACCAAGTACAAGCCTGCCACAATGCCTGATCTAATCATAACGCCTGATCCAATCATCATATCTGAGCCCAAGCCTGATGAAAAGCCTGACCAGGTGCTTGAGCCAGAAACATCGTCCATCCCAGTTGGTGTGCTCATGGAGTACGAGGGCATGAAAGGAAGCCCCACCCACACCCCCACTGCTGAGGGTGAGCTGTACTTGGCCTGTGTGAATCATTATGAGAAATGGGAGAGGTTATTCTCATCTCTGCTTGTCCAGCTCAGCTCCATTCTACTTTGTCTCCACTGGACCCGCCCCACTCCAGGTGTCCTCTGTCTCCACTGGTCTCAGCCAGATCCAAGTCTCCGACCTCCCCAATGGTACGCCTCCTTCTTCCACCTCACCACACCAATCTGTCAGCCCCACCTCCACTCTGCTGCATGGATGCTCCTCTGATCTTCCATTCTGTAGCTCCGCCTTGGCATGTGGATCCCGTCTTGTCCTCGGGCCACCAAACCTGTCACTCCACCCTGGCTCCTCCCTCACTTGGCTCCACCTGGGACCATTATGCTTACGGCTCCTCCAGGATCTCTCGTTCCTCTGGCTGCACCCTTGTCAGTCATCACTCTGCCTACGCCATGGACTTCCGGGCCTTTGGCTAACCTTGTCCCTCCATGCCTTCCATGGCTCTGCCTTGACCTTCAGGACCTTCAGTGTCTCCCTGTCTCTCTGCCTCCTCAGCTCCACCTGGGTCTTCAGCTCTCCTGGCTCCACCACTGGTGATCAGACCTCTGACTCCATCCAGGCTCCTACTACCATCAGTTCCACTGTGGCCCTTCGTTCTGGCTGTACTCAGGGTCGTCATCTGCATCATTCCTCCATCAGCTCCTCCCTCCTTCATCTCTGCCGTAATGTTTCCATCTTCCAGCCACGCCTTGGTTATCCCCCTTTCCAGCTCCACATCCTCCTCCAGAACCCCCAATCTCTCTCCTCTTTTGGACTTGGTTAGTCAACGCACCTTCCGGGAGGGGGTATTATGTCAGGAGTATGTTAGTTTGTTTTTTGGTTTCATTTTCATTCTGTTCTCTGTTCTGGTTTGCCGGAGTTCTGTTTGCTAGTTAGTTTCTATAGCTACTCAGTTTCACACATGTTCTAAGTTTCATTGATTACTCTGTGTTTATATAAGCTCTTAGTGTCCTAGGTTCATTCAATGTTGTACGTGGCTGTTATTTATGCTTTTCTCCCTGTATTCTTCTGAGTATTCAGTGTTGAATGTTATTAAATATTGTTTCTGTTTTAGTCATCATCGTGCATTCATTACTGCAACCCATTTGTGACAATATCATCCAAACATTTGTGACTTAATTTTTTCTGTGGAACACATACATTTTGTAAATGTCTTTTTTTTCTCACATAAGAAACTTATACAGGTTTTCAGCATTTCATTTGTTTTTATACTACAGTGCGAACGCCTTTGAGCTGATTAAACATTGAATTGTGACTAAAGTTTATTGATTTTTTCTCTTTGATTTGTTTGACATTCAACATCTCGAGCAGGAAAAAAAACATCTCGTGGGTAAAGAGTCACGGACGCTTTCAAAAGCATACACAGTTTTTGCATTCACACATCACCCATACAAAAAAATGCTTCCTCTCAGTCATTTAGAGTTTTGTCGTTAAATTTAATAGGAGCTGGAAAATACAAACATCCTCTAAGGAGTTCAAATTGGCCTCAAAAGATTGCTGCCGGATGTTAGTTGTGTATGAGGAAAAGATATTGGTCCATAAAGGATAACAAACTTCCTAAATCACTCTCCTGGAATCAGTAATATTGTGTTACTTTTGACGTCTTATCTTTCTTCAACTTTCTTAGCTAATAATAAAAGATCAGAAGTGCAGAAAATAAGCTCATTAATAAACTGAAACATCTCTGTAATTTTATGCAAATGTGGTCAGTATCATTACATAACGTTAATAGGCAAAGATCCCTGACTGAGATTTTGATTACTGCATTTTGAGATTTTGATTACTGAGATTTTGATATCAGATTCAAAGCTTATAAAGCTTCATGCAGGATATTTCAGAAGGTTGTAATTTCAGATGTTTGGACTGTAAAATTATACAGTGTTTTATATTTATGGTGCAGTGTATTTTGCAACTAATGATTTTTTGCATATAAATGCATTATTTTTTAAATTATGATTTACTTTCTTGCTATTGAAACAGGAACTTTGGGAGGGTTATTGGAGCAGCGCATCTCATTCTTTTAAATAGCCAAGATGCTTTAGTGTAGGTCACAGTCGGAAACCATATTCTCATTCCACAGAGCATTTGATTGGACAAATAATTGTACACACCCCTGAGTACAAGATGAGTCATCAATGCTTTAGTTGCTTTTTCCAAGAAGAGAATATTTAAATGTGCATATCTACTTAAGGTTACTTTTTTCAACTTTATATTATACAGATTATTGACTATTAACAGTATAAAGTGCATATAAAATGTCTATACACCCCTGTTAAAACAGCTGTTTTTTGTGATGTGAAAAAACAAAGATAAATCATAGCAGAACTTTTACACATTTAATATAAAAATTACAACCTATGCAGTGCCACCGATATTTGTTGTCCATGACTCTTGTAGAAGCATGCAGCCAAGATGTCAAAAAAATCTTAATCAGTCACTTCAGGTGAAGATAAGTGTGTACAATTTCACATTAACTTGATTAGTTAATTCTGAAAACAGCAACAATCCCAATTATAAGAAGGTTATGTTACGGTATGCTAATTTTATCTTTTTTTCCTCTCTGAAATGTGTCTCTGGAATTCATCGGCATTGCAAAAGTTGCACATTGCATGTGCAAAATTTCTGATGTGATTCAACTTTATCTGATTTTTACATCACAAAACCCGCACATGAGTGAATAGACTTTTTATATACACTGGAGATTACCTCAAAGCTAACTGACACAACTACAAATTAAATCAAAATTGAGATTTCATTTGATTTTGAGAACATTTGAAATATCATTCATTTAACTGTGGAACAACTAAAATTCAATTAACTGTGGTTCTCTTGGTCTGTCAAATTCTGAAAATCCACACGACGCATTGAAGTACAATGAACTAATCTGATATGATGCTGTAGTTTTATTCAGTGGGATGGACAATAGCATCTAGATGTTTCCATAGATACAAATCAAGACTTTGGCATCATCTTTGCACATGAAACAAGACAGCACAGAGAAAAGAAAAGATGTGAATATGGAAATGTGCAGAGTTTAGAAAAAAAGAACACAGGAGATTAAGATGTTGAAGACTCCAACACGGAACAAATGCCAAGACATTAAAAACATATTATAAATAATGTATTAATAGCAGGTGATGTCTGGACCTCATTCAACAAACATCCCAGCATGCAAAATCCCTTGTAGAGGAGGCGGACTGTATTATTTCGCCAGCCATGGGAAAGATACCTATTAAAAAAAAAAAAGCTGTTTCAGCTTTGAATTTAAATGTAATTTTCCTCATCCTCCTTTTGGAAGTACTTAGAGCTTATTTTGATATTGTTGCTTAAAAGGATATGTACAGGACTACACATTGATGAGCCAAAATATTATGACCAGTCACAGGTGAAGCAAATATTGTTGATGATATCCAAACAAGGGCACATATTAAGGTCTGGGTTGATTAGATGGTAATCAACGTGTTGGATGTGGGAGAAATGTGGCAGTAATAAAGATCTGAGCAATTTTAACAAGGTCCAAATTGCTGTAGCAAGGTGACTGATTCAGAGTGTCTCTGAAACAGCAAAGCTTGTGGGTCAGCAGTGGTGAGAATTTACTAACAGAGGTCCGAGAAGGAACAGACCACAAACCAGGGACAGGTGTTCGGCACCCAAGGCTCATCGATGCATGAGAATCTGGTCCGAAAGAAAAGAAGGTCTACAGTGTCACAAAAATGAAATGATGGTTATGGGAGGAGTGTGTCACCACACAATGCATCGCACTCTGATGCATTTGGGGCTGCGTAGCCGCAGACCAATCAGAGTGCCTATGATGACCCGTGCACTGTCGAAAGTGCCTAAAATGGGCAAGGAAGCATCAGGATTGGAGCTCAGAGCCGTGAACTTTTTGGTTGCCTGGTCTAATGAGTCTCGTATGGACCATTTACCTGGGGAAGTGATGGCACCAGGATGCACTGTGGGATGACGAAAAGCTGGTGAAGGGAGTGTGATGCACTTGGCAATGTTCTGCTGGGAAACCCTAAATCCCGCTGTTCATTTGGATATAAATTTGACTTGTAGGATCTGCTGCTAATGTCTTGGTGCCAGATATCACAGGACACCTTCAAGGGTCTTGCCTTGGCGGGTGGCGCTATATTGGCAGCAAGCGGAGGATCGACCGCATATTAGGCAGGTGGTCATAATGTTTTGCTTAATCTGTGTATAACTTTCCATTGATTCTCAAGAGTTTACTGTGGAACAAACTCTATGCAAAGTGGAATCTAATAAAATAATAATAAGATACTCCAATAGATTCATCTATAATATTGTCTGCATTTGTATGTCATAAGGAGATTGATTTGTGATTCAATTCTGGAGCTTAAAAAGATCATCCAATTGGCCTTCATTGCTTCTCACAGAGGCATGGTAAACCAAGCTTGAAGCTGTTAGTAATTTCACTCTTTTCAAGCAGCAACCACATCATCTGGTTCAGAAGAAGGTCTTTGCTGCCCAAGAGATAAATGGTCATTCTGAGAGTTTCTTGAAAGGCTAACTTGGAGGCTAGCCGATTGCAGCCTCTAATCTGGGTTTAGTATTGGCAAACAAAAGCTCGACTTTAGATATTCAGGCAGAAACATGCCCTACAAGTCTCCAGTCACAGCCTTTCTCTGTATCATCTGCTCTGGCTTTCTGCTCCAGGCCCCACGGTTTACGGTTCAAAGCATGGATTTAGAGTTCTCAATGGCGGCATGGCATTGACAGGCTTGTTTACATGACTAAAGTAGTAATCATTCGATACAGCGGTTCTCTTGTTTTACCCAATAGCAAATTACCCTCAAAGCTCCAGCCTGTGGAGGACCAGACAACAGTTCACACTTGTATGAAACAGTTAACATGAACTAGAAGAACAATGTGAGGATGTATATTCTGCCATGTTATAGAAGAAGCCTCTGCTGACATTAACACAATTCAAAGACCTTGTAAAAACAGCTTTTACTTGCAGTTACATCATGTTTAGACAAGCACTGAGAAATGTATTGTGTAGAGAATTTTTAATTGGGTTTCATTTTGATGGTGCTATGACAACTCACCAACACAATGCTAGGATGTTGAGCAGTTGCCCTGATGTTACTGTGTGGGTGCTAACATAGCATGCCTCTCCTCAACAGGTCATATGATTTCTCAATAGCACAAACAGTGCAGGATCAGTTTCACTGTTAACACTGAGTAGTTTTTAAAGTCACCATGAAATCAAAATGGATAATTCTTGGTTTGTATGAAGGAATATTACAGTATTTACTATAAATTATTTATCCATGCACATTTTTTTAAATTCATGTGCACTCAATCTAATCAAAACAACTTCCTCTCCCTCTTGCAGGGAAATCGGCGTGACGGCAGGACAACATGTCACTCACATGAGATCACAAATAGCAAACGACAACGATCCAACTTTCCCATCAATTCCTGGTTGACAAATATCAACTCCCACCTTGCATATTTCTTGTTCAAGAAGCCATTTTACTCTGATATATGTCACAATAGAGAAGAAAAAACCATCACAACTGTAAATATGTGAATATTGGATGTGTGTTCACATCTATGCCAAATATGAGCAATATCAATAGCGATGCTTGCTTTAGCACTAAATACATTGTGCCATGTCACTCTAGACAAAGACTTCAAGTTGCACCAAAAGAAATGAAACCAGCATTATGGTATGGTTTCACTCGAATATAATGGTTTTCAGTGCTTACTCTGTTGACCTGTAACATTTTGAAATGTGCAGTTGGGGTTAATTATAATCATGTTCTGAATTTATTGATAAGACTAGTGCCATAACTTAATATTTTATAAGTGTTGCTTATAATCTTGAGATCATTTGAGATTGACCTTGTCTGAGCCACTGTTGTATCGTAACCAGTACATCCCACTAGGTAATTGTTAAATGATTATCACAGTGTTGTTTGCTTTTGACAAAAACAATCACAAGGCAATTAACAAAGAAAGTTATTTTCAGCACTTCCATTTTCACAGAAGCCCAAATGGAATTGAGTTAATTAAGCAAAAACTGAGCAATATTAGATAATTGCTCCCAGTAACTCTCTAAAAATAATTAAACTAGGTTAAGCCACACAAATGATAACTGGGAAATCTGGGTCTTGAACCATATGTGTTTCACAGTTTATGAACAGTTGTTATTTTATTTGTTTTAACTTGAGAATATTTTATCCTGTATGGATACATAATGATTTACATAGCTTAAGTGATTCAAAATATATCAACTGATAACTTATTTACCATCTACTAATGATTTATTTCACGATTTACTCATTTTTTATGATAACTTAATCGTGATTAATTATGAATGTAATGTTTTGTAAATTATTCATCAATTACTAATAACTTATAAATGACTTATAACTGAATTAACAAAACATTCATAAAAGGTTACCATATCAGTTATTCATTTTTTATGCACGTATAGTCATGTTTTGTGAATGATTGGTTGACTTATAACAACATTATTCTGAAGTATTTCCCATTATTTTTGCAAATCTGTTTGGTGCCGCTAACACTGACGTGTTGAAGTTAAAGGTGAAATGTGTACTTTCGGCATCATTAGTGGCACCAAACAGAATTGCAATATGTTTGTTTGAATGACAATGTTTATAATGTAAGGTCCCATTGGATCTTGAGCCCAACTATGTCACATACCATACAAAAATACTGGTTAAACCAATGTTTGAGTCCTGAGAGGAACCAGGGGCGTTTCTTGCCTTTCATGAGTGCAGGCCTTCATCAGGTCCCCAAATTCTTTGACCTGAGAAACCCAAACGATTCAGTGTGTGATTTAACTGTCTAAATGAATCAAACTGAATCGCAAATATTTCAGAACTGTATGGCCAACTCATTTGATTAATTAGATCAAAAGAGGGATTTACTCACAAATCTAGCTAATTTTGTTTCCTCTCATTTTTGTCCCGGTTAAATAGCGATCGAATGAACAAAAAATCTGGAGAGACTTAATATCTTTAGTTCTCCATTCCCAGAGTCACCAAAAAAACACCAAAGTTTAGGAAATCAATTTAAATGGCATGTCTGCCTTTTATTCATTGAACAGAAGTATAAAGTGGAACGAAACTAAAAGATAACAAATAATTAAAAAACAGAATAATTACCTCAAGTGGAGGACCCGTATAAAATAAAATAAAAAAACTACCTAAAACAATTAATACTAACTTACCTATATATACGCAAAAGAAAAAAAATCAAAACAACATTTAACTTCCATCCCTCCTTAACTAAACAATAACCAGGAGAAAAGATATGGGAATCCTCCACCCTACATTACCCACAAATATATAACAGAAAGTTTCCACTCAAAGCAACATAACTAGTATAATCAAACACAACGACCAAATAAGCGCGACACGCGCTACACTCTGGGACTGGAGAGCGAAAGATCACACGCTGCGTTGTCTCTCCTTGTCAATGCCGTTTCTGCAGTTTTATGCCATTGTAATTAGGAAGTGCACCAATCAGTACGCAGGTAGCGCCCACATGACCGCTGAAGCACAGGTGGTAACCCTTAACCTGTCTGGAAGGCATACACACACAAAAAAACAAAACATGAAAACAAAAGAAAGAACACCACAACTACAAACATCATTTTATATAAACAACAACAATAATAATAATAAAATAAAAAAACACATACAGCAGCTAAGAAAACATACAACTTGTTTGCTGACATATTTTGTCATTGATCTTTGTGGAAGTGTATAGTGGTCCCCATTGACAGAAACCATTTATCAGTAATATTTTACTGGGGCACAATGGTTTTTATTTGGGGCTCGTCCACCAGTAAAAATGGTCTGGCGATGCCACTGGGTGTAACTGTCTGTTACTTTGACCAGTAGGCAGGGTTTGAAATCTGGAAACAATTGCTATTCCAACTTCATTTGGAGCCACTGGTAGCGCAAAATTTAAAATCAGTAATTAGTAAATAAATAAAAGAGATAAAGTGCAGATACTCTTCATTTATGGCCGTCATCTATTTCATTCATCTCTTTGAAAAAGGATTTACATTCACATTTTCAGCTCAAAAAAGCGCGAGAGTTTGAAATAAGTGGGCTTAGCTTATCTTTTATCGATGCCTGCCCTGTTAGCAACTTCCCACCGAACAAACTTAATGACTTCAAAGCGAATATTGCTGCAGCCTCTGTCTCCATCTTTAACTAACTCCGTTCAGAAGCCCTGTGGCCCTGCTGAAACATGCTGCCATGTCTTATATATCACAGTGCAAACTCAATTAATGAGCAGCAGCGCGTCAGCACTCCTTACCAGTGTCTCTGAAAGCGCAAGCTTTGCTGGCCTTCTCTCTTAGGTTTGCTCACAGTATGCGGCTTGTGGCAGTAGAATCTGTCTCTCTCTTTCTCTCGCTCTCTCTCTCTCTCTCTCTGAACTATAGCTCAGCTAGGGGCTCAAAGTGCTGACAGTACTGGAGGTCCACTGAGCGAGAGAAGGATGTGTAGGATGGATAAAACGTAAGTTTTCCTATCCCACAATGCCTTATGCAGACCTTATGGTGCATCTTCAGCTCCCTTCAGAATGAGATGTTTTAATGGTAGTTTTGACTCAGTTGCTGAAATATGGCTTTAGCTGAATCTTATGAAAGTTGTTGAGTACACATTTGTAAGGTATTCCCCTCAAAATTAAAATAAAATATCTAAAGACAAGCCTATTCAGGACTACAACAATTAAAGTAGAGCAAGTTTGCTGATTTTCAACTCACTTTAGCCACTTTGAGGAAACTCGAAGATATTCACATATCCATACATTTAGTTCTACTGTGAAGACTAAAATTGTATTGTTTGTTATTTTTAGTATTATTAATGTTCAAAATTATTTGTAAAATGCATTTTGTATAGTCAGGGTATCTGAACATGTGTGTATCCTAAGTCAGAGACAGAGGAGAGATAATTTTAGCTCTGGAGTAACATTTGTCCTATACAGGTGCTGGCCATATAATTAGAATATCATCAAAAAGTTGATTTATTTCACTAATTCCATTCAAAAAGTTAAACTTGTATATTATATTCATTCATCACACACAGTTTATTTATTTTAATTTTTATGATTATAACTGACAACTAAGGAAAATCCCAAATTCAGTATCTCTGAAAATTAGAATATTACTTCTAACCAATACAAAGACCAATACAAAGAAAGGATTTTTAGAAATCTTGGCCAACTAAAAAGTATGAACATGAAAAGTATGAGCATGTACAGCACCCAATACTTAGTTGAGGCTCCTTTTGCGTGGCGTGGCATGGATGTGTTATGAGAGCCCAGGTTGCTCTGATAGTGGCCTTCAGCTCTTCTGCATTGTTGGGTCTGGCATATCACATCTTCCTCTTCACAACACCCCATAGATTTTCTATGGAGTTAAGGTCAGGCGAGTTTGCTGGCCAATTAAGAACAGGGATACCATGGTCCTTAAACCAGGTACTGGTTGCTTTGGCACTGTGTGCATGTGCCAAGTCCTGTTGGAAAATGAAATCTACATCTCCATAAAGTTGGTCAGCAGACGGAAGCATGAAGTATTCTAAAACTTCCTGGTATACGGCTGTGTTGACCTTGGACCTCAGAAAACACAGTGGACCCCAAACCATCACTGACTGTGGAAACTTTACACTGGACCTCAAGCAACGTGGATTGTGTGCCTCTCCTCTCTTCCTCCAGACTCTGGGACCCTGATTTCCAAAGTAAATGCAAAATTTACTTTCATCAGAGAACATAACTTTGGACCACGCAGCAGCAGTCCAGTCCTTTTTGTCTTCAGCCCAGGCGAGACGCTTCTGACGCTGTCTGTTGTTCAAGAATGGCTTGACACAAGGAAAGCGACAGCTGAAACTCATGTCTTGCATACGTCTGTGCGTAGTGGTTCTTGAAGCACTGACTCCAGCTGCAGTGCACTCTGTGAATCTCCCCCACATTTTTGAATGGGTTTTGTTTCACAATCATCTCCAGGGTGCGGTTATCCCTATTGCTTGTACACTTTTTTCTACCACATCTTTTCCTTCCCTTCACCTCTCTATTAATGTGCTTGGACACAGAGCTCTGTGAACAGCCAGCCTCTTTTGCAATGACCTTTTGTGACTTGCCTTCCGTGTGCCTTCCATGTGTAAGGTGTCAATGGTCGACTTTTGGATAACTGTCAAGTCAGCAGTCTTCCCCATGATTGTGTAGCGTACAGAACTAGACTGAGAGACCATTTAAAGGCCTTTACAGGTGTGTTGAGTTAATTAGCTGATTAGAGTATGGCACCAGGTGTCTTCAATATTGAATCTTTTCACAATATTCTAATTTTCTGAGATATTGTATTTGGGATTTTCCTTAGTTGTCAGTTATAATCATCAAAATTAAAAGAAATGAACGTTTGAAATATATCAGTCTGTGTGTAATGTATGAATATAATATACAACTTTCACTTTTTGAATGGAATTAGTGAAATAAATCAACTTTTTGATGATATTCTAATTATATGGCCAGCACCTGTGTTTTGACTGAAGTATTTTTTTTATATGGAAGTGGATTATATCACTTGTAGCATGAGGCATATTCTATTTTAAACATATGCAACATGTACTGTATCTACCTTGTAAGGTATTTTATGTTCTTCAGTTAGTGGTATATAATGATTGAACCTAGAGAAATGGCCCTAGAGAAACACAGACAGATGGCATGAAGACAACATTTTCAAGTTTCTCTCCTACGGCAGACGCATAATAATAAAGCAGATATATCTTGGCAAATTGACTGGAGTCGCTTCTATAACGAGGAAAAAGCTTATTTTTTAAGTCTACAATTGACCTTGTAGCACTTCGGCATTGTCTTGATGATCAGGTAAGACATTCCTTTGTTTCTAAAATTGTTTAAGTCTACTTGATGATTTGAGACTTTGTCTGAAAGACTTTGTAAATTTAAGTAATGAAATTTAATTTGGCTTTTGTGAGTTGCTCAGTGACCTCCAAGAGAAAATATATTTGAATGAAGCTGGGGTAAAAGTGGATCTTTTTTTAGAAATTATCAAGCGAATTAGCAATTAGCTTGTTATGATTGTGACCAAGTTTGAGGGGCGAAACTGCAGTTTTGCTGTCAGATAAATTTTTAAACCTCAAATACGCAGACGATTCGTACTCAGAAGGAGGCGAGGAAGTGCAACAAGCGGTATTGAATTTAAAGCGGTTTATCGTGGCAGGTAGCACTGGAGGTAGTGTTAATGTAGTGAAATGTAAAGGCGCCGGGTATAAATTACTGTAGCTAGAATCATGGGAATTCTGATTTTGACAATGATGCTGTTATATTTATAGAGGAATATAAATTTATATATAATAACAATATTTAAGAGGAAACAGATCTGAGTGAATCACAGGAACCTGAATAAAACTGAGTTATTCAAGTTAAACTATATAAGAGTTAACCTATAAAATAATCTTTTCCCTCGAGTTCTCAATTGGAGCAGAGAGAGTGAACCAGCTCCTCCTTTGGAATCTATACCCTCCTCTACAATCACACACACACACACACAGTTATAAATAGATTGCCTGTTGTTTATCTAGGACACATAGAGAGTGACAAATCAGTTGAAAAATGGCAAAAATTGACTAAATGCTTAAAACATTACATCTTATATCCAAAGACGTCTAAATTTTGGATCTCACTGGAGGACAGTATGGAAATCTCTTTCCATTGCAGAGATTTAGGTTTATGTAAACTAAAAACATATGCAATGTGTTGAATGAAAACGAGATTGGGTGACCAAGTGAAAATAAAATTTATTTTATTTTATTTTATTTATTGCATAGGCATTTTACGGCTATGTTAGGAAATGGGACAGTTAAAATAAAGGAATTCCTTGATGTTGGTTGAGGAAAATCTTATTCATCATACTAGATTATTTTGATCCCAGCATGTGAAGATAGAAGAAAGATTGAAGTCCGAATCATATTAGGAAAATTGTCTAATTCTATTAAACTTAGATAATCAGATAGATTATTGGCATTTTCTGCATATTGCAAAGAAGAATTAGTTTTGCTAATGAAGAACTAAGGGAACTGCTGTTGTCAACCAGTGAGATATATATATATATATTTAAAAAAGGAATACGTGAATTTAGAAAAGAGCTGATTGCTCAGTGACAATTTGGACTGGAATTTATGAAAGTTCAATTTGATTCATGTGGATCTCTTGTTTCAGATGGCTTCAATGACCATGCAGTGCTGAATGGGAGCAACAAGTGGGGAGAGGTACTGCTGAGAGAAGGAGAAAATATGGATGATGTGGGTGAAAATGTTGGTGGCTTTTAGCTCCCCTCCTGAAAGGACAATTTGACACTTCCTGCATGGAGAAAGACTGATTTATTGTAGGAAAATGTGAAACTTTCACTTGAGACTTTTTCCGAGGGCAAAGAGAATTCCTGAGAAACCCGTGGCAGGATTAATCCAAAGCCAAACCTGAGAAGAGGCAGAAAAACAACAGAGCCATATTCCACTCTACAACTCAGGCCTTTGAGTGTTATCATAGGCTGACGACACATGCAGAGCAAAAGCCAAGCTGCTTTGACAAAACTGACCTTACTGCCCTTTTATGGCACAGGTATGACATCTTCAGTGATCACTATAGAGAGCACTTCTAATTTGGTTATTTTAGCCCTTTATACTTTGCAGTGGCCACATATGAGGTTTTTCTGGGTGTTTCTCACTCCTACCTGCTTCAAGGTCTTGGTTTTAAATTCAAATTCTAGCATTTCTTGTCGTAGTCCCGTAATACTTTAGTCTTCATGAGTTTAATGAAAAACCACCTCATGCGAGCATAAAAACTTTTTTGCGATATATGGGAATTTTGCGAAATTGACAATTTGCACAATTTAAAGGGTAATGGAAACGCGGCTACTGTTGCATGGAGAATCCCTTAGAGCCTTTGTCCTGTAGTGTTTAACAATGACAAAGATGTGTGGAATTCCACTGCTAGAAGTATATGTTTCCCATTTAGATCTGCTGTGGCAGACACGAAAAGAAAATGATGGCCAATGGGGGTGTGAATGACGGTGTGAATGAGTATGTATGAGTGAATGAAGGTGTCCGAACAGACACGGAGACAAATCAATTAGTTTACCAAAACATCTATATTTAAATTTTATACAGGGCAAATCATGCCCAATAAAAGAAATAAATAAACCATGGATAAATCTGGTTAAGTCAGTTCCTGGATAATTGGTGTGTGGCAAAAATAAAATAGAAAAACAGTCCCACACTTGCACAGCGTTTAACCCATCTAACTTTCTGTTCAGCATATCATTATGGATCAGATTCTTTGTCAAATGTATAAATATTGTGTCACAGTGGGTTGAGTGTTTTCCAGATGCTTAAGAAACTGAAATTCAAAACAATAAATTGAGACATTGTGAAAATGCAAATCGGATGATAAAAACTAAATTGTGTAAATGAATTCAAGTCCTGCCAGTAATAAAAGCAGAGAGCCAAAAAGGAGCCAGGACAGTGCTCAGCCCACCTAAACACTTCACAGGTTAAATCAAGAGGACAATGAGCCAGCAGAGCAGATGATTTAATAAATGTCGTCACTAACAGAAATGGTTAAATAGTTGAAAGAGTTAAAAAGTTAAAGTGTCATTCACAGGTGGAAGCAGCTCGAGAAGATTTCCAGGACGCTCTAACCCGTAAACCTCGACGTATGAGATATAACAAGCATTTCTATCAAGTCAATAAGTAACACTGCTCAAATGAATCGATTAAGTGAATAAAGTGACAGGAAAAGGACTCAGTGAGACTATTCAAGGTTCTTTACATATTATATCTGCATTTACATAATCATCTAATTTTGAGATACACTGTGCGGCATGTTATTTTTAGCTCCGAATTTAAAGGATCAAATGGTGGAGGATGTTCAAGTTATTCAAATGATTCACGAAGGTTCATTGCTAATAGTGTTCATAGTTCATAGTGGACTCTTTGTTATTGGTTTTTGGAAACCAACTTAATTTGACTTCTACTAAACATATTCCATTAGTTAAAACTGCTATTGATAAAAAATTATTTGTCTGGATCCAAGACATTAACTTTAATTATAATATGGCCGTAATATGGAAGAAGTTAGACGCTTTCAATCCATGGGCGTTAAACAAAGAAATTATTAGATTTGGAAGAAATGGATTTTGGGCTGAAGGTGAAACACCAATGATTTCTACCATTGACTATTGTGTTGAGGAACATGAATGGATAATTCGCTCATGTTCTACAATGTTTAGCAATCTCCTAATGGATCTGCAGTTTGGGAAGTAATTCCTTTAGAAAAAGCCACAGGAGAAAGTTTCAGAAGCACAGTGATATATATTACATGAGGTAATATATGAGAATGTGATATATGGAGGAAAATTGTGTTCAATTCCACCGTATCCATTTTGTGTCGCGATTCTCGATCCTCTTCATTGCGGTTAGAACCACAGTGGAGGAATAATGATCTAGTGGGGGATTATGAACTTTTTGAAATGGTTAAAAGAGTTAAGCAATGGCAGTGGGTCATGTTATCATAGCAAATGAAGTAGCTAAATTGATGTCTGAAAGAAAATCAGCACAAATTCCAAGAAATTATCATGGTTAGACGAGATAGTTTTGATCACGGTAGCAATTTATGATAGTGACACAAATCATCATGTTACTAGAAGGAAAAGTACTAAACCCAACATTTGGTTATTTCTAACCATATGGATAAAGTTGAGAATGGGAAATATAGAGTGAACTTATACACACTACATTACTTACAACACAACCTCACAAACAATTAAGATCTGCTTACTGATTTACATCCCCAAGAGATAGGATTCTTTAACATTAATGTTCATGTTAATTTGTTATTTTGGTCAGAAACTGGAGGAGTTCAGGTGCCGAACGAGTCCAGGCACTGGTGATTTATTAGTCATAGTACGACTGTCTGTCGTAGTTCCATTGGAAGGAGATGTGACTACAATTTTATTGTTTGTCATTTTCAGTATTATTAATGTTCAAGATTGTGTGTATAATGTATTTTTTATAGTCAGGGTATCTGAACATGCGTGTATTCTAAGTCAGAGAGATAATTTTAGCTCTGGAGTGTGTGTAATGTACATTTGTCCTATACGTTGACTGAATGGAAGTGGATTATATCACATATAGCATGAGGTATATTCTATTTTAAACATAGAAACATGCATCTACCTTTTTTCAGTTAGTGGTACATAACGATTGAAACTAGAGAAACCGCCCCAGAGAAGCCTCCTCTGGCTGACACATAGGCCTAAATAAAGGAGATATATCTTGGAAAATGACTGGTGTTGCTCATAAAATGGGAAAAAAAAAAAAACTTAATTCTAAAGTTACAGGTTACAATCTCAAGGTGTACTGGGTTTTACACAATTCTTTGATTCTCTTGTAGTGTGGGTTTGGTGAAGTGTACTAAAAACAAACATCATCACGTGTGTCCTCCAAGTTGACCGACAACCTAATCAGCTGATACGTAAATAAATGTTAGCATACAGGACAGAGATTGACATATTAAAAAGGACTATAATGCAGATCAGGGATTGTCCTATGTGCATTTTGGTACCTTATATATAACAAGAGTAAATACAAAGAGTGTTTCATTACAATTGTTGTTATAATGACTTTTACATGAATAAAAAAATAATATATATTTTAAAGCACAAACTTCTGTTCTTCTATCATTTTGGAGTTTGCAGCACTACTGCCGACAGACCCTTCGAATTACCGAGTCCTGACAAGGTACAGGTTTTGAGTATCTTACTTCTTTCTCATCACTGCTTACTGATGGTTTAGAGGACAATTACTCCAAGACGCCCCCTGTCATTTCAAAGAATAATACAATGGTGAGCCCATCAAATATGAATGCCTCGTCTGTTTGGGGAGCAGAGCATTCAGCAGAGGCTCATGGTACGGAGCCAGCTAAAAGTAGATATAAAGCTTAACCCTGCCCCATACTCTAGCAGGAAGCTTTCGTGACCAATTGTAATGACCTTTCGGCGCACCCACTCCCTTTTGGGGGGGAATTGTGCGTTCACTATATATTGGAATTAATCCAGTATGTCATTACGCTACAGGCTGCAGTGAGAACAGCCTGTCAGGCAGTCGGATAAACAGAAGAAGCAGTTAATGTAAGAGTAGGTTTATCACTGAAAATTGTGTTGTATTTTGTTTACTTTTTAAACAGCAGTATGCTGAAAATAATATGGCTATGAAATGTTGATTACGAACAGATTTTCTATAGTGGTGTTCTCTCTAGATTTACAATTATGTGCAGTCTTTGATCCAGAGCATTGCAGGCAGCTGTTATTCACTGGAAACCAAAAATAACTCATTCCAGCTAAAGATTTACCATTTGAATTCTTGCACCTGCAACAATACACATTCAATACCATTGTGACTAAGATTTATTTTCTACTCAAGTAAGATGGACTTTGACTGTGGTCAAGCCTATCCAATAGAGTGGTGCAGGGATGACATATTTTCATTGGCCAACCTGGACAACACATTCTCATATTGACACTTGATCAATGCACAGGGTAACCCTTTAGTATACGCTTTCAACTAGAAACTTTTGACATCATACACAGACATGGCGTTTTGTCGTAATGATGAAATTATTAATATTGGGGTATAATTTTGCCATTATGACTTGGATTGTGATTTTCAATTCAAATCAGCCCGCATTATTTTATTTACATTTGTTTATTCTTTTTTTATTTATATCATTTAGACATTTCAGTACGTAACCCAACCCCAGCCCCAAACCTATACCCATATATTGTATAACATAAATCATAGGATATAACAGGTATTTACGACTACAGACACAATTTATTAAAAAATTACAAATATTCCAAGTGTCCCGAGGCCAAACGATTGAGTGTGAAGAACAGAACCAAAAGAAATCACCATTTCCATCCACTGTAAAGCTCAGATCCTGCTGCACACATTCAAAAATTGCCACCAGAATAAGCGTTATCTACGGTGGCCGAGAGAGCTCAACACGCTGCAAATAAGAAAACGCATGCAAATAAAAAAAAAAACACATGCAAATGAAAACATATCATCAGTTTGACAACACGTGCTGCAAATCCTCACATCCCAAGCAAACACAAAATCACGCTGCAAATACAAAAACGCGCTGCAAATAGCACGAACCACAATGGAAAAGATTCAAGGGGGACCCCGAAAGATGACGGACCCTACTAGGACTTGCTTATTAGCTGTGTCCAAAACCAGTTCAACTCACCCGTTCACTTATTCACTATTCCCTATACAGTGTACGGCATTTGAGTGCCCAATATGTTCACAATCATTAAATACTATAAAAACTGCAAACAAAAATAAACAAGTGTACATTATTTCATGTATTTATTATTTTTCATAAAAAGTTTTTTTAGCCCTCAGGCGGCCGTTACGATGACGTTACATTAGTATGCTACAGATGATTAACGAATATTTTTAAATCATCCACTAAATTATCATCTCTTCATATGTTTAATATTTTTTTAGTTGGTGCTGTAGTCACTTTTTGGGGTCCCCTTGAAACATTTCCGTTGTGGTTTGTGTATTTGCAGCGCATTTTTGTGTTTACTTGTGTTGTGAGGATTTGCAACACATGTGTTGTCGCATGTGTTTTTTTATTTGCATGCGTTTTTTTTTTTTTTTATTTGCATGCATTTTCTTATTTGCAGCGCATGGAGCTCTCTCGGCCACCGTAGTTAGCTATATACCACGTTCAAAATGAAAATATAGATATAGTATTATTAATATGTTTCACTGATTTGACTTACAGAACATACAATACTGGGGTTATCTTAACGGTCCTAGGCTTCATTTCTCTATTTCTCAATTTATCTCTTTTGATTTTGGCATTAAATGTGGCCTGGGAAAGTTTTCATGTGTTTCTCCCTATAAGAAATTATGTCAGACTGAAATTCTTCCTGTTTAGGAGATACACAGTGTTTGTACAAAGCAAAGGAAAAACTAGAAAGAAAACAAATGCGTGGTTCCACCATTGACAGATTTTTATATATTTTAAAATAAAAGCAAAAGATATTTCACGGAAATATATAAATAAATGACTCCATAAATAGGAGGCAGAGAAGGTATCAGCAAAAGGCAAGGCAAACATTCATCTTTAGTACAAAACAACACAGCACATCTCTCTTTGAAATTTGTAAAGCTAGTGAGTTGAATTGTTCGGCGTACGGTGGCGAGCCGAGTCTCTGGGGAAGGCTTTGTTATTCTAAAAAACACATTTCTGTGGGAAACGGAAACTTTTGAGGTTTCTGTGTGGTAAAGTAACTGGCTTTTCTGTAGCACCAGTGATAAAGGTTTCTAAATACATCTGACGTAATTGTGAGCGTAAAGCTGTCAGCAGAGATAACGGACAAGAGGATATATTGTGAAAACGGGCAGCTGTATTCAGTGACGCTTTCATGGCCGCAACATTCAGCGACATCAGCCAAGAGGTTTTACAAGCCTTGGCAAAGATCAACTGCATTATTGTCAGTGATAAGTAGCAGCCATTAGCATAACTGAGACTATCACAACTGGGCAACACGGTGTAAAACATGCAAGCTTATTCAAAGTGCACAGACCAATGTGGTAAACCGTTCTGCTTAGAAGTGCAGCATTTGTGAATTGATCATATTGAAAAGATGAGGCAACAAATTAGCAACTTGTTTCATGAAAATTGATGAGGGTTATGTGGGGCTTATTGATTCCAATTTTACCCGGAGAAGGTGCCAACTTCACTGTTTTATTCATGTTTTTAGCTTGTTTGGCTTTACTACTAAACCTAACACATGCAGCGACGGATCAGCACTTGGGGCAGTCTGCCGTGAATGAGTTGTGAAATGTAGTGAGATTGTTTTCATTAGTGGATCACTCACACAAGTTTGGTTACTAATTAGGGTGCTTTCATACTAGCACTTTTGCACACAAAATCTTTTTTTGACTTAAACGCCGCTTCCCGAAGTGCACATCCATGAACCGTACATGTATGACTTTGAATTACGGCTGTGCAGAAATATTGATACAGCTAAAAACCGCAATAGTAGGTTTTCACGATAGTATATCAATATTCTAACCTCTAGCATGAATAATTTTTTTTTTAAATCATGTTTTCAACCAACGGAAACTGGATCTCTGGTACGGTGAGTGGGTATTGTGAGTAGGGACGATGAGTGGAGACCAATCGGACGCATGAAGCGCGCTTGGATTGGTTTGATCATTCAGATTGACAGGTTTTGCTTTACCATGCACGACAAAAAAGGAGCGCACAGTTGGAAAAGCTCTGGAAGATCATCAACCAGGATCTTCTTATGTGTGTAAACGCCACAACAAAAGTACATAGAATAAACAAGTAGTTCATATGTGCAGTAAAAGCAATTGTTTTGAGGGTTTTTTTTGGATACTTGATTAATTATGTTTTGACAGCCTACATAACTAGCCTAGCTTCAAGACATTAATACACTAAGTGACTACTTTTTTCTGATGACCTTGCTTAATCGACCATCTATAAGTTATTGATTAAACTATTATCAGAAATTAATCAATAGTTGATCAAAATTTAGCATCCCTAGTTCTCTCAAAATTATGAACAAAGGTTTTTCCACTAACATTAACCCTTTGACGTGAACGATCACACCGGCGTGATTAGAAAGTTCAGTGCATCATGTGACTATGGAATTCCATCATAATCTATGGAAGCGGCAATAACAATCTTTCCATAATAATTAGACGACACGTTTTATTCAAGTCAGATGCACATTGTGTAAGTAACTTTACATTTAACTCTATTCTTCTTTCAGTTCACTTGCTTTCATGTATTTCGGGAGAAGTGGATGAATTCACGTGTTGTAAATCCAACAGATCTGATTCTCTGTACTGCGGTGCAAACTAACATGGCGGCGCCCATCACGCGTATACCTCAACTAACCTGATCATTATAAAGCTGTTTAAACCGCAAAAAACATCCACTTGCACATATTTGACAATCGGAATATCATATATATATCATGCTATAGTAAGTAAATTTGGCAATATTTTGAATAAAAAAGGAAAATTTCAATAAAAGCCGATCATCAGTCATATTGTGGCTGCGGTGTGTCACGTGACAAACAATGATGCGTCACCATGGAAACAAAGTGACACATTCTAAATAACTGTCACCTTGAAAAACTCACGCTGGGGGCTCGGACAGAATATTTTAAATGTACACGTGAAAGGGTTAATAGAATATTCACTCAAAGTGCTGTCAAAACTTTAGCATAAATACGTTACTGTTAATGGAACTTTTTCTAAAATATTTTAGTTGGACATTCATCTAATGATTTTTAAATGTCACTACTTGTGTCTAAGAACATTCAATAGTAATGTTCCCAAATGTTTGCAGAACTGTAGCTCAGACCAAGCAACTGAACTAATGATGAAAGCACTCTTACAGTAGTTCACATGAATCAGACCAGTGGTTTCCAACTGGTTTTGCTTTATGGAACAAACATGGCAAGCATTGTATTAGTATTATCCATATTACAATTTTGATTAACACACAACCTTTGATCATGTTTGCATGACTATATGATAAGTTGCGTTTTATTTTTTTGTAACAAAACTTTAGCATTTTTTCCCTCTCTGCTGTATGATGAATTCTGAATAGTATTTAAATTAATACATGCATAAAATATATTGCAAGCATCCTTAAAAAACGGATGTGTATTCGGCGCCAAACCTGTATTCTTGTTACCGTAACTCTAGCGTAATGATAGCGTAACTCTGTTTGCGCTATCGTAATAATTCAAATTGCTACAGGCAGTATTTCGTGCCTTCTATCAGCAAATGGCAGCCACTTTCAGAGAGAGCGGATGGTAGGAGGATTTGAATAGAGAGATATGGATCATGGCTGTTTAGGGCGTTTTGGATCGCATAAATAATAGAAGAAACAAACAAAAACATGGCGAAGGAGTACACAGGCGATTGGGATGGTTTTTGATAAGATACTCAAAATACTCTTTTGTATTTGGTGTGTGTATCTGTATAATATGTCTGTGCGGTAAATGTATGCATGCATTTATAGTTTATGTAATTGTATGTGTGTATGAAAAACATTTCTCCTGAAGGAAAACTGTGCAACCCAGTGTCACAAAAAGACTTACATATATGTATATAGTTGAATTTTTCAAGTTTCGAAGATTCTTCCGATCAGAACATTTATTCTTCTTTTTGTTTTTGTCTATTTAAATTATATTTACAAACTCACCATAGATATTAATGGCCAATAACTGTAATTTACTGAAAGCCATTTGTTTTCAGAAAAAAATGACACCTTGCACTTGAAGATAGCACGTTGTGTGAGAATTTTACAACAACAACAACAAAACGTGAATATGAGCTATTTCAGATGTAGGTTCTAAGGGGATAAAGAAAATACCACTCTCTCACATTCATTAAATACATTTCAAATGTAAAACACTATTCAAAAACAAGCTCAAAGTATTGAATGTTGCAAATTGAATGCTTTTGCAAATTGAATTGTGTGAATCGCTTTGTGTTTGTATTTTGAAACATTCCTGGGAGGCTTTTTTCCCATAAGCGTGTCATACTCTTTGGCCAATTGAACCTATCATAACCCGCTGAGACTGTATCACCATGTCTGTACCTGACTTGTCCATTAAAGCAATGTGGTGCAACGCCTTGAGTCTGTCTACTCGGGACTCGTCAAAGTGAACATTCTACTGAACACCAAGTTGCAAAATACACATGTACTCATGGTGATCAATTTGACACAAAACTGTGTGTATTGTAATGAATTCATTTGTATTAATGCATTAATTTTAATACTCTATTCTGTCTGTGACCTAATCAAAACAAAGCTGCATCCCCATATTCGGTCGTGACCCAGCAGGTTTTAGCGCAGAGCCGGGTGTATGTCTTTAAGTACAGTATCATTCTGTTTGAACTGCAGCAGGCGATGAGCTACAATGACTGTGCATTTGCATAAATCTTTAATTGCCCCTGTGAGCCACTGCCTTTGACTATTGTGACTTCTGTCAATAACAAATACAGTCCTTAAGCTTCCAGCGGTGCTCTCCTCTGAAGAACACAGAAAGCGGTTGAGTCAGACTTTTCTGTGGCGTCACTTGATTGATGTAAAGAACATTAGGTGGGGGTGTCTGCAATTTAGTTACTAACACCACAATCAATCTGGTTTGCCCCTCCATTAAAAGCTCTGTGTCAGAAAACAACCATATGCACTCTGTGGACTTGAGTGTCCAATGACTACTTCAAACCGCTCGCCATGTGGTGAACCCCTACTGAGGTCTTTACCAGGTCTCTGAGGACATATCGTTTTGAAGATAAATGGACAGTGAAATAGCTAAGGGACTTTTAACGGCAAAGTGACAACATAATCCACACTTGCGCTTTTCATATGGTGCAGCAGGAGGTATTTAGTAGTCCTTTCCTGTTTAGCTTAACATTTAAACCCAGTTAGAAAGCTTAGCAAACGCATCAGTGCAATTACAATAGAGTTCATGTTTTAATCCAAATCACAGCTTTTGAGGAACAAAGAATTCTCTGAATGTTCAGTGATTCAGGCACATGTGCAACAAACATAATTGCATGCGTAAGAGTCGCCACAATAATAAACTAGTCAGGGTAGACACAGTAATAGATATACAGCCTGATCAAAAGGTATTTAATACACTCTTTTATTATATATATATATATATATATATATATATATATATATAAATATAAATATACACACTCACCTAAAGGATTATTAGGAACACCATACTAATACTGTGTTTGACCCTCTTTTGCCTTCAGAACTGCCTTAATTCTACGTGGCACTGATTCAACAACGTGCTGAAAGCATTCTTTAGAAATGTTGGCCCATATTGATAGGATAGCATCTTGCAGTTGATGGAGATTTGTGGGATGCACATCCAGGGCACGAAGCTTCCACCACATCCCAAAGATGCTCTATTGGGTTGAGATCTGGTGACTGTGGGGGCCATTTTAGTACACTGAACTCATTTTCATGTTCAAGAAACCAATTTGAAATGATTCAAGCTTTGTGACATGGTGCATTATCCTGCTGGAAGTAGCCATCAGAGGATGGGTACATGGTGGTCATAAACGGATGGATCATTCTGTTTACGCCAAATTCTGACTGTACCATCTGAATGTCTCAACAGAAATCTTGCAGACCAGGCAACATTTTATAAGTCTTCAACTGTCCAATTTTGGTGAGCTTGTGCAAATTGTAGCCTCTTTTTCCTATTTGTTGTGGAGATGAGTGGTACCCGGTGGGCTCTTCTGCTGTTGTAGCCCATCCGCCTCAAGGTTGTGTGTGTTGTGGCTTCACAAATGCTTTGCTTATACCTCGGTTGTAACGAATGGTTATTTCAGTCAAAGTTGCTCTTCTAACAGCTTGAATCAGTCGACCCATTCTCCTCTGACCTCTTGCATCAACAAGGCATTTTCACCCACAGGACTGCCCCATACTGGATGTTTTTCCCTTTTCACACCATTCTTTGTCAACCCTAGAAATGGTTATGCGTGAAAATCCCAGTAACTGAGCAGATTGTGAAACACTCTGACCGGCCCGTCTGGCACCAACAACCATGCCACGCTCAAAATTGCTTAAATCACCTTTTTTCCCATTCTGACATTCAGTTTGAAGTTCCGGAGATTGTCTTGACCAGGACTACACTCCTAAATGCATTGAAGCAACTGCCATGTGATTGGTTGATTAGATAATTGCATTAATGAGAAATTGAACAGGTGTTCCTTATAATCCTTTTGGTGAGTGTGTATATATCATAAATAAAAGTGTGTATTAAATACATTTTGTCTACCTTTAAATAAATATATATATACTGTGCAAAAGTTTTAGGCAGGTGTGAAAAAAAAAAATGTAAAAAGAATGCTTTTCAAAAATAGACATGTTAATAGTTTTATATTATCAATTTAACAAAATGCAAAGTGAGAGAAACAAGAAAAAAAAAACATCAAATCATATCATGGTGTGACCACCCTTTGCTTCAAAACAACAATTCAAAATTCTTCAGGTACACTTGCACTTTTTTTTGAAACTTGAAAGGGGGTTAGGTTGGTAAAGAAACATCTTGGAGAACCACACACAGTTGTCCTTTAGGATTAGGCAGCCTCTTCTTTTCTCTTCTTCTTTCTTCTCTCTCAGACTCAATCATGATGATGATGATGTTGTTGAGATCAGGGGGGCCATATCGGGGCCTTCCACACAGGGGTTCTCTTTTACACTTTGTTCTTCTTTTTCATTGATTTTATTGACTTTCGCTTTTGGGGTTGTTTGTCATTTTGCAGAAAAAAAATATAATGCATATTAATTTTTTGGGATAAGATTGGTATTCCCGCAAGTATCTTGCCTCTGCCTCTACTTTTGAGGATACCATATTACCATTAATTCTGACCAAAATCCCCAATCAAAGGAAAGCATGCAAATGCAACTCCTGTGCCCCTCCCAACACTCAGCACTCCTGCCCTTCACTCACTCCCATGCCCTTCCGCCGCAGCCCTTCGTTCTCCAAACCTCCAAATATTTAAAAGCACCTGCTAAAGCTTTTGATGTCCATTTTTTCATTCACCCCATTTCCATTTTTCTTTTTGCTGCCATTTTTGCTGTTCCCATTGCAGTTTGAGTCATTTTGGCCTTTTTCCACGTTGGAGGTTGTATTTTTTGGCCGCAAGTCTTCCATGAAGGCCACTTCTGACCAACAGTTACAGACGACATGAAAATTTGTACCAGGGTCCCACTTTTTTCTGAACTGTTTTTTAATAATGGATGCTCGATGGCATTCCGAATGCGAAGGGCGAGTAGCATGATGTGTCCTCATCCTTGCTGCAGTAAGTTTGCTTTGGCCGACCACTGGCTGCTGTTCCACTGCCCTTTACGTTGGTTGCTTTTCTTTTTGCTTTTTTTGAAACTTCTTGGACATCTGGAAACAGCTCCACCCTGTCTGCCCTGAAATTTCTGCCTGGGAGATGTTTTGCTGATGCTGTGCTCTGTCTTGTGTCTATGTTGCTGTGCTCAGTCTTGCCATGTCTTGCCAACTTTTTGCTCTTTTTTTGCTCCTTGTAACCTCACCTTGTTAGCTGTTTTTTGTTAGTTAGTCCTCCTCTTTATGTGTTTCTGTTTGCTGTTTTCTGTTTCAAGTTGTTTTTGTGTTCACATGAAGATCAAATTTTGATTTTGCATTGTGACCTTTTGTTATGACAACAAAATCATATAGCTGTAACAAAATCCTACAAAATCCCTGACTTTACCTTGAAGAATGAATGGTGAATCTTGAAGTTGAAGTTTGAGGGTAGTTTTTAATTTTTTTTGATATACTTTAATTTTCTTCTTTTTGCTGTTTTTTGCATTTTGGTGAATTTTTTTTTTTAATTTTTTAATTATTATAATTTTTTGCATTATCACAAAAACTTTTTTTTTTTTTTGTTTTTTATTTTTTTTTTTTTTTTTTTTTTTTTTTTTTTTTTTTTTTTTTTTTTTTTTTTTTTTTTTTTTTTTTTTTTTTTTTTTAAAAACACATGTGTATGTATATTTATACATATACGGTAGTCTTGGTCTAATGGTGAGGGAGTCGGGCTTGCAATCTGAAGGTTGCTGGTTCGATTCCCACGCTGGCAGGAATTGAAAGTGGGGATTGTGAATAAACAGCACTCTCTCCACCTTCGATACCATGAATAAAGTGCTCTTGAGCAAGACACCTAACCTCTAATTGCTCCCCTTGTAAGTTGCTTTGGATAAAAGTGTCTGCTAAATGATGAAAAAAGTAAATGTAAATGTTGTCTGTATGAGACTTAACAGTAAGCTAGATCAACATTAGATTACATGCATTTCGTTGTGTTGTTGAGCTATATACATATACATTTTTATTTTTATATTTATATTATGTATAACACTTAGTTCTGGTTCTTGAAATTGTTTGGCCAAGCCACTGAACTTTTCACAGTTAATATTACTCTGATTGTCTTTGTTTGCATGGTAATGCACAGTATGTGCTGTATTGGTAGGGATATTTCAGTGACACTCTACAGGTTACAGTTACGCCAGTAGGTAGGGTTGAGCATTGTTTGAATTTTAGCTATTCTGATTCCCCTTATAGACTCCAATTCTTTCAATAAGGTAAAACATTTACTCAAACATTTATATAAAACATATTTATTTTGGAAAAACTTTTTTTTTTTTTTCATAAACGTTGAGTGCTTTTTGGCCCACTTTCACAATTACTTCTATTGTCTTTGAAACACGGTTAAACTAAAGTACACCATATTGTAACTTGTGTTTCATGTAAATATATTTGTATTAAATTATATCTTTACAAATGTGTAATTAACATTACAAAGTGCCTTTTTTTTTAAAGTGTACTTAAGTATCCAAGGATGCATTTAGTCATGAAAAGTACTCTCTTTAAGTGGCATTTTATTTCATTTATATTATATGAAATAATGAAATACTTTTAAGAATTGAAGTACAATACACGAGCACATTCAGTTCAATTAACCACACTTTTTCACAAGAGAATGGTTCGTTCTGCTGTGGCCTTTTTGGAACTAAAATGGCAGAATTGAGTCTAAAAGGTAAGTCACTCAATAATAACACAGTTTATTGAACTGTTCTAAGAAAGCAATACTCACATGTGCTGCGGTCTAGTGCAAAAGGGCATGGTCAACTGGACTAATTGACCCTTCGCCAGCAGTTTGATTGACAGGCGATCTGACCAATCATAATCCCGAATCTGCCATTTTATCCGACAAAGCAGTCAGGGGAGTTAGTAGATTAACGTTGATGAACTTGAAAAAAAATTGTGTGTACTCAAGTCTTTCTGCGCTTGAAACAACATTCCTTCTGATGTTCATTCATGTTTATTTGATGCTATAATTGAACAAGCATGAAGAGATGATCGGTTCACGAGCCACTTGAAGGAACTATAGAGATCTGTCACAACATATTAAAGAGACACAATATGCTATTTGTTTACAACATCTTTAAAAAATTACAACATTTGAAATTTGAAACTTTGTTTCATGCTAAAAGTAACCCGCTCCATTTTGTCTGTCGACACATTTTCACTGCACAAGAACGTGTGGCATGAGAGCAGCTTGGCTTGCCGGACATAGCGACAGTATAAAAGGGGTGGGTCTTTGTGAATGGTCAATTGAGTCAGTACTTGGTTCTATTAATAGTGTGCAAAGACTAGCAATGGCTTTTTTTTATTGTTTTGCATTGACTGTTGGTACTTTTGGCATCTGTAGAATGAGTGCTCTTGCAGCAAATATTTCCAAGCGTGTTGGAAGTGCCTAGTGCCTGTTCCCATCTGATAAGGGTATTTTTTGCTTTTTAAAAACATAAAAGATATTTTCTTGTCCAGTATGATGAAAGAGAAACAGTCTGTGAGTCACTTTCAGTATCTTAAAATCTGCTAAGCTAACGAAGACTCCATCTGTCAAAACAACATGCAATTGTTTTTAAGAACAGTCAGAGGGACTTTCCAATCCTAAAGCTCTCTGTATCTGTACTATCTAATATACCATATAATGTCTAATAAACCCTCATGTTTCCACTCCCAAAGACACCACTTTAATTGAATGTGTGTTAAATGGGTTGTTAAACTATTTCGAGATGATTTACATGGAAAACTTGAGGTTAAACTCAATGAAAAGGCAAAACACGGAAATATTTGAATATATTCATGAGCACTCATTTATTGCAATTTTTTATAAATTTCATTTATAATGCAAAACTACCAAAAAAACAAAATGCAAAAAAACTATGTTTGGTTCCTATATAATCTTGCTTTGAAATTTAAACCACCAAACATATAAACTTGGATTAAAACACCCATATGGGTAGTCGTGGCCTAGTGGTGAGGGAGTCGGGCTTGTAATCTGAAGGTTGCCGGTTCGATTCCCATGCCGGTGGGGATTGTGAATAAACAACACTCTCTCGCCTTCGATACCATGACTAAAGTGCCCTTGAGCAAGGGACCTAACCCCTAATTGCTTCCCTTATAAGTCGCTTTGGATAAAAGCATCTGCTAAATGATGAAAATTAAAAAAAAAAAAAAAGTAAATCAATAAAAAAACTACACTAAAACTATACTATGTACCAAAATGTTATTAATTGGAGTGTGCAAAAAAAAAAAAAAATTCAAATTGTTTTTATCCAAATACTCTTTGATAAACCTATAGTAATGATATACATTTCAGAGCTTCCAAGATAGCAGGAAATTGCAAACATGTACCATTTGCCAGAGCGTCATATCATATGTACACGTCCATGTCCATACACAGAGAAAAGTAGCTCCGACTACACACTGAATGGGAAAAATCAACCATGGATCATTCAAAATGCCAAACCACTTGGGAAACACTGGTTGTAAAAACAAAGAAACCATGGTAACACTTTATTTCAATAGTCAACTTTAGACATTCTAAGTAATTTTGCAACTATATGTCAACTACCTGTCATTAGAGTATTAGTAGTATCAGTTTATTTTGATGGTCATTATACTGACTATAAGGAACTGACTGCAAGTATATGTCAACTTATTCTACTACCCTATAGCTTAACAGCCTACTAATACTCTGACACATGTATTTGCAAATTAATGAGAGTTAGTTGACATGTTGACAAAATTAGAAGAATGTATAAAGTAGACTATCAAAATAAAGTCTAATGACAGTAACTGTATTTATATGTCTACCTGTTCTGATTAGACATTCATTAGCTGTACACGCCTGCCTCCAACCACTCTCATCCACACCGAGGAGCAGAGCCGAATCACTACCAAAACAATGTTCTTCTGCAAGATGCATACAGTTTTATTTTTTAACTGCCAGAGGGCCAAAAGTTGCATAGTGTAGCGTTAACACATGACAGGAAGCAGATCAGGTTTTCGTAGTTTCACCTTGAATTTTTCAACTGTCTCTTACTCCGAGGAGTGAAATTCACATTTGCATGTTGTTTTCAGTACAAATACCTGTAAATCAAAAAATTTTGCACACCGCTTGAGCATGCGGAATCACTTAATGCAGGGCTTTTCAATAAGCTTCATTCGAGGGCTGGATTATCAAATCGAAAAGTTGAGGTGAGCCGGGGGTCTTATTGGTAAGAAATATTTTATTTATAATTATTATAGGCTTAAATTAAAATAGGAGTTGTTATATATAAACAACGCCTGAACACAGGTAAAAACTATACGCTCCTTCGCAAAAAAATTAATGATATTTTCACCTACCCCCCAAATTTATAAATATAATGCAACATAAATGACTATAACATAGTATTCAACATATATATATTCCACATTTCTGCCCAAACCATGGTAAATTACTACAGTACTTTCATGGTAAATGTTTGTAAGGTTGGTGATTTTGGGATTTAAAAGTCTTCTAACTTCTAACTTCATTCATGGCACAATGTTTCTCCTGTTTTCCTCATCAGTTTTGTTGGAAAAGTTTAGGCTGTTTAAAAAAAAATAATAGTTTAATCAAATAATAGTGATATCCAGGACTGGGAATTGATGCAGCTCCATTAAGCTTTCGTTCCGTTATCCACTGGGCTATGCTACGTAGTTCAATATAAACTTTGTGAATCACCTGAAAATAGCACTATTTGTTCTGCATTTGTTGTAACCGAGAAACCACTTAAGAAGATTCAGTGACAGAGCGGTCTGAACGAATCCAAATAATTTCAGATCGTTATGTAAGCACTTTTGTCCAATTCGCGGAAAAGAATGATTCGAGCCAAAAGAATGATTAATTCACGAATGATTGGCATTGATGGTTCAGTCAACAGAAATGCAGGACACACATAATAACTGCTGAAATAATCACACGGAAAACATTTCTCAGGTCAGTTGCATGGTACACACAGTGTGTACAACCGTTTACAAATTTAGCTGTACCACCAGGAAAAGAGGAGGGAGTTTGGGTTGCCTTCAGACCAGATGAATAAGATGGCCGCCAATTGAATAATCCTAACTTAATGGCGTTAATATGCAACATTTCAGTCAAAAGACCTTGCTCAGGCATAATACATCTATTAAATAGAGGACAATCAAGATAACCAACAGCTGAAAATAACTGAAGAACACAACTCCAACTCCAGACAGTAACAGAAAAAAAAGTGTGAAGAAGAGCTGTGGGAATGGAGTCACCTGAGCTCGGGTAGGATAAAAAGGAGGAGTAGTGACAGTGAACGACAAGAGAGGGCCAGCCGTGGATTTTACATTGTGTTTTGTTTATGTTTGTGCAGCAGTCGTCCATGAGGGGCTGACGCTTTACTTTCATTTTATTTTCATTATAGTTGAACATTCACCGGTTCCTACCTCCTTCTACCCTACACTTTGTTACATTGGTGTGGAAACCTGGGAGGAAGGAAGAAGGCGCTGTCAAAGAGCACTCGCCGCTGTGGGAAATCCACTGTGCCATCGAGCTGAGCAGACTCTACCGTCGTGGACGCTCAAGGCTGTGTGCTAAAGTGAATTTCCGGGGTGACGAACCAGCTCGCTGCCATCCGCCTGGGTTGTGGAGAAGCAGTTGGCATCCAAGAGGGAGTGGAAGAGTCGCTGTCGTTTGGTTAAGGCCGGAGCCTGCTGTCGTCCGCCATGATGGGGAGAAGCATGAAATGGGGAACTCCTTGCCGGCTGTTTTTTTCTTTCCTATCTTCCTCTCTAGTCTCTGTCTCTCTTAATCATTCTATCTCCTTTTTTTCTTGCCTCATCTGTCCTTACCCCCAGGTGCTGTGGCCACCATGAAGGGCTGCCTGGAGGGAATAGAGCATAGTTTCAAGGGTACCCCCAGCCAGCTTTGACAAGTAGGGCAACACCAAGAGCTGTGGGAATGGAGAGACAAGTAAACAAACCGGCCTTTTGTCTCTCATGGAGGAGCTCTGGAAGGATAAAAGCAGGAGTGACGACAGTGAAGGACACGAGGACGGTGTGACATGTAAGTGACGTTCATTAACAATCACACTATCGAGCTCTGCTCCGTTCCCGTGGCTTTCGGCCCCGCCCTGCTAGCCACAAAACGGTTCACAAATATATTTTCCAAATAAAAAATGGTTAATGTGGGAGTGATCGCGATTGCGGGACTACCTGATTTGCACCATTCCTTTAGTAAATCCAGTGCTAAAACAATGCGGGCAGCATATGCAAATAAACAACACTCTCAGCATGTCTGTGACGTCAGAATATCTTTCTTTTTTTTTTCTCAGGAATTGTTTGCACGATGTCGCTGAGTTTAATTTGTCCAGCTCACCTCAGTGCGCATGAGATTAAATGCACTTTACTGACAGGGTGCTAGACAGGACAGTAAACTAATGACTTATAAATCTGACCATGAGGAAAAGTCATGATTAAAAAAGTTTGCAGAAGCCTCAATGCTTCAGAATTCCAAGAAAGTGGCCTACGGGGAGTGAGGAGAAGGGGCTAAAGGCGCCTTGTGTAATTCTGCAGCTGATGAAAACTCTTAATGCCATTTCTATCTTATCAAGGTCCCCTCCTCAGCCCCGGCAATAGAGCCATCATCTGAATACTAATGCGTCAGTAAGGGCACACTAGAGCTCCATTAAAGAGAAAAAAAATTCATCTCACACCTGAGCCGAGGCAAACTCCTCATCAATTACAGCTCTGAATAGGCAAACTCTCTTAATTTTTTCCCTTACTTGTAGGCTGATAGATTGACAGTAAATTGAGTGTGTGTCTGCAAAGAAAGGGATATGACATAATGTAAGAATACTGAGCAGTGTCAGGGTTGTTGTCAATGTCTTTATATGCAATCACATACAACTCTATATTTTTCACATGCAACTCAGGTCTTCGCAAACCGATATGCATTTCCAAGTGAAACAGGTTATGGACCCTGATAGAGTAGATGCAATATTAAATTTGATGTGAATCAGAATGAGTCGGTGAGGAATAGATGTACATCCACAATAGATTGTGCAGTCTTAACTTTTTAGGTCACATTTTGTTGTTGTTGTTGTTGTTGTTCAATTTGAGCAGATGCTTTTTACCATCATCACTGGCATCATCAGAGCTCATTTTCCTAGTACATTCAGCATCTGGCTAAAATTCATGATCTCAACCATGTTCTCAAAACTATCATTTTCAAAATCTTCAAAATCAATATTTTGATCGCCGACAGCTTCTTCGCCAGATCCACCAACAAGTGACACAAATATTTGATTGCTTACAGTACTTGCTCTGCAGTAAATCGCTGAGCCATTTCAAGTTTTGCTGATGATTACTTATGCGGCAGAGGAACAGGTGCAGAGCCATCTTTAGAATTTTGTTTCTGTCGAAATTGTAAAAATACTTAAATGAGCAGAACACTGGATCTCATTCACTAATGTGTTTGCACGTACTTGTGCATGGAATCTGCAAATGACCATTTTCATGCAGAAATCATGACACATTTACATTTAGTCATTTAGCAGATGCTTTTATCCAAAGCGACTTAAAAGTGAGGCAATTAGGGGTTAGGTGCCTTGCTCAAAGGCACATTAGTCATGGTATCGAAGGTGGAGAGAGTGCTGTTTATTCACAATCCCCAATTTCAATTCTTGTCAGCGTGGGAATTGAACCAGCAACCTTCAGGTTAAAAGCCCAACTCCCTCACCATTAGGCCACGACTACCCTATCATTAAAAATGTCGAAATTGTCGAAACTGCATGTATGCAAAAAAAATTTTATAGTAATTTGTTAGAAATGGAATAAAAAAGTATCCATTATTTCTTACTAACTATAAACCAAATAAATGACAACAATGAAGCCTGTATAGACGTGTATACTAGTATGTACAACCAGAAACTAAGAGCTCAGAAATATGTAGTTTAGTTCTATATTAAAACCGTTAATTGTGTTTTAATTGTTTTTGAAATGGAATACATTGCTTTACTCCATGATCTTGCTGCTTTCGTATAAACACAAACTAGAGAGGGCGAGCATAAAAGAAGTGAGATTGTACAGAAAACCTTTATATGGAGATGATTTGGGTGTGTTTTATGCAAATTACTGACCACAGGCACGCGGTTTCATTTACATTGATCCGAATTCATTAACATTAGAACGAGGTTAAGAACAAATGCATGTGTATAGCTTGGAAATTAGCATCTTAATAACCATAGTTCCACAAAATTACTAGTAAACGATACCCAATATCAGTCGCTTGTGTGCCTCGAGGCAGGGGAAGGAGGTTTACCTGTACAGTTCTTTACCAGCTGGCCTCCGTTACATTAGTAATTACATACTTTGTAAGTAATAATTCTTACAAAAACAGAGCAAGTCATGCCGTCCAAGTCTTTCCCTACATTTTGACTGCATGTCAAAAGATGTGCAACTCTTTCTTCTAGAATATAATTTATTAAATTGAATCTTCGACCTGTCAACTTCAGAGCGTGGACTATGAGGTCAAGATGGCATTGAACATATTACAATCATCGATGTTGCTCACAGAGTTAACTTCTTCCATTAAGTACAAGTCATGCTTGTGTGTTTCGAGTGTAGAATATGGAATTATAACTGCATGGTGTCTTCAGCAACCTTTCCCACCTCTCACAAATAATCAATCACACTGAATTTAAAACTGGATGAAAATGGAGATAGTGAGGAGGAAGAGCGATTCAGGACTGCAGATGCTCACTTTGAAAGTCAGATCAAGGCAGCTACTTAGTGGCTTAAACACAACACTTTTGCGGTGCTAAGGGATGTTGGCGTGAAGCTGTAACACTCGTAGCCCTCGGCACAGCGGAGGGTCCAGATCTCAACGGATTCCCAGATGGAGGAGAAAAGCGATCGAAGGAAGGACATTTGAAATGCAGCATCTGCTGTTGTCAATGGGAGGCACAGGATGAGATTTTTCAGTCTAACATCATATTTTATTTACTCTGAAAAGCAAGTAAAATACAGTAAAAATATACATACTTGCGACGAATGGGGTACAAAAAAGGACCTTGAACCCTTTAAAAAGTTTTTTTTTCTTTCAGAATAAAGATTAAGCTGCATAACCCTAAGCTGTATCATATTTGATACGCAAATTTCTAAGGGCTCTACAATATCAGCATGATCAAAACTTTACTGAAAGACTTGTACACAATCTACGACATGTCCTTAGTTGTCTGATTGATAGTTCATACTTTTTAAACAAGTATAAGGCCTTTTAGTACAATTCTAAATCTGCAGGTCATGGTATATGGTATACTTTTTGCTGTAAAATCGGTAATACTTTACAATAAGGTTCATTAGTTAACATTAGTTAACATGAACTAATAACTATGGCTGCCCAATTTATCGCAGGATATGAAAAATAACATTGAACTTGAAAGAGACTATCGCTTTAACACAATCCTTGGTACGATTATGAAATCACAAAGGCTGCGATTATTTTTTATGCGCAGCTTGTCAGTGAAGTACGGCTCCAAATTCTAACCCATCTGAAAGGACTGCGAATTTGAGTTGCTTATAATGTACTTTTGAAAAAGCAGCGCGAGTCAAACATCTTTACAGAAATGAGAAGCATTTATTAACATCTTATCCAACAAAAGAAAACATTAATAACATGGTTTTACTCCAAACTCACTTCATAACGACAGTTGAGCATCCTTCTGTGAGATGAAGTGATTTCTTACATAGAATAAGGCAGTAGTGTGTTTATTAGTCATGTTTAATCAAAGTGTTTCAATCTTCTGTTAATTCAGCCTCGACGATATGACGCGTGTTATCGTCTTCTACAGGGAGTATTTTGAGTTTCTGCGCAAGAGCGCCCTCTGGCTTTCAGATGGAGAAGCATTTACTACTGATCACAGAGCTGTACAGCTCTGACAAGCTGCGCATCAAATAATCGCAGCCTTTGCCAAATCGCGATAAATCATGCACAGGGCTGGGTAGGTTACTTTTAAAATGTATTTCACTATAGGTTACAAAATACATGCTTTAAAAAGTAATTTTTAACGTATTTTGTTACATTACTCAAGTTTAGTAATTTAATCTAAATACTTTAGAAAACTTTGGAATACTAATAAGTGTGGAACAAACACAAAAAAGGTAATTGCAAGTTTTTATCTCACAATTCTGAATTGTGATATAAATTTGCAATTGTGAGTTATAAAGTCAAAATAATGAGATATAAACTGACAATATTGAGAAAATTCAGAATTATGAGATATACACTCACATACTAAATTCGCAATTGTAAGAAAAAAAGTTAGTATTGCAAGTTTATATCTCCCAATTCTGTCTTTAAAACTTGCAGTTGTGAGTTTAAATCTCACAATTCTGAGAAAAAGAAGTCAGAATTGTGAAATGCAAACTCACAATTGTGAGGGGAAAAAAAATTGAGAGAAAACGTTGCAGTGCAATTTTCATTAACTATTGTTAAAGATAAGTAAATACAGTAGCAAATGTATTGATCATGGTTAGTTCATGTTAGTTAATACATTAATACTTAACTAATGAACCTTGTTGTAAAGTGTTACCGTAAACTATTTTAAAATTATTAATACTCAAATCCAATATTTCAAGATAAACACTTACTGAAGCAATTTACTTCAAGAGGTTACTTATTACTTTTTATAATATCATGTCAAAACGCAAGTATCAAATATGATGCATCAGGCTTGACAATAAATCCCGGCACAGCGCTACAACAACCCATAATAAATGACCCTTCACAATAGATAATGCTTTACAATATGGCAGTTTATCCGTTCAATAAAACACCTAACTTCCCAAAAACTCTCCGCTTCACTTTCACAATATTTCAAATCCCTCGTTTCTTGCCATTTCAGAAATGCAAAGCCAAAATCTTGATTCTCGTTTTATTACGAGCTCTGTCCTGTTCTCTTCTTGCCAGCAGACTCTCCTCTGTCTCGATTTTTTTAAACGGGCGATTTCCCAGAGGTTCGAGATTTAGCGCGCTCCATGTCAAAAAATTTTCTCACACTGACTGACAACTAACCTATGCCACACCATGAACGCGTGTCAAAATGGCTGGCGTGGTGTCATGACACAAGAGTAATTTTTCGCTATATATGACGAGACATGCATATAATAAACATTTATAACAGGCTTAACACCATATTATTTTATGTCAGTCTTTGCAGGGTTAACTTCAGAAAATGATTATCATCCACCTCAGGAGGTCAAACTAAATATTCTGTTGTGTATAAGTTGCATTGTAGCTATATTGTATTTATTTGGCAGTTTTAATTTCGTTTTCCATAAGGTTTGCCTTCTTTTTTTTTTTTTTTACATTTTCAACACATCTAAATACAATTTAATGAACCTTTTTTTTTTTTATCTGATATGAGGAAGAAACAAACAAACGAAAAAATAATAAAATCTGTAACATTCACGAAATTTTCAAAATAAGAAACGTATATTTCCAGTAAAATAATTATAAATATTGTGAATATTCACTGTATCTATCATGATGTGGCTTAAAATACCATGTGTCAGGAGGAGCTTTTGAATTTATTGCATATTTTTTCATTATATTGCCTGTATTCTGAAGGGTGAAAGGACAGTTTCAAAAGAGACATTTGTTTGCATTTGAATAGAGGAACATGTCTCAAATACCTTCATTATTTAAAGTGTGATTATGCAGAGATTCAGTATTGGTCAGAAGGATATTAAAAACCTGGAGTCTGTTTGCTCTCTGATAATTGGAAATATCTAGATGGCCTTTTTGACTTCAAAGGAATGTAACAAGAAACCTGAGCTTATGTTGCAAAGGTCTGTCAATGCATCTGCGCCAGTCCGGTGAAAAGAGGTAACATCGCCCCCTAGAGGTTCATAAGCAAGCACTGATTAACAAGCATTAGCATTGTAAGTAGCATGAATGTCTCAGCATGGCAAGCCAAAGCTTAAAATGTCTTCTCTCCAGAGAGTAAAATCCACACCACTTATTTTAGTAGAAATTAATATCAAGTACCCTAATATTAAATCAGGTTTTCCTTGTTTTTTCATCCTATTTTGTGTTTAAATTTCCCTCTGTGCTCTGCGCTGCAATGTGACACTGGGTTTTCCCCCTTTTTTTCTTTCCTTCTCTCCATGTAATGATTTCTAATGTGCTCAAATGCCTGCCCGCAGAGGAGACATTAGCCAAGTGGTATGACTGGGTGCAGTGAAGCCATTTATCGGGCTGAGGAAGGGCGAACGGTGGAGGAGAAAACCCCACGAGCGCTCACCAGTTAAAAGTGGAACACAAATGCACGTGCAGACATGCTACATGGACTCACCAATCCTGTGAAAGGGGAACTTGGCTATTTATCATCTGAGCCTCAGATTTGCTCTGGGGGCCCTAACCAGACAAGCCCCTCCATGTGAGTCATCGGGGTATTAAGGTATATATTAAAAAAGTGTTATAGGCGAACCTCTACTTGAGCAACATCTAAAGGCATCTAATTGCAATCTTTATAGCCTGGGATGCATTGCGCGGAGAACAGTGCATTTGCTTTAAAAGCCAATGGGGGAAAGAGCAAGGAAGAAGGTATTCTCAGAGTAATTTCTGCTCTTCTTAATGTCCTTTCAGGTGATAGATCAGACTGTGAAAATTTACTGCTGAAAGGAAGACAAGCAGCATATAATATATTTGTCTGTCCGCACTTTCTAGAGTGAAAAGTAAACCTTTTAATCATGAAAGTAAAAACTGTAAAATAAGTTCTACTGCAGTTGACACTATTTGCAGATAATATTTGGTTTAAAAATATGCACATGTTCTATGGCAAGCCATTTGGACTTTTATTCATTCTCAGGATATGAATTCTTGATATCAACAAATCAATTTTCACTAGTTAAAATGCTAATTCTTGATATCAGGAATTACATTTCCACTAGTAACAACCTTAATTCTTGATCTCAACAGTTCAATTTTGACTAGTTGAAATGCTATTTTTTGATATCAGCAATTCAATTTCCACTAGTAAAAAAATTATAATTCTTGATGTCTGTAATTGTATTTTCACTAGTGAAATTTCGCCATAGGCTGCCATTCAAACTCAATTGTTGATATCAAGAATTGATTTCTTACTAGTTGAAATTCCAATTTCACATATCAGGAATACTAGTAAAAATGATCATTTTTGATATCAGTAATTACATTGTTACTATAGTAAAAATGCAAATGTCTTATAAAAATATTCATTTTTTGTATCTGAAAATGAATTCCTGATATCAATATAATTTCTGATATCTAAAACAGCTTTCTTACTAGTAACAATCACATTCATGATATCAGAAATTAACATTTTTACTGGTATAAATTCAATTGTTGATATCAGAAATTAACATTTTTACTGGTAGAAATTCAATTGTTGATATCAAGAATAGACATTTGCACTAGTAACAATGTAATTGTTGATATCAGAAATTTTAATTTTTACTAGTGAGAATTGTATTCCTGAAATGTGAAAATGGAATTTCAACTAGTAAGAAATTAATTCTTGATATCAACAATTGAATTTGAATGGCTGCCTATGGCGAGATTTCACTAGTAAAAATACAATTCTTCATATCAGCAATTACAGTTTATACTAGTGGAAATTGAATTGTTGATATCAAGAATTAACATTTTTACTATTGAACATGTAATTGTTGATATTACAAGTTCATATCCTGAAAATGTATAAAAGACAAAAAAGCTTGCCATACACGTTCACTCTTACTGATATCTGATATGTCGAAAACGCAAAACGTTTCTTGTCTTGTCACATTCAGTTATGAGTTACATGAATCAAATATAAATTATACCAGATTTTAAATTCAAAACAGTTACATTGTTTGCATCCCTGGATATTACTGTCAGTCGTTCAGCATTAATCTCGTAAAACAGTTAAAAATTAATGTTCTGAATCTTCTGAAAACATTAAGACCAGCCTTGCAAGTTAGGCCTACCTAAGGCAGAGGAAGCCGCCTCTTTTCGGAGTTGCGTAGATGTTGATAGTGGAAGCATCAGAGTTAGAGCCCCCTCTCCTTTAGATGTTGTGGGTTCATTTAAAAAGAACGATGAATAAATATCAGTTTACTTTAGTTAGCCTGCTTTTTAGCATTGGCTTATACGTGAGTCGGGAGAGAATGGATTTCTTGTGGGTTTTTTTTAAATATAGTATTTAAAATGATTTAGCCATAATTTACTCATGCTACTCACTAAAATAATAGGATATTCAAATAAAATGAGAAAATTTTAATTCTGTAATTTATTTTTCTTTTTATTAAATAAAAATAGTTCCCCTCGGCATCCCCCAAACTAACTCAGTACCAAAAACCTAGTGAACCGCCAACATTTTAAGGTATTATAGTCAGACTTACGACACAGTTTTCCAGAAGAAGCAACATTAGGCTGCCTTATTAGAAATTCATTGGTCTAATTCCAAGACAGAATTACATGTACACTGTAAATAATAATAATAATAATAATAAAGTAAAATAAATAAAATCAGCTAAATATATGGTAATGAAGGGCTGCACGACTTGGCCCAAAAAATATTATGATTATTTTTTCATATTGATATTGTGATTGAACTGTGGTGTGACATTTAATTTTATATGAAAATGACTTACAAATGTTACCAGGGCTGCCCTCGGTCCGAACACACGAAATGCAAACTTCAGTCCACAAACATCCTCATCTTGGATCATGTAGAACCCTTTGAAGCTGCATTTAAACTGCAATTTAGACCTTCAACCTGTTGGTAGCTGTTGATGTCCACTATATGGAGAAAAATCCTGGAATGTTTTCCTCAAAAACCATAATTTCTTTACAACTGAAGAAAGAAAGACATGAACATCTTGGATGACGTCATGGAGCGTTTTTAAAACTGGACATTTTAAATGTTCAGAAAACATTTAACTCAGGTGTTGTCCATTTCTTCTCATCATCCTTGAGATGGTTCTACACCTTCATTTGAGTCCAGCTGTGTTTGATTATACTGATATGACTTGATAAGGAAAGCCACACACCTGTCTATATAAGACCTTACAGCTCACAGTGCATGTCAGAGCAAATGAGAATCATGAGGTCAAAGGAACTACCTGAAATGCTCAGAGACAGAATTGTGGCAGATCTGGCCAAGGTTACCATATTCACATATTCATTGTTCCGTACCCACTGTATGTGTGTGTGTATATATATATATTTACTTATACTTACTTATAACTTAAATATAACAATAGAAAAACATTCTTAGGACACATTTTTGTGAGCTGTGCAGTAGACAGCAAGTCAGTTTTTTTTTTTTAAATAAGTTTTCAAAGACACTGAATTCACCCCTAACCTCCTTCTCTTTTAAAGATCCTCTCTTCCTCTTCTCTTTTCCAATTATATTCCATCTCACTTCCCTGTCTTTTGTCCTCCCGCTCTGTCTGCCCACCGTAACCCATGGTTCTCTCTTTATCTCCGAGCTTACCACTTTGTCTCATGAAAAAGTCATCAGGCCTAACCTTTCTGCTTACACGTGGGCAAGGGTGTCACCAACAATAGACTCAGTTTCTGCGAGTAAAAAGACCTTGCTTTGTGTCAAGACACAAATAAATGCGGGAGGGGGACTTGTCCGGCAGTAAATGCCACACTCTAATTGATAAGAAATGAATCTCAATTAGGGTCATTAATCATGAGGAGAGCGAATCGGTGACAGGCTGAGCGCTCCACAGGCTGCCGTCTGCAGACGAGCCGAGCGGCGGAAATTGTGAAATTACCTCAAACGTCAAACTGTGGAAGAAAATGCAGCTCTGTCACCACAGTCAATGTCAGGCACTGAGACAATACATCCTAGCTGTAGGATCACACAACGTTACAATAAATCTGCAGGGATTGTCGTGTTCCGCCCATGAGTTATTTGTTTGTTAATCATCGGGGCCTCTGACGTACTGATATTTTTGCAGTGCACAAAGAACAATGCGCTACACATGAAGTGACATAGTGGGAACTGATTTACATTACATTTTCCGTTTCCGATCACTAAGGACTAAAGTTGTGCCTGGCCATTTCTGTCTGGCCTAGTTTATAAAAACATTCATTTACAACGGATGAGCACTGTACAGTAATTGATGAATACAGTAAATGAAATACATTCTCTGAAATCTTCCCTTTATCTGTTCTCAGCCATATCCAAGATCTTCATAACCTACACCACAGACAGTATAAGAGTGTGAATCTGCACAAGTCTGTTGAAAGCAGCAGATTTAAACAGAATAGACCTTTATCACAAAGCTTTAGTGGAAAAAACTTTAGATTTTATCAATAGCAGTGAACATAGGTTGATTTGTAATGTATAATTCATCCCATAGAGTTCATCTAAACAGACCTCGTACCTCGGTTTCCAATTATTTCCCAGGGTTGACGATAAGAAAAAGAGTTTTGCGTCATTCAGCTGGATGAAGGCATGTATTTTCCAGTATCAGGGGGAAATGTGTGACCAACAGTTCACAGTGTTTTTTAATGACTGAAATGCAACATTACAATACAAACAACAGGACATAGAGCATCATTGATTCAGGAACAACATTAAAACAAGACATGGGCCTAAAAAAAATTGTACTTTGAGGAAAGATTGTACAGAGTAAACCGTGATATATATATATATATATATATATATATATATATATATGTATATATTGGTACATTCGCCCCAAAATGAAAATTCTGTCTTTAATTACTCACCCTCATGTCATTCCATGATTTCAAAACACTGCTTCATAAAGCTGAAACTTAACAAATTTCTTGTTTCGACTCAGTGGTTCGAAACGTGTATCAAACTTGCCAAGTCACGTGATTTCAGTAAACGTGGCTTCGTTACCTCGTAAGTGTTTCGAAACATTTCGAAATTTTAGTGGTTCACGTGACTTTGGCAGTTTGATACACGCTCCGAACCATTGATTCGAACCACAAAAGATTCGTAAAGATTCGAAACTTCAAGAAGCAGTGTTTTGAAATTGGCCATCACTAGATATTGTTGAATAAAGTTGTTATTTTGTTTTTTATTGCTCAAAAAATATTCTCATCGCTTCTTAACATTAAGGTTGAAATATATAAATATATCTTCAGTACTTTTCTGGGCATTTGAAAGTGTTAATTATCTTGCTGTTAATGGAAGCCTCACTGAGCCACTGGATTTTATCAAAATTATCTTAATTGAATGAAATGGCTTCACTGATGAATGAAGGTCTCACTGGTTTGGAATGACATGAGGGTGAGTAATTAATGACAGAATTTTCATTTTTGGGAGAACTAACCCTTTAAATAATTCTTCTAAAAGAATTCAGAAACCACTGGTTTAAACATATTTAATGTAGGGTTGTACAGTGGAATGATTGGGCAAGTTTATGACAAAATAAATTACAAATTCTGAGGTCTGTATGATATGATATGACGACTCGACAAAAGACAATAGAACCCATTATAATTAGTGATGTTGTCTGTCTATACTAGATGGGGTGTGATGCAACAAATCCTCAAAACTGATGAAGTGAAGTGAACTGATCTATTTATGACGTACTCCGAGCACTTGCGATACTTCTCATAGAAAGGACAAATAGATTTGTAACAGCTGCTTTGTCATGTCCAGTGCAAAAAAAACTTCTTGCCGTTGAGATGTGATGCGACAAATCAATAGTTGCGTCCAGTGTAGAAATGGCATTAAAGTCGGAATGAAACAGAAGTTACAATAGTATCTTCTTCCCTATTGTGGCATGTGTCCGACAGAAACCAATTCTCGAACAAGAAATAAAAGGTTAGGTCGGTGTGACTTGATTTTTTTATATTGGGAATTGATTGGATGTCATGTGAGTGACAAGTTTCCCAGCCCTCACACCAGTAAATACGTCATCAGAGAAGAGATTTCACTGCAAGAGGGAGGGAAGTCATTTTGTTTAAAGATTATGTAGGCACGTTAATAAAAAATAAAAAATGTGACAGAATCATTAATGGTCAATTTTGATTTCATGGTGACTTTCACTACACAGTTGGGATCATTTGATCATGCTTCCTGAGAAAATATGGAAAAGTGTGCAAAATATGTATGGGCCATAATCCACTATCAATATAATTCATCATGTCTCGATGTCCCTCACCCATAACCAGTTTCTTCAAATTCCTGGCTATTTGTTAGCCACTTTTCACAACATAATCGTTCCAACTTCCAAAGCAGTTTCAAGTAACGTTCACTTCTAATCTTCCCCCGATCTGATTTTTTATACTCTCATTGAGCAGTTAAATCTGTACTAAAGTGTCTGGACTGATTCATCATTTCATCGCTCATTACGATGATGAGTCAAACAGGACCCCTGGGACACTCCATTAGCATGTTCGCACGGGAGATTCACGTGGGTGGGGAAGCCAAGGCCTGCAAACGCACACCTCGGCCAAGATGCTAAATAATTCATTGACGTCAACGAAAATCTAATCAGCAGCTTGCAAATAACAGACCCACGCAGGGACGCTAATCAATGATGTTGCATGCGTATCGATGTCTGTTGTGTGTGCAAATTACCAGACGTAGAGATTACAGACTGCACTGGTGCTCCATTTTCGCCTGCATGCGTGTAAATGGGTGGGATTGGATACATGTGGGCTGCGGTGCCGCTGGGCATTCCGGGCTCCTTTTCCAGAGAGTGAGTACAGAGCAGCTAATTTCTCGGGCGGGGGTTCTTGGGAAAATTTTCTTCTTGAGTCGGGGGTTGGGGGGTGAATAGCGCCGAACATGCATCCTAATAGTGTCGAAAGGGCCCTCTGTCTGACCAGGGCCTATTAGAATCGTCTTTATTTTTCCCCACGTTACGGCACCTCTGCAGTACGGTAAGTGATGCCGCTGCTTTTACAGTGTGGTCGTAAGGTTTAACAGAGTGTGTATTTGTGTTTAAAACAGACTACAGTAGCTTTTTCCTTGCCTGGTATAATCCTAATTAAAGAAAACTGCTTTGAAAGACACCACAGGCGGCCATGCTACACTGCAATTAGCCTAGCCTCACGCAGCCTGCTATTGTACGATTGCCGTTAAATTATTTATTTTTTAAAGAACCTTTTTTTTTCACTGAAATCTCCTCTAGGCAACACAATTACATTAAGCCTCACATTCACAGGGCAATCTCTCAGCCATTACCCCATCATAGGAGCATTTCTGAGTCTCAGGCTGTGAGGAGGTCTCTGGTTCATCAACAAGACTGTGAAATAGCTCCAATTCTCCCAGTCACCAGAACCAACTGCCCCTGAATCAAATAGGCTGAATACTGAATTCTGAAAATGATATCTGTGGGAATTTACAGCCTGAAGACCAAGAGTTGCTCTACAATTTGAGTTTCGCATATGAAATGCAACACTGCAGAAGTTTTTTTTAGAGGAATTCTGATGAAATAATGTAGAAACATTTCAAGACAGACTTCTCATGTATGTTAAGCAAAGTTATATGCATCTGAAATTGCCTCAATTTTTTTTTTTTTCTGAATGTGGAAGTTTCGTCCGACTTTACACTTCTGGTCTTTGGTGAGTCTAGTCAAATTAGCATATTTTGAGAGCTGATAATGTATTGTTCAACCTAGGAAAAGGGTTTAAAAAGTACATGGTTCCACAGTGTCAACACTTTACAGAGTAGCAATGGCTGTTTTTTCTCAGCGCCTCACTTAAAGTTCAATGAGTGCATAGATGACGTGAAGTTGTCCAAAGTTAGCTGCACTGAAAACATACAAGCCCTCATATCCTACATGCAGCTCCCAATCGGGATGAAGTTCGTGGGATTTTGTCCTCAAAATGACTATAGCGCACATATACCCTCTTTGGGGAGTATTTTAACTTAAGTGCTGCAAGCCATGCTTGTTTTCTCTTGCCAGTCTAGCATAAAATGCAAGGCTTATGGCGCTGTATAGGGATATCCTCTTCACATTCGCTTGTGCTCAAAACACATACTTTCCGAGGATTTCTTCCGTTTATTGCTTTTGTAGCACCCAACAACAGCACAGCTTAACCTTGCGCAGTTTTTAATTTTTAAGTAATTTTCAAAAAGTTTCTGTTTAAGTAATTCTGATGCTCTTTTTACCCCGTTTTGACACTGTGTTTCATTGGAGATCAGTACAGGACAGCATCAAAACGGAAGTTGGAATTAAAACTCCATAGATATGCTGCCAGTTCATACTGCTGTTAACACTCTATCTGACAAACGGATGCAATGGGAAATATACTTGACATATATGAAACGAAAAACGCAGTGTGACCGTCCCTTAATACTCTGACTGGTAATTGAGATATAGTTGCGAAGTTACTAGTTAGTAGAATGTCTAAAGTGGACTTTCAAAATAAAGTGTTACCAACATAGCCTATATGAAATGCACTTCAAATGTGCTTGAAAGTACAGTTTTTGATTAAAATTTTGATTAATGGCTTAGAACTCTCTCTAAATGTGAAAAATACTGCAAAATGTCACTGGAAAAGCAGGTGGTCATTGCTGCGCTAGTCTTGTCACCTTAAATTACCAAATCTAATTTGAAATGAATGACCTTTGGTTGCTTTCTTGCTACAAATGGTTGTCAGCGTGAACACTGACAACTCTTTATAGGTTGTCTGTTAAGCTGCACTATTGTTTTACCCTGGTAGTATCTCATTCGATTGCTGCTGTGTCTTTCAGTTTTGGAGTAATGGAAAATGTGGCATTGCATATGCAAATTAGATGGCTAAAGTGTTTTAAATTCTTCCTCCTGCTTTGCGTCGACTGAAGGCTCATTTGGAATTTGACATCATTATCGTTCCAGCGTGCCCTGTATTTGTGGCCGATTCTACCGGCTCCAATTAGGCTGAAGTCTAATTACTTTCATTTAGTAAGGTATTAATTCAGAATTCACTCTCTCCCCACTCTCATTAGTTCCGGCACGATCTATCAGAGAGTATAATTACAGTTGCCTGTTTGGAGTAGAAAAGGGGGAAGAATGGAAAGAAATGTGCCCGTATGACTTGACAATATTCATCCACTGACATATAGGCCTAAATGTGATTTCTGTTTCTTTATAGTAAATTTCGGTTGTTTTATTTCCTTGGTTGACATTTGTGTGAGTTTGGTAGTTTTACATCTGGGTTAAAGGTTGGTGTGGGAGTTGTTTGAGGGTTTGGTTTATGGTAGCCACATATGTCTGGCCTGTTCTATCAGACCTTGAGAAACGCTGCAGGTCATCAGACATCCAGCAGCTTTACAGATGTCACACACAGATAAATGTACACTGGTGTACGGCCCTTCAGGCAGTACAAGCTATTGTTAAAGTGATCTTTGTGATCTTTGTTTCTCTGTCTCTCTCTCTCTGAGGATTAAGTGATTTGACTATGTTCGCTTGTGCATTTAGTGTTTTTTTTTAAATTATGCAATTACATGCAGACATTTAATTCACATGTTAACCCACTTCACCCCAGCTGTGTGAAATGAGTGTGAGTAAATCTGCTGTGTTCATTTTTTTTTTTTTTTTTACATACGTTGGGTTGTTTTTAATCACTTCTTAAAGCTTAAAACAAGAATTGTCCATTTTGATTCCATGGTGACTTCAATTGACCCTTCGCAAAGGCGAAGTTACTGTTCACTGTTGCTGTTACTGTTTAGTTACTGTTGCTTCGTTCGACAAGCCATGCGCTCTCACGCGACACATCATGTTCTCATGCAGTGAAAAATACATCGAGGAGCAAAGAGGACACGTATTTCAAATATTGTAATTTTTTTAAGAAATTTAAACAATAAATACTGTATAGTGTCTCTTTAATGTGTCGTGACAGATCGCTGTAGCTCCTTCAACATAAACATGAATGAACATCAGAAGGAATGTTGTTTCAAGCACGAAAAGACACAAAAGTTCAAGTTCACCAACATTAATCTACTTACTCCCCTGACTGCTTTATCGGACATTATTTATCGGTGGATTTGGGGTTATGATTGGTCAGATCGCCTGTCAATCAAATTGTTTGTGAAGGGTCAATTTCATCATTTCATTTGAATATCAACATTTTTGAGATTGCACGATGACAATGTACTGAGAAAGGAAACATTTTTCTTTTGATTTTTTTCATGTAGAGAATATCATTATAACAATCCACGTTCACACAGCAAAAAATGGAAAGTGACGCGGCGAGTTGAAAACATCAGGTCATGTGACAAGAACCATCCAATCAACCGTTTGCTTGGGCCAATTTTTCTTAAAAGATGATCAAACTGGTCCTTGTCAACTCTGACATAGACTTTGGATCTCCCATCGTCCAGACGGAGCTCTTGGATGAGTTTGTGAAATTTTCTATGGTGCACCCAAACAATGCGGGAGTTTGTTTTTTCTTCTCCATAAATAGATCTTGTACTAGAGCAAATGCAACGGCTTTTCGGTGATGGAAATCCATTGAAATTACCGTGTAGTCATGGAGAAAGCTGTTCATGGTTGCATAGCAGCGACAGACGCTACAGAAACACAAGCTCCCGAACTCTTGCAAAAGGGCTTGCAAAAGAAGGAGGAAGACTGAACATGTATGTATACGCAAGACGTCACCTTTTTTTGTCGTTTTTCAAAGTTTTTTAATCATTTCATTTCAACGTTTTTCGAACCATTTCAAAGTTTGCGTTTTCAGGGCCCCCAAAACACTGTTGTCATGTAAATAAATGTGTAAATGGCCCTTTTATTTTTTGTCTCTGGATAATAGTGATCTGTGACGTATGTTTGCGGCATGTGACCTACAATTTATGAATAACTCACTCCTTGATATATTGGACCAGATCAGAAGACTATGTTCACTCTTGAGCCAGCATTGCAGCAAGACAAGGGAAATAACCACAGAAGACAGGGTTATAGTTTGGAAGGGTGAGTATTTTCTTGTGTTGGAGTTAGTTGAAAACAACAATGCAGGGAAAATAAACGAAACCCAGAATAACAACTCAAACCAATTCACAAGGACACTTTGATGAACTTCCTAAACAAAGCAGCCTTTAACTCAGATAACGATTTTTTTTTTTGTGTTATTTAGTCCTGTAATTATTTGTTTTATATTGATTTATATTAGTATTTGTTATGTTTAGCTCTTGGATTATTCTATTAATTCCTACTTGGCTCTGGTACTAATTTTTAGATTAGTTTAAGATATAGCTTCTACTTTTAATTTGCTTTTACTTTAATGGAGTAAGCAATTCACATTTAAAACCCAGTTTACAATTGCATAAATCAATGAGCTTCAGTTTTCCTTTAGAACAATCTCAAATAAAAAAATGAAAATGGAACAAAATGAAATAAAACAATTTAGACAATAATTTCAAATAAATAGTCCAATGACACAAAAAGTCAGGGTTCTTTTTCTATTAACTGTCTTTGACAAAATGACCCAAGTAAATAAGCAGGAAATTAGTTCAATGTCCTTTGCTCTCCCGTCCCAACGTTTAACTAAAGAACGCAGATACGGAACTCCGAGATAAAAAGAATAGATTGATAATCACAAATGCTCTCTATGAATCAAAGAAGTCTGCTTTATGTAACTTTCTTTTGTTAGATGAATCAGCTCAGCTTTAATTTCTCTTAACTGTGGAACTCAAATACTTTAAAAAAAAAATAAAAATAATGGGATAATTATGCAATAATTTCATTTCAGACATCCTCATTCATTAAAACCTATAGGCTAATTGAGTGAAAGAATTCTTTATGCCTTCACTGTTTCGTGAAAGTCACGGCCGAAGAGCGTTGTTACCCCTTCAGCCTACTTTTATTCACGATACGGCACTAGCCTCGAGTAACTTATTATGGTTACCACACAATACAAATATTAAAGCCAAAAAATATGTATCAATGCAACTTTCATGAAGTAAATCGCTTAAAGCTTTCCTTCCGCCGGAAAAAAATAGTCCCTGACCGTGAACAGCAACAGAAGTTATATTATTACGCCATTAGATGGCGGCAAAGACTGTCTTGAGTGTGTCAGTCAGTAGCGAAGACTTTTACATTGAAAACACGGAACAAGACAACAAATGCTTTACTAGAGCCGTCTTTCACGGGAGAACTCATTAACTGTTAAAAGACGGGATTGCAGTGGATATTTGAACAGATTTTTTATTATTAACATAGGACTGACCCTAAGGAAAATGCTAAATCTGAATGCAGGTAATAAACTTGCTCACTCGATCTCTTTCTCACAATACTCTAGTAATACAGTAAGCTTCAATGATCAATATCAGAACAAACAGTTTGCGTTGCTAAGAGTGGTTGCTAAGGGTGCTGGTGTATTGAAACAGAGAACTGTTGGGTGATGAGGTCATAGAATGTTGTGAATAAAACTGGCCATTGACCAATCAGAATCAAGGACAGTTATAGTCATTGAATACATTTACGTTTCAGATGAATGACTTTTTCTGAGGTTCTGCTTTGTTTGTCAAGTTATTCAATTATTTTAACAGTTTACAATGAATGAATAGGCAAAATATTTGTCATATTAACAGGGTTGGGGAGTAACGAAATACAAGTAACTTAGTTACGTATTTAAAATACAAAATTTGAGGAACTGTATTTCATTACAGTTACATTTTAAGTGGGTGGTAATCAGATTACAGTTACATCTGAAAAGTATTTTAGATTACCAAAGTGATTACTTTGAATTTTAATGTCATTTAAACAGCAATTGGTGATTCTCTGACCCTGACAGTGTGAAAAAGCAGAGTTAAGTTTCATCAACATTTTAATACTTTTAAGAGGATCATAAAAGTGTTGTCATTTTTATTTAGTGCTGTCCTGAACCAGACAAAATTACTGAATTTATAAAAAAAAAAAGGCCCAACAGTCAACTTAACTGTCCTGTCATGACCTGGATTATCCACGACTATTTTGTGATAGTTGTTTGTGAGTCATTTTATAATTCACTGGTCACTGCAATATAATTTTTTCCCCCTCAATTGTGAGTTTGCATTTCACAATTGGGAGATATAAACTTGCAATACTAACTTTTTTTCTTGCAATTGTAAGTTTAATATGTGTGTGTATATCTTATATTTTTGACTTTTCTCAATATTGTAAGTTTATATCTCATAATTCTGACTTTATAACTCGCAATTGCAACTTTATATCACACAATTCTGAGGGGAAAAATCAGAATTGTGAGATAAAAACTTGCAATTACCTTTTTTGTGTTTGTTCCACACTTATTGGTAATACAAAGCATTCTAAAGTATTTAGATTAAGTTACTAAACTTGAGTAATGTAACGGAATACGTTACAAATTACTTTTTAAAGCATGTGTAATCTTTACATGTATTCTGTATTTTGTAATCTGTAGTGAAATACATTTGAAAAGTAACCTATACCCAGCCCTGCACATTAACAACATGCTCGTTTACTGAAATTGTGTCGAAAGCCATTAGAAATAGCACACATATGGGTGTTTTCTAATGTAACCAGCAGGAGTCTCATGATCTCAAGCTGACTGCAGAAGTTTGGCTTGATGAAAGTTCACAGCGCGGAAGTGAAGAGAAACTTTCGCATGAATCTCTGCCAGAGAGCGACTTCCCGCGTTTGAGTGTGGATGATGATGATGATGATGATGATGATGGTGATGATGATTGTGACACGGATCAGCCAGTGTGTCTGAGGAAATACTGAGTTTCTTTGTGAGGCTTTATTCCAGGTCTGATTATGGGGTTGCCGACTCTAGAGTTCAGTGACTCTTTTGTAGACAGTCCGGACTTTAGAGAGAGACTCAAATGTCACGAGATCGAGCTGGATCTTACAAACAAGTTCATCAAAGAGCTGATTAAAGATGGACACCAGCTGATCTGCGCGTTCAAGAGTGAGTACATGACATATCAATTCAATTCAATACACCCGCATCTCTCTAAGCGTTCATATTGGCTGTAACTCAATACCTAGTATGCTGTCTATCTAGACAGTATGTGTTCACGCGCTCTAAAGCGCGCTTGTTGTGCCCAACCGTGCTGTCTAGGTAGGGGTCTCACTAAGTTCTGACACATAGCCAACGTGACGAATAAAAACATCCTTTTTGAGTTTGTAAAAAGGTGATAAAATTACCACAGCTAACAATTAACACAGCATGAAATGTAGCTGGTTTAAACACATCAAACAAAATGAGTAATTTAGCCTCACCTCACTGATCTTTCTCTGTTGTATCCAAGAATTCAATTCACGGATATTTTAATTATTTTAATGACCAAACATAATATTTACCTTAAGTCTGTTACTGCATGTCATTCCATTTATTTAAAAAGAAAAAAAAAAAAAAAAAAAAAAAAAAAAAAAAATACACTCAAAATAATAACAATTGGAGTCTTTCTACTGCATGACAGAAAGGCAAGTAAATAATGTCATTGCATTTAATAAGTGTGTACACTTTTGACAGCATTTGACATCAAGCTAATTTAATTACCATAATCAAAAATAATTACTTTTAAGCTAAATCGCAGCATTGTTACCCAGTTGGGCATATTGTTGAACATTTAACCTAAGATTTCATGAATATAAAAATGAAACCGCACATCTGATAGTTAGTTCACATAATGAGTAATAATATCACAAGTCCTTGTTGACTATTTAAGAGTTTCAAGTATTTGAAACTGAAACTGAGAAGATCAATTTTGAAATGTCAACATTTCTATTTCAGTTCATGTTTGTGTGATAGTATCTTTTCAGAGTTTATCTAAAGTTCTAAATGACAAATAGTTTACTGATCAGGGTCACAGTTGTATTTCCCAGTAGAGTCTGTCACTAGATGCCTTTGGTTTATTAGCTTGCTATGTTTCCGTCCAAAGTTGTGAATTTAACTTGAGCAAAATTGGAATATCGCATAAAATATTTGCGAACAAAGCACCGTTTCCATCCCGTGTGCTCAAGAGAACAAAGCAGTCACTTCCTGGGAAATTGGTGCAAAATATCTGTTGTAAAAAAGAAAGTTGAAGCAATCGAGGAAGCCATTATGGCTCCTTTTTACATACATCATGAATTACTTGCACTTTAGAGTGCACAGACTAAATTCAATAAACTCTGTCATGTTACCGTATCTTGCTTTCAGAGGTAGGAGCCTATTGTTTGGGAATGCAATTGTTGAGACAGTTCTGGGAGTTAAATAAACCCAACTATTTTGATGACATTGTATGGCTCAGGCATTTCAGAATGACAAAACCAACATTTGTGATGCTGTGTAATGAAATTGGTCCAGTTTATCCAATAACATCCTCTGTTGAGTCAAATTCCCCTCTCACACAGCAATATCGATACTGTAGTACTGTAAAATTACCAGAATAAATGTGTTCACACAAGCAATGGCGTTTACCGGGAAAATACCTTACGCATCAGCACCAAAATAGCAGTAGAAACTCTGATTTCAATTCATTCTTTAGTTTCATTTTAGTTCATTTTATTTAATTTTTTTACTTGTGTGACACACGTATGGGGATGACCAGAATGCAGTTTTGCTCTTAAAAACACAAGTCACTTAATGGTTGTGTATTGGAGTTACTATAGTATGCAATATCTGTATAGCCACATCTCTGATAAATGGAAATGAAGGCCTTGCATGCATCTGAAATCACTATATATTGCGGTAAACCTGGGCTAAAGGTACACCTTAAGAAAAACTCTGCTTTTTACTACCCCCATATATGTTTAATATGTTTGCATTGAACATTTATGGAGCAACAGATTTTGTGTAAAAGTAAAAGTGTTTTATTTTGTTTAAAAAAACATATAAATCTATTATCATAATCTATATAAATTTCTGCATGCATCTTGAAAAGTGGATGTTTTTGAAAGTAATGAAAATGGAAAAAGATGTTCTACTACTTACAACTTCTCATACTGATAAACCGATTTTCTGTTTTGAAACAGTCCTGTTCACACACGATCTCCTATTGGTAATTTACCTGTAATTTACCAGTAGTATATGTGTGAAAGAGGCTAAAGTCACATAAGGAATTTATTCAGTAAATTTGATTCCACTTTAGTTGATGCGCATGTCTTCTTATCGGATAAAAAAACTGTGCACAGATGTTTTTTATGCGCATTTTTAGAATTTATGTGGATCTTGGCATTTCCATCCGACATTTTTTCAAAAATAGGTGGATGGAAACATAGGCTACATTCTCGCTCTGAGACTAAGTGCTCAATCTGATTTTTTTTTTTTTTTTTGTATAGCTGTTCACATTGTTGTTTTAAATGCAGCCAATATCAGATTCCAGTGTGAACAGATGATGGTCCTGGACTGACCCACATGTATAAAAGAATGATAAGAAGACATCCAAACAGCATGCTGTGATACGGAAGTAAACATGTACGCATTTATTAATTGTCTGGTCTGCCTCGGAAACCAGAAAATTTATGAGCAGACAATATAAAAAACAAGGATGCGAACGCTGTCATGTTTTGCTTGTAGAGCAGTCACTAAAATAGTTACGAGTTACTGTAAAAGTATACTACTTTTTGCAACTGTCTTGATAATTTTAGGTATGTAAATTCTGACTCCCATGAGCACAGATTTATGATGAATGCTGATCTATAGTGATGCAGAAGTCGCACCAATTCTGATTTGACTGTTCAGATTGAGGTTGCGTTACAAAACATCTGACCTGTATCGGATTTAGGACCAAATATGGAAGTGGCCCAAATTGGAATGGAAAAGATCAGATTCCATGTGGTTTGTGCTGTTCACACTGTCAAGAGAAAAACAGATCTGAGTCACATTATGAGCAAAAAAAAAAAAAATTAGATTTGCCTGCAGTCTAAACATAGCCATGGCTAATGATGGGTGCTTTTCATGAGGAAAAAAAAAAAAAAAAATCAAGGCAGAAATCTTTTTGTCTAGTATTTGTCTGCCAAATGCATGAATGCAGATGAACTGTGTGTGGAATGCTGGAATTGTAATTTTAGATGATTTTGGGTAAATACAGTATGTCACCATTTCCATCCCAAGGCCGTGCAAATGCTGCTGCTTCTTTTTTTGTAATAGAGGTTTTTACCTAATGACACTATTATATGGCACTGCTGACCTTCAGACATGGAAACAAAATATATCTTGTTTTTAGTTAATGTCACATTGGGTTAAAGATAACAGCAGACAGTAGAGAACAGTTTTATGTTGTTAAAGAAATAAGTGAACATTCTTTCATAATTTACTCAGCTATATCATTCAAAACTTTTTCTTTTCCCAATTCTTAAGATTGTGCTGGTATTGATTTCTGTGCGTTTTATTATCTTACAGTGAATTACTGTAATAACTTTACTGTAAAGTGTTACCGAATTAGGACGTTTCAAAAGAATAAAGCACAAGAGTACCATAGAGGTGTCAAAAAATGTCCCATATGACTGAACTAATTCTCTCAAATACTCTCAATATTGTGTCAAAGACATCTAGGATTGATGTCAACATTTTCAGAGTACACGAGGAACAAGGGACACAAGTCCGAACACTGACATTAAATAAATGTAATGAGTTTATTGGACTTTTTAGTGGACATAGAAAAAAGTTACATGAACTCAATAAATGATTATATTAAGCAGAACTTAAACTGAATGAGTTGCAACAGATTTCTAGTTCCCAACATGCGTTGCATCAGACTGAATAAGGTGAATAATTGTTGAAATTAAGGGTGCGTTCACACTTGTCATGTTTGGTTAAAACGAACCATGGTGCGATTGCTCAGTTAGCGCGGTTCGTTTGAACATATGTGAACGCTGCCATCCGAACCCTGGTGCGCACCAAACAAGCCCGCTAAAAAGATGGGTCTCGGTCCGCATCCAAACGAACTCTGGTGAGGTTCGATTGATATATGAACGCAACACGGACCAAAGACATGTAAACGAACCAAAAACAGGACGTGATGTCACAAGATGTGACGCTACAAGTCAGCTGATTTGACGACGCAGAAAGATCGGTGTATCCAAAATGAGAAGAGGGCAAACGTGGAGCAACGAGGAGGTGAAGCGCCTCATCAATATTTGTTTCTGCATACAACAGAGGAAATCCTGGTGCTGTTTTGAATGTTTTGAACATTTTATGAGCTCTTCGTGAGTTCTCAGCTGGTAAAAATAAAGCATATGTAGACGCATAAAATGATGGCGTTTAATCCAGCACACAGCATTGTTTTGAACGTTCGGTAAGCAAGCTCCGTCGCGAAATATATGACATAAAAGCCGACCAATTAGGTTGTGACCGTATCCCTATGACTTTGGTTTGGGAACTTTAGGTTCGCTGTTAAAAATGCCAGTGTGAACGCAAAGCAGACCAGGACTATTTTTGGTTTTTGATCCGGACCAAATGAACCAAACTACAAGTGTGAACGCACCCTAACTGCTTGTTTGTTTTGCACAAATATCAGTATAGGGAGAGATGCTGGTCTTTAATATTCTGTTGTGTTGGGATTAATAGGGGGTTCTATTATGTTGTAATTTTGCAACAAAATTGCAATTGTGGTGAAGAGAAGAGCCTATGGTTATTTTGAGGATGGGTTGTAAATCTTTGAAGGTATTTATGCTGGATGTTGCTGAACTGTGTATATGCAAGTGTATAGTGAGCCTTTTTGATGCTAATGCATCTTGCATATGTTAATATGATGTTTATGTAATGAGTTAGCTTAGTCAATATTTCATTTAAATTGCAATTCAAAGTCAGAATTTTAAGTTTAATTAACTTAATCTTTGAGTTTTTTTTAACTTAAAGTGTAGAGTTAAGTAAGTTTAACTTAAAAAAGTGTTTTGAGTTCTGCCAACCTTTTAGAGTTTACAGCACTACTTTTACTTCCTTTTTGAAGTTTGAAAGTCTCAGGCATAATGTAGTTGCATGGAAAAGAGCAGAAGCTGGATTAAAAACCTGTGCTTTTGTGTTCCACAGGAAATATGAAAGTCATACAGGTTTGGAACAGCATGAGGGTGAATAAATTAGGACATTAGTTTTAATTTCTGTTCAACTATGTTACTTGAGTTATTTTTAATTATTGTTTTTTGACGCTCATAAAGCACTTTCGCTTACTTCGCACGGCACACAGACAAGACTACCATACAGTTTAATAATATTAAAAAACTAAATACAGAGGACTAATTGTCTTAAAAGCTCTGTTTCAAATTGGTCTTTGATCCTCCTCTGTCCTGTACAGTTTTTGACTTTAACCTTGCTTTATACTCAGCAGGAAACTTATAAAACTAGCATTGCTTTTAAAATCCTCCTCTCCAGTCAAATGAACCCAAATGAATAATACTGCATCTTTCACACTGATGTGTCACTGGGTGGCAGTGCAATTTTGTTCACTTCATTCAATGCTTCAGTGGGGTGCATTTTTTCGTAAAGGTCAAATAATCCTGCGGTTAACGGCGGCACATACTGACTGTCAGTTAGAATCTGGGGTGGTAATTTTCTGTGGCTTTTCTTAATGTAATACACTACATTGATTCAATTATTAGACCATGTTTCCACCTTTTTTGCAGTGGCTTACAAAACAATTATCTCTTGTTTGTTTTGGAATTTCTAAAAGCAAACCAAGAAAATTACAATGTCAGTGAGTATGTGCAGTTTTTACCATCTACGTCATCTGACCCTTAAAAATGTCTTCCACTGGCATATACATGTTTATATGCAACATTTATAGTTACAAAAATATTGTGTATATGCTGAAACATGTAATGCGGATGTATTGACAGCATCTAAAATTTAAGTAGTATTATATTTAAAGATATAGGAGTGTAAAATATTTACAAAAATCGTTGATTTTACAAATATATTTAAATAGTCAAGTTTTATAGATTCTTTAACCCTACCTTCAAACCTAAAATAACCAAATATTAGAAAAAACATACAAGTTTAATCACAATAATTTGTTCCAAAAAAATGCCAAAAACTATTAGCAAAGTTGCCCAAACAACAATGGCACCAAATGCTTACTTGGTGGTAAACAATAGTTTTGTGTGCAGTACAGAGTAGATTTTTACTTCCTAATCGCAATTTTTTTTTTTCCTGATCTACTTCGTGAAGGGTCTGCATATCTTGTTTATATTCATACAATATCTGAATCACTACATTGCAATAGATGAGGCACACAAAAGCCAATAAGCCTTTGATATCACTGTTGTAAAACAATTGTTATAGCGCTTCTTGAGGTGGCAAATGTAACATTTTTAATGAATGCAGGATTTCTCGGATATGGCAGCTACTTAGATGATAACCAAATTCAAGCTTTTATTCAGCGATCATTGTTTATGTTCCTCACACATTGCAATCATATATGGATTCCAAAACAAGGTTACAGAACAAGAAAAAAGGAATTATTTTTTTGATTATATTATGGTGCATTTGTAGTGTATTTTATTCTCAGTTTTTAGTCATAGCATATTCATCATATTTATAATGGTCGTTGTTTTATTGACAACATATTTAGAAAACTAAATATCATTTTTTTATCATTTTAAGATTTAAAGTATAGTCAATTGTCAATTGGGCTCATCAACTGTTTGGTTACCCACATTCTTCAAAATATCTTATTTTGAGTTCATCAGAAGAAAGAATTTTATACTGGCTTGGAACAACTTGAAGGTAAGTAAATGACGGTAGTATTTTCATTTTGGGGGAGCTACCCCTTTAATAAACGAGATTCGAAAACTTAATCTATGTCAGGATTGTCAACTGGAGTGCCCAGAACAACCACTAGAGGGCACTCTACCCCGGACTGTTACTCACTCACCACTGGACTTCACTTCCCACAATCCACTGTCATAAACTAACTCACACCTGCGCACTACATTTCCCAGAAGCCCCGTACCCTGTCACTGATCACACCAGCCAGCTGTAGCCTATCATCCGGACTATTTAAGCTCCATACACACACACAGTCGCGAAGTCTTGATTTGCTTATAGTGGTCATTACTGAGTGTTTATTTACCGTGTTTGTTTTCCCTGTCTTGTTTTCTGCCTGCCTTGTTGGATTTACTGCTTTGGATTATTGGACTGTTGTTTACCTGCTGCTGGCCTCTATCTACTCGCCTGTTTAATGATTACGGCTCCTCTGAAATTCCCGTTTGCTGGTTTCTGACTGTTATCACCATTCTGTCTTTAATAAAGCTAGTAATTGAATCTCAGTTCGTTGACCCACTTATCATTACAATCTAATTGCTCGTAAACACAATGGAATAACCCAATTAATTTTATGAATTAAAGATTCATATAAGGATTTGTAAACATATATACGTCTTCTAACGTAAATGAAAAATGTGATAAATGATTTACGATTCCGATGCAGTCGATACGTCATTCTTGTATGTTTCATATCTATGCAAACGCAAGTAAATGTACATGTAGTAGAACAACATTTACATACAATACATACTTTAGAGATCATGTTTTTGTTGCATAAAAGTTGCATAATAGCCACCATTCCTGGTTGGTTTTTGGTTTCGTTTGTGTGTGTGTGTGTTTGTAATATTTCCAATACCTGACAGAAACATAATATTTATATTACATATATTAGTCTACTACTTGCATTTAGTTTTAATTGCGATTGTATTGTTAGGGATTCGTCTGTACTGTAGACTCTTAACTGTTGTGCAGGGACATGTCCTTACCTCCAACCAAACACGAGTTGGGAATAGTATTACATTCTTGTTAGATTATCTCATGGGACGGTTACCGGGATTTTGCCAAGACAACATATTTTGTTGATCCTGGAACAACATTCCTGTCCAAATATTTAGTCCTATATCTAGCATAAGTTATCCCTAAAATCAGAGGGAAATGATAGGTAAATAGCATTGATGTAGAAGCACCTAACCTTAGTTGTAAGCCTAAACTTGACATAAACTGTAAACTTGTCCCTTAAATCTGGTTGATGGGAATGTTGTTCCAGGATCAACAAAGATGTTGATCCAGGAACATGTTGTACTTGATGAAATCACATTCACCCTCATGGGATGCTGAGTATTTTTTGCACTCTATAAATGATTGGCCACAGATATATATGTATGTATCTGTGGCCAATCATTTATAGAGTGCATATATATATATATATATATATATATATATATATATATATATATATATATATATATATATATATATATATATATATATATAACATTTTTTATTACACCGTTTTATTACCATCATAATTTTAGCTGAAAGTCAACATGAAATCAAAACTGATCCTATCTACACATGATCTTCATCTAATTGTAAGTGTTTAATCAGTGAATAATCAGTGGGAATCTAAACAAAAAATGTTCATTTTATGAGCTAACCATACCAGGCTATTTTAGTTGAGTGGCATTGTTAACAAAGCCAATCTATTTCTACTTCAAAGTTGCTCACCCAGCAATGGAAGTTCGAAATGAACCACGGCCCTTCTGCAAACATGATTAGTCCCATCTAATTTTGCAGCAGAGTCTGTCATGGTAATTAAGGGGAGCTTCATATGAATAGACTACTTACCACCCTAATGGGTTAGAGGTGCTGCCTGATCAAAAAGTCCTTTGCCTTATGAAGGTGATTAGTGATCTTCAGCTCTGAATAAGAAAGATGACAGGGTCGGATTTCTGTCCAAGTTAAAATAATGATGTCTGTGTAACTGCTACACAATCGCTCCTCAGCGCTGAAATATTGAGAAAGAAGTATTGTGCATTGGAGCCCGAACCCATAAGTATTGTTCAGTTTGGAATTTTTTGTATTAATTAGTATAATCTGACTTGTGTTAAAACATAAAATGTCACCATTTAAACACCTCAATCATAGATTATTATTATTTTTTTCAAGTTTAACCTTATTAGACTTCGAACTACAGATTTCCAATGTGAAACCCTACAGCACGTATGTGTGAATGTTATACTTTGTACATTGTATATGAAGGACTCTGTATACTGAGCTGAAAATATCCTGTAATGAAAGCTGTTCTTTCTTGTCCTGAAAGCTGACCTCACCCTGCTCTGTGCGGGCCTTGAACCCTGGTCTCCTCCCTGAGAACAGACACTCTAACAAGAGCTCTACTTCTAGCATTTGTTGCAGCCTTTACTCGCACAACAGCTACTAGCTGGCCTCCGTTACAAACAAATACAGCAGAACAAACTGTGAGATGTCGTCCACTCAATTGTCTTATTTGGTCTTATTAATCTACTGACGTTTTCGAATTAATAACAAACGCTTGAGCTTATTTACATTTACATTTAGCAGACGCTTTTATCCAAAGCCTTACAAGTGAGGCAATTAGGGGTTAGGTGCCTTGCTCAAGGGCACTTTTTAGTCATGGTATCGAAGGAGGAGAGAGTGCTGTTTATTCACAATCCCAACTTTCAATTCCTGCCGGCATGGGAATCGAACCAGCAACCTTCAGGTTACAAGCCCAACTGCCTCACCAGGCCATCGGTGAATGACTTTCGGGCTATTTTTTGTGATGTGTTCCACATGTTGGCTCTAGTCGGGCTCATGTCAGCAGAAGTTCGCCGACTCAGCATGTTGATTGGACGTCGGGCCTGCCGGTGACAGAGATCACTATTATTGGCTGTTCAGTTTAGCGAATGCGTCAGAAGTGATAAAAGTGAGCAAAGAAGTCAAGTCGGCAGAAATAGAAAGAAGCCTGTTCTAATTTGATTTTACCTGAGCATTCCAATACACAGATATTTTCATAACAATATGGCTGACTAGAATGAAGAGAGTGATCTGCTTGATTGATATTCAAAATGTGCTGCTTTGTTTTCTGTTTGTATATCTGCAGTCATAGTTTCAGGTTCACTTTTTTGAATGACGAATATAGGTCCTGTTTCCATCTGGTATCAAGATTTGTTTTGGTCGATCGGATCACAAGTGGACGAGGGGGACAATCTCTCTTTTGTCCACTTTCAACCACTTCTGTCCTGATTGCTTTGAGGGGAGGGTCTTTGGGCGGGTAAATGTATGGGTTTTTTCAGATGTTTCGGTGTAATGGACAAAATAAGCATGCGCAATTTACGATGAAAACGCTAGGCTTTTTGATGAAAACGCCTGTAAGCGCTTGTGAGCGCTTTGACAGCGCACCGTTTTTTTCAGTTGAGAAACTTCGCTTGCTCTGATACAGAATATCGCAGAAGTCTTACTAGTGTCTCATTTCACAGATAGTTTGTTTCTGTTCTGTTTCTATGTAAAAATGTCGATACAATGTGAAGTATTTGCCCCGGGTCTTGTTTTAAATTATTTTGTTCCGTTATTATGTTGATATTCTGCTTATACAGAATGTGGCGGTAGTTCAGTGGTGTATTTGCCCCACCCCTCCTCCACTGTGATTGGACAGCTTGGGTACAAAGTGACAGTGATGAGCACTGCATTTTACCCAAAGTTGAACATTCTTCAACTCTCGGGGACAGGTGAAAAACGGCGAGCGTTCAGTGCTTCAACACGAAATAGAGGATCAGTGCCTCGATACGTTCCTGCTGTTTTAAAAATGTGGCGCTCCCATTGAAAACACTTGGAAAAATGTGCTAGCCTCGTAAAAAAACACTTGTTGTCTTCAGCCAACAAAGTTTAAATCCCATCTGGCTAGCACACTTCCCATAATGTTTACACATTATAGTGGAAAGTAGGCGGTCTATAGTAGTGCAATTGGTTTGCGTAATTTGTTGACTCTAGTGCAGGTTAAATCCAACACTTGAAATAGAATAACTCATAACTTAATAATACAGGCTTTGTGACTCTAAGGAATGATTACCTCAAAATGTGTGTCAATATGCAGGTTCGAGGGACTTTATTTAAATTAAATAGACCAATTTCACTATTGCTCACGTGCCAGTGACTATTTCTCCACATGCCAATGTTGGCATGTTTGTTGTAGGTTGCCTAACAATGCGTTTAAGCAATGCTTTGGGTTGGTTAAACTCTATTTACAGAATCTGTGAGAATGTCAATAACCACAGTAAATAATTACTTATAGTATTTTGCATTTACAAAAGAGATCTAAAGACCCAGGCACTCTGAAGGATTTATAAACTCGAAAAAAACTACTCAAATATGCATCATTGGCTTACAAGTATCAGCAAATTTAGGGCATGTTTACATGACAATTTCTGTATGTTTTCAAAATGATTTCCATTCACATAGATCTGCGAAAGTGATTAAAAACTCATTTAATATGCATACCAGACGAGTAGTTTGCGATGTCACTTGGTAAAGAAAAACAAAAAGCCTATAGACTGAACACGTAATTTACATTTTTGTAGTTTACTTGTAGACAATATTGTTTTCAAAAACTTTGCATTTTTGAAACCAGTTTTCAAAAGTTTGTGTTTTCAGGCCCCCAAACACTCTTGTTGTGTAAACGAACATACAAAACGCATAAAAAGTTTTCAGTTTTTTGTTGAAAACTGTCATCTAAATGGCTCCTAAAAGAACAATAATACAAATTCTACAAGATAAAAATCAAGACACAGATGGCAAAAACTAAATCTATATTGCAAAAACTAAGTCTAAGCCATGCCATGACACACCAAGCAATCGGCCATCGGTGAACACCTTTTGGGCTAATTTTTGTGATGTGTTCCACACATTGGCTTTAGTCGGGCTCATGTCAGCAGCAGCTCGCCGACTCAGCATGTTGTTTGTGACAGAGATCACTCTTTTTGCTGTTCAGTTTAGCGAATATGTCAGAAGCAAAAGTGGTGAAAGTGAGCAAAGAAGTCAAGTCGGCACAAATAGAAAGAAGCCTGTTCTAATTTGATTTTACCTAAGCATTCCAATACACAGATATTTTCATAACAATATGGCTGACTAGAATGAAGAGAGTGATCCGCTTGGTTGATATTCAAAATGGTAAGCAAGTGCTGCTTTGTTTACTGTTTGTATATCTGCAGTCATAGTTTCAGATTCACTTTTTTTGAATGACGAATATAGGCCCTGTTTCCATCTGGTATTAAGATGTGTTTTGGTCAATCAGATCACAAGTGGATGAGGAAGACAATCGTTTCCACCTGGCTCTTTTGTCCACTTTCAACCACTTCTGTCCTGCTTTCTTTGAAGGGAGGGTCTTTCGGCGGGTAAATGTAAATGAATGGGTTTTTTCAGATGTTTCGATGTAATGGACAAAATAAGCATGCACAATTTATGAACACGCCCAGAGACACGGAGGCTCCTAAATGAACAATAATACAAATTCTACAAGATAAAAATCAAGACACAGATGGCCTAAATCTATATTACAAAAATTAAGTCCAAGCCATGTTTTAATGACAAAACCCTTTCCCGGCATTGATGCAATTTTGGCAATCCATATTTTCACTGTTATATGGTAGGAGGCGTTATTGCGCATCTTCTGAAAGAGTACAGAATGTCAGCATCAAAACACAGCAGAAGAAGAATCAGATACAAGCAACACAAGCATTGTTTATGCACATGTAAAAAAAAAAAAAAAAAACGGGATCATCAAACAGCATATAAAGCAAATGTCGAAATGTTGACCCAGGACGAGGGATAACTGTGTAAGCTGGGGGTTTTGATGAAATCAATCTTTGTTTTGATCATCATTCTGAGTCAGATCTTGACGTAGTCTTTGACAAAAATGCGATTTTCTCAGCTTTTTGTTCAAAGTGATGTTTTTTATGGAACTTATCAACATTCAAGTGTTGATTTAAAAAAAGAATGCACAAAGCTAGAATAAAATAGTTTTTTATAGTAGAGGCTCTGTTCTTTCTTTTAATATATTGATATGATATGTTCAGATATTCATACAATAAAATATTCTGGGGGCCATGAAAGTTTAGTGAAAATGATTTAGAAAAAAAAAAAGCTGGAGCTGGCACTGGCAGGGAAAGAGTTAAAATACTCATCATGACATGGCTAAAGATCGAAACCAACAGGTTGTGAACTTTCTCAGTTAGTCGAGCACCATTCAGACATTGCTAATGTATAGCTGTTATGTACATGTTCTTTGCTATTTATAAATTTACAAGCAGCTTTTAGCAGCAACACTGCAGACATACAAAATATTCAGTCCACATTGTGGAATTGATAAGTGACGTTTGTGCTTCCCCTCTCTTGCAAAGCGTAAGCTGCCAGTGCATTAAATTTGAAAGCATTTCTCTTCCTCTATCTCTGCATTATAAGGTCTCTGTTTGGATTTCACTACTCTTCTGGGAGTGGTGTGTGTTTATGTGAGTTAGTGCAATGCTCCAGGGGGTTTGCCACAGGAAATGCGCTGTAAACAATGTTGTGTAGCCTTGTCCTTTCCTCCCACTGATAACTTTCCACATTGACAGTACTGTAAGTGTGTGTCTATATTTGTGCTAGTTGGTATCAGTAAGACTCAGGATGCCGAGAGGCTAATTAATGTGAACCAAGATTGGATTGTGGGGAGTTATTTACACAGTGAAAGGTATTCTTCAAGGCTGTAGGAAAGAAGTTATACAGTTTCCAGTGTGTTGGAAAATGTTACATTAGCCATTCTGACCTTAACAGATTCACTCCCAAGAGCTTTTGCCTGATTTGACCTGGAGTCCTTGTTCAGAGAAACGCTCTTTTTTTTGACTGAGGTGATGATACACGGGGCAACTTTTTGAGCGGTGTTGCCGAGTGATGTTGCTTGGGCAATTTCGCATTGAGAATGTGCCACAAATTTCGATCTAATGTATCCAGATAGAAATTTATTGCCCATTTTCAATGGGAAAGTGCCCAAGCAACATCACTCGGCAACACTGCTCAAAAAGTTTCCCTGTGTATCATCACCTTAATACAACATTTAACATCTCAAGAGTTGACAAATGAACATACTTGTACAGAGCAGTTTTCGAAACCAGCGTTTCACTATTTGCTTATGTTCTGTACAGAAATTGTGATACAATATATTAGTATCTGCATGTTAACTGAAACAAATACTGAAAGTATAAAGAAGCTAACTTAATATTTAAAAATTAAATAAACTAACTTATTTGGTAACTTATTAAAAAAACTATAGCTAAATAAGACAAAGCACACACCAAAATTACTAAAATTGTAACTAAAATTAAAATCTAATTATAACAGTATATCAATGATACTCAAATAACACTGATTTGCTACATAAATCTCATACCAGCGTTTACAAAAGTACAAAACTTGAATGCTGTTATTGTTACTTTATGGGCACTCAGTTGTGAAAATATTTTTGGAGCCAATCACCTGAGGCGTAAATGGAATGTGGCTTTTTCTGTATTATACCTCCTTACAGCAGACAAAGAAATAGATGTATGTCTGTTTTACACCATAATCAATGTTTAGCTGTTTATATATTGCTTGCAGAAATATGGTCAGAAATGTATTTCACAGTACAACAGATCTTTGGCTTGCTGGTTCGACAACCTTCATCAAAGCCCGCTTTATCCTTTGAGGCTTCATATCATAAAAACATCTAAATTGGGCCTTTAAATTTTTTGATGCATGTTCCTAGTGTTAATTGGCATTATTATATCAGTTCAATAAAAAGTAAATATTTTATGAAATATAATTAAGTGCTCTCCCTTTAAAACAACTGTTCAAATGACTAGGAATTACTTTTACTTTTCAATCTCTTTTTCTCCAGCTACTTCATTCTGGTTTAAGTAACAACCACATTTTTTTTTTTTTTTCAATATCCTGGTTCCCTTCAAAATATGTGACTTTATGGAAGTAAAGTTTCATGTACTATGTGAAGATGCAGAACTGAAAACTTTGTCCTCAGTCCAAACAAGCCATTTACTGAAACTCTTCTTAACCTCCTGAACCAATACAATTATATATCGATATATAATAATTCTTTTTCTCATGGTATTATGTGGTTTCTTCATGGCCTTCTATAAATAATTTTAGTAATTATATGCATGTATGCATCTTGTTTCTTATTGTTCAATTAATGTTGTCTAAGCAAGTGTATAAAGTACTCAGAAACTGCTGTTTCTAAATCCAGTCAGAGCCGTTTCTGGGCAAAGTGAAGTGAATTGATTGACACTGATACTGCACATTTACCCACTCCAGAGTTTCAATGACGAGATTGTGATGTATTGATCTGTATTGTGATGTGTATTGTATTGTGATATAGTCACATTCACGTCAACAATACCTTTCAGTATTCATCAGTATGGTCCACCCAATCAAACTGAAGTAATGAGGAGGTAGGAGATTGGATACTATTATTCCATATGGCATATAATTGATGATTGCAGATGTTTTCCAAGGTCACTGATCGATAATGTCTTGTGAGGCTCAATTCATAGGGCGAAATCACTGAATCCAGTCATAAAAAATGGAATTTATGGAATTTATTTTAGATAATTAAATCAAAAGTAGATTGTACAGTTAATTAAATCGTGAGATATTGTGACTAGTGCCTGTGAATATTAAACCTCTAAGAAGACTGCTATTTAAATTTGAGGTCTGCATATTTTGTTCGCCTTCGCATGAATAAGTGGTACAGTTTCGTCTGCTACAGATATTCAAGCACATGTGAGACTCATGGTGTTTTCAGCTTCTGCTGCCAAAATACCCCCACAGCATGATGCTGCCACCACCAGGCTTCACTGTTGGGACTGTATTGGACAGGTGATGAGCAGTGCCTGGTTTTCTCCACACACACCACTTAGAATTAAGGCCAAAAGTTCTATAGTTGTCTCATCAGACCAGAGAATCTTATGTCTCACCATCTTGGAGTCCTTCAGTTTTTTTTTTTTTAGCAAACTCCATGCAGGCTTTCATGTGTCTTGCACTGAGGAGTGGCTTCCGTCGGGCCACTCTGCCAGAAAGCCCCGACTGGTGGAGGGCTGCAGTGATGGTTGACTTTCTAAAACTTTCTCCCATCTCCCGACTGCATCTCTGGAGCTCAGACACAGTAATCTTTGGGTTCTTCTTTACCTCCCTCACCAAGGCTCTTCTCCCCCCAATTGCTCAGTTTGGCCGGACAGCCAGCTCTAGGAAGGGTTCTGGTTGTCCCAAAAGTCTTCCATTTAAGGATTATGGAGGCCACTGTGCTCTTAGGAACCTTAAATGCAGCAGATTTTTTTTGTAACCTTGGCCAGATCTGCCACAATTCTGTCTCTAAGCTCTTCAGGCAGTTCCTTTGACCTCATGATTCTCATTTGCTCTGACATGCACTGTGAGCTGTAAGGTCTTATATACACAGGTGTGTGGCTTTCCTAATCAAGTCCAATCAGTATAATAGAACACAGCTGGACTCAAATGAAGGTGTAGAACCATCTCATGGATGATCAGAAGAAATGGACAGCACCTGAGTTAAATATATGAGTGTCACAGCAAAGGGTCTGAATACGTAGGACCATGTGATATTTCAGTTTTTCTTTTTAATAAATCTGCAAATATGTCAAGAATTCTCTGTTTTTCTGTCAATATGGGATGCTGTGTGTACATTAATGAGGAAAAAAATGAACTTTATGCAAATGGCTGCAATACAACAAAGAGTGAAAAATTTAAGGGGGTCTGAATACTTTCCGTACCCACTGTATGTATATGTAAACAAAATATGTATTATATAAACTTTTTTGGATGTGATTAATCGTTTGACAGCACTAGTGTGTGTGTGTGTATGTTTTTTGTTGCCAGAAATCCTTGACTAGCATTATCAGTGGAGCGCTACTAGTAGCATCACCAAATGGCCTGTCTTTCATGTTGCACTTATTTCTGACTTACATTATGTTATGCAACACATGCCAAGATCTGAACATATACAGCACTGTATAATTGATCATTTAACCAGCTGAATTCTCAGATGTAACTGAACTTCAAACAGCTAATGCATATAGCATTGATCTTTAAATAATCCCTGCAGATGTTAGTACGTGATGTGTTGTGCTAAACGGAAACATTTCCCTTTGCTCAGCAGAAAGGAGCAATTTGTACTAAACTAAATGCTCTTTGCTGCTAATTGAAAGTGACACTGTTTGGTGCAATCTGTATGAGATGCATTTGTTTGATCTGCTGGATGGCTGTTTGGCTTTTGCTTATGCAATTTATTTCAGGCATTGTTTTGCTTTTTATGCATCTAGTGAATCAAAGCCGACACCAAGAAAGCTGATTTTGTCATTCCGTCTTTTCTCAGGTTGTAGACACGCTGTGATTACCACCAGAGATGTATATGTCACTTTGCTTGTTTGTAAGACTTGTAAGAGTGATTCCGTCCAGAATTAATGCATTTCTGAGACTGTTGAGTTACCGTGAACAAAGTTGTTCGTGGTCTGTGGTTCTCGTGTCTGACAGCTTGTATTTCCGTCTGATCGAGGCCGATAATGGAAGTCTTGCAACCCGTCTGATTGGCAGATATCTTTTGACATCTTATTGGCTGGTTGTCTTTGTTGTGCTACCTTAACTTCTCTTTAATGATGGAATGGTTTCATAAGTTGGTTACAAATTTTATGTACATTTTTGACACAGTGTGTTGAAGAATTTTTCGCTTTAACACCACATCAGGTTGCCTGAAACGTTTCATTAAGCCACTGCTGGAAATACTGGAAAGACTTTAGGTACTCGCTCACCCATGAGCACTGAAAAATACAACCTTAAAAGGTTTATATCAGACATAAGTCAGAAAACTAGAACAAAGAATAAGAAGGTAAAGAATAAGAAAATAAAATGTATTAGCTTGGTGTTCAGCTGGAAATTAGAACCAGAAT